>CM028678.1:35723059-36923059 GCA_016760335.1 Gastrodia elata | reverse complement strand
CCTTTATGATTAGGATTGGCGGAAAGCGGAGGGAGGCTGGAGCGGGGTGGCCGGATGGCTGGCCAGGGGCTACAGCAAGCTGGCCGGGGGCTACAGCAAGCTGGCAGTGGCCGGAGAGGGCTGTCGGGTGGCTGGCTGCCGCTGGAGGGCTGGCCGGGGGCTGCTGGGAGAGGGCTGGGCTGCTGAGGGGCGGCTGCCGGGGAAGGGGGCTGCTGTGAGTGGGAGGAGGGGCTGCAAGAGGGGAGGAGGGGCTGTAGGTTAGGGTTTGGAAGAGGAGAGGGCTGTGGTGGAGGAGAAGGAAGGGGGGGGGGCTTATGTAGAGAGGAGTGGGGGGAAGAGGGGGGTCGGCCAGGTGGGCAACCCCTTTCTGGCGCGGAAGCTTCCGCGCCAGGCGCTGTCGGGCGCGTGCGCTGAATGCAGGTGGGCGAACGGGGGGGGAAGAAATTGGGAAAACTGGAAATTTAAAAAAAATACTTAAAGTTAAATTATTCACATTTTTCAGCCGTTCGGCGTCCAAATACAACGAAACTTGGCACCGATGTGTGTTACGACATGACGAACACCCTCGCTCCGAAAAGTTTCGTTTCGGACAAATATATTATTTTTAATTAATTTCTGAAGTTCGAAAACTTCAGAAATTAACCACAATAATTCCGGCGCTCAGAAATTCAAGAAACTTCTCAAGCAGCCTTTAAATAATATACTTAACACAACGACACTGAAATCGATGAATTCCGACACGTATTTCAATGTTTTGATTTTTAAGATTTAAATAATTCCGAAAATAAAGCGGGAGCTTTCGTTATTCGGATTTCTTCCAAACTAGGGCACTTTGATCTTAAAAATTATTCTTATCTATGGGTATTTTTGTTTGCCCTAGTTTGAAATTCTCTGGAGCTTTGATGTCTGAAGCGGGCTCTGACCTAATTTTGAAAAATAACGACATTGTGTCTTTACACAGAGACCTCAAGGTGTAGCAAATTCTTGGATGGTTTGAAGGATTCCATTCGAGCAAACTTACTCCCACTCAAGCACACCAAATTTGCTGAGCTACTGGATTGCACAACCATGTTAGAGCATAACGAACAATTGATAGCCGAACATCAAGAAAAGCGACAATTCCACCCCAGCAGTCGACATGAAAACTTTTAAGAGGTATCGAACCAATCATCAAGCCAAGTATATCAAATCACTTCAGGGCTTGCCAAAGAGGGCAAATTCGAAATGCAAACGGCCGCACCCTATAGGCAGGTGTTATCACACGGGCAACTTGTGTCACCAGTATGGCCAACTGGAACATAGTTATTGTTTTGCGAGTATGCTAAAATGTTGGATGGAGATATTATTCAGAAATCCAAAATGACTTCAGTCTCTCCGTGCACCAGTTCGGACAAATACACCAGTTCCAACAACATCCCTTGTGACCACGCCTGCTCAAAAGAGAAGAACTACCCCGAAATGACCTGCTGTCGCAAGGGTTTAGACTTGATTATGGCTCATGGCTCCCAAAGCTCACGATGTGGTGTTAGGTACTTTTTTTTTAATTTGACTTGCATTTCTTAGTTGAAACTTCAAAAAAAAATCATCAGCATGTCTCCAATATTAGGTACTTTACATTTCCTTGAAAACGCATGTATAACCTTATTCATAACGGGTGCGAGCCACTTGTTCATATCCGAATCATTTGTCGAGAAGTTCGTGTTTTGAGCTAAAAGAAAAATTAGATGCGGGTTACCATCCGGTGCCCTCATGAGCGCTAAAAACTATTGCAAATGCGACATCCTAATTAATGGTGAAACATTCAATGCCACCTTTATAGTTTTTCCCATTGCAAATTTCGATATAATGTTGGGAGTGGACTGGCTATCTCGTCATCAAGCGGTAATCAACTGTCAGCGCAAGAAAGTCACTCATGAGTACAGGGAAGACAATGACATTTATGGGAAGGCTAATGTAACGACCCAAAGTCGTTACTTTGCTAATTAGGTCAAATCCTGCCTTAGAAATCAGGATCTCGGGGAATTTTCAAATTAGGGCAAACAAAAATATCCTTAGAGAAGAATAATTTTAAGATCAAAGTGCTATAATTTGGGAGAAATCTGAATAATGGAAGCTCCCGCTTTATTTTATGAATTATTTAAATTCTATAAATTAAGAATATTGAAATACGTGTCTGAATTCATTATTTTTAATATGGTTATGTTAAGTATATTATTTAAAGGTTGCTCGAAAAATTTCATCAAATTCTGAGTATCGGTTTGATCGTGGTTAATTTTTGAAGTTTTAAACCTCAAAAATTAATATAAAATAAAATATTGCTCAGAATCGAAAATTTTTGGTGCAAAGGTGTTTGTCATGTCATAGCACACATCGGTGTTGAGTTTCGTTATTTTTGGACACCAAACGGCAGAAACATACAAAAAATTTGAGTTTAAGTATTATTTTTTAAAATTTCCTTAAGAAAATTTTATTTCTTTCTTCCCCCACTCCCCACCCCCGATCGCAAATTGTCGTAAGACAGAGCCTGCTCTGCAGGCAGAAGGTTCTGCCTGCCACCTGCGCCCTTTTTGGCGCAGATTGGTCGGCCCTCTTGGCCAACCACCCCTCTCTCCTTACCTCCTCTATTTAAACCTTCCCCTTCCCTCCCTCTTACCCTCATAGCAACAGCCCCTCCCCCTCATCTCCCTGCCTCTTGCTAGCTCCTCTTCCTCAGCCCAGCCCAGCCACAGCCAGTTCCTCTCCATGCCAGCCCCTCCTCAGCCCTGTCAGCCAGCCACTCTGCTGGCCAGCTCCCTACTCCGGCCAGCCAGCATCATCCAATCCAACCCCTCCCTGCCTCCTCCGACTGGCCAGCAGCAGCCTTGCCAGCCCTCCTCCAGCCGGCCAGTCACTTGCCATCCTCCAGCCACCCCGCTCTAGCCTCCCTCCGCTTTTCAGCAATCCTAATCCTAAAGGTGAGAGGAGATGGAAAAGAGGGAAATAAGGGGAAAATTTTGCTAATCTTTTTACTTTATACTTAATCATTGCTATAAAATTAAATAATTAGTCATTCACATTAGTATTATTCTCATTAATTAATAATGGGAACAATGCAAATATTATAAAATGACTATTATTTTTAATTTTATCAATATCAATTCAGTTATTTCCATTCTGATTTTTTCTTTCATACATACATTATTATTATCATAATCATAACGCTATAATGAATATTACTGCTATCGTAGCAGCTTTAAAATATCAGACTTTAATCTTAATAGAAAAATGAAAGAAGAACAAAATCGAAGTAAGATGAAAATTATTAAAATATTGGAATAAAAAGCTAATTTAAGATATTCAAATCTAAATGCAAATCTAAAAGTTGAACTGTCAAACTTGGATATTAAAGAACAAAGGTACCCAGTACATGACATGTATTATATTTTGTACTTTTACTGCTGCTTAGTTTTGCTTTCGAGCCAAATTTATATTGAAGCTTTGTTGGTTGTTTGGAACCAACATTCGTGGCTAGTTACTGAAAACATAACATCAGTAATAGCATTCGTGGCTAGTTACTGGAAAAATAATATCAGTAACAACATTCATGGCTAATTACTAAAAAAATGATATCAGTAATAGCATTCGTGGCTAGTTATTGGAAAAATGATATTAGTAACGGCATTCATGGCTAATTATTGGAAAAATGATATCAGTAACGGCATTCGTGGCTAGTTACTGGAAAAATGATATCAGTAACAGCATTTGTGGGTTGTCACTGGAAAAATGATATCAGTAACAATATTCGTGATGGGTTACTAGAAAAATGACATCAGTAACCTACATATTTGAGCTAATATCTTTTGTAGGAAATTAATTATTTCGTTTGCACTTTTACCTTATTATTTTTCTTTCATCCTTATTTCCGCAAATTGCATCTCTGCTATTATAAAATGTAATACTTCATTGTTTATCGTGGTACTTAGAGTATTATCTAATTATTAGAAATTCTAATCCCGGTATTATTTTATTTACAATACAGGTCAGGTACTTCTGGGAGAGCTTAAACAAGAATCTTACAAATTTCCACTGGCGGAAGAATCTACGACGCAATTTTTACTTTTACTTTATTTTACTTTTTCAAAGTTCATCTTGTGTTCTAGAAGATGAACTTTGTCAGAAGTTTGTTGGCTATATTGTAAAATTTGAAATATTATTAAATGAGAAATATCTTTTAGTTTTTATATGTTCATTTTCTTTCTCAAATTGCCCAATATGATCCTGCAGTATGTGAACACCCGATGTCGGAACAGTTTTCGCTGAACCGGCATCGGGCTTTCACAGTTAAGCACTGCTACATCCCTCATTAATACCATACAGGCAATCATACTAATACAGAAAGGGTGTGAAGCCTACTTAGTGACCCCTTTAGCAAAAATAAGGGCGTAAATGAATTTACAGATGCGTTTCCTGAAGATTTAATTCTCGGCACACAACCGTTATCAAAAGCACCATATTGAATGGCTCCAAAAGAGCTGCAGGTGTTGAACGAGCAATTGAAGAAGTTATTAGACAAAGCTCTCATTCGCCCCAGCATATTGCCATAGGGGGCTCCTGTACCATCAAGAAGGACGGTACTATGAGAATAACATCGACTATCGGGAACTAAACAAAGTGACAATAAAGAACTGATATCATCTCCTTCGTATTAATGATTTGTTCGACCAGCTTGCTGGAGCAAGTCTTTTCAAAAATTGATTTTCGATTTGAATATCACCAGGTGAGGATAAGTGAAGAGGATATTTCAAAAACAGCTTTTAGGATGATGTGTGAACACTACGAATTCTTAGATGTCATTTGAGTTAACCAATGTCCCATCACTATTTATGAATCGGTTCTGAAACCTTATTTTGACAAATTTGTGATCTTCTTCATTGAGGATATCTTGATATATTCTAAGAATGAAAAGGATCATGAGGTCCACTTGCGAACGGTCTTGGAGACCTTAAGGCTTAATAAGTTATATGCAAAATCTTCCAATTGCTAGTTCTAGTTGAACTCTATGACTTTCCTAAGTCATGTGGTAAGCGCTGATGGAATTTAGGTGGATCAAAGGAAAATCAGTGCCATCCAGGAATGGACTCAGTCTACATCGATGACAAAAATCAGGACTTTTTTAAGTTTGGCTGGTTATTATAGAAAATTTGTACATAAATTCTCCCAAAGGTTAGCTCCACTCATAAATTTAATGTAGAAAGCTGTACCATTTATTTGGAGCTCCGAGTGTGAGATTCATTTCAAAAACTAAAGGACGCTTTAACAACCGCTCCATATTAACCTTACCACAAGAAGGAAAGGACTACCAAGTCTACATTGATGCATCCAATGTAGGACTCGAATGCGTGTTAATGCAGAACCAGAAGATAATTTCTTATGCCTTTAGACAACTAAAAGTTCATGAAAGGAACTATCCAGTTCATGATCTGGAATTAACAACAATTGATTTTTCACTCAAAATAAGAAGATTATTTGTATGGGGTAAAATGTTGGATTTTCATAAATCACCAAAGCCTCAAATACATTCTTACTCAAAGGGTGTTAAACTGTAGGCAAAGGCGATGGCTTGAACTTATTAATGACTACGACCTAGATATTCAGTATCATCTAGGCAAGACCAATGTAGTAGTGGTCGCATTGAGCATAATTGGTCGGCACACTAAGCACGATAATCATCAACGAACATCTGATTAAGGAACTGAATAAGCTAGAAATAAATTTGGTAACAACGAAGTAGTTGAATGCTATTCTGGATACAGAAGCTATAGAACCAATGTTAGAAAGGTGCACAAGATTATCTCAAGAGAAAGATGCGGAGCACCTAATAATAAAGCAACTTATTTTGGAAGGAAAGAACAATATCTTCAAGAAAGGGATTTCTCAATTATCATGGAGGTCGATTATGGGTACTTAAGGATAAGGAATTGCAAATGATGATATTGAAGAAAGCACATTGTTCAAGCTACACTATTCATCCAGGGAACTCCAAAATGTACCACGATTTAAAGAAAATTTATTGATGGTTAGGATTGAAGAAAGATATAGGAGCATTTATGGTGCGTTGCAATGTATGCAACTTAGTGAAGGCAGAACATCAAAAGTCAAGATGACTCTTACAATCTCTACCAGACCCTGAATAAAAATAAGTTGATATTGCTATGGATCCCAAAACAAATCAAGAGCAGATATCATATGGGTTATCGTTTACATACTCACAAAATAAGCACATTTTCTCCCAATAAAATAGCTTGATCCAGTGGATAAGCTTGTCGTAATTTATATCAAGGAAATTGTTTGACTACGCAGAGTCCCAAAAATAATTACATCAGACAAAGACAATCTTCCAGGTTCTAGAAGGTCATGCATGATGATTTGGGTATTACTCTTGTAATGAGCACTGCGTTCCATCCTCAAACAGATGGGCAAATAGAAAGAGTTAATCAAGTTCTAGAAGATCTTTTATGATTGTGCATATTGGACTTCAGTGGAAGTTGGGAAGAACATTTGCCCTTAATTGAGTTTTTGTATGTTAACAGTCATCAAGTTAGCATTGGAATGGCACCCTACGAAGCCCTATATGGAAGGAAGTGTCTTATGCCTATTGCTTGGTAAGAAGTTGAAGATGTTCAAATTTATGGATCTGATCTAGTTGAAGAAACTGGCAGAAAAGTTTAATTGATAAATCTCATAATAGCTGAGGCCCAAGATCGTTAATGTACCACAATTCAAGATGCCGAATGCTGGAATTCCAAGTCAGAGATCTTGCCTATCTGAAAGTAAGCCCAATAAAGGTGGTGTATCGATTTGGTATATCAAGCAAAATCTAAGCCCGCGATACGTGGGACCGTTTGAAATCATTGCTCGAACTGAATAAGAAGCTCTGCATATCGTTTGAGATTACCAGAAGATTTTTCTAAAGTACACAAATATTTCATGTATCATCCCTTACACAAATGTTCGGCGTAGTATCCGGTACCACAATTCAGCAAGACTTAACATATGTGGAGGAACCAAACAAAATCATAGAACGAGACAATCGTCGATTGAGAAAGAGAACAATTCCCATGGTCAAGGTGAGGAATCATAGTGCCAAGGAAGCTACTTAAGAAAGGGAGGAAGAAGGAAGCCACTTGAGAAATGGAGGAAGATATGAGGAAAGAATATCCCAAACTCTTTGAGAATTAAGTAATCCTAATTAAATCTATTTTCAATTAAAATGTCTTTTATTTCGGTGTAATGTCGAGGGCGATATTATTTTTAAGTAGGGGAAATCTGTAATGACCCTAGGTCATTTTTAAGAAAGACCCTAATTTTCCAACTAGGTTTAATTTCTGTTAATTACCAACGGATTTCCATTTTCAGTTTAAAATTCCTGTTAAATCTGTTTTTGTCAAATTCCCACTAAAATCTATTTTTGTCAAATTCCCACTAAAATTTGTTTTCGTCAAATTCCCGCGTATATCTGTTACATGCTATAAAAGATTGATTAAATTATTGTTTTGGGAGTTTTGGGATTTCATTCTACACCTCGCTGAGATGGAAGTTTCGTTACTCTTCATAATTACTATTAATGTAATTAATTAAAGATGTCAGATTATTTTGCCCCATTTATTCAAATTTTTATAATAAAAAGGCATTTCTTTTAGGAAGGCTGTGAGCACTAATTCTCTATTATTAATCATGAATTTTGCTTTTTAAGCCGCAATACCCTCGGTTCTCCTTCCATCAACGCAGAGAAGGGAGCAAAAATTATGCTTCTTCCTTCCAGAAACTGTCGACAATTAAGCCGATGGTTCCACTAGTAAGGGTCGGTAGAATGCACATATTCGAGTGGCAAGTAAGCTGACGTCTCCCATAATGGGAATCCCTAATGTGATGACTCGTTCCCGTAACTCATGAGTTCTATTAGCGGTTTACATGTGACATTTACGGGTCTCGTGGCAAGAATTGGACGTGCGTTACGTACGCACGTCCTATTTAACCCTGCAGAAAGCCACGACTCTTCCTTACCAATCATTAAGCTCCCGAAAGCACCTTTCGATCCTTCTCCCCCACTCAACAACCCATAGACGCTCACCTTCTTCCTCTATGCCGACGGGATCGACCATCATTGGAAGTCTACGATAGAGATGCAGACGATTACCGACAATCCAGCAGCCGATGTTCTCCTCTCTTCCACTCGATCTCTTTCTGGGCTCGACGTCGAAGTCTTCCGATTACTAAGGTATGATCTCACATTCCGCTTCAATTTTTATAATGCAAACATGTAAGTGTGTCCCTGACCCAACCAATCTCTATTTCCTCGGAACTCCTAACCTTAGTTTCCAATCGTTCAATATGTAAGTCGTATATATTGTTAATTGATATCAACAAGAAATATGACTTGCATTTAGAATGAATTCAAAATAATTAGGTTAAGCAAACCTATAAATCTAATTAGTACTTTCCAGGCATTGTTTTAATGTACATTGCCTTATAAGTTGACTGTATAATGATTGTCTCTAATTGAAATAATCTCTTGAGTCTATTTGATATGGATAGGGATCTAACCTGATCTGTAGTTCTTCCTACTCATATTAGTACTATCATTGAGAGGTATGGAAGTATACTTAGAAGACAGGAAGACGAAGTGTTATATGCTGAAACTGGTTCAGTAATAGGATGCAAGTATTTTAGAATGGAATCAGAAATTTGATCTAGAGATTTAATTAGAGAGTTTTTGAGTACAATAATCTTAAGGAAAGTCTTAGTCTAAAATTTGGTTTAAGAATGAGAGTATATGTTTTAATCTTATAAATAGGTCATTTGCAAAAGCTAATAGAATTACAAAACATAAGCAGACACATCAAATCTTTGAGTGCTACATTAAACTTGTCATTACTTTCTCTGCATAGTTAAATATAAAGATACACAGGATATTACTCTTAATATTTTTATTTGCTATATTTTTATTTGCTTTTATTGCTGCTTTACCATCGCTTTTAGCGTTGATATTAAATGCGTTGTTTTTATCATCAAATGATGCAAAGAACAAAATGATATGTATGTATTTTGTGATTATATGCAAGGGTTCTGAAATGATGGTTGAATTAAGTTAGGGACGGGGCTAGTCCATCAGGAGTTATAAGGGTGCTATCTGGAACTTTTGAGGGGGCCCAAGTGATGAACATGCTTTTATTGAACCCAGCCTCGAAATTCTGGCTTTGCCCTCAGAACTGCTAATATTGCTTCATGATATCAAGACATAAACACAAATATAAATTTTTATGCAATTATCTTTTGAAACTGGCATGTGGTATAACTATGGCAAGGAGATGCTTATTTGCAGGAATTACTTATTTTATTTACATTAAACCAAAATTTTTCGGCAATTTTATTACATCTTTATTTCACTTTCCACTTTTGTTTAAAGTATAATATTTAATATATTTTGTTACTTAGAATGTGCACTAAGCATTATTTTTATAATGTTAAATCAGGTACAGCTAGAAAAGACTGAGATAGCTCAATGACATTTTAAGGAATTGTAGTGCAGAATGGAATAATACAACTTCAACTTTTATTTTTATAAGAGACAAATTTTTATCAAATATGTAATATTATGGAGGATGTTATTTTTAAATTGAATAAATGATATTTCTTATATTTTGTATGACTTTGGATGTTGTTTAAATGTTATTTTTCTTATTTGCCAATATAATTCTGCGGAGGTACCCTATGTTAGATTGGTTGTTATTCTCAACATGGTCATCACAGATCAACATGGCTTGTTCGAAACCTTTGAGAATGAAGGAATTCAGTAAGTGTAGAATACCATTGACGAGGTAATTGTTTTAGCCATAGATGGTTGTGTGGAACTTGCAAATGTGATTAGGAAAGTTGGGATCCTCGAACGTTGTTTCATATATAATGTTTCAATTAGATGCCCATGGAGGAATGCGCTTGAGACATTCAGTTGTACCACCGTCCACGGTTGGTGTGTAGCAATTGCTAGAAAAGTTCGAATGGTTGGCAACTTAGCAACTAGACTGAATGTCTCCAAGTAATCGTCCCATTGTTTTGGTTGAATTCTTGTGCTAACAATCTTGCTTTATGGAGTGCCACTGTGCCATCGTCTTTGTACTTTGTTTTGTATGTCCGTCGGCACCCAAGCATGTTTTGGTGAGGATGTGGAGGTACTAGGATCCATGTATGTTGATCCATTAGGGCCTTATATTCTTCTTGCATAGCAAGCAATGCTTGTATGTGGTAGCTGTTTTGTAGGAAGAGGGTTTGGTTGGAGGAGTAACCATGAATAAGATTAAATAGTTGTTTGGGTTTAATGGTCCCTATTTTAAATCGAGTGAGCATAGGGTGTGTAGGGAGTTTGATTTTTTATTTTGGTGGAGATTGTGGATGTCAAGGCAATGTTGATGAGGAGGATGAGTGGTGTGACATGGTCGTTGAGTCTATCGGTTTTGTAGAATTGAATCAATAGATGGAAGACCGAGAGGGTGATGAGGAAGGATCTTCTTGTTGAGGTTTGTGAGGAGGGTGATAAGCTGGTTGTGACGAGGGTGGAATGAGAGTAAGTGGATTGGTGTATGATTGTGGATTGGGGAGAGAGGTTGGAGATTGATTTTGTGAAGAGAAGGGGAATTTATTTTCAATGAATTTGACATGACGAGAGACTAGGGAGGTGGAGGTTTTAGGATTGTAACAAATGTAACCCTTATGGTTTGGTGAGTAGCCTAGGAAGGCACATGGTAAAGTTTTTTGTCCCAACTTGGTTGTTTTTGTAGGTGGAAGAAGTGGAAAACACAAGTATCCAAAGACCTTGAGATGATCATAGTTGGTTGTGGTTTTGTAGAGGAGCTGGAATGGGGAGAGATTGTTGGTGTTGGGAGAGTGTAGGCGATTTATTAGGTAGCTAGAAGTAAGAGTTGCTTAGACCCAAAAGTGTTCGGGAAGGTGTGCTGTTTGGAGCAGAGAACGAGTGGTTGCTAGGACATGCCGATGTTTGGGTTCGGCGACGCCATTTTGTTGTGGTTGCATATGGGCAAGGCATTTGGTGGTGGATGACGAGGTTGTTGAGTATATTATGAAAGTTGTTTGAGTTAGTCGGATTGGAAAATTTTTACACGAGTGTTTATTTGACACTTGATGAATTTGTAGAGGAAAAGAAAATTATACAGCGTTTTAATTTTTGTTTTCATATGGAAGAGCCAAGTAAATTTTGAGCCGTCATCGACAAAAATCATATAATATTTGTAACATTCAATTGATAAAATTGGAGTTGAGGCCCGTACATCTGTATGTAAGAATTCACAAACATTATAGGGTCTACAAGAGTGTATTGGAAAGGGAAGTTTATGTTGCTTGGCCATAATGCAAATTGAGCAAGGATGATGAGTGTTGCTGAAACCATGATTTGGAGAGCTTGTGGAGGAGCTGTTGGACCTCATGGCTAGGATGGCTTAGCCGTAAATTCCATGGGGGTGCTTCGGCTGAAGTTAGTGATCAGAGAATAGTTTGTGAGGTGGAGGTTCAGGTGAAGGACATATAGTGTAGAGTCTGTTGGTGCATCAGTCTCTAAGGAGTGGAATATCGGTTTTAAGATCCTTTATGATAAAACCATTAGGATCAAGCAAGATTGAACAGGAATTGTCTGCAGTTAACTTATGAATGGAAAGAAGATTGTATTTGCAATGAGGGATATGGAGTAGATGTTTGACAAGAAACTTACAATTTGGAGTAGGGAGGATATCATTTCTGGTGTTAGAGATTGGGAGGGTCTGGCCACTTCCAATTGTGATCCGTTCGATCCCTTAGTAGGACTCGACAATGGACATGTTGCTGAAATCATTAGTAACATGGGTGGAGGCGCCGAAATCAAGGTACCAAGTTGAGTCTTGAGGATTGTCGGTGTGTAGAACTGTTGCTTGGTTTTGTTGGCTGCTGTACCTAAGGTTTATGCAGTGCTAGCAGTTTCTAGCAGAGTGTCCGGACTTGCCACAGATTTGGCACTCTATGTAAGGCGCTCTGGAAGCTCGTGGTGCAGAGAGGAGCCTCGAAATGGTACTGTTGAACGGCCACAACCCCTGCTGAACCTTCCTCGGCCACGAAATCTGTCTGAAAATAGAGATAGGTGGTTCAGAGGGTGTGTAGAGGATGGATAGCTGAAGTAGAGTTCTTTGTGTGTATCTTGTTGAACGTTAATTTTCTCACTGCATATGAGAGAGTAGAGTACATTTAGGCTTATTGGCATTAGTTTGGTATGGATGGTGGTTTTTAAAGCTTGATAACTAGAGAGAATACCATTGAGTGTGAAGGATAATGTTTTCGTTATCCACTTTGGATCCAACAGCGGCAATGCTGTCCACGATGGATTTGCTTTCAGAGAGGTAGGTGTACATTGAATGGAAGGAGAGATAAACGAATACAGAGTAGCGGTGAGATTCTGATCGGCTGAAATTCAGTAAGAGTAGCTCGGACTAGTAATTGGCGGTGGAGGTTCAGTGTCGTCTAGGTGACCTTGCAGGTTGTTTGCTTTGAAGAGTTGAAGAACTTGAGTTATCCAAATGGGGTAATTATCAGCTGCGAGAGGGATGCAGATGATGTTCTTGATGTTGGATATTAGGAATTTTAGGTCCTTATAATTGATGATGAGGGTGGAGCTGCTGCAGGATCTGGAATTCTCGCTGGATTTGGATTCGATGTTGGTAGATTCCATCATCTATAAAAATGAGGAAGAAGTGAATATGGTCAAGGATGAGGTAGACTTCGAATTTGGATTGCCGCTGAAAGAGAGGATTAGGGTTACGTATTGAGAGGGAAGAAGGTATTGCTTTGATACCATGAAGACTAGCACTAGCTGTAGAGCTAAGGAGGAGCAAGTAGAACATAGGATTAGAATTATTTCTCATTCATACATTGTAATTAGACAAAACACTTGTATATATAGGTACAACATCTTCATATTAGGCGTCAAATCAAGATGAATCATATGGACGGCTGTGATGAAAACCGGGTTGTTATTAAACATAATGGTACCATGCTATTAAAATGTCCAGGGATCCAGCTGCGACGTAACGAGAAGAAACTTTTGAATGATATTAACTTTGATAAAGACGCTCGACTACGTTTTCATGTATATGGAGAGAACCGGAAAAAAAAGAAGCGCATCCAAACAAGAGAGGAAAAAATATTTGTACTGGCTAATGACAGCTTGACTGGTGATCCTTCGGTTCATGATTTATCCCTCACCCAGGTCTTTTTCTCTACTAAGTTGTTATAGCAGTTAGAGTGCTGGATGTTCTAATAATTCGTTAAATGAGAAGTGAAAATACTTACAGGATATGAACTCAATATGCACCAATGGCTGTAGGATTGCCAAATGCATGAAAGAGTGTTTTATCTTCAGGAAGAGTTATAAGGGTGCTTTGAGTTCATCACTTATTGCGAAGTGTATGCTACAGCGTCTTTGGGATGACAGTCCTTACTTGCTGAAACAACTACCTGGCATTGGGATGGTCACTGCAAAGGTTCTTCTCTCTTAATTGCTATCTAAACTATTTCTCTGATGGCGTATAGTTTACTATCTTCGATTCTGGTCTTAGGCACTGCATGCAGCAGGAATTAATTCATTTGAAACTTTGCTTGAAGCTGATCCAAGAAAAATAGAGCTAATAACAGGCCGCAAGTATCCATTTGGAAACCATATAAAGGATTCCTTGCTATCTCTGCCTCCAAAACTTGACATACATTTTGAGGAAACGGATTACAAAGGGCATTGCAAATCGAAGGTGCTACTAAAGTTGACCCGTTTATCAAAGCCCCTTGTATCATGCAAACATCATTATGCCGATCTGGTAATGTCTTCAATTTATGGAGAAGACATTCTATTTTCCCTTTCCTGCTTTTTACTTGAAATGGCTGAACTTCTCACATGCTACAGATTGTAGGCTCGGAAGAAGACAATGCGATCTTATTTCATGAGAAAATAAGGTAAAGTCATTCTTGGAAGGCCAACCATTAGCATAAATCACTAATATATGCTGGTGGTGTTTTTTCATGATTTTCATGGATATTTTGCTACAGAACTGAAGAATTTTCCAGGTATTATTTTCTTTATTTTCGTTGTTTTCCTTACTAAGAAGTATACCACTTTCAAAGCATATTGAATTTGCAAATTCTTATGTTTTTAGTCACTCTGTTGCTTTGTCAAGGCAAGTTTTACATTGTTGACAGCTAATCTACGAAAAAGCTGTACATCATGAAACATAATGACGAAAGCTGTGTGTTACAAAAATTATGTTTGATCATTTCATACTAGCCTTGCTTAGTTGAACTTCTCCATTTAGGTAATGGCTTATGCTTTGATGATCTAGAGAGCCTAATATATTTAAATAAAATTGATACTTTTGTAGTTAAAAAATGCTAATAAGCGATGTGCAGCAACTATTTTGTATCTGTATTACTCTGCAGTCTGTTGGGTGTTTTTTGGTGCTTGCACTGATATTGTTGGCGTACATCTTATTGGAAACATTATTATTAGCCTTGTTAGATATTAACCTCTGATTTATATCATCATCACTCTTTTTGCTTGTGTTTTTCAGCCACCAAATTTATATCAATGGCTTATAATTGGCTTAGAATTGGGGGATTGCTTTCAACCATTTAAGAAAAAAATAAATTGTGATATTTTTTGGCAGAAAAGGTATAGGGAGATATTTGTATTATTATTATGAATTTTTTTCATTGGTTTGTCATTATCCTTTTTATTTTTCCATTTTTGTTGTACCAGCACGCTTCATAATTTTTAGTAATGTTCAAAAACATTTATCCTCCATAAATAGTGACGTCTTGGCACTTACCATTGCCACCTATTCCTCATAATAACATTCAAGTATTATCATCACCGCACACAACTATTCTATCACACTGACCAATGCCTCCACACACACACCCCTCCACACACCACCGCCACCATCACCACATTCACCATGACCATAGTGAATTACAATTCTTCATGTTGCATGTGAGCTCCTCTCTCTTGCATCCCACACGTATCCCACCTATATGCAAAACTTTAAAACCTCTCGCATTCACATTTCACAATAGCCACAAACCATCTATGTCCAATTCATGAGTCTGCCTTAAAATGTTCATTTTTGATCGTATGATCCATCATCCTCTTGTGATGATGCTGGCTCATCAGCATATCCTCTGAATGACTGCATTATGATAATCCATGTAATCATGTTATCTTTCTCTAGTTCTTACTGTGCCATGTGGAGTCATAATTGTTCTTCCGAATTCAAAGGTCTCATCCATTATTGGTATGACTGGCTTGTTTGAAGATACAAGCATTTCTTTATGATCTGGGGTTTTTTGTCAGTTCCTTTAACAAACTCAACAATCTGGAATTTTCTTCTGATTGGGATGATCACCACCAAATTGTTAACACTGCAATAAGTCTCCAACCTTTCATTGCCCTTCATGTTTTAGGATTTAAAGAGAGCCATAATGCAAGGAGAAAGCACTTGGATGGTCACTGCGTGTGATAAAAGAAACCGAGCAAAATTCTATGAGATTTGGGAAGCTTGTCAAATCTTAGCCTGTTAATTGTTTCCCAGGACGACCAAAGCCTTTAAACTATTATTTCCCAATGAGCTATGTACAGTATTGACGCTTCACTAATGTCATCTATATGTTAGCATTTAATTGAAATATAGCTTATACGGAAGCTGTGGACAAAAAATCTCCCAGCAGGCAGCGCCTCAGCCTCTATCCAAAGTCAGCCTTGAATTAAACTTATTGAGGAAATCAGCTACTATACGGTATCTTTTGGTCTCTAAAAATGCGCAACTCAAAACAGAAGCATCTCATAACAGAGTAAAAATTCATTCAATTGAGCAGTTCAATGTTTAGTCAACCAATCCAATAGCCTTGTAAAGCAACAGAAACCAATGCCAAAGATAAAAGCACACCATCGCCTACAAATGTGAAAACTCATATTGAATTTTGCCTACAGTCCAATCAAATCCTCTCAATTATATTAAGTAAGTTAAAACTAAATTGCTGCAGACCAAATCAACCAACCTAAACTAACGAAATAAAGCATGACTATCACTAGCCATTATAACCCTTCTCTGTTTTTATCACTATCATGCACCACTCACAAATTAAATTAAGTGCTACAACAAAAAAGGTACAACAACAACAACCCCAAGCCTTAACCCCACTAGGTGGGGTCAGCTATATTAATCTTTTTTTTCATTGTGCTTGATTAAATAGAATCCCTCCCTAAGTTCCAAATAGATAAGATCCTTCTTAATATTTTCTTCCCATGCCTTCTTAGGTCTAACTTTTCCTCTTTTAATATAGACAAAATTCATAAACTCAATTTTTCTAACAAAGGCGTTGCACGGTCTACGGTTAAAATGCTCAAACCACAAAAGGCGGGCATTCTCTAATCTTGTCCACTATTGGAGCCACTCCAACCTTGCTACGGATAAACTCATTTCTCATTCTATACTTATGAGTAGACTCACTTATCCACCTAAGCACCCTCATCTCCATAACACTTATTTTATTGATAAGTTTATTCTTTGTTGGCCAACCCCATATAACACAGTTAGTCGTATAGCTGCCCTATAAATTTTTTATTTAATTTTAAGTGGGATTTTTGGATTACACAACACTCCAAAAGCACTCGTCCATTTCATCCAACTAGCTTGGATCCTTTTAATCATACAGCTCTCTATTTCACCATTATTTTGAATAGTTGAACCGAGGTACTTGAACCTCTTTCTTTTTATGATTACATGGTCCTCAAGTTATGTTCTCAAGATTAGGACTTTTAAAACAATTGAACTGACACTCCATATGTTTTATTTTAGATTTACTAAGAAAACCATTACCCAGATTTTGCGTTAACTCCATCTTAGTCTTATGAATTAAAAGAATATCATTAGCAAATAACATGCAAAGGACTCTCCTCTTTCATGTGATTTGTATGAATATCCATAATTAAAGCAATAAGATATGGGTTGAAAACTGAGCCTTGATGTAATCTAATAGTAACAAGAAGATTATTAAACAAGCCACCTTACAATCAAATGCATGTTATAACCCCATAATACATATCTCTAATAACATCAATATAAGCAACACCAATCCATTTTCTCTCCAAAGCTTTCCAAAGAACTTTTCTTGGTATACTATCATAAGTCTTTTTCAAGATCAATAAAAACTAAATGAAGATATTTTTTTCTCTCTAAATTTCTCTATCAAACCTCTTAATATATATGGTTGCTATGATAGATCTGCTTGGCATAAAACTATATTGATTTTGAGAAATACAAGCATTCCTTCGTAATTTGTACTCAATTACTCTCTCCTAAAGATTCAGTATAAGACACATTAACCTGATTTATCTATAATTAGCCCGAATCTTTGTTCTTGTAAATAAGTATAACAATACTCATTCTTGACTTATATGACATTATTATAGTCTTCAAAATAATATTAAATAGCTTGGTTAGCCAAGAAATTTTATTTCTCACTCAAATATTTCTATATGTTAATAAGGATGCCTTTTGATCCTACAGATTTTTTGCTCATCTTTTTTAAGGCCTTTTAAATCTCAGTTTAACTACACACAACAAATAAAAGTGTAATTGAAAATATTTTTATAACTATTAAACTCACTTATATTAATTATATTGGTACAACCTTCATTAAAATACATAGTAAAATAATTCAATCATCTATATTAAATACCTCATCTATAATTTTTTTTTTATCATTGTCTTTAATATATTTAACATTAGTCAAATATATAGTTCTTTTATCTCTTAATTTAACTAGATTATTGTAAGGGCCCCGACGCCAGTTCAGCGGAAACTATTCCGACATCGGGGGTTCACTTACCGCAGGATCATATTGAGTAACTTGAGAGAAGAAGAGCATACACATACAAAAGCCAAAGGATATTATTCATTTATTTCAATGTTCACATTACAAGGTCCTTTCAGCGTTCCTCATACAAAAGTAAAAATAAAGAAAAAATAAAAGATAAACAAGCAAAAACAGTGCCGTCGTAGTTTCATTTGCAGATTAAAAATTTTAAGCATTAGGGTTCTTGCTTAAGCTCTTCCAGAAGTACCTGACCTGGTATTGTACAACAAACAATACCGGGATTGGAATTTCCAGTAATTAGAGAATACTCTAAGTACAGCAGTACATAATAACATTTACATTTTTAAATGATGCGATTAGCGGAAGTAAGGCGGAAATAAAATGCAGGAGAAAATAAGGTAATAGCGTGAAATAAACAATTCCTGCAACCAATATTATTTATCAAATAAAGATTACTGATGTCATTTTTCAGTAATCTACCCCGAATGTTACCGATGTCATATTCCAGTAATAACCCCGAATGTTGTTGATGTCATTTTTCCAGCAATAACCCCGAATGAAAAGAATTGTTGGTTTCTAACAACCAACCAAGCATTAATGTTACTGATGTCATTTTTCAGTAACCCCCGAACGAAAATGATGTTGGTTTCTAACAACCAACCAAGCTTCAAATGAATTTGGCTCAAAGCAAAATACGCGAAGCTAAGCAGCAGTAAAAGTGCAAAATGTAATACATGTCATGTACTGGGTACCTTTGTTCTTAAGTTCAGAAGTTCAACGGCTCGAATGAGTGACAGTTCACTCAATCTGCATTTAAGTCCCCGATATTTTTAAGTTAGCTTTTTAATCAAATGACTTAGGAGTTTAATTCCTTCTTTCATTCTGTTCTTCTTCCACTTTTGAAGTTCGATTGATTTAAGTTGCTATTAAAGCAGTTATAATTATTAAAGTGTTTTAAGATTATGATTCATAATACTGTATAACGATAAAGTCAGAACGAAAATGTCTGAATTGGCAAAAAGGGAAAATAATAGTGTCATTTATAACAATTGAATCGTTCTCATAATTAATTAATGAGAATGATCAAAATGCGAGTGACTAAATATAAAATTATATCAATGATTTAATAAGACTAACAAGAAGTGTTTTCTTCAATACCCTATATTTCCAACCTCTCATACCTTAGCTTTTAGGATTGCCGAAAACAAGGGAGGGTTGGAACGGGGTAGCCGGATGGCTGGCCGAGGTGGCAACGGCAAGAAGCTGGCTGGCAGTGGCTACTGAGTGGTTTGGCGGCTTGATAGTTGGCTGCCGGGGGCTGCCGGAGGTTGCTGGAAGTGGCTGTCGGAGCTGCCGGGTTGCCGGGAGGTGGCTGGAAGGGGCTGTCGGGGCTGCCGGGCTGCCGGGAGGTGGCTAGAAGGGGCTGTCGGGGCTGGCCGGCTGCTGGAAGGGCTGAGGAGGAGTGCTGGAAGCTGCTGTGTAGAGGAGAGGGGGAGGGGAGGGCCTCTATTTATAGGCGCAGGAGGGAGGGGGCGTAAGAGGCGAGAGGGAGGGCCGATCGCATCCTGCGCCAGATTCGGCGCAGGCGGGCCCTCCTCGCAGACGGCTTGCTGGCGGAAGGGGGGATCGGGGTCGGGGTCGGCCCCATGGGCCGACAGCCTGCGCCAAAAGCGGCGCAGGCAGGCGCATGGGGCGCGCGCAGGTGCCAGGCTCCCGCCTGGCACGGAAGCTTCTTCCGCCCCTTTGGCGGAAGAAAATCGCAAAATGCGATTTTTTTAAGAGGGGGGGGGAAGGAAAACTGAGGGAAAAAATGGGAAAAATGGAAACAAAACTTAAACTTTAAATTTATTGCATCTTTCCGCCGTTTGACGTCCAAATGCAACGAAACTCGGCACCGAGGTGTGTTACGACATGACGAACACCCTCGTGCAGAAAATTTTCGATTCGGAGAAAACTTTATTTTATTTTAATTTTTGAGGTTTAAAACTTCGAAAATTCATCATGATCAAATCGGCGCTCATAATTTGATGAAACTTCTCGAGCGACCTTTAAATAATATACTTAACACGTCGACACTGAAAATGATGAATTCGGACACGCATTTCAATGTTTTGATTTTTAGAATTCAAAGATTTCAAAAAAAAAAACAGAACGGGAGCTTCCGTTAATCGGAGTTTTCCCGAATTATGGCACTTTGATCTAAAAAAATTGTTTCTATCTACTGGTAGTTTTGTTTGCCATAAATTGAAATTCCTCGGGATCCTGATTCCTAAGACAGGATTCTGACCTAATTTGCAAAATAACGACTTTGGGTTGATACAATTATAAATGTGTATCTCTTTCTCAACAATTTCTAATTTACTAGATAAATATTGAATGTTGCACTATTAGCATTACAAACAACTATTACGAAGAAGAGCACTTGATCAATCATGCAATAATCATCACCCACCTTAGGCGATGCAACATAAAGGTGAGCCTAGATAAGTGTGTCTTTCAAGGTTGATCAATGAAATTCCTTGGATACATGGTCTTACCTGAAGGGATTTAGGTCAACCCTGAAAGGTTAGGGCAATCCTCGAAACATGGGAATCGAGAAATGCATAGCTTGTCAAGTAGCTTGCAAGCATTAGCATATTCGTATCTTGCTTCGAAGAGACCATTTGTTGTTGAAAGTTTTGAAGAAGTTCAAGTATTTTGTATGAACAAGGAGTGCGAGAGAGCCTTTCAAGAGTTGAAGATGTATTTGAGTAATTCACTTGTTCCCATTAGTCCCTGTACTGGTGAATCATTTTTCCCTTACATCAGAGATTCCCTTACTATAGCCAAATATATCATTATCTTAGAGGAAAACAAGGTTTAGTGGCTAGTGTACTACTATAGTAAAGTACTCTTAAGCACCGAAGTTTCATATCCTTCGATCGAAAAGTTCAGGCTCTTATTGGTCGTGACTTTGGGCCTATTGGAGACTTATTTCTTTTGGAATTATCTTTATCGTTATATTTAACTATAATTAGTTAACCTTTATCATAAGATTTTTATCTTTTAGATAGCATTTTATATTTACCAAACATTTCATTTTCTTAACATTTAGCATTTGATAAAAAATATAATATACATTGTACTTTCATATAATATTTAAGGCTCTCACTATTTAAATCATTACCATTTCATTATTTTTTTTGTACTGTTACCATTTATATTACCATTACTATATTATAATATGGTTTCTTAGCTAGTATCATATATGAGTTTGCTCTATAGGATATTATACATATATACACATCAGTTTATAAAATTAATCTCTTACTATTATGTAATATAATTATCATTTTATAAATTTAAAATAGGCATAATTATGTATTAATTTAGTTAATTTAGAATTTTTTTCAATAATCACCATTATAAAGAGTATCTGAGGGCACTATAAAGGTGTGAGAGTATGTAAACAATAAATGATTATGTAATTTATTGTCTTTGTGAAAAAAAAAAAGCATCTATCCCAATTTTTGTATCTGCAATTGAAGAGATTTTCATTTTCAAATCCTCCTTCATTGGCTTTCTAAATGGCACAAGCAAATTTGAGCTTATAACATTTAAACTAGATATAGGGGCACTACCAAATATTGGAGTTATTAGCAAAGACCAAATTTTGTAATTATTTCGAAAAGAAATAATTCCTTGCGTTTAATAGAAAACCAATAGAAGCGTTGTTATTATTTTTTGTGTGCTAATTGAAATGTGAACAAAGCAAAGTTGCCATCTCATGCAAGCTTTTCAAGAAAAAATGAGCATTTGGCAATACTACTAAACTTGTAGTTTGTAATATTAATAAGCTGTTTAATTTTCACCATTAAGCCAATGATAAATTATTGCAGTATATTCTGGAAAAAGGATAGCTTACAGCTGATTTGAGTTGATTAGAGGATTCAAGTTCCCTTGTAATTTAGGGGCCACAATTATTTAAAAGATAAGTAATGTATTTTTTCAGTTGGGTTCCATGCTATAAGCACCGTGAGTAAAGGATATTGATGCGTTTAATTATAATTGCAGGGATGTAAAGACTAGAATCAGTATAAGAGAAGTAATAAAATAGAAAATTGAAGTAATTGTAAACAATCAATCCATGATAGGAACTTGTAAGCCCATCCATTTGTCCTACCTCTTTTATCTAGAAGAAGTGTGCAATGTGTTGCTGCTAACCTTGATTGAGAAATAAGTAGGTTCAAATATGTCATGGGAAAAGGACTAATTTTAAAGCTCAAGATTAAGCTAAAGCTATCGTGAGCAACCACCTTCTTGGAGAAAAAAATTGAGGATTTTTCTAAATCGTGGGAAATCCTAGATGCAAAAAATTTTTTTTGTCAAGATATAATTTAAGCAAAGTAGAAGTTTCACATAATAGAAGTATATCATCTGCATAGAGAAGGAGAGAGTATGAGAAATTTTCTGATTTTAAAGGCTTAAAATATTTATTTTCACAAAATTCAATAAGGAGATCTGTGTGACCATTCTTTGCAATGTAAAAAATACATCCTTGAATGAGTCCATTGTAAAAAAATTGCTTCTATTAGTTGTATTGATACAACTTTTATTAAAAAAAGTACTTAAAATAATCTATCCATCTAAGTTGAATATTTTTATCCTTTAAATAAATTTTTTTATTATTGTCTTTGATATATTTAACATGAGTCAAATTTTTTATCATTTCTATTATATTTTTGCTAGCTTATAAATGTGTTTTTTTCCTCAATAATTTTTAATTTATTATATAAATTCTTGAATGCTACACTATTAGTATCGCAATGCTATTTTGGAATCACAATAATCTAGCTTATATTTTTTTTTTTATTCTCAATCTTACATTTAAATCATTATTTATAGCATACCCTTTTATTTTGATAATTAAGTATTCCTTTATAATTTGTATTCAATTACTATCTCTCCTAAAGTTTTAATATATGATACATTAACTTGATTCATCTATAAATTAGTATGGTCTTAAGTATTGCCTTTATTTTTGTAAATATATATAATAGTATTTTTTTTTCACTTATCTGACATCTTCTTAATTTATAGAATACTATTAAATAACTTGGCAAACCAATAAATTCTTTCCTCATCCAATCATTTACATATAATGATAGGGATGTCATTCGATCATATTACTTTTCTTCTCATCTTCTTTCTTAAAGCATTCCATATCTCAACTTTGCAAACACGATGAATGAAAGTGTAACTAAAATTATTTTTATAATCATTAAACTCATTTATATTAATTGTATTATTTTAAACTTTATTAAAAAACTTTTTAAAATAATTCATCCATCTAAATTGAATATTTTCATCCTTTAAATAAATTTTTTGATTATTATTTTTGACATATATTTAATGAGTTATATTTTTGATTCATTTATATTATATTTTTGCTAGCTTATAAATGTGTTTCTTTTCTCAATAATTTCTAATTTATTATATAAATATTTGAATGTTGCACTCTAAGTATCATAATGCTATTTTGGAATCATGACAATCTAGCTTATATTTCTTTTATTTCTTATCGGACTTACATTTAAATCATTCTTTGTAGTATACCTTTTTATTTTGAGAAATTAAGTATTCCTTTATAATTTGCATTCAATTACTCTCTCCTAAAGTTTTAATATATGATACATAACTTGATTTATTTATAAATTCGTATAATTTTGAGTATCGTTATTATTTTTGTAAATAGGTATAATAATACTTTTTCTCCACTTATCTGACATCTTTTTAGTTTAGAAAATACTATTAAATAAGTTGGTAAGCCAAGAAATTCTTTTATCATCCAAACTTTTCCATTTAACAATATGGATGTTATTCGATCCTAATTCTTTTCTTCGAACCTTTTTTTTGAAGCATTCCAAATCTCAACTTTACAAACACGATGAATGAAAGTGTAACTAAAATAATTTTTATAATCATTAAACTCACATATTAATTATATTGATACAACTTTTATTAAAAAAGTTTTTAAAGTAATTCATCCTTCTAAATCAAATATTTTCATCCCTTAAATAAATTTTTTGATTATTGTCTTTGACTTATTTAACACTAGTCAGATTTTTGATTCATTTATATTATATTTTTGCTAACTTATAAATGTGTTTCTTTCTTCTATAATTTCTAATTTGTTATATAAATCCTTGAATACTGCACTCTGAGTATCACAATCTTATTTTGGAATCATGACAATCTAGCTTGTTTTTTTATTTCTTCTCAATCTTATATTTTTGGCATACCTTTTTATTTTTAAACTTAATTTGTACATTTTGTTTTTACAATCATGCAACTTTAATATGTGGCACTCTCTTTTTTTATTCATCAAGTAAACTCTTTGTTATATTGCGAATTCAACTAATAATCAAATTTAACATAAAGTTGGCTTTACTTTCAAAATCTTATTGTTCATATTTTAAAATTTTATTCTTAAAATAATTTATATTACTATTTTTAAGATTTTATCATCTAGCTTTATGATATATTTAAGATTTACCCTTTATTATAAATCTAAACTTAATAATTAATGCTGATTGTCAAACAATCACTTGGAATAATTTTATAATATTTACAAAATAAAGATCATCTTTACTTAAGGGAAAATAATCAATTTGAGTTTTAAAAATCTCTTTTTTATTAGTGATATTATATTTTTTTCATTATTATAAGCAGTAGCAATCATAAGATCATAAGCTAAAGCAAATTCTAAAATTATTCTTTGTTCTTTACTAATCTCTTTATAAAAAAGCTTCTTGACTACTAATAAATTCTTTAACTACTCTTTGAGCATGTTCATTTAAATTTTTCATAATAAGCATCTCCTTTTGAGATATTTTTTGAACCAACTCATCTAAATTTTGCCAAAAAATTTCTTTTATGCATATATCTAACTCTATCTGAGAGGCATAAACATTGTAATATTAAAAGTTAATTCATTAATTATAAAATTTAAAAATATAATTTTATCTCTCAACCTCTTAATTTCTATTATATTTCTCTCTTAGAACGATATTTTACCGGAGTACCAAAGTTTAAAGCTTAAATTATCAATTTTATGTGATCTCTCTCTCACCCACTTAATTTCTTGAATACGCAATATATTAATCATTCTATTTATCATAATATTAACTATTATTTTCTGTATTTATAATATCAACTATTATGTTCCGTTGAATGATGCAAAGCAAATTATAATATGCAGGAGAATATATGTTCTAAAACCTCTCTTACAAATATTTCTCTCCCACTCTTTTCTTCTTTGACCCTTTAGGATGGATGATCTGAATAATTGAAAGATGAAAGCATAATCTTTTTTCCTATATTTGAAGCCTATTTGTAGACTTCTCAATTTTTATTATGGCTAGCCAATGGGTTGAATATATTGTAAAATTAATAACTAGGGCTGGAAAATGTCATTTTTCACCTCCATCTTCATTTTCAAAGTTTTCTCCTCATTAACCTTTTCTGAATGTTTTTGCATTATATACTCACATTTGGGATGGCCAAATGATGTTTAAGATATCCCATAAGTAGTTTTCATATTCTTAAAGAGGAACTAGATAAGAAAATGTGGATTGACTTTCCGAAATCTAGTCATAATCAAATCAAGTCATTGTGGAATAGTCCAATAGCCTATCATTGCATCCTTCATTAAAAATTCTATCAAGAGCGCATATCGTACATTTATTTTTATTGTTTGTTTTTTTGTTATGGAAAGACTCCCCTCTTTATGTTGTTTGTCGGTGACATGCAGTCCTTATGTTGCCAATGTTCTCGTTCCATGCCCCAATTTCGGAAGAGTGACCGTCAAAGCTGATCTTATGTTTGAACATTACGGTAAAATCATAACAGATTTTATTTTAGAACTTCTATTGATTTTCTTAGGCTTTTATGCGAGTATATTCATGTGATGAAGTTGGCTTGGACGTGCATGCAAAGCATGTAATCTCCCGGGAAGCTGCCAGAAGTGAGATTCGCCCGCCTAATTACTCCATTCCTAAAGAAATCTGCGCCAAAAACGAGGCTACCAAACCGAGAAACTTATCCTCCAAAACTGAAGAGTGTAATCAGGAAATTGCGGTTCCAACTCTGCTGTGAGTAAAGAAAGATATATGATTTTCTTCTCATTTGCTGAATTATCTACTACTATTATGCGGCCTTCTGTTTATTCCTTGTCCCAGGCCCAGCTTTGATCTCTTACAAGACGAAATGGACGAAGGCAAGATTCTACTGCTCCCACTAAATGTTTAATTTTTTTCTAGTTTCTATATTAAAGTGAAGGGATTTTTTACTTCAAATTTCTAATTTTTACATCTAAAACATTTAAATTTTAAATATTATTCACTTAACTTCTTCGGCATTACCTCCTGTCCGCCTCCTGGCTCCTTGTACGAAATGGAGTAGCAGAAGCAACGTGGCTACTAGAATATCAGAAGACGTCTAATCTTGAGGATGCGCAGTTGGAATCTGCCCCGCTATCATGTAAAGAAGTGAATAAGCAAAGAAGAACTAACGGTGTTATTTGGGTTGTAGGCTAGATTAATTATAAATATTTGAATATTATGTGCATAATATTTAAAAATTAGATATTTTAAATGTAAATATTAGAGATATTTATGTTATATAGGTAGAGTTGGCCGAGTTAAGTCAAATTAGTTAAGACTCGAACTCGAAATTTTTGAGAAGTCCAAGTCAAACTTGTTCGAGTTCAAATTCAAATCGAATTTGAGTCATTTCGAGTTGAGTCAAATAGGGTTCGTCATTCGAAAATTTCGAGTCGAGTCAAAATATTTTGAGTACGAATTTTGAGTTTCAGGTAAAATTACCGGTCCGTAAAAAATCCCTAAATTGAATTAAATAACCTTAGTTGCAGACGAAGTCATTCTTGATCCTGGAGAAATTCCTGGAGAAATGCTGGAATGGAAGCCCAAGATGGATGAAACGATATTTGATCACATCCGTAGAAAGTCCAAATCCTTTCCTGATTTCCTGACAATGAAGACAATGGATTCCAGTCACCAAACGGTGATCCCAACAGAAGAGGCAAACGTCTCTGCAGACCTCTTCAAAACTCCTGATAATTGCGAGATTCCGATCGATGATGTTATGGCAGTGGGATGCAAAAGGCACAGATCTGAGCTATCTGATGACAGCTCTTCCTGTTGTACCGACGAACATCCTTTCTCATCTTCTAGCAGGCGCTTTAATAAGACGGAAGGTTGCAGAAATTCCAGCACAGACAGCCAGCAGTCCGGCTGCTTGGGAAGAACAAAAGGTCCCATGGAAGCTTCTTTCATGGGCTTCAAGAGTGTCTTCTCCTTCCTTTGATCTCTTAATTGTTTCAGAATAATGTTTAAAGGGAGTTTTAATGCTTCAGGTTTGAGTAATAATTCTGAAAAATCAGCTAATTTTTTATCTAAAAATGTCATTAATATCAAAGAACATGCCGCCCATATTTTGAAATATTTGAGCATCCATATCTCTAATCTGAACATTAAATCTGCTAACTGTGCATCTCTGATTGTTAAAATTAGGCATTAAACTGATGGTTGGGCCCAAAAGTTTTTATCCTTGGTAGGCATATTGCATCTTTTTTAATTTTCTTCTTGGCACTCTTTTCTAATTTTAATGATTAAAAGATGTAAATCGTGTTAATAATTTTTTGTGTAATAGTAGATAGACATTCGGGTGCAATTTTCTATTATTTAAGTATTAAATATGTAAATAAGGAAGAACTATTTAGTATGTGAAATCCCCCAATTTTTAATTCAAAAAATCTTAAATTAGTATAAAAATTTTTTATATTATGTCAAAGGATTGATAAATATTAAGAAACGGTATATTCAACATTGGAGTATTTTTAGGGGCAGCTGCCCCCACGAGCCCATTGATTGGCTCCTTCGATGTTAAATGGATGCCTTGTTGTGTATGTGTAGAATATTGCAGAGAACATGCATTTTATTCTTTATACAGACTGAATTTGCTTTTTTTGGAAGAATTTGGAATGCCTCCCATCTGGTGTCTGCATGGCTATGCATTATTGTCATTTACCAATTCTTAGTATTTTGTTTAGCCCTTTTCATTTGAACAGCCAGAACAGGATCGATTGGGACTACTCCAATTATTAAGGGTGAGGAGAAGTTCTTATACAAGCTTTTCTTTTTTTTTTAAGTTTTTCTTAATCAATTTATTGAATCTTAAGGACATGACCATGAATTGCTTAAGAGCAAGCTTATTACATCTAATTTAGTGCAATTGAGCTAATAAGTGCAACCTTCGGCTTGCTCTAATTTTTCAAAGTTTTGCTCCGACGATTTAGCTGCAATTTTTCTTCTGCACAACTTTCCTTTGTGGGGGGGGGGGGGGGGGGCGGGGGGGGATCAAACCATTCTTGTTCTCAAATATGTGAATTAATCACCGCTACTTGTTGGTGTGAACATATATTATGTTGTTTTTCTCTTGCTTAAACAAAGGAAGCAAGTCGCACATTTGGCAAACATTTTTCACAAGTAAACAGCTCGGAGCAAGTTGTGCTGGAGTGTGTAGAAGCCCTTCAAACGATCCATATATTGCATTGATACTACCATTATTGCTTAAGTTCAAATTTGAGATGGGAACAAAAATGTTTCCAAGCTCTATAGCTATAAAGCAACTGATGTGGCAGCAATATTTTCATAGTATAAGATGAGATGAAGTGAATAAGGATGTAGCACTTTTCTCTTTAGATGGTAATTTTATTATTTTCTTTATTAAATTTACATAAAAATTGCTTAGACTATTAGATTTCCCCAAAGATGATTTACTTGAAGAAATTTAGGATTTCCTTGTTGGAGTAGAGCTATACACCTAAATAGTTCACTTTCTCAGAACTCTAATAACAAGGGATCATAATCTCTCTAATAAACTACACCTTCGTTAAGTGCTTGACATAAATGAGACTTTAGCTTTTGAAATTTTTCTCATTTTAGGCCATCTCCTAACGTGTTCTCTTTAATCAAATAATTTATTACTAGTATTTAGTTTTCTCTTATATAAAAAGTGAGCAGATTCCTCAAATTTTCTAAACGTATTTGATGCAAGCTGATCCAATTTACAACATTATGTATGCACAAAATCAATTAGTCTCATAAAAACTATGCACAATAATCCCATGAGCACCTCAAGAATTATCTTATGTTTTTGCTGAAATGCTTTGATTCAGGGTGTTTTGATTTTAAGGCCAGAGATTTTTTTGGCGGTCTATAATAGTTGGAAAATATGCTCTCACAACCTCAAAATTGTTGAAGGCAATGCCAATGAGCTAGTGTCATCACAAAATATAAACAAAAGTACTAAGCACAGCATAACACAAAAGTTTATATGGTACTATGAGATTTATGTATGTTCATGAGGAGGAGAGAATAATATTTTTTCTATATTGGAGAAGAATGAGATTACAAAGCTTATGACGCTCACAATCCTTGGTAGCCACAACCTCTCTATTTATATATAGCCCAAAAGAGAGCCATTACATCATTCATGGCACTTAAAGATCATTGTTGTTATAAGAGAGTTGTGCCTTTCCATGGCACTTAAAAGTTGTTACGATTCCTATTATGGCCCAAACATAACTATTACAACTTTTAAAATCTGTAAAATAACTTGCAAATTAATTAGGGCCAAAATAATGCCCTAAATTACCCAAATAACGCATGAATTCATTAGTCTTAACTTAGATTCAATTAGCTCGTGGGTAAAAAGTTGGCATCTTTAACATGACTTGAAAATCATATCTCCAAGTTGCATTGGTAAGTAAATAGAAATCATCAGCATAGTTAAGGTGCATTGTGATTTCCCTCCCATGTCTTTGATCATTTAATATTATGTTATTGATGCTTTTAGATCAATAATTAATAGTTAGTTATAATGAAAAGAATGGGAGAAGTAAGATCCTCTTGCCTTAAACCAATGGCATTAAAAAAAGCCATATTACATACTATTAATGATCAAAGAATATAAATTTTTACTTGAATTCTATAAATCAAATATATATATATTTTAAACCATGACCTGTGATAACAAATCCTGAGCCTCAATCACTGGGTTACAACATACTTCACACACACACACACACACACACACACACACACACACACACACACATATATATATATATATATATATATATATATATATATATATATTTGCACCTCCTTCTCATTCATTTATGTGAGATTATATGGATATGGATATGGTGTTAGTTAATCACATATGTATGTTTATATTAGCATGTATCTACATACAAGTTTTGGGGTTTATTGTTCTTTGAGAATATTATTGTGATCCCAACAAATGGTAACAAAGAGGTTTTTTTTTTTGTATTAAAGAGGTTATGCTGCTAAAATTGTTGTTAATTATACAAATTTTCGATTGTGCAATTATGGTAGAGGAAGGAGAAACTTCATCAATGACTGTTGCACCTAAAAAGTCCGTGCATCAAATTATGGCGCATCCTGCGAAATTTGAGGTCGTTAAATTTGATGGAAAATAATTTTGGGATGTGGCGCTACTAAGTGATAGATGTGTTGTATGCCATAAATCTTGAAGACATTCTAGAAGGCGACGAGAAGCTTCAAAATATGTCAGAAAAGGATTGGGAGAATATGACAGGAGTGCTTGCGGATTGATCCATAATTGCCTTTCGCAAGATATCAAGTATTATGTGATGACAGAAACTTCAACAATGAAGCTATGACAAACACTATATAACAAGTACTTGATGAAGAGTGGAGAATCAACTCCACATGAAGTAGAGGCTCTATATGTTCTAGATGCGTAGAGGTATCTCAATCGATGAGCATATAAATAATTTCACTAATTGTTGATCTTCTTAATTTCATTGAAGACGTGGAGGATTAAGACAAGACACTATTTCTATTGAACTCGCTCTTGGATGAGTATGAAAACTTCACCATGATGCTCATTCATGGGAAGGAGGCCTTGAGGTATCATGAAGTGATGATAGTGTTGTTGAATAATGAACTTTGATGAAGAGATAATGAGTCTTCAAAGTTAGAGATGGTCGAAGCACTTGCCCTTCAATGTGGAAGACTAGAGAAGAACAAAGAAGGGAAGAAGAAGAGAAGAAGAAGACGAAGAAGAAGAAGAAGAAGAAGAATGGTGGTGGTAACAAGAAGAGGGACATGTCAAGGGGTCGAAGCATCGGGTGCAATTAGTGTGCCTTTTATTTGGAGAACGACCACTGGAAGAAGGTTTGCCCAAAATTGAAGAACACGAGGGAGGTTTCATTAGACGCTGGAGCAAATGTTACACAAGTGAACTCCAATACTGGTGACTTCGACGTTTACCTTACAGTTGTGTCCCATTACTTGTGCAGATGATTCATGTTGGATTATGGACATAGACGATACTTATCATATTTGTCCACAACTTAATTAGTTTCATACTTACAAAGTGCTGGAAAGTGGTGTTGTGACGATGGTAATAATCATGCCGACCAAACTGTTGGGATAGGGAACATTTTTGTGCGCTTGCATGATGGAGCAGTTAGAGAATTGAAGGATGTGCGACATGTTTCAGATATTTGCACGAATCTTCTGCCAATTGGATCTCTTAAAACTGAGGGTTATATAGTAGTTATTAAGGTAAGAGTTCTATGAATCAATCATTGAGCTATGACGTACATGAAAGGAGTTTGACATCATAATCTGTATTATCTACAGGGAAGTACAGTTAAAGGTGGAGCCGCTATTACTGATGAACCAGTTGATGCCATTACTTTGTGGCATATAAGGCTAGGACAAGCTAGGGAATGATCATTTGTTTCCTTAAAAAAGCAATGTTTGATTGAAAGAGTTAATTCCTGCAAGCTCAAAATTTATTGGAACTATGTGTTTGGCAAGAAAACATATGTATCCTTTGGTATCATCATCCGCAATACCAAAGGGATACTCGATTATGTGCGCACAAATGTTTGGCGTCCGGCGAAGAGGGCGTCATTTAGTGGGCACCAATATTTTGTCATATTTATTGACGGTTATTCCAAATTTTTGTGGGTGTACACCATGAAGTGCAAAAGCGAAGTGCTATAAAAGTTTGGAAGAAGTGGGTGGAGAATCAGACTAGAAATAAGGTTAAGTAGATCAAATCAGATAGTTGGTGTGACTACTCTTCGCATAAATGCTTACAATAATGTTAGAAAGCTAGGATTGAGCATCACTTCACAGCGAAGGAGACGCTACAATAGAACGGGGTGACAGAGCGAATGAATCAGACTTTGGTGGATACATTCCAGTGTATGTTATCGAATGTTGTGATGGAAAGAGTCTTTTGTGCGGTGGCCCTTGACTATGCAAGTCACATTGCCAACCGTTTGCCTTCTGTTACTATTGGAAAGAAGACTCCTATGGGTTGCAAACCTACTACTGATTATCATAATTTGGAAATATTTGGATGCCCTACATATTATCATGTAAAGAATGATAAGCTTGCCGAAAGTCAAGAAGGCTATATTTATTAGATATTGACGAGAAGTTAAATGTTTCAAATCATATGATAAAGAGGATAAAAATTTGTGATAAGAAAGGATGTGACTTTTGATGAGGAGTTCTTATGAGGCCTAGGAACTCAAAGCAGGTGGAGCATCCTATAGGAATCATTGAAAAATTGCAAACGATGGAGCTTAAAGTAGTTTCATTTTCTCTACATCTCCTACTTCCTTAGAGCCTATTATTAGGCAGGCTAATTCAGATGATGAGCAAAGTGTTGATGCTGATGAGGTGAGAAAAGGAAAGACTTCAGTGCGAGAGTCTATTGCTATCAGCAGAACCAGAGGGTGAATGTCCCAAAACCAGCATGGCTAAGAGATTTTATTGAATTTGCATTATTAGTATTCATAAATTAATATTCCATATCACTATAAGGAAGCTATAGATGGTCCTGACAATGAGCACTGGAAGATGGCGATGGATGAAGAAATTGAGTCTCTTTATAAAAATTTAACTTGGAGTTTGGTGAAGCTTCCTCTACATAGGACTGCTATCGGATGTAAACGGGAGTATGCCAAAAAGGAAGGATCTCAAGAAGTTGCTGATATGCTCTACAAGGCAAGACTTGTTGCTAAAGGCTTTCATAAAGAGAGGGGGTAGACTATGAGGATTTTTTTCCCCTATTATTAAACATCCCACTATTTGTGTTCTCTTAGCACTTGTAGTGCTATTTGATTTGATCTTAGAGCAACTTGACATAAAGAAAACATTCCTACTCAAGGAATTGGAAGAAGAGATCTATGTGCAACAACATTTTAGGAATATTTTGACAATATTGAAGTTCATTAATTGCAAGAAATTTGGTGAACATTTGGGAGTCTTGTTAAATGCTCATTTTTATGCCAAATTACATGCAGCTTGATTCCTTTAGGAGGAGGATGTTATGGTGTGGAGACCATTTAGATCATCCATGGGGGTGATAATGAAGCTCCAATGGGTTTCCGAGAGCTCTCAAGGCGTTTCAGGATAAATAGAGGCCAATTTGGGTCCCCGGCGCGCCCAGCGGTCATTGCAGTCAAGGGTCAGGCTCCCCGACGCGCTGTGGCACCCATCTGGGGTGCCTAGGCGCACCGTGGCACCCATGGTTTGAACCTGGGGCATCATGGTGCATGCGGAAGCCATGCCATGGGTTTTGACGGTCTCCTAAGTATTTTTAGGGGTATGTTGGGTCATTTGGGGTCTTTGTGAGCCTAAGTGTATATGAAAACATATGGGGGTGTTTTCTTTGTGTTATCAACCCTAATTTGGCAGTATGGCTGTTGTTGGTCCCTTTCAATATGGAATGAGAGCAAGAGATTTTTGAAATAGAAGAAAGTGATCGGGAGGCTTTGTAAGCTGTAGATCATTCTTGTTCTTGTGATGGTGAAGCTCTCTATAATTATGTAATCTTCTTATTTATAATGGATTTTTCTATGTGTTGTGACTCTGTAGTTTTTCTTATTCTTGGGTTTTCCATGAAAATCCTAGTCTTTGGATGCTATGTGATTACCATTTTGTGCTATGAAATATTTCTTGCTTGTGTTGGTGTACATTTTGTGATCTATGTTATGGTAACCTCAATGCAAACCCGTTGTATAGATCATAACAGATGATACATAAAGGTGCAGTCGCTACACTTGGAGTGTGTTAGAGTCATCTCTCATATGACATATGAGAGCTGATGTGAAGAATTGTAAATTTTGAAAGTTTCAAGAATTTAGTTGTGAAGTTGTAAGAATTTATTTGAAAATTTTGTGAGAGTTTTTAAAACACCAAACTCATTCATGGTGCTTTTTTTTAAACTCCAAAATATTTTATGGAGAGAAAAACTCGACACTAAGTGACGCTAATCCGGTGTTCTGTAACTGACGCTGAGCTAATGAGGCATAATGATTTTTTGAAATTAACGAAAAGTTATGATGATCAAATCGTAACTTTTGCTAATTTATGGATGTATAATGATGGCAAATTTGTAATCGATGGAAATTAAATTGCCATAATATCAGTCTATTTTGTAACCGAAGAAGTGGTAAAACAATTATAAATAAGAATAGTTGGGTTTATCCCAAAGTGGGTGTAAAATCTTATCTCTCGTGATTTAGGCTTATAAACTTTTGTGAATTATTTTTGTTGTATTTTAATTTTTGCTCCATTTTAAAATTCATTGTTCTTTGAGAAGATTGTTGTGATCCCAACAATATGTTTATGCAAAAATATATATAGATACGTATTTATACATGTATTTTCTATTATAGGTATGTAAAAATCTTGTCCAGATGCATATAAATAATACACAAACGATATGAGCTATCTAACGAACACTTTTTCATGAAATGAAGCTAATCGTACACATACATGCCTTTGAAATCAATAGATGATATTTAGGTTTAGTTGCATAAAAGTGTGAGAGCCGAAGATGTTCCATGCAAACATATTTAATGAGAAAATGAGCTCCAATTAAAGAAGTAAGCTTGATTTCACTCTTAGGCTTTCAGGCTGGAGAGGTATGCTTCTCTTTGCCAACAACTCTTCTTCGATTTCAGCAGAGCTGAAGGAACTCATACAAAATACTTGGAAGGTAAATAACTTGGATAAAGGAAGAACCGGAGAACCTCCCTCAGAGCAGTTAGATTAGCATATTATTATATGAGTATTGCTATACTTACATAATAATATATACCAAAATATATAGATGATGTGTCAATCTAATGTGTAAGTAGATGATTGATTGAATACACTTTTTTGTGGGGCTTATATTAAAAAAAAAAAAATTCTAATTGGTGTTGGATACTTTTTGATGTATATTTCTGTGTAAGCATAACATTTTTCTTATTATATGGCGGAGAACTTTATCCGTAATTAATAAATAAACCAAATAAAATATGAAAAATATTACATAGCTCTCAAATGTCTCTAAAAAAGTATGGATGATTAGAATTTAAAATTTAAAAAAATATTTTAATGGGCTTTAATAATATTTTTTATTCCACTTAACTCTATAAATCTTAATTATCTATATTTTTTGGGAGATATTTGAGAGCTATGTAGCAATACTCATAAAATATATTCTTACCTTATCCAATAAGATTAGTGGGTGATTGGGAATCGTGTTTCAATTATTTAGCTCTCATTTTGCTGTCAAAATTATTGATCACTAAAATTTAAATTTAAAGTTAGAATTTTTTTTTGTAGGCCTATACTTAGAAAAACCATTTTGCTTACTTTATTCCCAAAGAGTTGATTACTAAGGTTTCTCTTTGAAATATGTATTTTTTTTTGCTGGCCTCACAAAATGAATCTAATTTTCTTGTTTTTTTAAGATTTATTTGATTATATTGAATAAGAATATATATTTAAATTATAGTATTTTTGAAGAACGCATGCAGACAGACACACGTGAACGACCCAAACGCACGCTTGCTGACTGAGGATCCATGCGAAGCAATGATTAATGGGTGCCTCGGCACAAACTGTAGCCAAAGTTTGAGCTATATAAACCCATTGTTGTGCAAAGTGTGTGGGTTGTAGCACATAGGTAAGTTGTGATGCAAGATGTGATGCTAGTGTTTAGAGTCTAAGGCATGCTTTCTTCATCTTTCTAAATTGATAGTGGAATTATTTTGTTGTGATACGGCTCTGTGATTTTTCCCAATAATTAATTTCTTAAGAAACTTTTTTATGTTCAATTGATTGGTTGATTGTGCATGCTTGACTTCTACAATTGTACTTATTTGTGCTCACTTCTTTGTAAAAAATGCATTTCTACAATGATAACCCCTCATTTCACATAAACTTGTATAAGAGCAAAAGGTATTTCACTAAAGAGCACTCTTGTAGAGGACATACCAATTTTTTAACTCATCATCTATTATCTCATCATTACTCATCATAGTGATAAATACAACTTCTTTTGATATAATAGAGCTTCTATTTGCATACATCAAAATTGTTGATGAGGTGAGAGCATTATTATTGCAACATTTTTTACTAGATAGTTAGAACAACAATAACGATGGAGAGCAATTCATTTGAAAGTGAGATCTTGAAGTTTGATGACATTGTTAACTGATTGTAAATGAGGAGGTTAGGAGGAGATGCAGTGGAAAAACATCCACATCTGCTTTTAATGTTGAGAGTAGAGGAAGGATTTTGGACCAAGCCTCAGATCAAGGATGATTGAACTTAAGGAGAAAGTAATCAATGGGGAAGGCCGAGTCTTGGAATTGCATATAGAAGGGTCTTCTCAAAAAGGATTGTGTAGGACCTAAGAGAGCCAATTGCATGCATTACTAGAGAGATGATGCAACTAACTCTCACTAAAGGATCTCAAGGATATAAATCATTTCTCTAGACAGTACACTATTCTAAATGGTGCAAACACATGCATCATGCCATGGAATCCCAAGCAAAGATATGCTTAGATCGTATATTATATTTGAGATAATAAGCATGAGCTTTAGAGAAGACAAATCTTGAACCATCATGGGCTAGAGAGACATGGACATCAAAATGCCAAAAAGAATGATGTGGTAGCTGAAGGATGTATAGCTTGTTCCTAGCTTAAAGAAAAGTTTGATTTTTGTTGGTTAGCTAGTATGTGCTGGATTTAGTACAACATTCATAGAGGGATCCTGGAAGGTAACAAATGTTGTAATGGTAGCTGGACAATGGATTGAAAAAGAGATATTTAATGTGCCATAGTCTACTTCATTGAAAGGAATTAGATGCTCGAGTGAGAGAATTAAAATCTTTTCTTTTTAGGGAATTTATGAACTAAAAATAAAAAAAGTCAATATTTTTCTAACATAGAATCTCATGATCAAAAAGAGATTGAAGAGTATACTTAAGAAAATAGGGAGGTGCATGAATAACATGCACCAATGGTGGAGCCCAAAAGGTTTTCCATAATACAACAAACCCACAGCAAGTAGGAGACCAAAATTTTTCCATAATGCAACAAACCACAACAAGTAGGAGAAGAACAAGAGTGATAAGGTGCAGTCACTGAAGCCAAATTATACAAAGGATTTGGACAAGCGGCATATTAAAAGGATGATGACTCTTTAAAGGAAGTCACTAAGAAAGGGACCAACTAACAACATGTGCTATAAGATAGGACACATAAAGAACAACTGAGAAAGGCATGGAATTATCTACACAGAAATTTCTCATTAATAATAGGCCTTAAAAAGTGAAAGGAAGCAAGGTGAGTTGAACTCAGTCTCTGTGGCGCCCCACCCCTTAATCCATAAGATTTGACTTAAGGGGTGATATGCCACTCTGGAAATCTCCCACTTATCATTGGATTAGGTAAGATTCACAATCCACTAATAAGGGAAGGGTGTGCATAGAAGGAATGCATAATATCAGTCACTAAATCAATACAAGTACAGAGTGTGGAAGCAATTAAAGTAAATAATACATCCATTTCACCATGCATCAACTGAGAGACAAAATAAGAAATGCTCAGAAATAATAGTGCAGAAAGGAAAACACAATCACAAGGGTTTTTGTATTATTACAATATTTAATTAAAGTTCAAAATAAAATAAGAAGACATCACTCATCTTCATAATAAAATAAAAGAACTAAAGGTCTTCAGCTCTACCCTGATGTGCCTCCTCCAGATAAGGCTCCTCCTCAGGAATTGGATCTCCAAACTACTTAGATTCTGACATTCTCGGTTTCACAATGCCATGGCCCCAACCAACAAAAGAAAAATTTTATTAGACAATTGTCTAAGTACATTTTAAGCTAATAAAATTTTATATATTTATTAATATCATCATTTTCCTAAGCCTTAAGCAAGAGAAAATAAAAATGGGAGCAACGAGCTTACAATGAAAGGGAAAAGCTATAAATTAAGTATTTATAACTAAGCAAGAATGAGGCAAAATACACACCTCAAAGAAGCTAAAATAAGGCTAGGCATATATGTATAGATAAAGTAAAAAAAATACTGAAAAGAAAGACTACATCCTAAGCATGCTGATGATCATATGACTTATACAAATTTAAAAAAATTAAATTTGACTATGGTTCATATAAGTAAGCAACAAAAGGTCTGGTATCTTATAATATACAAGTAATGCAAGTAGAATAGTTGACTGAAGTAAAAGTAAACTAAAAATCATAATTAAAATTGGAAATAAAAGTAGAAGTAGTGTGTCATGATTGCCATACAGATGAGGGTTAAATCTAGCTTGCTGAAATCAAAAAAAATTCTTAGCGTCAACAAGGAGGCTAAGGCGACAAAATTTCCTAGCGTCATAAGAGGCTAGAGCTGAATATATATAACTGAATTGAGAGACAGTATTATCACATGCAATTTATATTTTAGTTATTTACTTTACTTCGGTGGATAATTTCAGAAGTAGTTGAGGATTCAAGCATGTCTACAAGACTATTCGGGTTCCAAACTTAACATCACATTCCTTAATGAGTGAAGTTAAGTAACCCTTATCTCACCTCCCCCTGCCCATTGGGGTACTATGCGCAAAAGTCAACCAATAACTGAACCCAATGCAAAGTTATCCTAAATATTCTAAGTTTTCATTTTCATGTAACAATATTCTTGTATGATATGTCCAAAGAATAAGGCACAATTTTCAAGAAATACGTAAGCAATAAAAATTTAATAGTGAGCAAAAGACTCTACTAAATATGGTGATATTATTTGTTATCTTATAAAATCATTATAACTATTCCAAGTTACACAAGTTCAGGATTTCTAATTCCTACTATCGAGTGTAACTTAAAAGCACAACCTTATAAGTTAAAAGGATTAGAATTGATCATGTTCTAATCTGATTCAATCAAAATTGATTACAAGTTAAGTAATAAATCATGGCGTCCTATTTGATGAATTTAGACATTCTAAACTAAGATCTGATCAAGATCTACTAAACTAGAGATTATGGATTAAACACTACGAGCTTGGGTTCAATCACATAATCCAAAGGCAAAACTTAAGATCTAAGGTTTTCAAATTCTAAAGTGAACTAATTATTAAGACAAATTCTATTAAGTAAAATCAAACTTAGTAGGATGATTCTCCTATTCTTATCATAAGGTTGGAAGATAAAATAATCAAAACTAAGTTGTAAAATCTAGAAACTAATAAAATCACGGTTTTATTCATTGAATAACCCATTTTATCCAATAAATGAAATCTAACTTATGATCTAATCCTAATCTCAAGAATAGTTCTAATATGAGGTATTAATTCCTAAGGAATAGGACTTAGAGAAATTTATGAAATTTAACCAAATTTGACTGATAGTTGATTTTACTCACATAAGAGATTATAATATAGTTGTATTATTGATTTTAGTGATTTGAATGATATTTTAAGGGTTAAGGACACTTAACCTAGATTTTGGGCAAAATGACCATTTTGCCCTACTTAAGGGTCCAAAATATTACTTTTTGATTTAAGGCTCCAAATTAGAATTTCTTACTGCCAAATGATTTCTTATTGTCTAACATGAAGATAGACAATAAGCACACCAAATTTGGGCAAGAAATAGGCCCTATAGGTCATAACTAAGAATTTTGACCTAAGGGGCAATTTAGTAATTTGTACCTAATAAAAATCTAAATTTTTATACAATTTAATGTTGGCTGTTGTCCAAAGATTTCATAGAGTCCAAGAACACTAAATTTTGAGGTAAAATGGCTAAGTTATGGATGTCATAAGCTTTAGAGGCAATTCAGTAAATTTTCCTATGGTCGAGAAGGGTCAAAATTGAATTTTTTCGTTTAAGATCCTATTTCAGCAAACTCAATGTCTATAGATTCCCTATAACACACTGAGTACTTTAACTGAGAGTAGACCCAATTTGGACTTCAATTAGTCAAGTTATGACCTAATTAGGGTTAGAGGTATTTTATTCAACTTAGACTTTTTAGGGTTCAAAACCTAAATATTATTTTAGTTTACTATTGGCCATAAAATTTTAAGCTAGTTAGCACTTTGAATTTATTGATTTGGAGTTCAATTGATCAAGTTATGATCAATTGAAAACTAATTGCATTTTGGTCATATTGGGAGAGAGTCCTAAATGTGACTTTGCAAACTACTCACAAATAGGGAAACTAATACTACCACAGTGATTGAGCTATTTTTCTTATCACTTTAAGACATATATTGACTATATTTAAATAACTAAGCAAAAAGTTATATGTGTTTGTGTATGTCCTAAAATGTCATTAGGTTAAATATTCTTCGAATTGAAATTTTAAATTACGCCATTTGATTCCTTTTATTTTTCTGAGTAAAATGAGATATATGTTTGCTATGTTTAGATCATTATTTTTAAAGTTATAATGCTTTAAAATTTTCTAAATTAATTACATTTAATTAGAATTTAAAATGCTTACAAATTAATGTAATTTACTATTTTAATTTAATCGCTAAATTTACTGTTTTTAAACTATATAATTTATCTTAATTAATTAAATTATAAGGTTTACTATCTTAAGGTATATGTTAATAATTAATGTAATTAAATTAAATAATTATGTTAATTATACTGAATTAATTAAGATGATTTAACAAGATTATTTTATTAAACTAAATCACCTAATTAATTAATTTAACTAGTGTATTTACTTAACAGCTTATAATTAACTACTGATTAATTTAACTAACTTAATTTAATTAACCTAATAATTATAATTATATAACTGTGAATGCATATATATATATATATATATATATATATATATATATATATATATATATATATATATATATATATATAATATTATGCAGGAACTAATGGAGGCGGGACCCATCCTTGACAGGTGGCACCCTATGGTTGGCTGAACTAAAGGAGGCGGGTCCCACAAGCACACGCGGCACAGCCTCGTTGGCTGCGGCCTGCGGGCGGGACCCACAGTTGCGGTCGAAACGACCACAGCACAGCAGCGGGCCCCACGAGCCTCGTGGACAAATGCTAGCGCGCCCGCTGGCCCCTCGAGCCCCACCAGCGATGCGTCAGCCGACGCGTAGCACACCCGCATAAGCGGGTCTGGGCGGGGTCAACCCGGCTTGACCCGGGACCTTTCCCGCAGTGCACCGAGGCGAGGGTCCTAGGGCACAGCTTTAGTCGGCGACGGCAGACACCGACCTGCACGGCTGACGGCAGGCCTCGACGAGGCCTACCCAACGAGACTCGAACCGAGCCCGGAGGGGGTCGAAGTCGCGAGCTAGGGTTAACTCTAGCTCCTAGGGTTCGGGTGAGCTGGTTTTAACGATTTGACCTGTGGATTGAGGGCTGAATCAGATCGATCGAATTTGATCACTCAAAAATCACACGCATGAAATAGCTATACGAGAATAAAACACATCGAATGAATGAATATAAAGAGGGTTAGGAATACCTTGCGATCTACGATAGAGGTTATAGGGTTCGATCGAAATCGGTCATAGCTCCAAACGGCGAGATCTAGATCCCCCAATCCCAAATTTGTGTCTTAATGGTTGCCGGGAGGAGACAACGAGGCCGGGAGGGCTGGGATTGGCCGCGGAAGACGACGAATCGCCGCGTGGAAACGACAAAGGAGTCGACGGAGAAGACGATCCCTCGACCGTTGGATCGAATCAGACCGGGACCGTCTGATTATGGATGCGGATCTGGTCCACCGCATCCGACCTACAAGCCCTATCGGATCCGCGGATCCGACCCGGTAAGAATTTAAGTATTATAATAATTCGATTAATTTAAATTATAAATTCCTGATTTTTCCTAATTTATTTTTATTAATTAAATGACTCTAAAAAATTCTCAAATATTCACCCCTAGCTAATTGAGGGGTGAGGAACGCAACGATGAGGTCGAATTTTCGATTCGACGAGTATTTTATTTTCCAAATTTCGATGAGTTCTGATTGACATCAAAACATCACTCATAGCTAATTTGGGGGCAATCAGCACAATGACGAAGTCCGATTTTCGATATGAGGTCAATTTAGATAGGTCAATTTCTATAGTTTCTGAATTTTCTCAAAATCAGGATTTAGTCTATTTGATTCCTAATTTGGACTTGGTCTTGGTGGAATACTCCTAATGACCTAATTAGAGAACTAAGACTGATATTAGGACCTGGATTAGTCCTAATCAGCTTGGGTAACAACATAGGTTGTTGTAGTCTCCAAATAGGAGATTTTTTTATATTTTTACGGAGAACCAAATGTATAATAAAGGGAGTGTGCCCATAGAAGTCACACCCAAATGCGATAGAAGGGGCATCTAGACGTATATGAGGGTTGTCGTTATAGTATTTAGAAGTCTAGTTGAATTAAGTACACATAGGAATGTGAAGCCTAATTTATTTGTAGGTGGAACTGTAAAACAGCCACGTCAAGGAAGGGTATGCGGCACCAAGTTATAGGGAAGGAAATTTTTGAGCAAGATTAAATGTCATCCTTTTAGGTTTGTGCAGAGTGCTGAGATTGTAGGTACGCCCAAGCGCTTTTGAAGTCCTATACCAGAGTAAGACTCTGATACCAACTATAATGGTTGATATCATACTTTCCACCTGGATACCAATTATAATGGCTAGTAACAAAGACAATGTTTTGATACCGACTATAACAAAATGTATAAGACTTAGCAAATATCAAATATTATCTATCGTAAGGCTATATTGAGGTATTTAAGTACTGAGAAACTAAAAATAACTCTTGCTAAATATATTGTAAGCAATTACATATGCATCATACACCACCACCATAGTTTAGTGTTATAAACCAATAGTTCACAAGGCTTCAAGTGTTTATCAAACTAGTTGTTCATCAATATTACAAAAGCATCCTAGATTTCTAGCAAAAAAGATAACAGCAATGCCTTGACCTTGTTAGGAACACTTTGTTTGACATCAAGAGATTTATGTACCTTATCATTAAGGCAAACATCAGGTCAATGGTGGTGTTTTCATTTATAAAGATGCATACCAAAGATAAAGTTTGGGGACTGACGAATCAACCCAAAGGTTATTATGCCTAAAATTTGCCAAACTTTATTGCTCATCTCTTAGAATTATTTTTGAAGCCTTCCAACAAAGATACAACGTTTCTTGTACAGTAGATTTTCTATCTGCATCTCTTAGAATGCAAAGTTATTCTATTAAATTTCTCCATACTATTTTTAATCGCTACTACCATTTGTCCCACTCGAACAAAGATTAATCCACTATAATATTGGTTATTGTTATTTTAGCACCAACCACAATATAGTCTATATTGTAAGCACATAAGAGGAAGTCATGAAAGCTTCGAGTGATCCTGTATCATTGTCACCTTTGTGAGCATAAACAAAAAACACAACAAAAGTAGGAAAAAAATAATATATCCTTATGCACCTAAAGATTTTTTGTGTAAAATGCTAAGAACTTGGAAAAAACTACAGAGAAATACTACAAAAAATTTACTATGAAAATAAGAAGAATATACAAGAGAGATCTCACTATCTTCATAAGTTCTCAAGCCTTTGAAAGCTATCCAGTAGCTTCTTCTTGCTCCTTACAGCCCACAGTCACTACATCCTTCAACCATTAGCATTCAACACAACATCACTATAGTGCCCCGTCTTGTCACCGCGCGCAACAGAGAGGTTTAAGGAGTGGATACCTTAAATAGTTGGCGGCGGGATGGTGCATTACTTGGGAAAGATTTTTAAACCTTCTCACATATAAATACTGAGAGTCTACTCAAGATAGAACTAGAGACTAATCTTTAAGATAAGTAGTATCATTATTTTAGGTATTAATTAGAATACTTATACACATTAGACTTGGTAAGATAAAAAGGATATTTCCAATGTATATGAGTAATTTATATGAGCATTTACTACTAACCACGTCACAATACTAAGTATAAGTAGGAATAATCAAAGTGCGGAAGCTATAAGCATTCATTTAGACATTCATCATAGGGCTAACTAGAAGCATGCATCTCAGAAAGGAAATAAAAGAATATACATCCAGATAATTATTACAAACTATTATTTTAAAATGAAAAGAGCAGAAATAAAGATCTCTCAATCTCACAGCTAAAAGCAATTAAAAGAGTAAAAGCTGAATCTTCTATTGCTCCACAGTGTCCTTCTGAATCTTCTGAATGGTCTCTAATGGTGGCTCTCCAAACTGTTCAGGATCTGACATATTGTTGGATCCCAAAATGCCATCTTCCCGGATAAAAGAAGAGCAAAATACCTCATGTTAGACAATAAGTCTAACACAACAAAATGCTACAACATGCCTTTATATGATTTAAAGAAAATTAACATTAAATAAAATAAGAAACTACTATAGAAAATACTGAAATAGCTTAAAGCTGAAAAATAGTACAAAACTAAAAGTAAAGTAAAACAGTAAGTAAAGAACAAGGCGCTGAAGCAAAAATTTATAAAAGATTGAAATAAAATACTGAAAGTAAATTATTCTGAATGTCACTATATATACATCTGAATATGCCACTGATTTATACTATTATTATGCAGTTGGTGCCTCATGCATCCCAAGGAATCCTAATATCTATGATACCTGCTACATCCCATAGGTCCTACTTAAATTGATAAATGCTGCATATTGTAGTTCACAAATACATCTTGATGCTTATGCCTATACAATTTATGCCAAATACTTTCAATTCAATAAATCCTCAAAAATCAAGAAAGAATCCTAATTTCTTATAACTTTCTAAATTATCACATGTTGGGAGTACATGTACATAAATGATATGTTTCTAAAAAATGTAATTTGAAACATTTAGTTTGTTTGCTCTTATCAATGTGCACAAAGATAAGGGGATGACACCCTTTTATAGTTTATTCTCTCAAGTTAAGCTGTTCAATCCCCTACTTATAAACATAACTTGCAGCACCTCGCCCCGTCGCTGCGCAAAATAAACAAGTATAATTAGATCGGCGGTGGAGCGGTGCGCTAGTCGAGAAGGAAGCAAACAACAACATCTTCTTGAATAGGCTAACTAAACTAGCCACACTAAAAATTGCTAACTCAAACCCAAGAGTAGGATCAAGAGTCAATACTGAAGATAAGAGGAGAGTACTTATCTTAAGTATTAGACTAACACATACATTGGATTATCAAAATAAATAAGGAATTTATTGTATGTTCTAAAATATCAGCATTTCCAGTATGCTGATCACATCACAATACTAAGTATAATAATAGAATAACATAGTGCAGAAGCTAAAGCAAAATATCTAGAATACATTCATCACAGAGCAGTAGTAAACATTTGTCTCAGAAAAGAAAAGTAAAATATATATGGAATTATTACAAACTAATTTTAAATGATGCAAAAGTAAAGTATATCTGAAGTACTAAAGCAGAAACAGTAAAGTAAAAAGGTAGAAGATGGGTCCACTAAGGCTCCACATACTCATCCCGGATCTTCTGCAAGTCCTCCTGCCCTGTCTCAACAAGCTGCTCGGGATCTAGCAAATTGTCGGATCCCAAAAGTACCCCATGTTAGACAAGAAGTCTAACACATCGCAACTAAACTAAACAGTACTAAAGTAAATACAAATAGACAGTAAAATAAAAATAGCTATAGAAAAGTTGAAAAAGGCACTAAGTAACAGAAACTATAAAGACTGCACAACATGAAAATGAACTAAAATCTGAATACTAAAACTAAGTGAAAAACATTAAATGCTCATAAACTAATGTAACAATGCTCAAAGATGTACTATATGTCACTGAGATCATGCATCCAAATATGCCATAATACGGTATGCCACAGATTTGTAACAGAACTATCACTGAAAGGCTATGAGTCGTACGGTCTAATGTGTACATACATTCAGTTTGGAATACAGTTTACTATGATGCCAATGTATCCTGAAATTCCTCAGTCAATGTATACAATATTTTGTAACCCATAAGTCATCACTGATACTCATACATCACCACATGAATCATTCCTCATACTCATGCCCGTGCCCATGCTCATGCTTTTATTCTAAATGAGTAAAGTCCAGAAATCTGAAAAAATACTTTAAAATACTGATATTAAATCCAAAGTCTCCATTGTGCAGGATTCTGCTAAAAAGATTTTGACTCCTAGCTTCTAGAATGATAATTGGTTAAAGTTAAGAATTCAATTGTAAATTATTAGATGGGGAGATGGTATACACATATATAACATGCTTCCAAGAAGGGTAATATCCAACTCTTAGTTTGAATAAGCCACCCTAACAAAGCGATCTTCGAAAGGAGGCATCACCCGATGGTGAATTATATCTCAAGCTAAGCTATCAAAATACCCAATTCACATGCTTACTTTGTGTTCTAAAGAATGTGATTAGGATCACATAATTTGCTTGAAGCACACCTATGGAAGTGATCTTCGATAGGAGGCATCACTTGATGGTAATTTTTATTCAAATAAGCTAATGATCTAAATTCTCTAATCATAACGCTCTTAGGTTTGAATGATTTAGTCTAAGTAAGATTATGTCCGACTAAACTCATATGATAGAACACATACATAATCTATACTAAGATGAATCAACCAATTTTGAATACTACTAGAATGACCTAGTAACATGGATATTCCCAACTATACCATCTAATAATCAGGGTTCAGTAATTCTATTTATTCACAAGGATTTATCAAGACTATCCATTCTTATGCTAAATGGGTGAATCCTATAGAAGGCTCCAAAGATGTGATCAAAGATTACTCAAATTAGGTTCTACCACAAGGAAAAAGGGTTCACTCTAAGTAGCTTAGGTGAGTTCTACCACAAGGTGGCAATCTCAAACCTAGATCAAGTCTTAATAGCTTGATCAAAGTCTTAAGACTTTTTAAGATTAATTAAGATGTTTTAGTTCTTCAAATTTAAGTTTATTCAATTTATACATCATAAATTTGCATACATAGTTTCACTACATCTACCTCACCGTTATGGAGCATATTAATAGAAAAATTCATAAAAATAAAAGTAATTAGTGCTAATTAAATCCTAAATCAATTCAAAAGGATTAACGCATAATTACAAATCTAACCATTATAATTTTATACAATTTAGCACATAAGTTCTATTTTATCATACAATTCATCAGAGACTAAATTTACTAAGATCTAATGGTTAAAAATTTTAATTTTTACTAATCATGATTTAACAAGATTAGAGCATAAGTTGAAATACAGAGATCAGAAAAATAAATCACTTAGCACATTCATTATATTCTTCATAAGAAAACTAATGACACCCAAAACAGGCAATTTGGTTAAGTATAATTACTAATCCACCCTAATTAAGTTTTGCAATAATTAAGCTAAAATAGAAAATCAAGCCATTAGATGTTCAATATTATTTTATATTCTTATTCCTGAGGATTTATGATCAATTTGATATATAATATTATAGAGTTTGGACCAGTGGATTACAAGTTATTCAGTTAATACATTCCGTATTTTTATTTAAAAAAATCCCTATGACTAGGATAATTGAATTATTTTCCTTAAGGAAAATAATTCCAATTATTAGAATATTAATTAAAACGGGTTCGGCCCGTTCACCAAAACACGTGGGTCAGCTCAGCCCGGGGACTCGTTGCTGTCGAACCGCGTGGGTCATGGGTCAGCCCGACCCGCACAATTCGTCTTTTTCCCCTCGCCAGCCCCGATGCCTCACCAATTAGGGTAACCCTAATCGGCCAAATCTGCAGCCTATGGACCACGCCACGACCTTGGGTTGATCGAAAATCAATCCCCTAACCAAGACACTTCGACTGAGACAAGGAGCCCTCAGTGAGAGGGTCAAGACTTGCAAATAGGGGTACCTGGTGTGGCGGCCACCCCTTTTAATCATAAGGATTAGGGTGTGGTCGTCACTAAGCACGTCCCTTACTTAACATTATGTTGGAATTTAAGACTCCAATCCAATCTTAAGAAAGATGTGCTTTTCATAATAAAGCAAAGGATAACAATCACTTAATGAGTATACTATGAAATCAAAGTGCGGAAGAAAAGTACAAACTGAAGTAATCATCCATTCACCATATTACAAAGTAAAATATCCAACTCATAATATACAATACAGGAAAAGTAAAGTACAATTTTAATCATGTATTATTACAAACATTTAAAATTAGAAGCTAAAATATAAAGTAAAGTCTCTCATCCTCTTAAATGTAAACTAAAAAGCATAATTTAGTGATCTTCATCAACCTGCACTTTCTTCTGGACCTGTTCTTCTGAAGGCTTAACCTCCTCAAAAAGCTTGGAATCTACCATTATTAGTTTCATAATGGTAGGGCCCCAGCCTATAAAAAAAAAATCTAGTTAGATAAAATATCTAAGTACATTTTAAAGTAATCATTTTTATCTGTATTTTAAAGATATCACAAACTTAAATTAAGCATAAAAATAGCGGTAAAGCGATAAAGAAAGGAAATGCAAGTTATAATAATAAATTATAACTTAAACAAAATGTGAGGTAAGAACACATACCTTAACTCAAGCAGCACAAAAAGGTAAGTAAAGTGCAAATGTAAATCTACTGAGTACAGAGAAAAGTCATAAGTAATATGATCAAACTAAATATGCTAATTTATAAAATAAAGTAAGAGTACTGTATTGAAAATAAAGTCTAGCATCCTAACATGCTGTTAAATTAAGTAAAGTGATTGAAATAAAAAGAATATTACAGGAAATTATATAATACTGAAGAACTGCAAAAATGAAAATATAACAAAAATTGAACTGAATTGTAAGGTAAAAATGAGTCAGAACTGTAAAAAAACTGTAAAGACAACTGAAAAGATGACTATAAAGTGACTGTAAAGTAAAAGTAATGTAACTGTAAGGTGACTGGAATATAAAAGTAAAGTATAAAGTAAAAGTAAGTGTAAAGTAAAAGTAAAGTGCGAGATACTCCTACTTAGTTCTGCCAAAAAGTAAAAATCCATCTGCTCATCTAGGAGAAACATCTTAGATTAAAGTATGCTGTGCTAGGAAAGTGTCATAGTCACATGGTAACGTCCATCTAATCATCCAGGAAAGTGTCCCAGGCAAAAGTAATAAGTACTAGGAAGTGTCCTAGGCAAAAGTAACATGCACTAGGGGAAATTCCCTAAGCAAAAGTAACAAGCACTAGGAAAGTGTCTGTGGCGACTGGAGATCAAAGTTCGAGAGTCTTTAAAGAACAATTTATCTCAATTGAAAATATATATACATGTTTATAATTCAAAAAGGACATAAAAATAAAATAATAAAATTCAGAGTCCTTTTATACATAGAGCCAAAACATATATGAAAAGTTACAACAGTTTGAATTTTTACAAAATATGAAATAAAATATCTACATTCTTCTACTTCTTTAAATTCTTCCTCTTTTAATTTGGCAGATCTTCTAAGCTGTTTAATTATCAAAACCTAAAAAATTTAGTTTACCAGTCAGGTAGGAGTACGTAAATTGTTCGCATAAGAATAAATCTAGCATCCTATAATAAGTATGAATCACATATAAAAATAAGATTGCAAAGTAAGCAATTTCCAAATGCAATTTCTGCCCTACAAAATAGCTGTGAAAATCAACATATATGAAATAAATTTTATTAAAAGCATTTGTAATAATAAGTCGAGTCTGTAGACTCATGAGCCCAAATGGGTAAACCCATAGGCATAACCTGTAGGAAGCTTATCTCGCCACCCGTCGGTAGCTTACTCAAATAATAATTATTGGTGTGTCTTTCCTCTGGATTTGCCTACTTCCTACAAGAGGCTAAATCCCTCCATATAAACTCCCAGGGGCTGCCAGTAGGCCCAATCTGTACAGATTCTCAGTGTTGCGTTCCACCCTCCAAAGACAAACACTACAAAATATATATACTGTGTTTCATTCTTTTTGTTACATGCTATTTGATATAAATCTTTTGCAGATTAAAATGCGGTAAGCAATGCAAATAATATTCAAATGGAAAATGGCTCAAATAAGAATACTGAAATAAGACTTATAAGTAAATTTGCGTACCTGACTTATTTTGCTTCAAAAATCAATCAATTTAATTTCTTTGATCTGCCAAAATAATGAAATTTATTAATTTAATGTTTTTATTATTATTTGTAGTATTAGGCTTATAAAATGATTATTTTGATTTATTTGAATTTATTTTTATTAAGTTATATAATTATTTATGCCTTATAAGGTCAAATTAGGAATTTGACCTTATAAGGGTATTTTAGTAATTTTATTCTTAATATAATACAAAATTTATGTTAGTTTATTGAAGATTATGTCCTAAGGTTTTTATTGAACTTGAAATTATTCAATTATGATATAAATTGGCTAAGTTATAGCCAATCTAATTTCTATGGTTAATAATTAGGGTTAAATGTAATTAGTGAGTGATTAGTGAATTTAGTTACAAAATTATTAAACTAATTATATATTTAGGTTCTAATATACTTTATAAGTTATTTAAAATTGAAATAACTTAATTTGGATCATTATATTTGCTAATATTCACTAATTAAGTTTTTAGAGTAATTAGTATTAATTAGGAGATCTAACTATTGGATCCTAAATATTTTTGCAATTTACTGAAATTTAGGTTTTTCTAATCTAAATAGATATTTTGATCACCTAATTTGGAGCTAAAAGGACTAATTTATAGCTATTTGAAGTTTCTAGGTTTAAAAGCTTAATTAAGGTTAGGTCCTAATTATGATTTGTTTAATTTTAATCCAAACAGCAAAATTAATATTTTTAAAATATTCCTTAGGTTTTTCTAAGTATTTTAAGACCCATATTTGATATGTTTGGGTAAATGTATACAAAGTTAGGGTTATTTGAATATTTGTAATATTTTTCCTAATTAATTAATATCCTAAAATATCACTATATGAAATGTTGCTCCTACTGAAATTTGGTTGGCATCATAATATTCCTTATATTTTTCTAGTTAATTTGGTATATTAAATTGTATAATTTGGTTGAGTATTTTAGGAGTTATGGATTTTTAAAGTTTTTAGAATTTTATTTAATTAAATGTATTTATCAATATTTAATTTAGTTAATATGTTCTAAATAATTCATAAATATTTATTTTCTGTTTTATTAATTATACAACTTTTTATATAAGTATACTTTATATATACTTATATATATATAAATTATTTTATTATATAATAGATTTTATTATATATATCTGTTTAATTATATTAAATTAAATTAATATAATTATTATGATTATATATATTTATTATTATTATTATTTTTTTTAAGTTTAACTTTTTTGTAGGTGGGGGCCATAGGGAACACGTGGCGATCAGCGATTCGCCGGTTCAGCCGAGTGGGGCCCACTGCTGCCTCTAATGAGACAGTTCTGATTTGGCTAATCAGAGGTGGGTCCCACTTCAGTCGAACAGCTGCCGAGATTGCGCCATGCGTCCCGTACGAGATCGTGCGGTTTTCGAAGTGCACGGGACGGGCTGGCCCGGCCCGGCCCGAGGTGATTCATCTTCTTCCCCTTCGTTACCGTAACAGGTTTTTAGGGCGTGGATTTTGGATGGCAAAATAGCGCCGGAGGGGTTCGGCCCGTATGTTGATCGAAAGGTCTCAGAGAGACCTTTCAATTGACACTTAGCATGTCACCGGAGGTGAACGGTGCTTGCCACAAAAGTTAACCCTAGCTGCCTACTCACAGACGAGTTTTTGCGAAACTGTGTATTATTGTGGATCAATTTGAAATTCAGACGAATCCGTGTTCGATCAGGTCGATCGAACCCGTTAAATGGACAATTAATTGATCGGAATAAGCAAACGAACTTGAATAATTGAAAATTGATTAAGAATTTAGGATACACAAGTGTACCTAGATTAAATGGCCGTCGATCTTGCTTTGATCTAGACGGAATGAATGCTTCTACGGACTAAGATTGAGCAAGGATTGAATCGTGTCAAATGCAAGGTTTTATTTGTGTGCTAGAGCGGCGGTAAGAAGCGGTGGAGGAGACACCTGGCGACTCGAGGCAGCTGCGCATCTTCGAGGGCGCCACGCGCAGCGATTTGGGGACGAGAAGCCGTAGCCGTCTGATCTCTAGATCAGACAGCGCAAAAAACTCATCAGGGTAAACGACGGGATTAGAAATTAGGGTTACAGCGTTTCTTAAATACCGATGGCGCCGTTAAATTTTAAATAATTAATTAATTATTTGATTTATTTTAATTAATTAAATTTATCTTAATAATTATATTTCAAAAAATTTTTAAATATCAATCCTGGCTAATTGAGGGCTTCTGAATACAATGGCTCACTCAGATTTTCCATCCGACGAGTAATTAATTACTCGAATTTTTAGGTATTTAAATAATATTAAAATATTCTTAAAAAATTTACAACTTCCAAATACGTTCAAAACTTCACCCCTAGCTAATTTGGGGGTGGTGAACGCAATGGCAGAGTCAGGTTTTCAATCTGAAGTCAAAATTATTTAATAAACAATTAGAATGAGATTTTTGGTATTTTACATTCTCTCCAACTTAAAAGAGATGTCGTCCCGACATCAATCTAAATTTAGAAGAGATTTATAAGATTTAGAATTACTTACTAGTTAAATAAGTGAGGATAAGATTTCCTCATACTTGACTCTTCTTCCCATGTGGCTTCTTCTTTGCGACAGTTTTTCCATCTAACTTTTATCATGGGAATGGATTTACTTCTTAACTTCCTTTCATCTCGATCTAAAATCTCTTCTGGTTCGATCACATAGCTGAGATTTGGTTGCAAATTGATATCTTCTACTTCTATTCTCATTGAAGGTTCAGATAAGCACTTTCTTAGGGAGGAGATATGAAACACATCATGCATCAAACTCATATGTACTGGAAGTTTGATCTGATATGCCACTTGGCCCACTCTTCTCAAAACTTCAAAAGGTCCAATAAATCTTGGACTTAATTTCCCAGAAACTCCAAATCTGGAAACTCCTCTGAATGGGTTCACTTTCAAATATACAAAATCTCCAACAGAAAATTCAATATGACGATGATGAGTATCAAAATATTGCTTCTGTCTGTCTTGAGCTGCTTTCATTCAATGTTGAATTATCTTTATCTTTTCTGTTGCTTGAAGAATCAAATCTAATTTTAATATCCTATTTTCTCCAACACTGTTCTAGGATAAAAGAGTGATACACTTTCTTCCATAAAGGGCTTCATAAGGAGCCATTCCAATACTTGCCTAAAAACTGTTGTTATAAGAGAATTCTATTAATGGAAGGTGATCATCCCAACTTCCTCTAAAATCTAAGACACAAAGGCGAAGAAGATCTTCTAGAGTTTGATTCACTCTTTCAGTTTGTCCATCAGTATGTGGATAAAATGATGTACTCATACAGAGCTGTGAACCAAGATCTTGATGAACTGCTTTCCAGAACTTTGAAGTGAATCTACTATCTCTATCAGAAATGATGGTTTTTGAAATACCATGCAATTTTACTATCTCTTTTAGATAGATCCTTGCTAATTTTTCTACTGAATCTGTTTGCTTAATGGGTAAAAAGTGTGCTGATTTTGTAAGCCTATCCACAATTACCCAAATAGAATCATTATTGGATTTTGAACGAGGAAATCCAATTATAAAATCCATAGAGATATCTTCCCATTTCCATTGAGGTATAGCTAGAGGTTGAAGTAATCCACCTGGTTTATGATGTTCTACTTTTACCAGGTTACAGACTTCACACTTTGATATGAACTCAGCTATACTTCTTTTCACTCCTGGCCACCAAAAATGGGATTTCAAGTCTTGATACATCTTATTATTTCCAAGATGAATTGAGTATCTAGACTGGTGAGCTTCTTTCAATACTTTAAATCTTAGCTCACCTTTATTTGGTATCCATATTCTGGATCCGCACCAAATATTTTTATTTGAATCCAAATTCAGTTCTAAGTGTTTTCCTGATTGAATGGATGTAGATAAGGAGCTATATTCTTCATCCAGATGTTGAGCTTCTTTAATCTCATCCATTAATGAACATACTACAGTCATCTGAAATAGCTTAGCATTTGATGGCAATGTGACTTCTAATTGAAGATCTTCTATTTCCTTGAGTAATATAGGATTAGAAGTCAAAATATGCAAATGTGAAACTGTCTTTCGACTTAGTGCATCTGCTACTACATTTGCCTTGCCAGGATGATATTGAATTGATAAGTCATAGTCTTTGATTAATTCTAACCATCTTTGCTGTCTTAAATTGATCTCTTTTTGAGTAAAAATATACTTCAGACTTTGGTGATCTGTGAAGACTTCACATTTTACTCCATACAAATAATGTCTCCAGATCTTTAATGCAAAGACTATTGCAGCTAACTCCAGGTCATGAACTGGATAATTCTTCTCATGGATTTTAAGCTGTCTAGATGCAAAAGCTATCACTTTTCCTTCTTGCATGAGAACACAGCCTAATCCAATTCTAGAAGCATCACAATAAATCTGATATTCTCTTCCTTCAACTGGTAAAACTAGAATAGGAGCTGAGGTTAGACACTCTTTTAATTTCTTAAACGTTAATTCACAAGATGAGTCCCAAACATAAGGTACATCTTTTTGAGTGAGATGAGTAAGAGGGACTATAATCTGAGAGAAGTTCTTAACAAACTTGTGATAGTACCCAGCTAATCCCAAGAAACTTTGTATCTCAGTTACTGAAGTAGGTTGGGGCCAATCTTGAATTGCACTTATTTTGCTGGGATCGACTGATATTCCTTCCTTACTAATAATATGGCCTAAGAAGGTGACTGAGTGAAGCCAAAATTCACATTTTGAGAATTTGACATATAGTTGATGTTGCCTTAGTAGGTTCAAGGTGATTCTAAGATGTTCTTCATGTTCCTTAGCATTCTTAGAATAAATTAATATATCATCAATAAAGACGATAATAAAGGAATCCATATAGGGTTTCATTATTCGCTGCATCAGATCCATAAAATAGGATGGGGCATTTGTTAACCCAAATGGCATCACTAAAAATTCATAATGCCCATATCTCATTCTGAATGCAGACTTAGGAATATCTTCGTCTTTGATATGAAGTTGGTGATAACCAGATCTTAGATCAATCTTAGAAAATATGGAAGCACCAACTAACTGATCAAATAAATCATCTATTCTTGGTAATGGGTATTTGTTCTTAATAGTAACCTTATTTAATTCCCGGTAGTCGATACATAATCGCATACTTCCATCTTTCTTCTTAACAAATAAAACTGGGGCTCCCCAAGGAGAATTACTTGGTCTTATAAATCCTTTTTCAGTCAGCTCTTGAAGTTGATTCTTAAGTTCCTCTAACTCTTTGGGTGCCATTCTGTATGTAGCTTTAGATAAAGGATTCGTTCCTTGACTTAAATCAATACTAAACTCCACTTCTCTTTGAGGTGGCAAACCTGAAAATTCATCTAGAAATACATCTGCATATTCTTTTACTACAAGAGTTTCTTCTAAAGTTGTAGTTTTAACTTCAGAACTTGAGAGTAGGGTTAGGAATATAGGATACTTCTTTCTAATGAATTTCTCAATCTTGTTTGCTGGGATAAGACTAATAATTGCACTTCTTTGACCAACAAAGGTTAGTCTCTTATTTTTATTATAAATATATACCCTCTTCTTTGCACAATCAATCAATGCCTTATTCTGACTCATCCAGTCCATCCCAAGGATAATATCAAAACTAATTATAGGGATGACAGTGAGTTAAGCTTCCCAAGAATTTCCATTTATATCTAACTTACAATTACAGAAGATGTTTGTTTCTAAGAACTCTCCTGATGGTAGATTAACTTTAGGAGCTGATGAAAGTTGTTCTACTGGTAATGAATACTGTTGAACTTTTTTTGATGTAATAAAAGAATGCGTAGCTCCAGAATCAAAAAGGATTGAACATGGGTACTGAAATAATAAAATGGTACCTGTGACCACATCAGGTTCTTCTTTTGCCTCTTCTTGAGATAAGTTAAATATTCTGGCCTGGGCTTGATTGTTTCTTGGATTACTGGAAGATGTAATATTGTTTCCTTGGTTAACTGGTGGTCTTCCCTGATTTCTTATAACTGCTTTGCCTTGATTTGGAATTTGATGTCCATTGACTGTATAAATGGCACGGTAGAATTTTATGGAATGGTTCGTCCTTCTACATTGGTGGCATTGACCTTCACCGGTAAAGCACTTATCTGTACTATGGCTTCTTCCACAAAATCTGCAAGTGTTTGGTGTGCTTGGAGTAGGTCTACTTAAGTTACCTTGAATATTATACACTTTTCCTTGAGGTCTGGAGAAGTGTTGCCTCTTAGATTGAAAATGAGGGAAGAATGCTGGCCTTTTCATTCTTGAAGAGTACGGCTCTTTTTGAGCTTCCATAAGCTTGGCCTTTTCTACTAGTTGAGCAAAGTTTAAAATTTGAAGAGGTGTTAGGATATGTTGAAAGTTGTTCCTTAATCCATTAAGGAATAAATGGCATCTGACTTCTTCAGTAATAACCATTTCTTGAGCAAAACTGGCTAGACGAGTGAATTCTTCTTCATATTCAGTTACTGTGTGACTTCCTTGTTTTAGGTTTAGTAGTTCTTTTCTCATTGTCTGTCTGGCAGACTGAGGTACATATTTGCCTAAGAATGTTTTCACGAATTCCTCCCATTGGATCTCTTCTTCTGATCTATTCTAGAATGTGGTGCTCTTGGTTGTCTTCCACCACTTCTCAGCAGCTTCTGTCAGAAGATAAGTAGCTAGTGATACATTCTGATCTTCAGAGCTCTTAGCACATTTAAACTCCTTTTCTATTCTTTGGATCCACTCCTCAGCTTGGTAAGGAGTTGCTTTGCCATTGAATCTGGGAGGTTGAAGTTTAAGGAATACGTGCATGTCTTCATTTACTGCTTTTCTCTGAATAGGATGAGGGTTCTGGATTTGTTGACTGTTCATGAATTGACTCATCATATTCATGAACTGGAGCATCTGATTTGCTCCACTATGATCAAAGGGATAGACTGCTTCAACATTAGGTGAAACAGTCTCGTTGTGACTAGGAGTGTTTTGAGGAACATTTTCCTCCTGTGATTGATTGTTGTTGTTGTTGTTTTGACTATCCATAATCTGGGAAATAATAAACTATACTTAGTTGGCTCTCCAACTTAAAAAAATCTAACTTCTAATTAATGTAGTAACTGAATTCATATAGTTGGCTCTTAATTGAATTATTCCTTAAATAGTCTCAAACTTCGCTCTGATACCAATTTTTATGGCGACCGGGGATCGAAGTTTGAGAGTCTTTAAAGAATAATTTATCTCAATTGAAAATATATATACATGTTTATAATTCAAAAAGGACATAAAAATAAAATAATAAAATTCAGAGTCCTTTTATACATAGAGCCAAAACATATATGAAAAGTTACAACAGTTTGAATTTTTAGAAAATATGAAATAAAATATCTACATTCTTCTGCTTCTTTAAATTCTTCCTCTTTTAATTTGGCAGATCTTCTAAGTTGTTTAATTATCAAAACCTGAAAAATTCAGTTTACCAGTTAGGTAGGAGTACGCAAGTTGTTCTTATAAGTATAAATCTAGCATCCTATAATAGGTATGAATCACATATGAAAATAAGACTGCAAAGTAAGCAATTTCTAAATGCAATTTCTGCCCTACAAAATAGCTGTGAAAATCAACATATATGAAATAAATTTTATCAAAAGCATTTGTAACAATAAGTCGAGTCTGTAGACTCATGAGCCCAAATGGGTAAACCCATAGGCATAACCTGTAGGAAGCTTATCTCGCCACCCGTCGGTAGCTTACTCAAATAATAATTATTGGTGTGTCTTTCCTCTGGATTTGCCTACTTCCTACAAGAGGCTAAATCCCTCCATATAAACTCCCAGGGGCTACCAGCAGGCCCAATCTGTACAGATTCTCAGTGTTGCGTTCCACCCTCCAAAGACAAACACCACAAAATATATATACTGTGTTTCATTCTTTTTGTTACATGCTATTTGATATAAATCTTTTGCAGATTAAAATGCGGTAAGCAATGCAAATAATATTCAAATGGAAAATGGCTCAAATAAGAATACTGAAATAAGACTTATAAGTAAATTTGCGTACCTGACTTGTTTTGATTCAAAAATCAATCAATTCAATTTCTTTGATCTGCCAAAATAATGAAATTTATTAATTTAATATTTTTATTATTATTTGTAGTATTAGGCTTATAAAATGATTATTTTGATTTATTTGAATTTATTTTTATTAAGTTATATAATTATTTATGCCTTATAAGGTCAAATTGGGAATTTGACCTTATAAGGGTATTTTAGTAAATTAATTCTTAATATAATACAAAATTTATGTTAGTTTATTGAAGATTATGTCCTAAGGTTTTTATTGAACCTGAAATTATTCAATTCTGATATAAATTGGCTAAGTTATAACCAATCTAATTTCTAAGGTTAATAATTAGGGTAAAATATAATTAGTGAGTGATTAGTGAATTTAGTTACAAAATTATTAAACTAATTTTAAATTTAGGTTCTAATATATTTTATAAGTTATTTAAAACTGAAATCACTTAATTTAGATCATTATATTTGCTAATATTCACTAATTAAGTTTTAGAGTAATCAGTATTAATTAGGAGATCTAATCATTGGATCATAAATATTTTTACAGTTTACTGAAATTTAGGTTCTTCTGATCTAAATAGATATTTGGATCACCTAATTTGGAGCTAAAATGACTAATTTATAGCTATTTGAAGTTTTTAGGTTTAAAAGCTTAATTAAGGTTAGGTCCTAATTATGATTTGTTTAATTTTAATCCAAACAGCAAAATCAATATTTCTAAAATATTCCTTATTTTTTTCTAAGTATTGTAAGACCCATATTTGATATGTTTGGGTAAATGTATACAAAGTTAGGGTTATTTGAATATTTGTAATATTTTTCCTAATTAATTAATATCCTAAAATATCACTATATGAAATGTTGCTCATACTGAAATTTGGTTGGCATCATAATATTCCTTATATTTTTCTGGTTAATTTGGTATATTAAATTGTATAATTTGGTTAAGTATTTTAGGAGTTATAGATTTTTAAAGTTTTTAGGATTTTAATTAATTAAATGTATTTATCAATATTTAATTTAGTTAATCTGTTCTAAATAATTCAGAAATATTTATTTTCTATTTTATTAATTATACAACTTTTTATATAAGTATACTTTATATATACTTATACATATATATAAATTGTTTTATTATATAATAGATTTTATTATATATATATATGTTTAATTATATTAAATTAAATTAATATAATAATTATTATTATATATATTTATTATTATTATTATTATTATTTTAAGTTTAACTTTTCTGCAGGTGTGGGCCACAGGGAACACGTGGTGATCAGCGATTTGCCGGTTCAGCCGAGTGGGGCCCACTGCTGTCTCTAATGAGACAGTTCTGATTTGGCTAATCAGAGGTGGGTCCCACTTCAGTCGAACAGCTGCCGAGATTGCGCCACGTGTCCCGTACGAGATCGTGCGGTTTTCGAAGCGCACGGGTCGGCTGGCCCGACCCGGCCCGAGGTGATTCATCTTCTTCCCCTTCGTTACCGTAACAGGTTTTTAGGGCGTGGATTTTGGATGGCAAAATGGCGCCGGAGGGGCTCGGCCCGTATGTTGATCGAAAGGTCTCAGAGAGACCTTTCAATTGACACTTAGCACATCACCGGAGGTGAACGGTGCTTGCCACAAAAGTTAACCATAGCTGCCTACTCACGGACGAGTTTTTGCGAAACTGTGTATTACTGTGGATCAATTTGAAATTCAGATGAATCCGGGTTCGATCAGGTCGATCGAACCCGTTAAATGGACAATCAATTGATCAGAATAAGCAAACGAACTTGAATAATTGAAAATTGATTAAGAATTTAGGATACACAAGTGTACCTAGATTAAACGGCTGTCGGTCTTGCTTCGATCTAGACAGAATGAATGCTTCTGCGGACTAAGATTGAGCAAGGATTGAATCGTGTCAAATGCAGGGTTTTATTTGTGGGCTAGAGCGGCGGTAAGAAGCGGTGGAGGCGACACTTGGCGACTCGTGGCAGCTGCGCGTCTTCGAGGGCGCCACGCGCAGCGATTTGGGGACGAGAAGCCGTAGCCGTCTGATCTCTAAATCAGACGGCACAGAAAATTCATCAGGGTAAACGACGGGATTAGAAATTAGGGTTACAGTGTTTCTTAAATACCAATGGCGCCGTTAAATTTTAAATAATTAATTAATTATTTGATTTATTTTAATTAATTATATTTATCTTAATAATTATATTTCAAAAATTTTTTAAATATCAATCCTAGCTAATTGAAGGCTTCTGAACACAATGGCACACTCGGATTTTCCATCCGACGAGTAATTAATTACTCAAATTTTCAGGTATTTAAATAATATTAAAATATTCATCAAAAATTTACAACTTCCAAATGCGTTCAAAACTTCACCCCTAGCTAATTTGGGGGTGGTGAACGCAATGGCGGAGACAGATTTTCAATCTGAAGTCAAAATTATTTAAATTTTAATAAACAATTAGAATGAGATTTTTAGTATTTTACAATGTCCTAGGAAAAAGTAACATGCACTAGGAGAAATTCCCTAAGCAAAAGTAATAAGCACTAAAAAAGTGTCATAAGCAAAAGCTATCCTAAAGTAAAGTTATACTAAATGGCAGACTAAGTAAAACATAACCCACAGGGTGTATTAAAGTTTGTTTTATTTAAGTTTTCTTTTTTTTTTTAATTTATGCAAATGCCATATGAATGCAATTCAAGTTTAACGTTGAATATTCATCAAATATTCTTGTTTAGTAAAATATGTCCAAATGTGTAATAAAGCTCAAAATAAGGAAAGCATAGCATTTCAAATTCAAGGTATTAAATATCACTACACAAACTTTGTGATATCACTTGTATTCTAATTTAATTGTTATAACTACTCTAAGTTACATAAGATTCAGAATCATCAATTCCTACACTGTCTGTAACTTAGGATCACGAATCTATAAGTTTAACATAATTAGGACTGGTCACATCCTAATTATAACTAAATCAATATCATCTACATGATTAAATAAGTAAATCAATCATCCTAATTTGTTGATTTATATAAATCCAGCCTAATTTTAATTAGCCAAATCAAGATTGAAAGGATTAAGAATTAAACTTCAAGTAATGAAGTTCAAATACTAATCACAAGTTATCATAAGAACTAGGTTTCAATCCCATCTCATTGATTAATTATTAAGGCAAATCCTATTGAATTAAGTCAAACTCAATGAGATAGATTTCTAATCCTAATTCTAAAATCATAAGATCAATAATCATTTAATAAACTATGAAAATCTATAAGCTATTAAACTCAAGATTTCACCTATTGATTAACCCAATTTAATCAATAGATGAACTCCAACTTAAGATCTACTCCTAATCTTAGGAATGAAGGCTCTTAAGTACTAAGAGTAGCACTCAAACACATCCTAACTAATGTTAATAGGAAGATAGAATGAATTAGAAAGCTTAAGAGGAATATTAGAGGATTTAGAGAAGATATGATGTGAGATGAACCTCACATCATGACTCTTAAAACTTATATATTTTGCATAAAAAAGAGGGATATTATTTAATATGCAAGTTATATTAAGCTTAACTTAAATTAAACCTAATTTTAAAGATCTCAAACATTAAATACATATTTAGAAACAACGTTGATTTAATAATCCATAAAACTACAGCATTTAATAATAAATTTAATTGAACGATAAAAAGGGTAGCATTATAAGACTTAACATGCAAAGAATAGCTATATGAAACTCAGCAGTTATAAAGTACAATAGTAATCTTGAAGTATCAACGCATAGGATAGCAACATTCATTTAACTTTGTGAAATGTTGAAATTGCTAAATTCAACAAATCAGTTTGTAATTGTTAATTTTCAAAGCTAGCCACTCTTGATGAAAAAGTTACGCGCAACAATTTTAAGGTAGTGTGATTGATTTAATGATCGAATTAAAGCATTACTATCTCATAACTAAATGAAAGCTTATTTAATGCCATCTCCATGCAAAGAATGGTGGCATCGATTGCTTGAGGATATTAAGTCATCCTTGATGCCACCGCAATAACTAAGGGATTTATACATACATAACAAAAACTTGAGTCAGCTATTTTTTTTGGATACTTTTGCGCTTCATTATTCATTAGTCGGGCTAAAATCATTACAAAGTTTTTTTTTTTTTAACAGAATTATCACTATGAAGAAGAAATAAGATTTTTAGGTCACCTAATGCTTGGCAAAAAAAAAAAAAATGGTCCTTGAAGGTTGTTGCTTGCTTATCCTTTAATACCAACACTTGCTGGATGAGGCCATCTAGATTTTTAAGTTTGAGTTTGATTCCTTGATAAAATCCTAATACATAAAAAAAAAGTATGCTTGCTGTCCATAAATTTATGAAGGGGAACAATACTTTATTCTTACCTTAGAAGGAGATGCTCTATGTCAACCTCGGCGGCAAATGAAAGCTGCAACGAAACTCTAGTTTGAAAAAGAGTTTGATTGCTCTCAAAGAGCTATTTGATTGAAAATATAATGAGATTATAACTGTCACCAATTTTGGCAAATAATCAAATACGTTCTACCTAAAGCAATAGAGACGAGAATTTAGATGTAGAACTCAAGGGACTTCTAAATCATTCTTCCACTAAAATGTTGCATCTAGTCGTCATGAAAGAGCTATTTATTCTCTCCCAAATACCTAACCGCACAAGTTTGTACAGATCAACTCCAATTTGTACGCGAAAAATCGAGCTTACTTTAACTAAAATGGATACTTACAATGCACTAGAACTCCACTGCACTAAGAATTAATCTCATCATTAAAGTAGGTTAGCACACAAACAGAAGGGAGAGAGGTATATGTTCTCAAAAAGAATGCAAATGATACATCCTTATACATAGCCATTGAGAGAATGATTGGGTGAAGTGAGTACCTCGTCGGCGACGTCCATAGAAGGAGACGGCTCCGATTGGAGGGAGGTTCGGCCGAAGATTCCATCGAGGGAGGAAGCCGTGCAAATGGAGGAAAGGTCAATGATGAGGGTTCATCTTGTGATTCCTTAGTTAAGGAGAGGCGGAGCAAGCGAGGAGGTGAGGAAGACGCGTGCCGAGCGACGCGAGCCACGCGTCGAGAGGGGAAGGAGAGGTGGTCGGCCGATCCGTGAGATGCGTGCGAGATTTAGGGCAGGATGCAAAGGAAAAGATAAAGGAAGAAAAGAAAAAGGAAAAAGATAAGGGAATATATATAATTATTAAATTAAATTCAATTAACTTAATATTTAATTCTATTGTCTTTATTAATTGATTTTAATTAATTAAATGATTAAAAAAATCACCAAATATTCACTCCTAGCTAATTGAGGGGCAAGAAATGCAATGATAAAGTCGGATTTTGATTCTGATGAGTACTTAAATTTCTCATTTTTCGGATATTTAAATATTATTAAAATATTTGACGAAATTTCAACGACTTCCGATTGCCACCAAAATATCACCCCTAGCTAATTTGGGGGCAATGAGCACAATGACGAAGTCCGATTTTAGTTATGAGGTCAAAATAATTAGGCCAATTTTTGGGGTTCCTGAAATTCCCAAAATCAGAATTTGATCCATTTGACTCCTGATTTGGATTGGATCTTAAAGGTGAGTTCTAAATGACTTAATTAGTGTACTAGAATCATAATTAAAACTTATATTAGTCTTAATTGACCTAAGTAACAACCTGGGTTGTTACACCTGGTTTCTCGATTGGGCTTGGCACGACTGACAGAGGGTTCGCTGACCTTAGCTGAGCTTCCAGATGCTGCAAAGGATCCTGAACTTCATGAGAGCCTACTATCAGCAGTTTGAGAGTTCTTGGGATCGCCTACGCAAGCTCAGATAGACGGTAATGGCGGAGCAAAGGCAAAGAGGAATTGAGTTAAATCAAGCAGCAAAGGGGCAGAGGGAGGATTGCTGAGGCTATTTATAGCCTCAGACGAGTTCAGGGAAGCTTCCAGAGGGCTGAATTGGGCTGGGATGACCCGAGAGGTTAGGCCATGGCGGAGCTCTCAAAATTCTATTTCGAGCTCGGCCGGGCCACGAGGCCCGATTGGGGCACCTCGCCATAACGGGGGGATCCCCAATGGCTTGCTGAGCTGGAGGCGCGAGTGGGAAACAAGGAGGGCAGCTAGCAGTACAGGGAGGATCTCGGTCGGCGCGCGAGCCAATGGGGATGAAGGTCCATAGTCACGGGAGGGTTTGGAGCCGTCTGATGAACCGATCAAAAAGGTGCAACAGTCCTGATCCTCCAGATCTTAACGGCCGGATCCAATTGGATCCACATCGTAGAATTTCATGGGGTGCATCTGACGGCTGATCCACGGTTCCGCGGATCAGAATCCTAGCCGTTAGATCAATAGAGCGAATGACAGATACGACAGAAGCACCACTGTCGCGCGACCCGGGCTCCGCAACTGATTGCCCGCGGTCCGCAGTTTAATTAGTTTAAAGGGTATATATGCAATTTTGAAATATTGAAAACCCTTAAATGCAATTAGACCATTTTAATTTAAATTGAACTATAGTCTAAATGATCTCCAAATTGCACCAAACTTTCACCCCCTAGCTAATTTGGAGGTGAGAAATTCAAAAGTACAATCAGAATTTAGTTCTGAGATCAAAATATTTTAGGTCTAATTTAGGGCATCTATACTGATCAAAATGCAAATCTAGACTTAGGGAAAACCAATTGACTTTAAATTTATAAGATAGGCTTAATTTGATATTCTAAAAGTAATGGGATCAAAATGAATGCTCAATTATGCTAGAACTTAATAGGGTAACAACCTAGGGTTGTTACATAACTTAAAGTGTCATAAGAAAGATTATTTGAAATACTTAATTTGTTTAACTATACTTATCAATGCGCACAAAGATTAGAAACATAATTCTTTTACAGTTTATTTTCTCAAACTAAGCTATTCAATCCTCTACTTATAACAAACTTGATAGAACTAGAAAATTTATACTGATGTTCTTATAAATCCATCTATGACAAGATTAGAATATATAATTTTATTCAGGATAAATCAACTAATTTCCTATCTTTACTAAAATAATTCAACTTTATAGATATGCACTGCAGTCTCCACATAATAATACTACGGTTATCATTGTTTACTAACTATGTAGAATCTAAGAAAATTCAGACTAATGAATCCTTTCTCCATTTGAAATACTAAGCAATGGAGTTTTAAGATTGTAACAAAGAAGTCACTTATAATTATGTGAACTACCTCATTTAAGCTCAATCTATAGTTTGTTAGGTTATTACTACAAGATAAAAGCTCAATTATTTAGAGTTCAAGAGGTTCATCTGAAGGCCTACCTCAATGTGTATTCAATAAGGTATTTCCTACCTCAAGGTTTCCCTAACTTAAGGTGCAAAGCACTTAAATTATAAAATCTAACATAAATATTAAGAGGTCATAATATTTAAATTCTTAACATGAGTTGATTCATGAAATCAAATTAAGGTGCAATTATAAAATAGTTCATAAATTTAATTGCTTGATTAAAATAAAAATAAATCATGCTAAATCACTAAGCTCTTAAGCCTAACCTAGATGATCAAGTCATGGGATGGATCAAATAATTATTAAGGATTGGTCATTTGATAATCAAGCATATTTTATTAATTTAATAAAAGCCAAAAACATACTAACTCTCATACTTAAGAGAAAATCAAGAGAGTATAAGGTTTGATCAAGATAATAAATCACATTATTATTCACCATAAGATCTAAAATTGATTCATAAATCTTCATCTTACTAATTTTAAGTGAAATACAATATTTCTAAGACGTACATAATTCAAGACTTGGGTAAAATTACCAAAATGCCCATCCTTAAGGGTCAAAAATGAAAATTTAGGTCTTAAGGCCTTCAATTAAATTTTATTAGCGCCCAATGGTTTTTTACTATTTAATTTGAAGATAGATACTAAGAATACCCAACTTGGCCAAGGATTAAGGCTAAAATCTTAAATTATGGTTTAAGATCATTAAGTGTTGATTAGAACAATTACTTAAGGAGAATTAATATTTTTATTATACTTAGGTTCTACTCTGTCTAAGAATTCTATAGAATCTAAAATTACTAAATTCTGAGATCGAATGGCCAAGATATGAGAGAAATAAGCATTGTCATAAGAGTGTAATCAAGGAAGTTTATGATTAGGGTTCAAAAACCCAACCGTAACGCCCCGTCTTACCGCCGCACGCAATTGAGGTATTAAAGACAAAATAATTGGCGGCATAATGGTGTGTTACTCGGGAAGGACTGCTGAACCTCCTCGAATGTTGTTAGGAATCTACCCAAGGTAGAACTGAGGATTAATACCTAAGGTAAGTGTGATAATCTTATCTTAAGCATTAGATAAGGTACTTACATATATTGGATTTATGTGAGGTAGTCTTAATAAGAATCCAATGTATATGAGTATTTACATAATTTACATATCGATCACATCACAATACTAAGTATAAGTAGTAATAATAACATGGTGCAGAAGCTATAATATTCATCCATAATATTTATCACAAAGCAAAGTAAGAATATTTATCTCAGAAAAGAAAGACAAAATACATCTATAGTTAAATCATTACAAACCATTACTTAAAATAGAAAATGAAATAAATGTCTCTCAAATCACAACAGAAAGTGACTAAAATGGTAGGTAAAAGTTGAGCCAATTAGTGCTCCACAAACCCCTCCTGGATCCCCTGGGGAGCCTTCAAAGCCTCCTCCTCAAACTGCTTCGGATTTGACAAATTGTAGAATCCCAAAATGTCAGTTTCCTGGACAAAAGAAAAAAAGAAAAGTACCTCATATTAGACAATAAGTTTAACATTTGAAAAGCTACAACTTACCTTATTATAATATAAAAAGATTAATATTTAAAATAAAACTAAATACTACTGCAAAAAATAACTAAAAGATATAAAACTATACAGAATTAAAAGTAAAGTAAAACAGTAATTAAAAGATAATGTGCTGAAAATAATAATCTATAAAGAAGCTGAAACTAAAAAAATACTAAAATAAAACTATGATGTATGCTATTGTATGTATATATATATCTGAATATGCCACAAAATATTATACCTCAAATATGCATAACTTTGTTGTCACATGGCATCCCATAGATCCTAAGTGAGCCGAATCGCTCTGCTAACAGATCCTAGGTGAGGATAACGATCTACTAACAGATCTTAGATGAACACAACACTCCGCTAACAGATCCTATGTGAGCACAATGCTCCACTAAAAGATCCTAAGTGAGCACAATGCTCCGCTAATTCTATGATATGCTTATGCGATTTATAATATGCCAAGGGATTTCATAACTAAATGCCTTTAAATCATTAAAAACCAAAAATCAAACAAAAACTAATGTAAATATCAATTTACCTTTACAAATCAGAGGTTTAACTATATTAATTCCAATGAATTCAACATATAATTTGCAATGTAATTTCATAACATCCTAATGTATCACAAGTTAAGAGTACATATACATGATCAGTAAGTCTTAGAAAGAGTGAATTTAAACACTTAGTTTGTTTAACTGTACTTATCAATACGCACAATGATAAGAGACATAATCATTTTATAGTTTATTCTTTCAAGCTAAGCTGTTAAATTCCCAACCTATAATACACCTTAGATTTGAGATGTTTATCCTAAACTGAACTATACTTATCTAATTACCTTAGATAAGACTGAAACTCTACTGTTCTATGTAGGATAAATAAACCAAATCCATATTCTACTGAATAACTTAGTTCTATGGATATGTACTGCAACCTCTATATGTTGAAACTAAAGTTCTCATTCTAACAATCTATTTAATGAACAAGAATTTATAATCTAATGAATCATTTCTCCATTATGGTTGGTCCTACATAAATGGCTCCAATGGAGTGATATCTAAGTTATTCAATTTATGATAACTATCACTAAAGATAATCTCAATCTAAGTCTCTTTAGGTTTTTCTACTACAAGGCATGTGAAGCAATCATCTAAGGTTGTTAAGGTACATTTAAGGTTCTATCTCAAAATGAGACAAATAAGACATTTTCCTACCTCAAAATAGCCCTATTAAAGGTAGAGCATTTACTTAATCTTAGAATTATCTTTATACCTTATAGATCTAAAGTTTCTAATCATCATAATTAAAATCACAAGTTAATTCTAAAAAATCACGATGATGAGATCTCATGTAGGTTTATAAATTTAATAATTAGGTTAAAATGCAAAATCACGCATGCTAATATTATAAACTATGTCATAACCAAAGCACATGAATAGTGGGATGAAATCATACACTTATTGGGAAATTATTGATTATAAAACAATCATGTCTTATTAAGATTAATTCATGCTAATTATCTTGCTTAGGAGAAAATCATAGATATTAAGATTTAATCAAAATAATTAATCACATGAGTCACCTTAAGACCTATCCTTTTACTTTGTTAGTCTAGAATTCAATGCCAAAATCAGCAAGTGTTAATTTAATCCATGCAAATTGATGTGTGCAAGAATTTTAATTGAACTTAAGTTTGATAAATTTCAAGAGTTCAACTTAAGATTTAATTAAAGTTTGAACTATAAGACATAGTTAGAGGTCTAACCTACAAAATTTGAAATGCACAACAAACATTAAGTTACTCATTCATCATCAAAATTAGAATTAGCAATAATTCCTATTTTAATTAATTCAAGCACTTAATTAAGCTAATTAGGGTGTTATAAAATTAGCAACTAATTAAGGAGATTAACTGTATGAATTGAAATAAAACTTTGCAATTAAGTTTAGAACATTAAAATGAAATAATAGGAACTAAAAAACATGTCGTCTGGACGAGTAATGAATTTCATATCTGAAGTTACCTCTACATTTACACAAGGCATGATTTTTGTGAAAACCAGTCATTATTTTAGTGTATATTTGTGTTATTAGGGTTCTGGAGTCGACATAATACAAAAATATTAGTTTTATGCAAAATTGGGCATTGTAACGCACTACAACATGCTACAACAGTACCTGGCTGAGAGCCAGGCTCTATGGCATGCTACAATGTGCTACGGTGCTAGATAACCAGAGATGCAAGGGCTGCGGCGCGCTATAGCACTGCTTGGCTGAGAGCAATGCGCTACGACGCGCTCTAGCTTGAAATGGCATTGCGGTGCACTATAGCGCAGCTTGACCGAAAGCCAGGCACTATAGCGCGTTGTAGTGTGAAATGGTGCTGCGACACGATATAGTGCTGCCTAGACGAATGTCAGGTGCTACGACGTGTTGTAGCACTAGTCGTTCCGAGACTCTGATGCTGCGGCGCGCTGTAGCACTCCCTGACAGAGAGTCGGGCGCTACGGTGCATTGTAGCGCTCGACCGACATTTCTGCGAGGATGTAAGGTGGTAGTACCCCTCTTGGCATCCAAATACTCTCGATTTAGGGCATCTCAAGTGTTGCATCATATGCCATTGGAAAGGTCTTTCGTACCAAAATTGACACGAAATGATTATTCTAACGATACAAACATGATGCCCTAGGTCAAAGTATACATAAAGTTTACTACCTGGGTTGTGTTCTAATGGACTAATCGAGCTTCGATTGGACTTGTTCGAGTTTGATTGAGGCTCTACAGTCAAAATTAATGCCATGCAAGAGCTACTACAAGCACTATTTTATAAAAACATTGATTAAATCAATGGGAAGAGGGGTATAAGGAGGGTACCTTAGCTTGTGCAAGAAAAGTTTGTTGGTTTCTTCAGGGCTTGGGGGAAGAAACTTCAGCAACCAAAAATAGAGGGGAGAGGCCATTGGAGCATCTGATATAGAGTGGAGGAGGGATGGTCTTGGACATGACACCAAGTCCTCTCCCATCAGCAGCATGGGGAGGAAAGGCAGGAGCCTGTTTGCATTAGAAGAGGGGGTTCACGTATGCTGGAGAAAAGGAGGGAGAGGGAGTGGGTCCCAGCGCTGAAGGAAGAAGGGAAATAAATTAAATTAATTTAATTAATTAATATTTTTTCTAATTTCAATTAATACCTTGAATTAATTAAAATCAGATTGATAGACGAGCTCCGAAAAATCCCAAAACTTCACCCCTAACTAATTTGGGGGTGAAAAACTCAACAACAAAGTTGGATTATAGTTTAGAGATCAATTTAAATATCATAATTTTTGGGGTATTTAAAAATATTTATAAATATTCGAGAAAATCCGATGACTTTCAAAAATTTTCAAAACATCGCCCATAGTTAATTTGGGGGTGATGAGCACAATGCCGAAGTCAAATTTTTGATTTGAGGTCAAATTAAATATATAAATTTTCTAATTTATTAAATGTATTAAAATATTCAAGAAAATTTGATAACTTCCAAAAATTTTCAAAACATCACCCCTAGCTAATTTGTGGGTGATGTGTATAATGGAGAGGTTGGATTTTTTATTTGAGGTCAATTTAATTTGGTCATTTTACGGATTATCTGGATTTTCCAGAATTATGATTTGGTTCAATTGACTCCTGATATGGACCAAAACTTCAATGTTTACTTCTAATAACTTATTAAGACTATTATAATAAAGATTATGACCTGGTTTAGTCCCGATTAATTAAGGTAACAATATTGAGTTATTATAACAACTTTGCTAATTGGTGTCCAAATTGAGTAAGGTCAATGGCTATGAGTTCCCTATAGTACACTGATCTCAATGATAGAGATTTTACTCAATTTGAACTCAATTGACTAATATAATCTCTAATTAAATTTTAGGGTAACTAAAGAGTGATTAAAGCTACTAAAAATCTAGCCATTAAAACTGAAATTTTGTTACAATTTACTGCATTATTTTGATTAAAATTCTATATTTGATCATATAGTTTGGAGATAAAATAATTAAGTTATGAATTAATGAAAAGTAAGATTAAATGGGGTATTAAGAGGGCCTAAAATGTCACTAATAAAAATATACATCCAATGGAAAATTAAACATCATCAGAATAATCATCACATTTTTCTGAGCAAAATGACATAATTTTGTTATGTTTGAATCTCTAGATTTAAAGTTATGAGGGTTTAAATATTTGATAATAATTTGATTTAATTAAACTAAATCTATTAATTTAACCTTAATTAATATAAGATTAAAGGTCGGTCACAGCTAGCGGGCCCCACCATTCGGTTCAGCATAAGCAATGCCACGCGTCGACCCGAGCGTAGACACGCAGGTCGAGCCCGGTCAGACCTGGCCTGGGGCGAGCCCGAGCGAGACGCGGTGAACCCGTGACACTGATACCAAAGGCATCCAAATTGACAGCCCTCCCGCCGTCGCCGGAGGCTGGCTCGCACACTGTTGGAGAGGTCTCAGAGAGACCTTCCGAATGGCGACCAAGCCATCGCCTGAGACGGCCTGGATCGCCGTCAATCTCTAACCCTAGGCAGATGGTGACAAAATGAGGGGAGATGGAGCACACTTCTGTGGATGACTGTAGATAGCTTGCATAATTGGCAATCAATTTAGGTTAATTGAATTCAATTGATTGATGATTAAGCATAACAATAGGTGGAATAAGTAATCAAACTACAATTAAGAAGAATTGCTATCGATTAAAGGATAAAAGGGAGGGTACCTTTGAAGGTTCGCCAAGGGATCGATCAAGAGGCGGGGGTTTTGGGACACTCCAAATTCTCCTAATCGGTTGGAATGAGTCCTTTTGCATGAGAAAAACTTAATTGAGGTCTTAAAAAAGGCTAGAAGCAGTGGGGGATCATTGCACTCGGCGGGTGAGTGTCGCGTGCTCGCCCGTGAGACACGTGCAAGCTCGCGCACGATCGTGCGAGGGTTAAGGGTTTTGGGCCGTCCGATCAAGATGGCCCGATCGATCAGCTCAGATCAAGCTAATCTGATCCTAATCGGGCTTGCCCCGATACGATGAGGAAGGTGCCTGTGAGATTTGGAATGGTGGGCTTACCCGGTAGCTAATTAAATGATTATTAATTTAATTAAATTATAACAAAATTCCAATATAAAATTCGACTATTAAATAGGCTCCAACAAATCATAAAATTTCACCCCTAGCTAATTCTAGGGTGAGGAACGTAACGGAGAAGTTGAATTTGATTTCGAGTTCTTAATTATTCTATTTTTTGGGGTATTTTAAATATATTAAAATATTCAGAGGAAATCTGTCAACTTCCAAACACTTCCAAAACATCACCCCTAACTAAGTTGGAGATGATGAGCGAAATTGCAAAGTTGGATTTTTGATTTGAGGCCAAATTAATTAGCTCATTTTCTAGATTATCCGAATTTTCCAGAATTAGGGTTTGGTCCAAGTGACTCCAGATTTGGACTAAAATTTCATGGCTTACTCCTAATGACTTATTAAGACTGCTGAAACAAAGATTAGGACTTAGTTTAGTCCCGATTGATCAAGGTAACAACCTTGGATTGTTAAAATCACACACACACACACAACAATAAATTCTAAATAAGTTATGTATTTATAGCTTCCAATCAACCTTAAGTTGTTACCCTAGCTAAAACTAGATTAATTAAGCTAAACTAAGGTTTGATTTTGATTCCATTGGATTCAATGGGTCATTTAAATCTAAACCTAGAAGTTTGAAATCAATTGGAGCTAAATTAGAAAATTTGGTATTTTTGGCTATTTTTAAGCCCTGGAAAATACCTAAATTATTTTGATCTCCAAGTTGAAATATGATTTTATTTTTGGATTCCCCACCCCCAAATTAGCTAAGGGTGAAATTTTGGGAATTTTTGGAGGTCATTTAATTACATTTTGGATTTAATTTAAATTGGTTTAATTGTAAATTAGGGTTTTAGACAATTCCAAATTACAAATCTACCCTTCCCCAACGGTCGGCTCCTTCCCAAACTGCGGGCGCCATCTGGGCCGTCCGTTCCACGGTCTTGATCCAACGGCTCGCACCGTTGGATGAATCCATCTAATCTCCGTCGTTCCGCGGTTTCAAGATCCCAATCCGACGGCATCTAAGCGATCCGCCGTAAATACCTTCGATCAACCGTTAGATTCCCCGATTGGATCCAATGACTAATATTTTATCCTCGATTGTTCGTTAGATGTCAGAAGATCTGGACCATTCCGCGTCAACCAACGATCCATCAGACGGCTCCGTCAGCTCCCGCTACTGTGGATCGTCTCCTTCCCCCAGCCCGCGCCCGACAGCCGAATCCTCCCGTACTGCCACGTCCTCCAGCCGGTCTGCCACTCCTGCACCACGTCAGAAAGACCATTGCGGCCTTGCCCTTGCTTCCCGAGCAGTCCCAGCCAAGCCCGAAGCCCGGTCCACCCCCAATTCGGGAAAAATGAAGGACCCCCCTCGGGCCGAGCAATTCCTCCCAACCGAAGCTCTGGGAGCCACTCCCCATGGCCCCCGGGCCTATAAATACCCTGAGTGAATCACAGTGAGCCTCTTTGATCACTGTGATCCCTCAATTGGCGGCTTGAACCCCGTAGAGCTCTCACCTTCCTCGGCGAATTCCCGGCAATTTTTGAAGGCTAGAATCACTGATAGAGGGTCCGTCTGGTGTTCAGACCCCCTGTGGAGCTTCGTCTACTAACCAGGAAGCTCAAGGACACTCCAATTCTCCTCAGTTATGCCAGTAAACCCGAAGTCAGGTACAGCTTCCTCTATTAAAATTTTTTGAAGCTCCTTTCATTTATGTCTTATGGAATGAGCTCTGAATGTCGTCTAAAGCAGCCTTAGCCACCTAGGAAACTCCTGTGATTGTCGCCTAGTGCTAAGCTAGCTCGAGTCGATCGTATCGATTGACAGAGCTAGCCATCGAGCCAATGGCTGAGTCCGAGTAAGGACCCAGCGATTGGCTGCGCCTCGGGTTATAATAGGTTGGGGTTTTGACGCGTCTAGTCTCCCTGAACGTGTAGGGATCAAAATACAGTTGAATCGAGGTCCCTGTGAGGAGAATTTCCCTCTCACAAGCGACTTGAGACATCTCGCAGAAGGACATCTCGGGTGAGCTAGACCCCATCGATCCAGAGGGATCCAGATGGGGGTTCTTGGTCCAATCGACACGTCTCGACTCAAGGAACGTGTAGGGATTGATTTGAGCCCATGCCGTCGCCGAAGCGCCGAGAATTTCCGCTTTGAAATTCGACGGGCTCAGGACCCGTCGAGAGGTAGAAGACGAAGTCGCGGGTTCTGGGCCGGGCCGACCCGTGACCCGCGCGGTTCTGATTTTGGGCCGCGCCTAATTAATAATTATTGGATAGCATTTTTAATGATTGCGAAATTAATTAATTAAACCCTATAGTTTTAATTTAAATAAACATTCAGAATAAATTAATTAAATAACTTTAGTTATACAGATCCAAATGGTATGATCCAATATACCATTTGAATCAAGAAAATTCAAGGAATCTAAATATAAAATAAAATCTCATATCCAATGGTTGGATTAAAAATTATTTGCCAAACCTTCTCTGTTCTTAAATAAATCATATAAAATCAGCTAAATATCCAAATTGTGAGTTTACGGGCTCTGATTGCTCCTTGTACAATAAGGGATAATTCCAGACCCTTAAAATTAATTTTTGGATAATTAATTTTCTTAATCACTCCTTAATCACTCTAATCAAAGATTAGTGAATTAAACCCTAATTAAGCCTCTAATTTGGGTGGGAATGGTTCCTAATATCATATTAAACCTAGTAAAACCTAAGTGTAAGGTTGGATTGCCCTTAAATGTCTTAATTTTACTAATCACCCTAAGTGTCTTAATTATATGATTAGTGCTAATTAAGATCATTTAGGTCATCAAAACCTCAAGTAAAGGTGTTTTCCACTTTATTAAGCAATATGAAACACTTTAAAATAGATTAGAACAAATTTGGATAATAAAACCCTAAAATCCCAATTTTTGCCTTAAGAGAGGCATTTTGGTCATTTTGGCCAAAATGTGATTTAGTGTTCTTTAAGGATTAAAAATTTCAGTAAGCCACTATAACATAGATTAGAAATGTTCTCTGAAATCCTAGAACAATAATAATCATAAATCCATAAGTTCTCATTAATTCCTTAATTAAGATACCTAAACCTTAAGCATTCCTCATAAAGATCCTATGGTATTAAACTTTAAGTTTAATAATTGAAATAGTCAATTATCTCATTAATAAGTTTAGTTAAGATAACTTAAGAATTAAGTGTTAAAAGAAAAGTAATTGGTAATGTCTAAGTAAAATCTTAGCTTAAAATCTAAAGTGATCAAAACTCAGACCCTTAGATCTTAAGTGACCTAAGAAAGTCAAAATGGGTTCAAAGTTAATCTAATGCTTGAAATAAGCTCCTTATAGTTAATCATGAAATTAGATTCTAAAGAAAATCACAAATGGAAACTTTTAAGTCAAAACTCTAATTAGAAGTCTAAAGTGATCAAACTTCAGATCTTTAGATCTTAGATCTCAGACTTAGATCTTCAATTTGAATCAAACCACCTCCAATTAAAATTCTTTAATGATTGATTATTTAAATCTTTTGAAACCTTCCATGTGGGCATAGGATGATTCAATCAATAAGATAATAAAATTATCTTAAAGATTGAATATAGATTTTAGATTCTCAAGTTCTTAATTGATTATTTTATCTTATAATTAGTAGAATAGCCTTTCACTAAGATCTTAGTTCCTGAATCTTTCAACTTATAAGATTCTTTACCTTTAAATTGGGTTTAAGTGAGAAACCTAGATCCTATTTAGAATATCACCTTGGATTTGGAATTTGAACTCAACAGAGGGTTTAAGTTCTAAATTCTTAAATCTTGATTTATTTGATCAAGATTTGGGTAAGAGAGTAAAATATTCATAAAATTAGGTCGTTGTTTTGCTTATTTAAACTATATAGTCGTCACATGATTTTTTTTTATTAGAACTTGTTAAGTTCTAATATTTAACTTTGAGGATGTAAATATGAGATTCTACTCGATAGCTGGATATTGGAGATCCTAAGCTTGTACCTTCTCAGAGTAGCTAGATTTGGTAATTAGATAACAATAGATATCACATAAATCTAGATTGAGTCTCTTGCTTACTCTGACTAGATTGCTTTGCATACCTTGGATTTTGAGCTTTAGCCCTTGAGCATAACAGGAAAAAACTTAGGATGATGTATCTTAAGCTAGTATTAAATTTACATATCATTCAGTTTTGTTTTATCACAGTTAGTAGAATATGACCTAGTTTAGTCTATCTCTTCAGTAGTAGTATTGTATAGACTGGACTCAGACCTAGCATATTTGGATGGCTAGGCTGGGGATTGATTGATTGATATTGGAGGCCCTGTATGGCCTATTAGTTGGTATGGCAGTACTAGAACTCAGGCTTATTACTACTTTAGCTGTATTGCATTGTTTTCTGGTTTGCTTTACCACATGCTTCAGTGATTTTATTTTCTGTATTTGCTCGCTTTGCCACATGTCTCAGTGGCTTTACATATTATACATTGCTTTGCTTTTGCCACATATCTCAGTGGCCTTTCTTTTCATATTAATCTGCATGTTGTATGTATACTTTTATGGCTTAGATATATGTATGAATGACATATTTAGGATGCTAGAATTTTATCATATTCCATACTTGTGTTATTTTATACTCAGCATATTTTACTTCGATCATAATCATGTTAGGATCATGTTTATTCAGCAGTTGCAGTTATTTTTGCTTTTAGCCTTACCTTGCTTATTTAGTGTTTTGTATGTTACTTCACATACATGTTACATGCTATAAATAGATAGTTTATAGTAATCCCTTTCTTTCATAGCTTGTTGCACCCTTTACTGCTGCATGTGTAGTTAAATTAAATGTGATATCCTTTAATATTCAGTTCACTTTAAATAGCCTAAAATATACTTAGACAATTATCTAACTGTAACCTTTTGATTTTTTTGGCTGGGGCCCTGGCATTTGTGATACCGACAAATGTCAGATTCAGACGTGTTCATGGGCAGTGTCGCTGAGGAGGAGCCAGTTTAGGAGGAGGACCTTCCAGCTGCTGTCTAGCTAGTTTTGTCTTGTTGATTCTAGTGAGGATGAGAGTCTTTCATTTTCAGTTATTCATTTCAGTTTATAATAATTAACTTTCCGGATGTTCTCTACTTTCTGCATTGTGATGAGTTACTATATTGCATTTTCTTTTCCTACTATGTATGCTTGTGGATGTTACTCTATTTTATATTGCTTTCGCCACTTTGATATTTATATTGATGAATATTATAGCACTTGTTGACAAGTCCTTGCCTTAAGGCAAGTTGGGTTCGCCTAACTTTACTTAAGTTGGGGATTTGCCACAGTTGGAGCACCGTACTTCCTTATTGTTAGTACGGGGGCCCCACAGTTTAGTCTCGATTGATCAAGGTAACAACCTTGGATTGTTAAAATCACACGCACACACACACAACAATAAATTCTAAATAAGTTATGTATTTATAGCTTCCAATCATCTCTCAACTAAGTCCTTGAATGTTGGCCACATGTTTCTAAGATTTATCGGGACTTGCCGCATGTCCAATCAAGCGATTATAGCACTCCAATTTCATCCAAAAACTTGCATTCATTTATCAACACTTAAGTGCGCTCAAGCATCGGGCCTAGAGTATCATACCCAGCATCTAGTGCTTGGGTACGCCTAAGTGTTGGACCTTATGTCGTCTCTAAAATATGCATATTACTAGGCTTCTGTCCTGGTTTTTTGTTAAATTGACTTGCTATCGTCTGGGCGCGTCAAATCGCCTAGGTCTCGATCTTTGGTATCACTATTTAATGAAGTGTCGACGCCTGGGCGTGCTTAAGCTTCTAAGCCTCGGCTCGCCACAATTTTTAATGAAAGCTTCCATTGTTTGGGTGCGCTAAAGTGCCCAAGCCTTGGTTAATATGAGATTAGGAACAAACTCCTTGGTGCTTGGGTGAGGGCGTGCCCAAGTGACCAAGCCTTGGTCGCAAAAAAGTATCCCGGCGCTTGAGTGTGCCCAAGCACAGCTCTTGTATCCAGTTTAGATTCGTTAGCAACTCTTAGGCTTACTTGATATCAAACACGTCCAACTTGCACTCGATTGATATGCGGTTGACCCAAAGCACTCAAAGCTTCGTAACTAACCCATACTCCACTTCAAAATAATTTCATTTATCTTGAGACTTCACCACTCCAGTTCTTGCTCACCATAGCACCCTTCAAGTTGTAGTTAGGTTCACCCAACTCGTTCGCATCACTTTTAAAATGCACTCGAGTCATTTTAGAATTTTGGATTTTTTGGGGTCCGAATATTGGCTGGAAACTTGAGGGAAATTTATGGAGGAGCTTCCTATGTTGGCTTGTGCTTGCTAAAGAGCTCTGGTTGCTGTTGGAGGAGGTTCCAAAGAAGAATACTAAGAGAGAGCAGTTGTGCAAGAGAGCTCTTGCATGTGAAGAAAATACTAACTATGTAGTGATTGATTCTCATCTCTTTCATCCATCCTAGAGTAAGAGCTAGTGTTCATTGTTAAGATAAAGCTCTTTGTAACTCTGTAATTGCTTGTATCCCTATCCTAATGTTATAGTGCATTTATTTGTGACGGTGTGACTCCGTAGATTTTCCCGGCAAAGAAGAATTCAGTTGTGAGCTGCTTAGTTGATTATGCGTGTTTGATTCCTTCAACACTACTCAATCGTGTTTGCTTCTGGTTAACAACCTGTGTATATTCACAATAATTGGGAAGGACCGTCCCTCATAAGGCTCGGGAAAGATCTTATAATCCTTCGATGGCTCATAAAAGCTCGTTGAAACTCGAGCTAGCTTTTGTGTTGACCTCCATATCGTTTACTCTTAGAAAGAGTATGCTAGTATTTGCTGGTCAAATTCGTCTAATCCTAAGAAGGGCAATTGCATTGAAAGAGATGAAGAAACTCTAACTTGTTAAACATAACTTTGACTCCTAATATTCTTCCTAAAAATATTAATAAAAATAAGAAAAAATTTCATAATAAAATAGAAATATTTCTGACGTAATAATATTCTAAAATAGCTTATTGGTAATCTATGTTATTATCTGATTATTAGTTTAAGAACGGCAAACAGTACTCGTTATTTATATTAAAAATGGCAGCTTACGATATGCATTGTTCATATAAGTTAATTTATAGTTGTTTACTTGTTTTAAGTATTGGTTTTTTGAATAATTATTTACTTAATTATGTAATATTTTTGGCTGATGGCTTCTTGCCATTTGTTTCTTTGTTTTATATGATGCTTTTATAAAGCATCAATAATACTATAATTTATATAAATTTATTAAAATACTAAAAATTTTAAATTATGCAATTAGATATAACATCATAAAGAATTTGCATAATCTCAAGCCCCTAATTATTTTGATCCTATCTTAACTTACATACTCAAGTTTTTTTAGTTTACATGATTTTTCATTTTAAAGTAAGAAGTAAATAATTAAATATTAAAATGTCAAAAAATCGACCCAAATAATAATTTCAAATTAGCTTAATTGAGCTTAGCTAACTTTTAATTCATTTAACATGAAATATAAGCCAAAAACAAATTCTCTAATTAGATTCCCACTTTCTTTATTTTTTAAATATGAGGGACTAAGCCCAAAATGTGACAATCAATAGCATATATGAGGTGCAAGAATAAAATTAGAACATCTACATCAAATAAGTCTCTTGTAAAGCAAAAATAATCATCCACCACTAATCCACGAAATAAAATAATATTTTGAGGTTCTGAATTCAGTGCTCTAAGTAGAGCAAATTGGAGCCCAGTGATTATTCGAGTATAGTATTTGTTGAACTTAACTAAGATCAAGTAGGAAAGTTGTCGTCAAAAGATGCGGCTCCAAAATTATCATTAGTAATCCTGTTCTCAAAAATTTGCAAATGAATAGAAGTTAAGGAACTGCAACCAGCACTGCTCAGTATAATACCAAACAGGACCAAAATTTTAACACAGATAACAGCTAAAGTGTCACCCCCAAAACCACCTAAAAGCTTTCTCCCAAAAACAACATCCATGCTTGACCATATTACTACAAAAGTAAGTGAAACCTACCTTACGATAGAACAGGGTTTAAAATTTTTCCATATATATTTTCTGCAAAATAAAGATTAGAGTGCGGTAATATAGAACAAATAAAAATATTCAATTACCAAATAAATAATTTGCTTATTGTCACAATAGATAACTAACACTACTTTAAGATATTGAAAATATGCCTTACATATCATTATCAATTTTTTGTTCTACTTAGGCAGCAATTTGTAGAATGGGAGGTATCAAGGTACGTCTATCTGATTTAGTAAATTTGTTCCTTATATTTCACTTCAATCAATTCTAACCCCCTCCAAGGCAATGGTATGATCTCCGTATATTATAGTGGGTATGCCGATCCTAGTGCCTGTACAGATCTAGTAATTAAGAATATTTATTCTTAGAATATTTATTTTTGATGTTATAGCTTCTTATAAGACATCTTACCTTTTCTTAAGTGTGTGACAAATATTTATGAATATAACAGTAAACTCAAGGTCGACCCAAGGAATAGCTGGGCTCAAAGGATGGTAGCCGAGCTCGTCGTCTCATCAATTGAGGCTCGGGTACTATACCCCACTGTATAATCTGGAGCCCGCAGCTTCTCAATCAAGCCTGATGAGACTCATTCGATGCCGAAGACCGACTCATCAATCAATTCAATAACCATTGAAGCTTCCCCAGCATTCAATATGATACTAAGTACTCGGATGAGGGAGTACCTGAAGGTCATCGGTTCGCTGAGTTGCAAACGAGCCAAGACGCCAACGCAGACGAGCTCGAGCCCAATTCGCAAGCCAAGATCCCAGTTGATGGTTTTTGAAGTCACCACCAACATTGAGGGGTCGCTAAGAGTTAGCAGATGTTGGCTCCAGCAGCTGGACTCATAGGGCTCACTCTGAGAGAAGAAAATGAAGATGGAGGAAATGGAGAAGAGAAATCAAAGGCTCTATTTTACTGAATAGGAGAGGATTAAGAAAGGTTAATGAGGCAGTTAGAGGATATGAGGGAGTGGGGGATTGTAACAAACCTAGTATTTTTATCCTTTATTGAGAAATCTAATTAGCTTTATTTTACTTTCAGTACTCTTATAATAGTGTTATGAGTCATCATCTCAAATTTGGTGCAATTTGGAGATCATTTGTGATCGACAAACATTCTTGATTATTTTGATAATTCAAAATATCTATTTTATTTTGACCTCAAAATCAAAATCAGAGTTCGCTATTGGACTCTTCACCTCTAAATTAGTTAAGGCTGCTATTTTGGAAATGTTTGGAAGTTGTCAAATTTTTCCTAAATATTTTAATAATATTTAAATACTTAAAAAATAAAATAATTAAATTGATCTCTGATCAAAAATTTAATTGTATTTTTGAGTTTCTCACCCCTCAATTAAGTAAGGGTGAATTTTTGGGATATTTTGGAATCCATTTGATTTTTTAATTTTGAGTAATTAAATGAGTTAAATTAATTAATTAATAAATATATTTAAATTATATATATTATAATATTTCCAATGACCAAAAATTCGAACCGCAGGGATCCGCAATTTGGCCCATTACATGAAGCAGTCGTTTAGTGCGATCTGGGCCGTTGCACTTTCCCTCAAACCCGATCCTATGATCCTCACGTGTCCTGCTGATTTGACCGTCAGATCGAGATCCCGATCTGACTGTCCAAACTCTTTCCCTGTATGTCTCTGCGACTTGCCCGATCGTGTCCTAGCAGGGACCTGGCGTCGTACCCCCTGACCAACTGTCATTGCTACAAGCCTCCTTAGGATCAATTTCTCCCCCATTTTTCACTCCCCTTAACTAAGATATTCTTATGGAACATGCTGAGAAGTTCCAGATGCGAAGTGTCGATGTATAGGTCTCTGCAACCTAACCCAAGATCGACTGAAATAGAAGACGACATGGGTACTCCCTCTGACTCATCCTTCCACATTTTAGTGTTTCTTACCTCTTCACCTATCGAGCAATAATCGGAGGAGGGGTCGATCGAGCTCAATCGAGCTCTAATCGACCCCAATTCAAATTTGGGACCTCGACAATTTCAGGCGGAACCCTAGCCGACAAACCCATGGCTAAGGCATCACACCATATGCAGCCACGTCATTTCCCAGCCTCAAATCTGAGCTCGGCACGTCGGCTGTGATGTGAGCTTGACGTCGACCTGCAGGTCGGGCCGTGGGATACCCACAGTCGAACGGTTGACCTAACCATAAGCGCCTTCCTCTCTACTTCTGTCAAGGACAAAAGGACTATGCGGTTCGACACTTCAGACTTGCCGATTTGATTCCTATCAGACCACACTGTTATTACGCATCGATATGCATTCCTGTGCCGACGCGATGGCACGCGAAATTCTGCACCGCGCCAATTTCAGCGCTGCGCTGTTTTTAGCTCCTGGCCATTAGCTCCGCAATCCGCATAGGTTAGCCGTCACTTTCTGTGCTGACGATTATTCTGCAATTAATTAATATTAATTAATTATAATTTAATTCAAAATTTATTTTACTCATAACTTTAATTGTACACGTCCAAATTATATGAAATTATATGTCATGTTATTCAGAAAGATGAGACGAACACATTGGTATAATTCAATTTATGATAAGAACTCTAATTTTCATAATTACTTTTTAATTATAATTAGGAGTCCCATAAACCATAATTTTCCAATGTTGGTCGATTTTGACCTACTTAGTATCATTCTTCTACTTATGTTATGAAGATTTCATATTTGTAATTATAATTATATTTGAACACCATTTGGATAACTTGGGTTCTTGGCTCTCTAATTTTCTTCATATTGTGATTTTTTTAAGTAATAGTTTGCATGTTTATGTATTTTATTCCTTGGACAACAAGTATTTTCATTTCATTAAGCATTAATATTACTTTATTTTATGAGAACTAGACTAGATTAGAGTAGTTAGATGCCTTGCTTAGGTTAGTAAACCTGTATTTTCAAGCCTCAATATTAGGAGAGAAAATATATGACTGATTCCTTAGCTTTGAATTGATTGTCATTCAAAGTGGTAACTAACTGTAACTCCCTGTCCCGTCACCACGCACAATAGAAATATTTAAGTATAAATAGTGGGCGGCGGAATGGTGTGTTACTCGGGAAGGACTACTGAACCTCCCCAAATATTATTGATTGCTGAAACTTAACCCTAAAAGAGAGCTGATAACTAATCATTAAGATAAGAGTAAAGTACTTATCTTAAGTATTAGATATAATACTCATATATATTAGATGATGTGTGATAGATTTTAATAAGAATCCAATATATATAAGTATTAGCATCTCTTATATGCAGATCACATCATAATACTAAGTATAACTAGAAATAACAATAGAGTGTAGAAGCTATAGCATTCATCCATATTATTCAACACAAAAGCTAAGTAAAAGCATTCATATGTGAAAAGAAGTAAAAAATTTATCCAGAGTTAAGAATATTACAACCACTTGCTTTAAATGAAATACAGAAATAGTCTCTCACTCACGACAGAAAGTAAACTAATGCGAAAAATAAAAGTTAACGACTAAGCCGGCTAACGCTCATCAAACTCCTCATAGATCTAGCAAATTGTCGGATCCCAAAAGTACAATGTGTTAAACAACAAGTCTAACACAACTAAAGCTACTATATATATTTAGAGTATTGCTACACTTACACACTAGTATACACCAAAATATATAGACGATGTGTTAATTTAATGTGTAAGTAGAGAATTTATTGAATACATTTTTTTGTGGGGCTTATATGCAAAAATTAAAAAAAAACATTTTTTATTAGTCCTAGATACTTTTGGTGTATATTCTTATGTTAGCATAGCATTTTTCATACATTTATAGTTATCTAAAGTTCAATATTTAAGTAAATAACCAATACTGTAGGAAAGTACTAAAATAGTTGAAAAGTGTGTAACTATACAAAACTAATAGGAAAGTAAAACAGTGGTTAAAAGATTAAGTACTGAAAATAGAAAACAATAAAGAGGCTGAAACTAAATAAAAGTTAATATAAAATTGTGTTGTACGTCACTGAATATACATCTGATTATGTCACTAATTTATGTTATCTTTATGCATTTGGTGCCTCATACACTTTAAGGAATCTTAATATCCATGATGTTTGTTGCATCCCATAAGTTCTACTCAAATTGATGCATGTTGCATCCCGTAGTTCATAATACTTTTTGATACTTATACTTATGCAATTCATGCCAAATATTTGCAAATTAATATGATTCTTAAATCGTTAAAAATTAAGAAATAAACTAAAGTAAGACATAAAACTGTACATCCTGATTGTCATAACAAGCATATTTTATTAAAGCTACTATAATCAGAAATTTGATCATATATTACTTTAAATCAAATTTGCTCAATTTAATCGTATAACTTTCTAAGTTATCACATGATGGAAGTGAATATACATAATTAGTATATTCTCAAGAAAGGTAATTGTAAACATTTAGTTTGTTTAACTACACTTATGAATGCACATAAAGATAAAGGGATGAAACCCTTTTATAGTTTATTCTCTCAAACTATGTTTTTTAATAACCCACTTAATATATGACTTAGTGTATGTCCTAAGAAAGGTGACTCTTAACACTTAGTTTGTTTATCTGCACCTATCAATCCGCACAAATATATGAGGATGAAACCCTTTTACAGTTTATTCTCTCAAACTAAGATGTTCAATTCCCTAATTAAAACATACTTGGAATTGGGATATTTTACCCCAAATTGAATTGCACATATCAATGCACACAAAGATAAGGGGCCAAAACCCTTTTGCAATCTTATTTGGGACAAAATAACCAATTTCATACTCTTCTAAATTAAATCACTTATATGGATATGTACTATAATTTTTGCATGATAAATACTAACGTTATCATTTCTATGATAACTATTTTAGAATCCAAGGAAATTCAGACTAATGAGTACATCTTCATTGTAGGTACTAAGCAATGAGTTTCCAAGGTGGAGACATAGAAGTCACTCAATATAGGTATTCTACCATAATTAGATAGTCCCAAGTTAATATCTCTTAAATAATCTTACCATAAGGATATAGGGTCAAATATCTAATATTTAAGGGATTCATTTAAAGGCCTACCTCAAAATAAGACAGTTAAGGCATTTTCTACCTCAAAGGTAACCTTATTAAAGGTATAGTATTTACTTAAACTTAGAATTATATTTGTACTTAAAATATATAAGGCTTCTAATCATCACATTTAAATCATAAGCTAAATTCTAAGAAATTAAGATGATGAGATCCTATGTATGTTTAAAAGTTCAATCAAAAAATTCAGATGCAAGAAGTCAAGTATGCAAATCTTTCATATTCGAATTCAACCCAAAACTCCGGTTATAGGGTAAGATCACAAAACCCATAGAAATTGATTATTTGTAAATTAATAATATTTATTAAGATTAATATATGCTAATTATCTTGCTAAAGAAGAAATCAAGAAGATCTTAGGCTTGGATTAAGATAGTTAAATCATATTTATCATCATAATGCTTAATCTTCTAAGATCATATGATAAAACAATAATGTTAAATAAAAAATAAATGCTAACATTCACAAATTATGAGCTAAAATAATTGCTACTTATTATCAATTTAAAAATTTAGATTTTAAATATAATTGAACAAATTAATTTCTAAGCATCCTAATAACTTATCACAATGCTTCAAGCTTAATGTTCCATATTTCATGCAACATGATGAAGCTAATTAATAGAAATCATTATCTTAGGTTCAAATAAATAATAATACATTAATTCAAACAAAAGAAAAGGCCTACAAGTGCAAGTTTACTATATAAGTATATGTTCAAAAGATCTAAGCATCATAATCAAGGAGTTCATATTTAAAAATGACCTCTATAATTTTCCAATGCATGATTTCATTATAACCAATTTTTATTTTAATATCTTTCTGCATAATTAGGGTTCTGGAGTCATCAAAATACGAAAAACATGAAATTTTAACAAAACTGGGCAGTTCTGCGCGCTACGGTGCGTTGTAGCTGTAAAAACTTGTTACACCATCAATTAGTGACCTAATTAACTATAATCTTCTTTCATTAGTCTTATAATAGTATTAAGAACCTTTATTTTAAGTTTCGTGTGATTTGGAGATCGTTTGATAATTTCTAATATTTCATGGTTTTCTGATAATTCTGAGAATGCCTATTTTATTTAGACCACAGAATTGAAAATGAAGTCTGCCATTGGACTCACCACACCCAAATTAGCTATGGATGGTATTGCAGAAGTGTTTGGAAGTCATCAAATTTTCTCTGAATATTTTAATAATTTTTAAATACTCAAAAATTTAAGATAATCAAATTGATCTCTAATTAAAAATCAAATTTCATTTTTGAGTTCCTCACCCCTCAATTAGGTAAAGATAAATTTTTTTAGAATTTTTCAGAGTGCATTTGAGTATTTAAAATTGATTAAATAAATTGGTTAAATTAATTATTTAAATATTGCATTTAATTAACTAATAAATATAAATATTGATTACATTTCAAACGGCTAATTCCACTTTCCACGGTGATCCGTTGTGCATCCCGTTGCACGGGTCATCAAATCAAGGAGATATGGATCATTGAGCATTGGTAAAGGGTTATCGAATGATCACGAGTTGATCAGTCGGCCTGACCGTTGGATCTCACGATCAAATTAACGGCCAGGATCGAACCCTGTCCTTCCCTGCTCTTTATCGCGACTGCGTTTGGCAGACCAACGTCTGGCCTTTGCAGAGGCCAGCCAAGCTTTGTCCTAATCCCTTTAACCTCCAAAACTTCTTTTTATTTTTCTCCTTGTTATTTTGGCTAGCTGGAGGGAGCTCCTGGGAATCAAAGGTTGCTGTTGTCATTGGTTTGAGAGCTCGATGACTCTACTGCAAAACCCTTTTCTCCTCAACCTCTGCAAGGTACTGATCTCCCATTGCTTTTGAATTGTCTAAATTCACTAAAAGCATATAATATTCTGTAAATTGTAACGAGCTTCGATCAACCTCAATCGAGACCGATCGAACTCGTGCATCATTTTCACCCAAATCTTTGGCATTAGTTTCCGCCATTTGAAAAATTAAGGCATCATTTTAATGAATGTCCCTTATCTCTTCTAGCCCCATTTCTAGTTCTAGGGTGTCGACATCGACAAGTACTCCTCGTCGATGTGCGGGTCGAGCCCTGGAACCGTCTGTGGCGATGGTTGAGTCGTGCCCTAATAGCCTCCTTACGGGCTTATTTGGGAAGAAGCAGCTTGAACTGTGTGCCATTCGGTTTGGTTCATCCCATGGAACCTACGTGCATACATCGCGAGGCAGCTTCGCTGGCATCGTGGGACCTACTATGACACACAGCTCTCTAAGATGCTGTCGCATGTCAATCGGCGGAGAATTCTGCCCAACCGTTGGCTCTTAATTTCTGTGCTAGTCATTTCTTATCATTTTCTGCATCTTATTTAACTCTACGCTATATTAAATTATGTGCCTTCATTTGATTTTAATTAATGGATTTAAATTATGATTAATTAGCATTTACTTAATGCTTAATAATTACATAATTCATTTTTATCATAACTTTAAAAATAAACCTCCAAATAATACAAAATTATATACCGTTTGTATTGTAAAAATGCATAAATTAATAATATGCAATTTAATTTCTATTTTGATAAGTCTTTTAATTAGTCATTATTATAGATTAATTAATTAATTGTAATTAAATTCTAATATTGTATATGACCTAATTTGATCATTTATATCCAAATTAAATTATCAAATAGTCCATTTCACTCACAAAAGTATGAGGAATAATAATATGAAATCAAATTTTAGATTTGAACCCTAATTTTCTTAATCACATTTTAACCCTAATTAGGAGTCCCGAAAACCTTAATTTTCCAACGTTATCCGATTTTGACATACATAGTGTCATTCTTCTCCTTATACTATAAGAATTACATATTTATGTATATCATTTCTACTATACAACAATTATTGATTTTAAGTTTTTAGCTCCTTAATTAGTATTATTGTGATAATTTCTAGTTTCTTAAATTTCATATTTTAGGTATTTAAAACCTTAGGATAGCTAACTTATGGCATTATTCTCTTCCCATGTCAATTTCAAATGCATGTTGTGAGCTTAGTTCTCTTAAATTTCTTACTTGAATCAATTACAAAGTGCTTGATTCATCTTTCAACCTTAAGATAGAAACTATAGGATTGGTTTATAATTTGATTTGTAGATGATCCTTAGAGCTATCTATTACTTCCATTAAGTGTAGTTAACCTTAATATTTATTATAGTTGTAGATTATAAATCAATTAGGACTAGTTTTAAGTAAATATATTAGATCTTAATTCACTTCATCTTAGTCTTTAATTCCTCACTTAAGTTCTTTAAGAACTAATAATAGGAGTCCTAAATTCAATTAGAATAGCTTAGGAATCTTATTGATTTCCTTAACCTTCAACTTATGGGAAACATAGAATTTATAAATTACAAATCCTTCTTTCCTATGCCTTTAAATCTTTCCTTTTATATTAACCTAGCTAGATTAGTAGTTTATTTTAAATAATATCCTTCTAATGAAACCTAGTTATATAAGTTTAGTGTATAAATACTTAATTATTAAATTCCTTAATGGTAGTGTTTACTTAAACCTATCTTTCCTAACTAGTTTTATAAGCCTTGACTTTAGTTATCATATTTAAATCTTATAGTTTAGGATGAGAATAGAACTAGTTTCTATTTTTATTGTTATACTTATAAATTATTTTGTCATCTCATTGAATGAAATAAAACTATTATTTTCAAAATACCAATTATTACTATTACTTTTAATTAACTTGAGATCAGTATTTCAAGTTAATTGAGAACTTAATTAGCTCCAATTATTAAGGAGATAATTAAAATTAGATAACTTTGGATGTCACATAGTTGCAATTATTGAATTTTTCTTGAATGCTTGCTTAGCTTTGAGCCTTATTCATTTGAATCATTTATATAAGATATTATGTATGAATAAGACTTTCATATTAAAAACTATAGGGGCTTACATTTTTGGTTAAGCCAAGGGCAGGCTAATTAGGAGTAATAAGGAAACTGCATATTCTCAGAGGGTAAATGTGAGTGTTATTTATTTTGACCCTGCTTTCCTTTACTTATTAAACAAACGTGTTTAACTCCTTACTTCATCCTGTATTTGTCCACAAAATGAATATTTTCATAAAACAACTATAATCAATTAAAATATGAGATATTCTACAATCTTATTGATTATTAAGAATCATCATAGCTCTTAGCTATGTTACTTTCCATAGTTCTAGACTATGTGAATCTTAGACTAATAGTCTAAGATCTTCCTTTAATTACTATGCTTTGCACTTTTCATATTTTTAGTACTGTACTTTACTTATTTACAGGTTATTTATTTTACAATGAATATTGTTATAATTATATTTAAATACTTTAATATCTTCTTCTCTTTACTTAGCATAAGTTTATTGAACATATACATGTTTTATTTTATTTACTTTTATATACACTTTAGTATTTTTATAGCCTATCTAGGATGTTTTTACCCTTATTTTACTTGCAGGCTAAAATATCTAATTTTGTGAGTATTCTTACTCACTTTACTTTTCCTTAGTCTTCCTTATTTTTCCTTACTTTCTTTTCCCTATATAAATGCTTTCATTTTGCACCATTGCTTATGCTTAAATTGTAACTAGTTGTGATATCTAAAAATGAATATTAAAATGTTTAGTCTAATCATAAACTATGGTTAGACTATTTAGTCTAACTATACTTTTCTTTTTGTTGGCTTTGCCTATCACATTTAAATGCCAAAATATGATAGATCATGTGCATTTGGAGGCTAGTGGAGTTGGACCAATGGCTTAAGCTAATAGTTGCCTTCGCTTAATAATTATTAATTACTCACTTTCTTTTAAATGTGAGAGTGAGACTTTCATTTCTTTACTTTCTATTGTTTAATTTTGGCATGTAATAACTAAAGTTAATTATTTTGTATTTACTATGCTTGTGTTAGAAATTAGATTTTTTACTTATATGCTTAGTTTAGATAAATGGATACTTAAATAAAATTTAGTTATATATTTATATAGAATATTAGTTGCATACTTAATTAGAATTTAGATTCATATTTAATTGGAATTTAGCTGCATACTTAATTTAAGATAGATGTTAATTTTTTATTTTCAATTTATGTTTGATTTAGGATGTGTGAATCCTAGGATAGAAAATTACTTCATATATTTTTCTCACTTAAAATTTTGAGTTGGATGTTTAGATCTTACATATCCATAAATGAGATGAATATAAATATTTAAATGCTCATTCATGTTGAATTTGTTCTATTATAAAATTGGTTTGGAAAGATCACATAAATGAATTGAATTGTACATACATCTCATTACATATATTCATATTATAAGTGCATATTATTAATATCTTCATACTTATAATTGCATTTTACTTTAATTACATATAATTGAATTCATATTCATTATATGTTTCTCATACATTGTTCTTTCTTATGTTTTTCTATCTTAACTTAAGACTCTCTTCTAAATCCTTGGTCAAACATAGTATCTAATAATTTGGGTTAGTTTTCTTCTAATCCAGTATTAGGTGTTATGGTAACGCATCAATATTGAGTTTAGTTATTACTCAATATTGAGGTCATCACAGTTTGTATCAAAGCCTAGTTGAGAACTTTAAGTTAAGATAAAGATATCTATTTATCCAAAATCGAACAACGCAAGGATAGTAAAGATAATTAAATGACATCTTAAGATAGTAAATGCCTTACTAATCAAATAATTGATTTAAATTTTTTATCTGAAACTGTAATCAAATTTTCAGATGGAAAATAACGAAAGTGAACTAAGATCCTTTTCAAGATCATTCTTCCTTTATTGGGAGGCTGATCATTGATTTGGTTCAACTTACGGCCATAAGTACTTTGGAGTATCTCAAGTCAGAGGTGAAGTCTTGGACAAGATTTTAAAGTATTGTGTTTTTTGAGGCAATTGCATCCCTCAATTGACTAGAGAATAGCTTTCTCGAGTCTCTACAACCTTTGAAGCCATAGCTTGCCCCGATCACATACACTTTAAAATTTTGGTCGAACTCTTCAATGACTATGCCATGGATTGGTGGTGTCATGCTCATGAAGTGCTAATTCATGGGAGTAGATGTCTCCCCGTGCTCCTACCTATGATGACTTCGAGTTTTGTTTTATACAAAATTTTGTAATTAGTAGTGCTAGTTTCTTTATGCTCTAGTTTCTTTTTTATTAGTAGCTTCTTGTACATAGCTTTTATTTTACTTATGCTCTTTTCTAATTCCTCCAAAGTGTATCTCTTAAATATTTCAAGTTTAATGAGAATTTCTTTTCCTATCTTTTTCTATTTTTGAATTGTGTTTTCTTTTCTTTCTTTAGAATGAATCCCGACTCAAATAATCTTGTTGAACCTATAGTGGAAAAACCTACTTCCACTACAACTTACCATACTGATCATATGCAGAATCTACTGGAGTTGATGCAGGTTATGATAGAAGCTTAAACTTGTGCTACTGAAAGGATGGCCTCATCCTGTACCCTTTCTCAACTTTCTCCTAATCATTCCCAACATTCTCCTATGCCATCTCAACATTGCCCAACTCCTCCGCAAACTTCTTCTCCAATTCCTCCTGAAGTTCTTGTGGCTCCACAGCCATCTACTGGTCCTGTTATGGATGCATATCTCCTAAATTTTCTTTGTCTGAATCCCCCGACATTCAATGGCTCAATTTCTTACTTCGAAGCCATTGATTAGTTAAAGGCAATAGAGAAGACCTTGGCCAATATTAAGTGCCCTGAAAGTGAATGTCTTTGTCTTACCTCTTACTTATTTCACGGCAAAGCTGAGTATTAGTGGGATGGTGAGTTGAAGACTCATTTCTCAGGTGTTTAGTTGGAAGATATTCTGTGGGATGAGTTCGATCAAGTTTTTTGTGAAGAATTCATTCCTCCATCTGCTCAAACCATAATTGAGAATGACTTCATGCAGCTTACTCAAGGAATCTGTTCTGTTCATAATTATGAATTAGAATTCCGTAAGCTTTCCCATTTTGCTCCCAATCTAGTTCACACTAAGGTAGCGAGGTGTACTAGATTCCTTTCTAGTCTGAAGGATTCCATCAAGAGTCATCTGATGTCTCAACCTCATGATGATTTCCCTAAGCTTCTTGAAGGTGCTCATATGATTGAGTACCATCAAGTTCAAATGGAGTTGAAGAAGCGTTCCCATCCTCAACCCTCAAGATCTGAACCTTTCAAGAGGAATCATCCTCATGGTCCTAAGGTCTTCTAGCTCACTCTAAGTCAGAATCATAATCAGAGGCAGAATCAGCAATAAAGACTAGGTGCTAGATGTAATAGGTCGCATCCTTATGGAAAGTGTTACCACACTGGTGGTAGATATTATATCTGTGGTAGAACCAATCATCATCATTGGGACTGTTGAGCCAATTGGATTGTGGATAAGATGAAGATTAATCGTCAACCTTCCATGCAAAACCCTGCTCCTTTAAATTCCCAAGCGCCAGCACTTGCCTTAATGCCTCCATATAACAACCCAGGTTGTTACCCTAGTCAACTAGGATTAATCTCAGTCTTAATCTTGATTCAAAGTATTAATCAAGTCATTATGAATCAACTTCTAAGACCCAGTCCAAATCAGGAGCCAAATGAATCGAATCTTAATTTCTGGAAAATCCCGAACTCCTAAATTTTGACCTATTTAAAATGATTTCAAATCGAAAAACAGACTTCGCCATTGCGCTAATTTCCCCCAAATTAGCTAGGGGTGATAGTTTCGTGTCAATCGGAAGTCGTCAAAATTTTGGCGAATATTGTAAAAATATTTAAATGCCCAAAAAATTGGGAAATTAAAATACTCATCGGATCAAAAATCTGACCTCACCGTTGTGTTCCTCACCCCTCAATTAGCTAAGGGTGAGTATTTGGGAATTTTGGAAGTTAATTATTTAAGTTGAATTAATTATTAATTTTAGAATTTAAATAAATAGATTATTGAAATTATTTAAATTAGTTAATATTTTAAATTCCGCGCATCGTTAGCTTCATGATGCCATCCATCTATTTCGCACACCGTTACCTCCTCTGCCGTTCGATCGAACGACCGATCGTAGCCGTTCGATCGTTTGATCGAAGGGCTACAGCCCTTCGTCTTCGTGGCACTCGCCCGCGCGCCACGCGGCACATCCACCGCAGCTTCAGCCCCTCACCACTAGTAGCCGCCTCGTGAGCTCTGCCCTGCCTGCCTTAAGTCCCCCTTTGTAACAACCCAGGTTGTTATTTTAGTCAATTAGGACTAATCTTAATCTTAAATTTAATCCTAAGTGCTAATTAAGTTATTAGGAGTCAACCTCTAAGACCTAGTCCAAATCAGGAGACAAATAGATCGAATCCTAATTTTTGGAAAAATCCAGAAACCCTAAAATTTGACCTATTTAAATTGACCTCCGATCGAGGAACAGACTTCGCAATTGCGCTCATTGCCCCTGGATTAGCTAGGGGTGATGTTTTCGTGACAATCCGAAGTCGTCAAAATTTTGACGAATATTTTAATAATATTTAAATACCCTGAAAATTGGGAAATTAAAATACTCGTCGGATTGGAAATCCGACCTCGCCGTTGCGTTCCTCACCCCTCAATTAGCTGGGGGTGGATATTTTGGAATTTTTGGGAGCTAATTCATAAACTAGAGTTTATTTAACATTTAATTAATTATGTATTTTATTTTATTTTTAAATTATGTTTTTTCAAACGGCGTCATCCAATGTATCCACGCCGTCCACTATTAGCAAACGGCATCACCCCGCTACCGTTTGATTGGGTGGATGAATATGAGTCGTCCGATCGATTTGATCAGACGGCTGCGCTCCGTCTTCCTCGAATCGTCCGCGGGTTTCACACGTGGCACGCGTCGGGTGGACGCCGCCGCGGTCACCAATCGCCGTCGAACCCGTCTTCACCAAGTCCGCCGAGAGCCCTTAAATCACTCTTAACTGGTTACCTTCCACTTTCTAAATTTTGTCTCCTTATGGATAATAAACAATATAACCTACCTTTAAGAATCATTAAGGCTAATAATATTCTCTAAGGGGCGTAAAACTAGTCAAACTATTAGGGCCTTAGTAGGTAATCATCCAATGTAAGAAGATTAGATTGAAAGACCATCGTCTGTTGCTTAAAATCACCAAGGCTCTTCATTAGTGTGTATAACTTCTATATCCTAGTATCTCCCTCAAAACTTGTTATCAATTCACTACAGAGTGCAGCATAGCCTTTAGAGAACTCCAAGGGTCAAAATAATTTTAAGTTTTAAGTATAGCTATTTCTCCCATGAGACTAGACTTAGCTAAGTATCAATAGTTTAGACTTTAACATTTATTGTCTAAAACCAATTCCAAACTCTGGCATTGAGTCAGCTTGACTTAAACCCATGTGTCATCTATGGTATTGATAATTATACCCTATCTGGGTAGGGTAAATCCCTATATGAACCTACTACTTATAATATGCCATGTCTTAGGTTCAAGGTGTCCTTTCCTTGATGGGATAGTTACTTCGTAGATAGTCAATCAAATCTTAGAGTATAAGTCATACTTTGTGACTTATAATAATAGTTCCTCTACTAAATAGTGACCTACCAAATTAAGTAAGTGACTTCTCACTCCTTCAGTTAACTGAATGACCAAGTCTGGACAAGTCATAATAATGACTTGAAGATGCTAGCTTAGCATTTTATTAGATCTCCAACACCCTATTTTGTTGGAGTGAATGCCTCCCATATCATTTTGAAATGGAGAGTCAGCACTATAGAACCTTAACTGATCAAGTCGTAGTTTATGACTTGATAATAGCCTTATAAAAGTTGTTCCCGTGCATCACCTTATTGGATGAGAATCCCATCATCATGATTCATGATGAACCCTCTCGACATCAAATCATAAGTTGTGACTCGATGTATCGGACGTCCCTCTCCTTTGAAGTTGATTATTCAAATTAGTAATCACCCTATCTAAATTAGTCGTATCCCCCAAGTAAGGTTGGGTACTTTGCCAATAATAAGGGCCCTAATTTGGATTGGCCTTATGATTGGTCCACCCTAGTCCTTCCTAATGTGAGTTCACTTCATGGCTAGATTATTCTAGCCCATGCTTGTAAACTCACAAGTGTAGCAGTCTGCCTCATTAGACTTGGTCTAATGATGGGGTATTAACTAGCCTTAGTTATAGAATCCTTTCTAAGTCAAAAAATATTTGTTCTTTGAAAATTTAACCTCCCTTTAAGTTGTCAAGCGCTTGAATTCTGATTTTGGGATTAGAATTCTTAGATACCCTCAGGGACCCTTCTTAATTGAGTCACTTGTGGTGACTTAATGAGGTAGTCTAGTATCTTCCTTTGCCTACCCTAATTGGATGGTAATTCCCCTCTCTTTTGCATAACCTTCCTTAAGTGATAAGTGTCACTTAATTTTAGTAGTGGGTTGTGGAAGGTCTTATTCCCATAGAATAAGAAGTTCTCCTCCCCAAGTAGCTTAAGTCCAACCCTCAATAGACGCTTAGGTCATGATGTGACTCAAGCATTTATTATTTATTCCCTTGGAATGAGCTCTCATTCAAACTAGGTTAAGCTTAACCTTTAGGTCCTTAATGATCTGAGCCACATACGTGATTTAGATATTAGTATTTATTCTAGAACCTTAGATTATGACATATGGTTGTAACATCAGTTCCTGATAAGCTCCCTAGTACTTATCCTTATGGATGAGTGAACTTCCCGCCTTAGCCAAGCCATGGTTCATGACTTGTGTTGATGGCCTTCTAGAAGATTCTTTAATCTTTGATGATAGGTCATCATGTGTGACTTGATGTCCTAGATTCTCCCTAACTGTAAGGCTATGTATCCTAATTGGATATGAGTCCTTAGTAAAACCTCCAATAAGAGATGACTGCCTCTTATTTAGTTCAAATCTAGTATGGACTAATCCATATGATTAGTTCATCTCAACTATGTTTCCTAAGTAGGAAATTATAAAAAATCCATGGGCTTCCTTATTAGGCTTAGTCCAATAAGTGATCCTTTAGCTAGTTTCACATCCTAACTCTTACTATGATAAATAGTCAAGGAACTATAGTTCCATGATTCCAATACCTTGAGTTTTAATTCATTGAAACAAAACCCTAGCATTCCTTAATAAGTCTTATAATGACTTAGCTACTTTTGCCTAAACTCTTAAGTGATGAATGACATTTAAGTATAGGACTACAAGGATCCTTAACCCTCAAATTATCCTATGCTTAGTAGGGAGTACCACCTGCTAAGTGATAGTCCTATTTCATAGTACTGAGTCATATGATATGACTGAGTATTTAATCTCTAAACATGGAAAGTCACATTCAACCCAGTTGAATGTCAACTGGTCTCTCTTTCATTGCTTCATCCCTTAAGTGATAGTTATCACTGAGATTAACTATTTCTCTCTAATCTTAGCAGTGAGGTTAGACTAAGAGGGTTCAACCTTAAATCTTAAGTCTTGGAATTCTAAATGGAGAATCCTAGCACTTCCTCAATTTTTGCGTATCAACCTCACTCATGCTTATTCTTCCCTACTTGAGTGATGTCGAGGACGACATCGTTTTTGAGGGGGGAGTCTGTAATAACCTAGGTTGTTATCTTAGTTAATTATGACTAACCTTAGTCTTAAATCTAATCCTAAGTGCTAATTAAGTCATTAGGAGTCAACCTCTAAGACCTAGTCCAAATCAGGAGTCAAATGGATCGAATCCTAATTTTTGGAAAATTTCAGAAACCCTAAAATTTGACCTATTTAAATTGACCTCCGACCAAGGAACGGACTTCGCCATTGTGCTCATTGCCCCTGAATTAGCTACGGGTGATATTTTCGTGACAATCGGAAGTCGTCAAAATTTTGATAAATATTTTATTAATATTTAAATACCCAAAAAATTGGGAAATTAAAATACTCGTAGGATCGAAAATCCGACCTCGTCGTTGCGTTCCTCACCCCTCAGTTAGCTAGGGGTAGATATTTTGGAATTTTTGGGAGCTAATTCATAAACTAGAGTTTAATTACAATTTAATTAATTAAGCATTTTATTTTATTTTTCAATTATTTTTTTTCAAACGGCGCCGTCCAATGTATCCGCGCCGTCCACTATTCACAAACGGCGTCACCCCGCTGCCGTTTGATCGGGCGGATGAATCTGAGCCGTCCGATCGATTTGATCGGACGGCTGCGCTCCGTCTTCCTCGAATCGTCCGCGGGCTTCACGCGTGGCACGCGTCGGGTGGACGCTAAGTCCGTCAAGAGCCCTTAAGGCCCGGTTCGTCTTCAGGGGATCGAGGATGGATCGCATCGATGGGAGTCTTCTTCAAGCCAAACCCTAGTCGCGCCTACCTCCTTCGCTCCTACCCGACGAGTCAGGCACTTCTCCACCTTCTTAGCATATGCAATCAATCTTACTCTACATTCCAATGCCTAATCTGCAATGCGTTACACCTCGTTATTGTCGAATTGTATTGATACAGCAATTGACCCGACGACCTTCGGCGAAACCTAGGAGTAGCGAACTTCGCCCAAGCACCGATCCTAAGGAGTTAGGGTTAACTCCCGTTGCCAACTCCGATCATCCCTAGCTAGGATCCAGCCGTCAGTAGGATGGCCTAGCCGCGCTCTTCGCATCTCCATGCAGGCCGGGACCTAATGCCGCCGGAAAACGCCTCGAAATGGATGCCCTAGCCGGAAAAGACGGGGTCTCCGTCGCGTAGTGTGGGTGAGCCGGCTCACCCGACCCGACCCGAGCCGGGATGCGTGGGCCAGCCACGCGTCGCGTGCCCATTGGCGCGGGCCTGCCCGGGACAGTGCGCCCGCGCCTTGGCGCCACACCCAGTTTCCCCCACGAGCCACAGCACGACACTCGTCGCTCGGGCCCCACCTGCTGTCAGCGCCATCCCTTCCACCCGACCTGTGGGTCCCACCACCGTCGTTCCGTGGCCAATCCAGCGAAGCCACTTGGCGGGGTGGGCCGCATGAGTCAAATCCGACGGAATAATATGTATATATATATATATATATATATACAGATCTACATTATATATGCATGAACGCTTATATTAAGCTAATAATTATTTAGTTAAAGTTAATTCATTCGCTAGTTAAGCAAGTTATTAATGGTATAGGCACTGAACTAATAAGGTTGGTTAGTTAGAATAACCTCACTTAATAGAAAATACTATACACATATGGAGTTATCTATATATATATATATACATATATATATATATATATATATATATATATATATATATATATATATATATATATATAATTTTACTATATCCATTAAATTAATCAATAATTATCAATTCAAATTAATTAATTAAAATAGAACAGAAATTAATTTAAATTAAATAATAATCTAATAATAAAATAGTATTAAATAATAATTAGCGGATAATAGGTGAACTAATACGTTTTAAAAAGTGAATCTAAAATTAAGAATATTTATTAATCATTTAGTCAAGTTGTAAATTTTATGTGTATATATATATAAGAGGAATGTTATTTAGATCCGCTAAGGTGGCACCTAAAAAAGCCCATCCAATAGTGTATATTTACTTATATTAAAATAATACAAATATTATTTTTAAAGTTTATATTGAATGCACCTAAAAAACCCATTAGATGGACTTAGCGGGTCTAACCAGCATTTCTATTATATATATATATATATATATATATATATATATATATATATATATATATATATATATATATATATAACTCCATATTGTATAGTATTTTCTGTTAAGTGAGGTTATTCTAACTAACCAACCTTATTAGTTCAGTGCCTATACCACTAATAACTTGCTTAACTAGCGAATTAATTAACTTTAACTAAGTAATTATTAGCTTAATATATTAGATCTGTATGAGTATATACCTGTGTATATATATATATATATATTATTTATTCCGTCAAATTTGACTCATGCGGGCCCCCCCGCCACGTGGCTTCGCTGGATTGGCCACGGAACGACGGCGGGACCCACAGGTCGGGAGAAGGGATGGCGCTGACAGCAGGTGGGGCCCGCGCGACGCGTGTCGTGCCATGGCTCGCGCGGGAAATCGAGAGCGGGGCCCAGGCGCTGACGCACTATCACTTGCAGGCCCGCGCCAATGAGCGCGCGACGCGTGGCTGGCCCACGCGTCCCGGCTCGGGTCGGGCTCAGCCGGACCCGACCCACACTACGCGACGGAGACCCTGTCTTCTCCGGCTATGGCATCCATTTCGAGGTGTTTTCCGGCGGCATTAGGTCCCGGCCAGCATGGAGATGCGAAGAGCGCGGCTAGGCCATCCTACTGACGGCGGATCCTAGCTAGGGATGACCGGAGTTGGCAACGGGAGTTAACCCTAACTCCTTAGGATCGGTGCTTGGGCGAAGTTCGCTACTCCTAGGTTTCGCCGAAGGTCATCGGGTCAATTGCCATATCAATACAATTCGACAATAACGAGGTGTAACGCATTGCAGATTAGGCATTGGAATGCAGTGTAAGATTGATTGCATATGCTAAGAAGGTGGAGAAGTACCTGACTCGTCGGGTAGGAGCGAAGGAGGTAGGCATATGCAAATAACTAAACAAGTACTGAAAGAAATATTACATCCTAAACATACTGGTGATCAAAAGAAATATACCAATTTAAATAACTGAAACTCAGCAACGATACATATAAATAGCAGCAAAATCTTAACATCCAAAAATATATATAAGTAGAACAAAGAAATAGTTGACTGAATAAAAATACTAAAAAATAAACAAAACATCAAAACTGTATATATATAAATATATGTGTACTAACTGCCATACAAAAAAGAGCTAATATAGCCCACTGAATATCAAAAGGATCTTAGTGTCAACAAGGAGACTATGCACAAAACTATATACTCCTAGCGTCATCAAGGAGACTAGGCAGGATATGGGGTTTTCTCGTAGTATCATCAAGGAGCATAGGCAAGAAAACACAACAAATCTTCTCTTAGTGTCAACAAGAAGACTAAGCAATAAGATATAAGTAATGTCTTCTCCTAGTGTCAATAAAGAGCCTAGGCAAGAAGAAATAACTAAGAGGCAGCTCTAACACATATAATTATAATCTTTAAGCAATCACTTTAATATTTTCACAAGGAATCTAAGGAGTTTTCATATTTTTCTAACATTTTATTTATGCATCAAATATCTTATATGATATACTCAAGGAAATATGGCACAAAAACCAAAGAATGCGTAGCAACAATCATTAAATTAAGTAAGGGACTCTACTAATATGGTGATATCATTTGTTTTCTAATTAAACTATTCAAACTATTTCAAATTACACAAGTTCATGATCTCCATTTTTCTACTCTCGAGTGTAACTTAGAAACTCGTCCTTATAAGTTAAAAGAATTAAAACTGATCAGATTCTAATCTAATTCAATCAAATTGATGGCTATGAGCTGAATTAATAAATCATACGTCCTAGTATTATGAATTTAGACATTTGATCTAAGATCTGATCAAGATCTTCTAAACTTTAGATTATGGATTAAACATCATGAGAATTGGGCTTAATCACATAATCCAAAAGGATAAGACCTAAGTTCTAGATTTTATTCTAAAAGTGATTTACTAATTAGGGAAAATCCTATTAAGTAATCAAACTTAATAGGATGAATCTCATATCTTAAATTTAAAGTTAAAAGACAAAATAATCAAAATAAGTTGTAAAATTCTAGAAACTAATAAAAACCAAGGTTTCACCTATTGAGCAACCCATTTACCCGATGAATAAACTCTAACCTATGATCTAATCCTAGTTTTAGGAATAGTCCTTATGTGATGTGTAAAGATCCTAAGAAAGAGACTTAGAAAGATTTTTAGAGATTTTACAAATTTGACCTAAAGACTAATTTTATCCACATAAGTGATTTTAATATAGTTCTAATATTAATTTTAGTGATTTAAAAGGCTAATTAAAGGTTAAGAGCACTTAACTTAAATTTTAGGTAAAATGACTATTTTGCCCTACTTAAGGGTCTAAAAAGTTGACTTTTGATTTAAGGGTCCAAATTGAAGTTTCTTGATTCCAAATGATTCCTTACTATCTAACTTAAAGATCGACATAAGTACGCTCAATTTGGATGAGAAACGGTCAAGTTATGACCTACTAAAGGCTAGGGGTATTTTGATCATTTTCTAAATGTATAGGGTTTAGATCCTAAATATTATTTCAGTTTATTGATGATATTGAAATTCTAAGTTGGTTAGCATCTTGAATTTTCAAATTTGGAGTTGAATTGACCAAGTTATGGTCATTTGAATCATAAGGGTATTTTGGTCAATTTTTCTTAAATTGTGAGATCTAGGGTTAACATTTTATCCTAATGTCCAAATGGGAAAATTAATACTACTATAGTGATGTGGCCATTTTCCTGAGTTTTTTAAAACCCATATTGATTATATTTAGTCAACTAGGTCAAAAATTATAGGGTCTTGAATAGGTCCTAAAATGCTACTTCGTTATGCATACCTGAAACTAATTTTTGCATTATGCCATTTGATTTCTTTTATTTTTTTGAGTAAAATGAGGCCTATATTGACTATGTTTGGATCATCCTACAAAGAAATATACACTAATAAAATATTTTAATGTAAATAAATATACACTAATAAAATATGTCCAAATTCTATTGGATGGGTTTTTTTGGGTGCCACCTCAGCGGGTCTAAATAGCATTCCTCTTATAGAGAAATGCTGGTTAGACCCGTTGATGTGGCACTCAACAAAGCCCATCCAATAGAATTTTTTGGGTGCATTCAATATAAACTTTAAAAATAATATTTGTATTATTTTAATGTAAATAAATATACACTAATAAAATATGTCTAAATTCTATTGGATGAGCTTTTTTGGGTGCCACCTCAGCGGGTCAAAATAGTATATATATATATATATGTGTGTGTGTGTGTGTAATTTTACTATATCCATTAAATTAATCAATAATTATCAATTCAAATTAATTAATTAAAATAGAACAGCAATTAATTTTAATTAAATAATAATATAGTAATAAAATAGTATTAAATAATAATTAGCGAATAATAGGTGAACTAATAATTTTTAAAAAGTGAATGTAAAATTAAGAATATTTATTAATTATTTAGTCAAATCAAATGTATTTATGTAAATTTATATGTGTATATATATAAAGCAAAATCATTAAGAAATAATTAAGTAAATTAATTTAATAATTAGATGATTAAATTAGACAGTAAATAATCACAATAGAAAATAATTAATATAGGATGATTTAATCAATCAAAGTCATCAATTTGATTTTAATATGTAGTATTAATTAATTAATTAATATGTAATTAGCGTAGAATTTAACTTGATCAAAATAATGAATAATTTCTAAAATAAATAATTTAATTAAACAATAATTTATTTAATTTGAATAAAAGATTAATTAAATTAATTAAATTAAACTTAAAAATTTAATAACTCTTTGTAGGATGATCCAAACATAGTAAATATATGTCTCATTTTACTCACAAAAATAAAAGGAATCAAATGACGTAATGCAAAAATTAGTTTCATGATATGCATAATGAAGTAACATTTTATGACATTCAATACTCTATAACTTTTGACCTAATTGACCAAATATAGTCAATATGGGTCTTAAAATACTCAAGAGAATGGCTCCATCACTATAGTAGTATTAGTTTTGACATCATGGTAAAAAGTCAACCCTAGATTTCATAGTTGATTTTAGGGAAAATTAACCAAAAGCTCTTAGGATTCAAATGACCATAACTTGGTCAATTCAACTCCAAATTTGAAAATTTAAGATGCTAACCAACTTAGAATTTTAATGTAATCAATAAACTAAAATAATATTTAGGACTGAACCATAGAAATTTAGAAAATGACCAAAATACCCCTAGCCTTAAGTAGGTCATAACTTGACCGTTTCTCATCCAAATTAAGCGTACTTACTATCGATCTTCAAGTTAGACAGTAAAAAATCATTTGAAATCAAGAAACTTTAATTTGGACCCTTAAATTAAAAGTCAACTTTTTTTACTCTTAAGTAGGGGCAAAATAGTCATTTTACCTAAAATTTAAGTTAAGTGCCCTTAACCTTTGATTAGCCTTTTAAATCACTAAAACCAACATTATTACTATATTAGAATCACTTAAGTGGATAAAATCAGTCTTTAGGTCAAATTTGCAAAATCCTTGAAAATCCTTCTAAGTCTCTTTCTTAGGATCTTTACACATCACATAAGGACTATTCCTAAGACTAGGATTAGATCATAGGTTAGAGTTCATTCATTGGATAAATGGGTTACTCAATGGGTAAAACCTTAGTTTTTATTAGTTTCTAGAATTTTACAACTTATTTTGATTATTTTATCTTTTAACTTTAGATTTAAGATAGAAGATTCATCCTATTAAGTTTGATTACTTAATAAGATTTGCCCTAATTAGTAGATTACTTTTAGAATGAAACCTAAAACTTAAGTCTTATCCTTTTGGATTATGTGATTAAGCCCAATTCTCATAGTGTTTAATCCATAATCTATATTTTAGAAGATCTTGATCAGATCTTAGATAGAACGTCTAAATTCACAAAACTAGGACGTATGATTTATTAATTCAACTTATAGTCGTCAATATGATTGAATTAGATTAGAACCTGATCAGTTCTAATCCTTTTAACTTATAAGGATGAGTTTCTAAGTTACACTCGATAGTATGAAAATGGATATCCTAAACTTGTGTAACTTTGAATAGTTATAATGGATTAATTAGAAAACAAATGATATCACTATATTAGTAGAGTCCCTTACTTACTTTGATGATTGTTGCTATGCATTCCTTGATTTTTGTGCCATAATTCCTTGAGCATATCATATAATATTTTTGATGCATAAATAAAATTTTAGGAAAATATGGAGACTCCTTAGATTCCTTGTGAAAATTTTAAAGTGATTGATTAAAGATAATAATTATATGTATTAGAGCTGCCTCTCAGTTAAGTCTTCTTTCCTAGGCTCATTATTGACACTAGGAGAAGACTTTGCTTATATCTTTATTGCTTAGTCTCCTTGATGACACTAAGAAAATATTTGTTGTGTTTTCTTGCCTAGGCTCCTTGATGACACTAGGAGAAAACCCTATATCCTGCCTAGTCTCCTTGATGATGCTAAGAGTATATAGTTTTGTGCTTAGTCTCCTTGTTGACACTAAGATCCTTTTGATATTCAGTTTGCTAGATTAGCACTTTTCTGTATGGCAGTTAGTACACAGATATTTATATATATATGTAATTTTGATATTTTATTTACTTTTAAGTATATTTATTCAGTCAGCTATTCCATTGTTTTGCTTATATATATTTTAGGATGTTATAATTTTGTTGTTATTATATGTATCATTGCTGAGTTAAGTTATTTAAATTAGCATTTTTTTTTATCACCAGCATATTTAGGATATAGTATTTGCTTTCAGTACTTATTTAGTTATTTATATATACCCTGCCTTGTTAGCTTATATTTGAGGCATGTCTTAGCCTCCTTTTTGCTTAAAGTTATAAATATTATTTATAGCTTTTTCCTTCTTATTGTATTGCTAGTTGCTCCCTTATTTGATATAGATGATGCTTAGAAGATGTTAAATGGTGACATTACAAAACACATAAAATATATCAGCCTAAAATATACTTAGACAATTTGTCTAATACAAGATTTTTTTCTTTTTTTTGGCTGGGGCCCTGCATTGTACCAACAATGGCAGATTCTCTTCAGTTAGACGATCAGAAGCTAGGAGTGGAGACTTATCCAGAGGAGGAGCCTTTGGAAGAAGTTGCATAGTTATTTATAAGTGAGGATGAGCATATTTTTACTTTTGTTACTTAAACTTTAAATTGATATAATAATACAGGTACCCTTAACTGTGTGTTTAATTACTATGCTGTTTATTCTGAGTTATATTTCATACTTTTCATATTGTGATTCTTGGATATTTTATTATTTAAATCACTTTCGCACTCTGTATGATTATTTTTAGATAGTGACTGATATTTGATTATGTGCTTACTCTTTCCCTTATTAGGTGAATTGTGGATTTTATCATAATCCAATGATATGTGAAGGGTTAGCCAGAGTGACATACCACCCCTTAGCTTAATCTTGTGGATTAAAGGGTGGGGCGCCATACCCTTATCACGGGGAGAGCCGATCTGACTGCGACCTGGAGACCTAGTAGCCGCTAAGGAAGCCCAAACTCCCGGATCTTGCACGACCATCAATCAAAGGTACTTTCGATCGCTCCGTCTAGTCAATTATTTCCATGCATTTAGTTTTGCATGCCTATTCCATGCGTTGGATTAGCATTTTGGATTGACCTCATTTGATCTGGATTGAGCGAATTCAGGGTTTTGCAACAGTCAAAACTGTTACCCGTCCTCCGTCCGCGACCGCGGGCCTAGGGTTTGGTCTAGCTAGCGCCCTGGTCCACCTCACACGCCGTCTCGCACGGTTACGGCTAGCCCTCGGTGAGACCTACCGGGATCCATGCGGGGCATCGCCGGACGTTATTGGGACTGCCGGCAATGTCGTGCCCTAGGCGGGTGCTTGCGGGTGGCATGCTAAAGGGATGAGAGCCTCGGGTGAGGCCGGGTCGACCTGGGCTCAACCCGCATTCGCGTGGGCACTGTCATGGCTATGGGGCCCGAGCCTGCGCAAGCCAGCGTCAGCTGGGGCCCGCTGTCCTCCAGTGACAGCCGCCGCAAGTCCCACCGCATCAGCCCGCAGCCAACTAGTGGTTGCCACCTGTCTCCGTGGGCCCATTCCCTCTAGCCCGGCCAATCGAGGGGTACCACGTGGCGCCTCTGGACCCACTGCCATTAATGCCTGCAGGAGATTGATTAATGAAAATTATATAATTATATTATATGTATATTAAGTAGTTCTGTTAATTTGAATTAAGCATATATATATGTAATAGCATATAATTACAACTATATATACATATTTATATATTCTGTATACTATAAGGATTAATAAAAGACTAACTAAGTATTAATTAGTTAAACTAGTATTAACTATAGTACAATAGCTATTTAATTAATTTAAGTAAACAGTAAAGGCATTAATTAATTCAGTTAATTAATGAATCATTAAACATTAGATTAATTTAATTAAATTAAATAATTAGTGTTACTTATATAAAATAGAAAGTTTAGAATTTTTTTATTAATTATAATACTTAATATTTAATAGAATATTTAATCAAAAATTAAAGTTAATTAAACAAATGTATTATTAATTAACATTAAATAATAATTAATTATTAATACTATTTAATTGATTACAACTGTGGAATAATTTAATTAGTATAAATAATTAATTAATCATATTAGACTAAACAATAAATAATAATTAGTCTAATTTAATTATATAATTGATTAAATTAAATATAGATAAAATAATAATAGGTTAATTAGTAATTAGTAATTAATTAAAGTTAGATAATAAGATTATGGTAAACAGTAAATTAATATATAATAATTCAATTGATAATTAATTAATATATTTAATTAATTAAATAATGGATTAAATAATAATTAATAAAAATTAAGGATAATAAAAACAGATTATGAATAATTAATTAATACAGTAAATTTATTTTTAAAACCATATATATGAATAGTAAATTAATGCAAATTGAATAACTGAATAGTTATTTCATTTATTTGAATTAATTAATTCAAAATGTAAAAGTTTAATAACTTTTAATAGGATGATCCAAACATAGCAACTATAAGTCTCATTTTACTCAGAAAAATAAAAGGAATCAAATGACGTAATTTAAAAATTAATTTCTGGGTACGTATAACGTAGTGATTTTAGGACATAATCAAACTCTCATAACTTTTAACCTATTTATCCAAACATAGGAAATATGAGTCTTATAATACTCAGGATAATAGCCCCAATACTATAGGAGTATTAGTTTTCCCTGATTGGAGCTTAGTTTGAAAAGTAACATCTAAGACCCTACCCTGAAAATGACCAAAATACACATAGACTTCAATTGACCATAACTTGATCCATTTAACTCCAAATTTAGATATTCAAAGTGCTAACTAGCTTAGAATCTCAGTACCATCAATAAATTGAAATGATATTTAAGATCTGAAACTTAGAAAATCAGAAAATGAGCAAAATACCCATAACCTTAGTTAGGCTATAACTTGATCATTTGAAGTCTAAATTAGATTTACTCCCTGTCAACACACTCAATATATTATAGGAAAGCTATAGAAACTAAGTTTGCTAAAATTGGACCTCAAACAGAAAAGTGTCATTTTTGTCTCCCATTGACCGACAAAAATTATCGAATTGCCCTTAAAAATTGAAATAGCCATAACTTAGTTATTTGACCTTAGAATACAGTGTTCTTAGACTCTATGGAATCCTTGAATAGTAATCAACAATAAACTACATAAAAATTTAGATTTTATTAGGTGTAAAATACAAGTTTGCCCCTTAGGTTAAAAATCTTAATTTGGACATAGAGGATCCATTTCTTATCTAAATTGAGCATACTTACTGTCTATCTTTATGTTAAACAGTAAGGATTTATTTAGAAGTAAGAAATTTCAGTTTGGAATCCTAATTCAAAAAATAGCTTTTCAGACCCTTAAGTAGGAGCACAATGGTCATTCTGCTCAAAAGTTAGGTTGAGCATCTTTAAATCCTAAATTAACTTCTAAGTCACTAAAACTAATATTAGAACTATTGTAAAATCATTCTAAGTGTTAAAATCAATTATTAGGTCAAGATAGTTGGATTTCCTAAATTATCTCTAAGTCTTTTCTTAAGACTTAACACTTCACATTAGAAGTATTCATAAGACTAGGATTAGCTCATAGGTTAGATTTTATTCATTGAATAAGTGGGTTATTCAATGAATGAATCATTAGTTTTATTAGTTTCTAGGCTTTACAATTTATTTTGATTATTTTATCTTTTAACCCTAGATTCAAGATAGGAGATTCATCCTATTAAATTTGTTTTGCTTAATAGGATTTGTTTAAATTAATAGATCACTTTTAGACTGAAACCTAGATCTTATATCTTATCCTTTTGAATTGTGTGATTAATCCCAATCTCATGGTGTTTGATCCATAATCTATAGTTTAGTAGATCTTGATCAGATCTTAGATAGAACATCTAAATTCATCAAATTAAGATGTTATGATTTATTAATTTAAACCTGTAGTCGTGCTTGATTAAATCAGATTAGAACCTGATCAGTTCTAATCCTTTTAACTTATAATGATGTACTTCTAAGTTACACTCGATAGTAGGAATTGGAGATCCTGAACTTGTGTAACTTAAAATAGTTAGAATGGTTTAATTAGACAACAACAGTGTCACTATGTATAGAAGAATCACTTGCTTACTTGATTTGTATTTTATCGCTATGCATTCCTTGTATTTTGTGCTTAATTCCTTGGACATGTCATGAAAGAAAACTGTGTGCATGAAATAAAAACTTTGAATAATTAGGATAGTAGTTGCCTTTGGGTTCAGTAGATTCTAGTAGATTCTAGTGCACATTTATCCTGATGGACAGGGGTAAGGAGTAATAAGAATGCTTAACATTTCTCATTGAGGAGTGTGTGTTAAGCTTGGAACCCGTATAATCTTACAGATGTGCTTGACTTCTCAACTGTTTCTGGACGTGTCCACAGAAACAAAAGTAAAATAACTAAAAGATTCTACATTTGTATTTACTGCCTCCTCAATTTTGCTGCTGGTTCTGTCTGCCCTAGCTCAGAAAGGCAATAGGAATTTCCATCTGCCCTAGCCCAGAAAGGCTTTGGGAATTTCATTGGACCCGATTGGCCAATTTTTAATATGGTAGTTTTACATACCTATTCAGTTTCAGCTTACTGTGTACTGTATTTTTTATGCATGTTTTAGTCAGCTGTGTTTATTTACTTACCTGCTCACTTGTAAGTATTTATAATATGCTAGACTTTACTACTTACTAAATGCACCATTTTTAGATTTTTGTCTTTAATTAGTATATGTCATATGATCTTCAGCATGTTTAGGATTATACTTTACTTTTAGTACTTTTATTTACAGCACTGTATATATGTATATGCCCATTCCTTATTTAGTTTGCTTGGGGTATTCTTTTTGCCTCACTTTTTGTTTAGTTATAAATGTTATATTTATAACTTACTATGTTCCTTGTACGCTTACTGCTTCTACTGCTTTTAGTTTACTTTTTTTGTTGTGCTTAAGTATAAAATAGTGACATTAATAATTCATGAAAACTATTCAGCCTAAAATTTACTTAAGCAATTATCTAACAAAAATTTTTTTTATTAGCTGAGGCCCTGGCATTATGAAACCGATAATGTCAGACAAATGCTGCCTAGTCTCCTTTCAGTTTTTGTGAGAATGAGAGAGTCTATATTTATTTTAAGTCATTTTTAAAATATTTATTTAATATTATAATAATACAAGTATTGTGACTGTGATTACTTTTTTGCACTTTATTATTTATTGAGCTATATTTTGTTTATTACTTGATGAATGGTAAATGGATGTAATGTTTATTCTATTTTGCTTCTGCACTCTGTATGTATATCTTATTTAGTGACTAATCCTCTTAGTTATTATGTGCATGTCCTTCCCTTATTAGTGGATTGTGTAACTTACCTAATCTAATGATAAGTGAGGGATTTGCCAGAGTGACACTCCACTCCTTAGTCCATTGATTGTGGATTAAGGGGCGGGGCACCACACTCCAACTGCTAGTGGAAGTGCACAGCATCAGAAAGGTGTACCTCCATCACCTTCTAAGCAAGGTTAGTATAACAGAAAGGATAAGGGCAAGTCTGATGCTCAACCTCCTATTGTACCGTGAGTCTACGCTCTTTCTTCTTCAGTTGCCCAAGATGAGAACAACGTTGTTACCGGTATGTTCTATGTTTAATTTTCTATTTTATGTCTTACATTTCTTCTGCATTTTATTTTCAGTATTTTCTATTTTAAATTTTATTAGTTATGATTAGAGTTTATTTTTCCTGCTATAGGAACTCTAATTATTAAGAATCAATTCTATGACACACTCTTTGACATTGGTAATAGTCATTCTTTTATGTATGTGAGTTGTGCTTCTTCCCCTAACCCTTAACATTTTAACCTAAGAAATCCCTTGGTAGTGCAAATGTTATATGGTACTGAAATATGTGCTAGTGAGTTATATTTGGTAGACATCTCAATCAGTAACTAATTCTTTCAATCCAAACTTATTATTATGTCAATTACAAACTTTGACATAATTTTGGGTATGGATTGGTTAAGTAAATTTAATACCGTTATAGATTGCTTTAGAAAGAGAATTTTGCTTAAGGTTGGAAAGAATCCTAAAGTTTTCATAGGAAAGCTTGGTCTTACTACATCTTTAATTAATACAATTGAAGCCAAGAACCTCATTAATAAAGGTTACTGTGCAATCTTAGTAGCCTTAATCAGTGAGGAAAAGCAAGTTAGAAGTTCATAAGAGACTATTGTTGTTAGAGAGTTCCTAGATGTGTTCCCTGAAGACTTGCCTGGACTACCTCCTTTGTGTGAGGTAGTGTTTCTATTGAGCTAATTCCTAGGACTCAACCTAAATCTAAGGCTCCGTATAGAATGACACCGAAAAAATTGCAAGAGCTTATAGAGTAGTTGCAAGAGTTGTTAGAGAAATGATTCATTTGCCCCAGTATATCACCTTGGGGAGCTCTTGTCTTATTTGTCAAGAAGAAGGATGGATCGATGCGGATGTGTATAGACTACAGTGAGCTTAACAAAGTTATTGTGAAGAATAAGTACCCTCTCCCTATGATCTATAATTTGTTCAATCAGCTTGCTGGAGCGAAAGTCTTCTCCAAGATTGACTTAAGATCGGGTTACTACCAGATTCGAGTCAAGGATGAAGATGTTTCTAAAACTACATTTAGGATCTGATATGGGTATTTCGAATTCCTAGTCATGCCTTTTAGACTGACAAATGCTCCTTCCATTTTCAGGGACCTGATGCAGCATATCCTTAAGCCATATCTCAACGAGTTTGTCATCATTTTTATTGATGACATCCTAATATATTCTAAGTCAGTTACTGAGCATGAAGAGCATCTGCATGACATTCTTGAGTTGTTAAGAGAGAATAAGTTATTCGATAAGTTTTCTAAGTGCGAGTTTTGGATCATGTCTGTGGCATTTCTGGGTCACATGATTAATGCTGAAGGCATTAGAGTAGATCAAAAGAAAATCCAAGCTGTTCAACAGTGGGTCCAACCTAAATCTGTAACAGAGATCTGCAATTTTCTAGGACTCGCTGGATATTATAGAAGGTTTGTTCCTAGATTTTCTCAAATCGCTTTGTCGTTAACTCAGTTAACTAAAAAGGAAGTTCCATTCATCTAGAGCACAGCGTGTGAAGAATCTTTTCAGAAGTTGAAATAATTATTGACTTTTGCTCCTATTCTTGTACTACCTCATGAGAATAAAGATTTTTAGGTTTTATTGATGCCTCTAAGGTAGGGCTTGGTTGTGTTATGATGCAAGACTGTCGTGTAATAGCCTATGCCTCTAGACGACTTAAGTATAATGAGAAGAATTATCATGTGCATGATCTTGAACTTGCAGGGGTAGTTTTTTCTCTAAAAATATGGAGACACTACCTATATTGAGTTAAGTGTGAGATGTTTACTGATCATTAAAGTTTGAAGTACATCTTCACTCAGAAAGAACTTAACTGCCATCAGCGTAGGTGGCTAGAGTTACTTTGCGATTACGACATTAAAATCTAGAACCATCTGGGTAAAGCTAATATTATAGCTGATGCCCTGAGTTGTAAAGCAACTTTATCTTCCCTTTATTGTAACAAATCTTTGATCGAAGATTTTGTTAGATTGAATCTTGAGTCGATCAGCTCTGCTGATTTGGGCACTCTATTATTCGCTATTCAGTCAGATGATTCTCTAAGGTCTAAGATTGTTGAAGCTCAGAAGGAAGATGCGAGTTATTTTGTTCTAGTTTCTGATATCGTTACTGGAAAAGAAATCTGAATTATGTCTTAATGCTGAAGGTGTGATTTTTTAGAAGACTAGATTATGGATTCCTAAAATCATACAATTGCAAATACTGTCAGAAGCCCATAACTCTAGTTATACTGTTCATCCCGAAAGCAGTAAGATGTATCAGGATGTAAAGAAATTGTTCTGGTGATTTGGCATGAAGAGACATATTATCATTTTCATTTCTAAGTGTCATTCCTATTCATTAGTTAAAGAGGAAACTAATGTTTCCATGGACTTCTCAAACCCTTAGACATTCCTGAGTAAAAGTGGTCTGATATTTCCATGGACTTCATTGTGGGACTGCCTAAGTGTAGATCTAGTTCTCACTCAATTTGGGTGATAGTTGATAAACTCACAAAGTCAACTCACTTTCTTCCAATTTGTTAGATAGATTCTGTGGAGAAGTTAGCTATGCTTTACCTTAAGGAAATCATTCGTTTGCATGGTACACCAAATTGCATTGTTTCAGACAGAAACAGTAGATTTATTTCTAGATTCTGGTTTGCAGTTCAAGGAGACTTGGGGATGAATTTAGTTTTGAGTACTGCTTTTCATCCCCAGATTGATGGTCAAACTGAGAGGATTAATCAGATTTTAGAAGATCTTTTTCGTCTTTGTGCTCTTGATTTTGGCGGATCGTGGGAAGATTATCTTGCCTTAGTTGAGTTTGCCTACAACAACAATTTTCAGTCTAGCATTGGTATGGCTTCTTATGAAGCTCTATATGGAAGGAGATGTACAACTCCTACTGCTTGGATTGAAGTAGGAGACTCTCAGCTTTATGGTTCTGAATTGATCAAGGAGACTACTAAAAAAAGTCATTCTGATTAAGCGTAATATGATGACAGCTCAGGATCGACAGAAAAAGTATCATAATGCTCATCATCATCTGTTAGAGTTTCAAGTTGGTGATCGTGCGCATTTAAAAGTAAGTCCGATGCGAGGTGTGCAAGGATTTGATGTTTCTGGAAAACTGAGTCCAAGGTATCTGGGACCCTTTGAAGTGATTAAAAAAGTTGGAACCTCTGCATATAGGTTGGAGTTACCTGATGACTTTTTAGCTGTACATAATGTGTTTTACATCTCATCATTAAGAGGGTATTTGTTAGATTCTAATCAGCAAGTTTAGATTCCAGCAATCGAATTGTAGCCTAATCTAACTTTCGTCGTTAAACCTATTGCAATTCTGGGATGGGATCTTAAGCAGTTAAGAAATCGCAGCATTCCTATGATCAAAGTCCAATGGTAGAACCATCCAGCTGGTGAAGCCACATGGGAGAAACAAGAGGATATGCAAAAGAAGTTTCCAGAATTATTTTCTTAATCAAGTAGTTTTAGTTCTTTCATTTTCATTGTTGTTTTTTTAGACTTCCTTTGTGAATGTTTAATTCCTTGTTTCCATTTGTTATATGTTGTGGGTGACACTCTTTTTAAAGATGTAAGTCTGTAACAACCCTAGTATTGTTAGCCATCAATTAGTGACCTAATTGATTCTAATCTTCTTTCATTAATCTTATAATAGTATTAAGATCCTCAATTTTAATTTTCATGCGGTTAGGAGATCATTTGGCAATTTCCAATATTTCATAGTTTTTTGATAATTCTGAGAATGCCTATTTTATTTAGACCTTAGAATAAAAAATGGAGTCCGCCATTGGACTCACCACACCCAAATTAGCTAATTGTGGTATTTTGGAAGTGATTAGAAGTCGTCGAATTTTTCCCGAATATTTTAATAATTTTTAATACTTAGAAAATTAAGATAATTAAACTGATCTTTGATTAAAAATCCGATTTCATTTTTGAGTTCCTCACCCCTCAATTAAGTAAGGATGATTTTTTTTGGGATTTTTTAGAGTGCGTTTGAGTATTTAAAATTGATTAAATAAATTGGTTAAATTAATTATTTAAATATTGCATTTAATTAACTAATAAATATAAATATTAATTACATTTCAAACTGCTAATTCCACTTTTGGTGATGATCTGTTGTGCGTCCTGTTGCACGGATCATCAGATCAGCGAGATCTGGATCGTTGCGTGTTGCTAGACGGTTATCGAACGATCACGAGTTGATCAGCCGACCTGACCGTTAGATCTCACGATCGAACCAACAGCATGGATCAAACCCTGTCCTTCCCTGCTCTCTGTCATGACTGCATTTGGCAGACCAACACCCGGCCTCTGCAGAGGCCACCCAAGCTTCGTCCTAGTCCCTTTAACCTCCAAAAATTCTTTTCATTTTTCTCCTTGTTGTTTTGGCTGGCTGGAGGGAGCTCCTGGGAATCAAAGGTTGCTGCTGTCATTGGTTTGAGAGCTCGATGACTCCTCTACAAAACCCTAATCTCCTCAGTCCTTGCAAGGTACTGATCTGTCATTGTTTCTATATTATCTAAATTCACTAAAAGCATCTAATATCCTATTAATTATAATAAGCTGTAATAATCCAAAGTTATTACCCAGCTAAAGTATACCTTAACTGTACCTTAATTAAGTCAATCCAATCACTAGACCCAATCACCGAAGAATTTATGCGATTCAGAGATAAATCAAATATTTTGGATTATTTTAATATTTAATTAATTAGGAGATTGAGGTATTTAATTTGACCTCGAAATCGAAATCCAGCTTCATCTTTGCGATTGTCACCTCCAAATTAGCTAGTGGTAATATTTTGGACGCGTTTGAAAGTCATCGTATTTTTGCCAATATTTTAATATAATTAAATGCACCGGAAAATATAATAATTAAATAATTGTCGAAATCAAATTCTGACTTCGCCGTTGATTTCCTCACCCCCAAATTAACTAGGGGTGAATTTTTGGGAATTTTTGGAGTGCGTTTCAAAAATCTGAATTTTTAAATAATTAAAGAAAATAAATAAGTAATTATTCAGTCCCTAATTTTCTATTTCTTACCTGTCAACCCCCTCACCATATCCAGCACCCCAATGCCCCCCTTAGGTTGAATTATGATGGCTTCCTCCTCCCATGCCTCCTCTCTCCCTAGGCTCATGATGGCCTATTCCCCTCACATCTCCCTCTCCTTCTTTAAAGAAGAAGCCTCAGCCCCTCTTTTTACTTTATTGCAAAGTTGAGAACTCCCTCCTTCTCCCATTGTCACTCCATTGTTGCACCTTGAAGAAGAAGCTTCCTCTGAGCTCTTAAAGAAAATAGAGGAGTCTTCATCCCCCACTCCTTCTAAAGGCTAAAGGTACCAATTTGCTTCTCTTCCTTGCCTCCTTCATGTTGCTATTATGCTTGAATGTATATTTAGAAATCTATAAGCATGAATGGAAGCCATAAGGCTCTTTAAAACATCACATTTTCTTGAAGAAAAATTGCTCTATTTTTCACATATTCCGCACACCATGGCCTTTATCACCATTGTTTGTATAGTTCGGATGATCTGTTCGTGTCAATTTTGGTGTCAATGAAAAGGTATCAAAAAGACCTTTCCATCGATATATAGCACCGCTCATGAAATGCTTTGGATTAAGAGTATTTTCAGCTCAAAATTAGGCCCTTTACAGGTTTCACACTGGCAAAATCACCGTCTGGCGCTGCAGCGCCCGAGTTGCAGAAACTCGTTCGCCATAGCACGTTGCAGCGTGCTGTAGCATGCTACAGCGCACCGTAGTATCTCAATAGCTTGCGCTGTGTAATAAAAATACATTTTTGATGAAAAACAATATAAATCTGCCATAGAGCGCCGTAGCGACCGCCTTTCAAAAAATTAAGCTCTGAGAACCGCCATAGTGCGCCACAGCATATGAAAGCACTGCATCGTGCCAAGACCCACTACAGCGCACCACAGCGCCCAAGTTTTGAACTTGGTCTGCTGCAGTGCGCCACCATGCCTAACATTTTAAACTTGGTCCGCTGCAGCGTGCCACAGCGCCCAAGTTTCGAACTTGATTCGTTGTCGCGCGCCATAGCACGCCGCAGCACGCTACAGTGCCCAAAAGCGCTGCAGTACCTTATCGTGTGCCCCAACGCGCCGTAGCATCTGACTTTCGAAAATAAGGCACTACAGCACGCCATAGCATCTGACTTTCGAAAATAAGGCACTACAGCATGCCGTAGCGACTAGGAAATTCCAGAACTGCCCAGAAATGGCTAAAATGGCCGAAACTTCACTGTTTTTGTATTTTAAGGTCCCTAGGACCGTAGTGGGACTGAATTATATCAAATTTACACCAAGTTTAATTAAAATTGAGCATTGTATAAAAATTTGTGTAATAATCAACTTTGGAAATTTGCCCTTTCATGATATGTAAAAAGACCCCCTATATGCCTTAAGTATATTGTGCTATAACAGGATCTTTGAATGCTTGTATTTAATAGGTGTATTTTAATAACCAAATGGAATGAAACTTAAGTCCTTTAGATTTGTAATCAAGTGCTAACCTTTTTGGTTTGATTTAGAATTTAGTTAGCCTTAATTACTATCCATTTTATGTCAACTTTACATTTCTATGCTTTTATGATTTTAGGATTATGTTAGAGAACCTTAACATTTATTTGGGCACTTAAATGTGCTTAGTTGATAATAAACTATAATTAAATATAAAAATCTTGATAACTTGATTAAGTAGATGATATTTAATCTAAACCTGAAATTACCATCAATAATATACTAATAATACATTGATTTTTCATTGACCTTTAAATTAACCTTTGGTCTTAATAATAGAAATGTTAGGGGTTAAATCCTAACTTGTCTTGATTAAGATCTAAACCTTAATCACCTAAATTAAGTAACTTTGAATGAAATATAATTCAATCAACATGATTCCAATAATGCATATGATTTGACATTGATCTTAAATTATTGAATTAGAAGTGCTAAGGTTAATATTAAATCTATGTGATTGAACCATTAGAATTTAAACTTTAGATCTTTAATTGAGCAAGAGGCTCTATCTAAAACCCAGGTGATATCCATTGTTGTCTATTTATTCATTCTATCTACTCTAAGTTACATAAGTTTTAGAATCATCAATTCTTACACATTCTGTAACTTAGAATCACGAATCCTACTAGTTGAAGATAATTAGGACTCGCCAAGTCTTAACTATATCTTAATCAAAAGATGACTACTTGGTTAAACTGAATAAATCATCGACCTAATTTTATAATTTAAATTACCCCAACCTCATCTTGATTAGCCAAATCAAGATGAAAAGATTAAGAATTAGACTCCAGATGATGGGGCCTAATCACTTAATCCAAAGGTATAAATAAAGATCTAAGGTTTAGCACCCAAATCTCACAGATTAAGCTAAGGCAAATCCTAATGATAAATCAATTCATTAGGATAGATCTCTATTATTAGTTCTAAAGTTTAAAGATAAAATAATCATTTAAATAAACTAAAAAAAACTATAAACTAGTAAACTCAAGGTTTCATTTATTGAGTAACCCAATTTACTCAACATATGAATTCTATCTTAATATATATTCCTAATCCTAAGAATTAAGGCTCTTAATTTCTAAGAGTATCTCTCAAGACACACATCCTAACTAATGTTATAAGACCTAAGAAAAAATCTAAGAATGAATTAAGGAAGAAGAAAACACTCATAATTTTACTTAGAATTTTCCTTAAAAGTTAAGATTGAAATATTAATCAAAATCTAACTTAGGCTTAAACTTAATTAATTTCTATTATAAATCATTCTATTTACTGATTCTCATGATTATAAATTGATTTTAGAACTTTAGAAAGCTAAACCCTAAATTTGGGCAAAATTACCATTTTGCCCCTACTTTAAGGGTTCAAAAGATCAAATTTTGATCTAGAGATTTAAATCTGAAATTTTCTGTTGGAAATAAGTTTCTTACTTCCTAATGAAAGATTAGACAGTAATTATACTAAATTTGGGTGATTAATAAGCCACATGAGACCAAATTAATGAATTTGACTCATAGGGGCAATTTAGTAATTTGGCTAAATGAAATTTAAATTTTCTTTCAGATTACTGTTATTTAAGTTTTTCTAATCTAAATTGTTATTTGGATCATCCAATTTGGAGCTCAATTGACCAAGTTATTGTCAATTGAAGTTCTAGGTCTAATTAGGGTAATTAGGGTTAGGTCCTAAAAGTGATTAGGCAAATACTAATCCAAACAGCAAAGATAACCCTACTAAAATGATCCTTAGGATTTTTTGAGTATTTTAAGACCCATATTCAATAGGTTTGGATTATTGGTTACAAAGTTATGATCAAATGAAATTTTGTAACATTATTTGGATTTAATTAGTACCCCTAAATGCCATTTTATTAAATATATGTTCAATTATAAAATTGACAGCACCAAAATGTTCCTCTATTTTTGTTGATCAAAATGGTATATTTATTTGCTGTGATTGGACTTAAATTTTGCAAGATATTAGGGTTTAAATATTTGTGTTTAATTATTTAATTAATTCTGTTAATTATTTTAATAAATCTGTTATTATTATTAATATAATTATATTTATTAATTAAACGTTATTTATATATAATGTTTATATATATATATAAATCTGCAGGTACAAGTGGCGGATCATCACTGGCTGAGCAGAAGACGGCGGCCCCACCAGAATCAGACGTCTGACTCCCAGGCCACGCGTCGTGCCGTGGATGGATGGAGCCCTACGAAGTGGGTCCCGCCGAGGTAGACGAAATGCCACGGGCCACGGGCCTCGGGCCGGGCCCGGGCCGACCCAGTCCAACCCGAAAAGGCTTTGTCTCCTCGCAATCGTCCCGACAGTAGGAAATTATGGCACGCTGCTACGGGGCTCACCGCTGGAAGCCGATGCTCACCCATATGGCGATGGAAAGAGGACACTAAGACCTTTCTAATGATGGGTGAATCGAGGCCTAAGACGACCTGGATCAACGACGGGATCCAACCCTAGATCCCTACAGGCGGCGAGAAATTTACTGTACAATACTGTATACAATATTGAAATTCAAACGCATAAAGGTTCGATTAACCCGATCGAATTCGATAGATGAACAATCCATAGTGCAGAATAGGTAAACGAAATTGAAAAATTGGATAATGATTATAGATCGAGGGGTGGGAGTGTACCTTAATTTGGACGGCAGAGAAGGTTCGAGGTCTAATCGCCCAGATTTAGTCTTCCCAGATCAAACCGGGCGAAGACGAAGACCCAGAGGTCTTATGCTACTCCTAATGCGGCGCCTAAGTGGTGGGAAAAGCGGCAACGGCCATCTGGCGCTCGTAGAGCTCGCAGCACTGGCGCAGGGCGACGCGTGCGCTTCGCTCGGAAGGCGCTGGGGACGAAACGGCTTGACCGTCCGATCACTCGATCGGACGGTTCGAAAGAACCATTTGATCAAATGGTAGACTGAAAATTGGAATGGACGGTGTTACATTAATGCTGACGGCGCCGTTATTTATTTAAATAAAATATTATTATTTTAATTATTTTCAAACCTATTTTATTAATTAAAATTAACTAACTAAATGCATTCCAAAAATTTCCAATAAATCACCCCTAGCTAATTGAGGGGTGAGGAATGCAACGGTGCACTCAGATTTTCATTTCGACGAGTATTTATTTAATTGAATTTTCAAGTATTTAAATAATATTAAAATATTTGACGAAAATCCAACGACTTCCAAATGCCTCCAAAATTTCACCCATAGCTAATTTGGGTGTTCTGAATGCAATGGCGAAGTCAGATTTTTAATCTGAGGTCTAGATAAAAAGTCAATTTCTAGGGTTTGGGATTTTCTAGAATTTCTGATTTGACTCAGTTGACTTCTGATTTGACCTAAGTTTTTGAGATAAGTTCTAAATTACTTACTTAGTGACTTAGAATCTCAATTAAGACTTAAATTATTCTTAATTAACCAAAGTAACAACCTGGGTTGTTACAAACTCCCCCACTTAAAAATGATGTCGTTCTCGACATCACTCAAGTGGAAAAATAGATGGAGCAGAAAATTTAAAATTGAAATTATTGGAGTTGAATATCTCTGGTTGCAAGAGTTTAAATAAATATAGAATTGTTTGATAGAAGTAGAAGAATATTAGGGTTCTAAATTAATCTTTATGACTTAGATCAAATAACCAATTTGACCTTTATCTAGAATTTTTAACAGGTCATTTAATGGGTGATGGTTTTAGTTGAAATTCTCACTAACATACAGGAAGATGGGAATCATGAAAGTATTAAGTTACTTTTATTTTGAGATATTTATAGATATATACGGTCTTATGATAATTAAATTGTAATCACAGCACATTACTACTAACATAGTAATGCATGCTTTAGTAGATAAATTGTTTCTAAGAATGAAGATTTAATTGGTGTTTACACACTAAAATTGACATGAGTTTAAGAATATATCTTTGTACAAATAAGCAAGGCTTAAAGGAACTTGAAGGTTTAAAGATTCCACCCTTAGGATTTAATCCTCATAATCTTATCTTATTACTGATGATAGAAAGATTATTTTCCCAAAAGTTTTGTGTTTTAAGGAACTAATTGACTAAATGAGAAACATCACTTAATAATTATAGCAAGTTAGGGTTCACCTAATCAAAAGTATAACCTTATGGATCTATAATTAATTTCTAAGTCATAACATATGACTTATCAACACAAGATGATTATAGTTTGGCAAGTGATATTACTTGCTGAACATAGGATGAAGTTAAGAGTTAAGATTCTAACATTTCTATACTCTAGTTATAATTACTATCTAAGAAGGCTTTGGCAACAAGTTAAGCCTTTACAAGATTCAATAAAGATTAAAGAATAAGAATGGTTCTATTTCAACAAATTGGAATTCAAGGATTTGGCATCAAAGAACTAGTATTCTTTGATCTCTTATTCTATGAGAATTTTAGGAAGAGATTCATCATTAGAATCAAAGTCTAATAATGAATTCAAATGGTTTGGCTTATAATTCTAACTAAGGATAAGATGAGGATGGACTACATAAATGAATTAGTCCAAATTAGGTTTGAACTATTAAAGTGACATTCATCTCTTGTTAAAATGTCCTATTAGGGAAAATAGGTTCAACATCTAATTCTTGATACTTAGCTTCCAGGTTTAAAATATTAAGTCGCACATGATGACTTAACATCAAGTTTTGGAGGTTATAAGAGTTTAATAATACAAGTTATAAGTTCTGACATGAAATGACAAGGAACTCACTTATTCATATGAGTAAGTACTAGGAATCTTAATAGAGACTAATTCTATGATCATAAACCATATTTTATGACATGAAATTTCTGAACTAGTTGCTAATATCTAAGTTACTAGAGATTGATTAGATTATTAATAATCTAATAATTTAATTTATCTTATGATGAATGAGAACTTATTCTGTTATGGCAAATAAAAATAGGATTAGTATCCAATTAGGATACATGGCCTCAAAGTTTAAAGAGAAAGTTTAAGAATTTAAGTCTCACATTATGATTTAATATCCAAGGTTTGATGATTACAAAATATATTAACATAAGTCATAAATTCTAATAAAATGGCAAGGAATTCACTTATCCATATGGATAAGTGCTAGGAAATTCAATATAAATTAAAGCTACAATCATAGGTCATAATCTATGACTTATGCCAAAATTTCTGGAATCAATTGTTCATATCTGAGCTACATGATGCGGCTTAGATCACTTAGAAATTTAATGGTTATATTTAATTTATGTTGAATGAGAGCTCGTTTTAAGAGAATGATCAATAAGTGCTCAAGTCATATCATGAGTTAGGCAAAAAGTTGAAATAATAAGAATCAAAAGAATAAATCGAGGTAATGGATTGCTCATCAACTATGATTAGATATAATCATAAAGTCACTACTAAGAGTCAAGATTTTGACTTAGATAACCTATCCTACGGTCATAAGTATACATTTAACTAATGTGATTATACTCATCCCAATGGAATGAGATATTTAAATCTTAAGGATTGGGCTAGTTTAATATTTCAAGTCACACTAATGACTTATTCAATAATAGATTCAAAAATTTGAATTAATTTAATCTAAGGAATAAGAAGTTATTCACCCAAACTGGGCAAGTCACCTCTTAGAAATATCTATTTCTATAAGTCACACATAATTTTGCTAAAAGAATCTAAGGCTTGATTGAATTAAACTAAGAAAGAGACAATTATCAAGTCAAGACTAAAACCTATTGAACACAAGATTAGGCTTATATGCAAAATTCAAATTAAATGATGACAATAATTAAGTTGTTACAATTTGAACTTATATGAAGTAACATAAATTCTATGAATGAAAGGAATAATGAAATTGAATGTATGTACCTGGGACAATATTATCATTAGATTCCTCCTTTCCCAGATGATTGTGTTCTTGAAGTTTAGGAGCAACTATTTTCTCCCTGCCAGCTAGACATTCTGTCTCAGGCAGTGGTGATGTTAGAATTGACTTTGATTCCAAATCCTTATGTGAGGTGTCATGGCATGTTTTATTCTGACGAGAACAATGGATTATATCTCCATCGACTGTTTTGAAAGCATGACATTCTAGATATCTGTGGCCTCGACGACCACATGTAAAACAGCCTCTACCAAAATGATAACACCTTCCATAAAAATGTGATCTAGTGCACTCTTGGATTGATTCCATTGATATGCTAGATCCCTCTTGGTTAGATTTACGCCTATGATCCTTTTTAGTTGTCTTAGGCTGAGTTTCAGTATTGGTATTTGCAGTACTAAGAACAGACACTAGTTTCTGGATAGTCACTGCTTGTTGTAATTGATTCTCTTACATGATAGTCACCATGTTCCTAAGTGACGTGACTTCGTTGGTGTTGATATTTGATGAATCATCCATGTTGAGGGAAGAAGTTTCAGGATTCATGCTGAAATAATTATGATTAATGTTAGTCTTTAGAAGAAGAGTTACTATACTTCTTGGGTTATCATTATTCAAAGAATAATTTAATATAATAAAAAGGATACTAAGTGTGTTCCAACATTTTGAATTGATAAAGATTCTATCACAGGTGTTTAGCATCTAAACAAAGATCAAAGTTAATGTTTATAATACTAAAATATTTTATTTATCATTCAAAGGATTAACTTTTCATCAAGCTCTTACTTCATCTTAGATAAGAGAAATCACAAGTATAACTAAGATGTGATTGGAATACCTATTTTTACTTGAGATATATTCTATATGATTTTGGGTCTAATAAAATCAATAAGGAAGATCCAATCTTCTATAGATAAGATGTTGTACTAAAGAGGTTTATTTATCATTCTAGTTTTTTTGAATTTTCTACGCCTTTGATCTATTATGGTAGTTTGAATTTCTAATTATAACTTAATCTCTTAGTCTAAAACCCAAGGTTTAATATTTAATTTTTATTATTATAGAGATCTACAAGTATTTGTTACAAAGCTTTTTATGACTTTAAAGTTTAGTCCTTACTAAAGTTTTATTATGGGAGTGTTTTCCTTATTTCCTACTTCTTATTATGAGTTATACTCATAATGATATGGATATTGTTTTCAAGTATCCATTTAGTGATGCAGTGGCAGAAGAACAATCCATTAAGTAGAGAGGAATACAATTTCCAATCTGACATCTTATGGTATTCTCTGATACCAACTGTGGCGGCCCTTCCCCGCCGTGGTCCTGTTAACTCTTAAGTTAACATGATTACGGTGGAGGGGTCACCAAATGACAAGGTCCCCACTTAGAAATTGGATTAGACATACATTCCAATCCAGCTTAACTAAGGACTTTGCCATTCATAAGGTAATTATCTCACTAAATGAACATACAAGAGAATGCAAAGAGCGCGGAAGCATAAAATACAACATCCATCCATACAATATAATAATCCAGAATAAGTAAAGTGCTGAAAAGAAATATTAATCTTGAATTATTACAATATTTACAAATAGTTTTAAGAACTGAAAATAAACTCTCATCCTCACAAGGCAGAAAATAAAACTAATGATCTTCCGGAATAAGCTCTTCCTCTAGCGGCAAGGCCTCCTCTGGATCTACAGCACCACGAAACTCAAAACCTACCATTATCATTTTCATAATGGTAGGGCCCCAGTCAATAAAAGAAAAACTGGTTAGACTATTGTCTAAGTATATTTTAGGGTAAACAATTGATTATGTTATTTAGATATCACCATAAACCAATACAAAAGCAAGTAGGTGCAGAAAAGCATAAGAAAAGAACGGTGTAAAGTTATAAACAAACAGTTTATAACTAAATCAACTAGGAAGTAAGCACATACCTCCTCCAAGCAACTACAACAAAGTCAGGTAAGAAAAACTAAACAAATACTGTAAAGAAAATACATCCTAAACATGCTTATGGTCAAAACAAGTTTATGCTAAGTGATATAACAGTAATTGATCATGTGTAAAACATTATAAAACTGAAAACATGACTAACATCCTATATATGCATATGAAAACAGTAAGTAAGACTAGCATCCTATATAGAAACAAGGCTAGGAAAGTGCAGGAAAACTATAAGTAAAAGTAGCACTGAAATGCAGAATATATAAAGTAAAACAGTAAAACTAAAACTGAAAATTGCATTGGCTATTCAAACCACTCAAACTGAAAGTATACCCAGCAATACTTAACTTGATGGGCTAAGAAAGAAGCTCTGAACTGAGTATCACTGAAACCTCTTAGCCTGATGAGCTAAGGCAGAAACCAATTGTAAGTGTACTTGAATTAGTATAACCATATCAGATCCTAACTATTCAGTCAGTACGGGCAAGAGTCTATCCATCCTATCCCACTGACTTGGCATGGTATAGACTATCGGACTGACCCGAACAATGTAGCCGACCCCGAACGGGTGATTGAAGAGGTATACTAATCAAGCTACACCTTACAAAAATACTAGAAGAAAACAAAATGTTATTTATGAATGATCAAAGTTAACATAAGATACTTATCAAATATCTTAAGTACCTCAAATATGCTCATGGTTTAAAGCTCAAAATCAAGGCAAGCGAAGCATCAAAACAAATTGAGCAAGAGACTCTATCTAAAACTCAGGTGATATCTGTTGTTGTCTATTTATTTGTTCTATCTACTCTAAGTTACATAAGTTTCAGAATCATCAATTCTTACATATTCTGTAACTTAGAATCACGAATCCTACTAGTTGAAGATAATTAGGACTGGCCAAGTCCTAACTATATCTTAATCAAAAGACGACTACTTGGTTAAACTGAATAAATCATCGACCTAATTTTATAATTTAAATTACCCCAACCTCATCTTGATTAGCCAATTCAAGATGAAAAGATTAAGAATTAGACTCTAGATGATGGGGTCTAATCACTTAATCCAAAGGTATAACTAAAGATCTAAGGTTTAGAACCCAAATCTCACAGATTAAGTTAAGGCAAATCCTAATGATAAATCAATTCATTAGGATAGATCTCTATTCTTAATTCTAAAGTTTAAAGATAGAATAATCATTTAAATAAACTAAGAAAAATCTATAAACTAGTAAACTCAAGATTTCATCTATTGAGTAACCCAATTTACTCAATATATGAATTCTATCTTAAGATCTATTCCTAATCCTAAGAATTAAGGCTTTTAATTTCTAAGAGTATCTCTCAAGACACACATCCTAACTAATGTTATAAGACCTAGGAAAAATCTAAGAATAAATTAAGGAAGAAAAAAACACTCACAATTTTACTTAGAATTTTCCTTAAAAGTTAAGATTGAAATTTTAATCAAAATCTCACTTAGGCTTGAACTTAATTAATTTCTATTATAAATCATTCTATTTAGTGATTCTCATGATTTTAAACTGATTTTAGAACTTTAGAAAGCTAAACCCTAAATTTGGGCAAAATTACCATTTTGCCCCTACTTTAAGGGTTCAAAAGATCAAATTTTGATCTAGAGATTTAAATATGAAATTTTCTATTGGAAATAAGTTTCTTACTTCCTAATGAAAGATTAGACAGTAATTATACTAAATTTGGGTGATTAATAAGCCACATGAGACCAAACTAATGAATTTGACTCATAGGGCAATTTAGTAATTTGGCTAAATAAAATTTAAATTTTCTTTCAGATTACTATTATTTAAGTTTTTCTGATCTAAATTGATATTTGGATCATCCAATTTGGAGCTCAATTGACCAAGTTATGGTTAATTGAAGTTCTAGGTCTAATTAGGGTAATTAGGGTTAGGTCCTAAAAGTGATTAGGCAAATACTAATCCAAACAGCAAAGATAACCCTACTAAAATGATCTTTAGGATTTTCTGAGTATTTTAAGACCCATATATAATAAGTTTGGATTATTGGTTACAAAGTTATGATCAAATGAAATTTTGTAACATTATTTGGACTTAATTAATACCCATAAATGTCACTTTGTTAAATATAGGTCCAATTGTAAAATTGACAGCACCAAAATGTTCCTCTATTTTTGCTGATCAAAATGGTATATTAATTTGCTGTGATTGGACTTATAGTTTGCAAGATATTAGGGTTTAAATATTTGTATTTAATTATTTAATTAATTCTGTTAATTATTTTAATAAATCTGTTATTATTATTAATTTAATTATCGTTTACTAATTAAACGTTATTTATATATAACATTTATATATATAATAATCTGCAAGTACACGTGGCGGATCATCACTAGCTGAGCTGAAGACGGCAGGCCCCACCAGAATCAGACGTCTGACTCCCAGGCCACGCGTCGCGCCGTGGATGGATGGAGCCCTGCGAAGTGGGTCCCGCCGAGGCAGACGAAACGCCATGGGAAACAGGCCTCGGGCTAGCCCGATCCAACCCGAAAAGGCTTTGTCTCCTCGCAATCGTCCTGACAGTAGGAAATTATGGCACGCTGCTACGGGGCTCACCGCTGGAAGCCGATGCTCACCCATATGGCGATGGAAAGAGGACACTAAGACCTTTCTAATGACGGGTGAATCGAGGCCTAAGACGACCTGGATCAACGATAGGATCCAACCCTAGATCCCTACAGGCGGCGAGAAATTTACTGTACAATACTGTATACAATATTGAAATTCAAACGCATAAAGGTTCGATTAACCCGATCGAATTCGATAGATGAACAATCCATAGTGCGGAATAGGTAAACGAAATTGAAAAATTGGATAATGATTATAGATCGAGGGGTGGGAGTGTACCTTAATTTGGATGGCAGAGAAGGTTCGAGGTCTAATCGCCCATATTTAGTCTTCCCAGATCAAACCGGGCGAAGACGAAGACCCAGAGGTCTTATGCTACTCCTAATGCGGCGCCTAAGCGGTGGGATAAGCGGCAGCGGCCATCTAGCGCTCGCGGAGCTCGCAGCGCTGGCGCAGGGCGACACGTGCGCTTCGCTCAGCAGGCGTTGGGGACAAAACGGCTTGACCGTCCGATCACTCGATCGGACGGTTCGAAAGAACCGTTTGATCAAACGGTAGACTGAAAATTGGAATGGACGGCGTTACATTAATGCTGACGGCACCGTTATTTATTTATATAAATATTATTATTTTAATTATTTTCAAACCTATTTTATTAATTAAAATTAACTAACTAAATGCATTCCAAAAATTTTTCCAATAAATCACCCCTAGCTAATTGAGGGTGAGGAACGCAACGGTGCACTCGGATTTTCGTTTCAATGAGTATTTACTTAATTGAATTTTTAGGTATTTAAATAATATTAAAATATTCGACAAAAATCCAACGACTTCCAAATGCCTCCAAAATTTCACTCATAGCTAATTTGGGGTGTTCTGAATGCAATGGCCAAGTCAGATTTTCAATCTGAGGTCTAGATAAAAAGTCAATTTCTTGGATTTGGGATTTTCTAGAATTTTTGATTTGACCTAAATTTTTGAGATAAGTTCTAAATTACTTACTTAGTGACTTGGAATCTCAATTAAGACTTAAATTGTTCTTAATTAACCAAAGTAACAACCTAGGTTGTTACACTAAGTATCTCAAATCACTTTGCGTAGGACACTGAGTATGCTTATAATTATGATATTTAACAGCTTAGCTTGAGATATAAACTGTGACAGAGTTTTGCCTCCTATCATAGTACGATTCGATAAGTGCAATTTAAAATAAACTAAGGGTTAAATCCACCTTCCTTACAAACATGCTAAATATGTGTATACCATCATCCCAGTGAATGGTTTTTAAGTAAACTCTCAATTTTAATTAATTATCAAAACTAGAATTTTAGGAGTCATAATCCTTATAGCAAAATTCTGCACAACAGAGGCATTGTGTTCATTATCGGATTTCAAAATATTTTTTTCTAGGATTTTTAGATTTATCTCATGTAGCTTAGAAGCATGAGCATGAGCATAAGCATGATATGTGAGTATCAAAATGATGTAGAGTATCAGTGATGATTTATGGGTTACGAAATGTTGCATACTTTGACTGGGTAATTTCAAGATGCATCGGCATCATAGTAAATGGTATTCTCAACTAGATGTATCTATACATTAGACTATACTACTCATAGCAGTTCAGCAATATTTTGGTTGCATATCAGTAACATATAGTGTTGTGGCATATTTAGATGCACAGTTTCAGTGGCATACAGCATAGTCTTACATGTTATTACTCAGTTTCAGATTTATTACTGCTTTGCTTTACTTTTAGTATTTAATTTATAGTTCAATTTTACTTTACTTCAATTTTATACAGTTGTATACAGCTTTATACTTTCAGTTACCCTTATAGCTTTTCTACATATTTACTTACATTATGTAAATATTAAAGGAATAACTAGAACTGTTAAATTAGTTTCAATGTATTAGACTTATTGTCTAACACGGGGTACTTTTGGGATCTGGCAATTTGCTAGATCTTGAACAGTATATTGAGCAAGGTTAGGAGGGTACCCTAGAGCTTTAGGAAGAGTCAGTGGAGCACTAGTGGACTCTCCTTCAGCTTTACTTTTCTGCTTCGTTTATTTTAGTTCAGTACTTAGTTTTTATTTATGTATTTCAGTAACTGTTTGTAATAATTCTGGATGTATTTTCTTTTCTTTTCTGAGATGAATGTTTTTATACAACTTCTGCGATAAATGTTTCTAGATGTTTATTTTAGCTTATGCACTCTGTTATATATTACTTATACTTAGTATTGTGATGTGATCTGTATACTGGAAATACTGATTTCTTATACATATATTGGATTCCTCATATGTTTTACATCCAATTTATGCATTGGACTAATACTTAAGATAATGATACTACTCTTATTTTAAGCATTAGCTCTCAACCCTCATTGAGGATTGAGTCAGCAGCCCTTCAGATAGGTTCGATATGCAGCTATTTTGGGGATACGGGATATTCCTCCCCGAGTAGCGTGCCGCTCCACCGCTAATCTGTTTCACCTCTTGTGCACAACGACGAAGTGGGGCGCTACAGTTGGTATCAGAGAAGTGTCATATGGTGTCAAATAAGGAAATGTTCATATTTACTTTATGATCCATTCTCTGTAGCGGATATGATCACAATTACTAAGTGTAAGGAAAGCAGCATCCATAGTTCATCCTACTGAAATCTCAAAAATAAATTTAAAAATATCTGGACATGACACCTTAGAAATTGAACGAATCATAAATGAGTAAAATATAGTTAAATGTTAAATGCAAGTAACAAATGATATCTTAGGATCTGAATGGACCTTAGAGAAGAAAAATATACAAATTAAATGCTTATAATTGAGATAATTGGAAAACCATAACTAATAATTAAATGAAACCTTAGGTATGGAATATCAGCAGTTCAGTTTCTTCTACTACCTTTGATCATTCAACGAGTATTGGGCAGATGATTTCCAATATGGCAAGATTTATAGAAGGATCATGGAAGGAGTATCTTCTTGCAGAGTAGAAATGCTAGATAAGATCTTAGTTTGCCCAACCTTCAGAGGAACTAGCCTCACTGCTCTTGCCAAACAGTGGTTGGACTGTGCGACCACCGCTTTTCGAGAAACATCATGTCCTAACGGTTACCGTCTCCAGATTCTGGATTTTCTGCTTGGAGGCTCCGTTGGTAGTTGGTGGTACTTGTTTGATAGAAGATTATCTAGGAAGAATCGATTAGTAACATTTGATGCTTTTTTATGTTGCTTTTAGGGCAGAATATTGTAGCTAATGCCCTTAGATTTCACATCTTATAGTGCTTTAATATCAGTTTATCTTTTGTCTACCTATATAACTTCTCTTGTGAGACAGTGATGATTGAAAAAGATAGTGGATCTTTGTTTCATTTGCTAAGTTCATGCTTTGTTGCAGTCATGAATCCAAGATCTCCTTCAGCCCCTACCCTAGTTAAGAATGCAGTCTCACATCTGGCAGACCCAAAGAATCAAACACAATGGTGAGTTTGATGAAAGCCCTAATAGAAAGCAATGCGCAATAAGCGCAGGAGATATGTGCTATGATTCTCTCTGTTAGGCAACAACCTGCACCCCCATTAGGGTTCTCATCATCTTCACACTATACTGGTGATAGAATCATACACAGTTTCCTTCGCCTTAGAACTCCTACATTCAATGGAGCGTTGAACCCAATGGACACTATAAATTGGCTCAAGATGGTCGAAAAGAGCTTGGCAAGTATCAAGTGCCCTAATTTCGAGGCTATTCGCTTAGTGACTCATCTGTTCCAAGAAGAAGCCGAATATTGGTGGGAGAATGAGCGGAACAACAAAGTCGCTGATTATGAAATAGAAGATATCCCCTGGGATATATTTTTGGAAGCATTTTGTGAGGTGTTCATACTAGCAACATCTCAAGCAATCCTAGAGGATGCGCTCTTCCATCTCTGTGGCGGCCGCCCCTTAATCATCTGGATTAAGAGGTGGTCCTCAACGGGCAAACCCTCACTTAGCATTCAGATTAAGGAATAGGCCTTCTTAATCAAATGCCAAGGGAAGATGTGCCCTAAAGAGAAAGAGCAAAAGAAAGCCAATCACTAAATGAGCATACTATAATATATCAGAGTGCGAAAGAAAGACCTGTAACAACATCCATACAATCCAAATAAGAATTATACAACTTAGAATACATAAGCATGAAAATAAAAGCAATTTAAACATGTATTATTACAAAATGGCATTTAAGTTTAACCAGTAAAGTAAAGATAACTCAATCCTCACAAAGTAAAAGAAAATAACTAAGGGTCTTCTCCTGTACACTCCTCCTCCTGAATCAGATCTTCAGAAGGTTCCACGACCTTGATAAGCTCAAAATCTACCATTGTTAGTTTTTATAATGATAAGGCCCCAGCTAATAAAAAAAAATCTAGTTAGACAAAATGTCTAAATACATTTTAGGATGTTAATTTGTAAGTTAAATGATATCACAATATCTAAGCAAAGTAGGAGCAGTAAAGCATCAAAGAAAAGTGACAAAGTTATAATTAACTTAATTATAACTCAAACAAAGTTTGAGGTAAGCACATACCTCAACTCAAGCTACAGAAAAAGGGTTAAGTAACGCATAATGAAACCAACTAAGCACAAGGAAATTTCTAAGTAATATGATCAACTTAAGACATGCTAGTTACAATATAAAATAAAAGTACTGAATTGAAAGTAAAGTTCTAATATCCTAATATGCCATAAAGTAAAAGTGATGTAAAGACCCACTTAAGTAGTAATAACTGAAATTCTTAAATATCGAGGCGCCTTTTCAGATAATGGTGGAGTTCCTGATAAGAACTCCAAAGTTAAGCGCGCTCATGTGGAAGCACTCCCAAGATAGGTGACCTACTGGGAAGTTATCTTTTGAGGGTAAAACCGTGAGGCCTTTCAGACCAAAGCGGATAATACCTTGGTACTTAAGAGTTTAGGCTGTTACAAATGGTATCAAAGCAGGCCATAGGGTGTTAGATAGGAGCTAAGTGCCATACAGGGCAAAGTACCATTTCATGTGAGCAACCACTTAAACCCATAATAGTTAAGGTGCTACATAATTGTGGGTACCTCTTGAGCCTGTAGGGTTCACCTCTAGTCCTATCTACCCAATGAATGGTTCTTGAATCTGTGTGTGGATACTGACAAAGATGTCAGTTACTTAAGTTTGGTAGATTGTAAAGACCCACTTAAGTAGTAATAACTAAAATTCTTAAACATCGAGGAGCCTTTTTAGATAACAGTGGAGTTCTTGATAAGAAATCCAAAGTTAAGCATTCTCATGTGGGAGCACTCCTAAAATGGGTGACCTGCTAGGATGTTATCTTCTAAGGGCAAAATCATGAGGCCTTTCAGGCCAAAGTAGACAATACCTTGGTACTTAAGATTTTGGGCTATTATAAGTGAACTACTGAAAAGTACAACATACATGTAAAGAGGTAAGTAATAAAGGAACTACTGTATGTAAGTATGTTGAACTGTAAAGTAATGGTAAAGTAATGGTAAAGTAAGGGTAAAGGAAAGGTATAAATAAAAGTGTGGAGATACTCCTACTTAGTCCTGCCAAAAAGTAAGGTCCATCTGATCATCTACGAAAGAGTCCTAGATTAAAGTATGCCGCACTAAGAAAGTGTCCTAGTCAAAAGTATCACGCACTAGGAAAGTGTCCTAGGCAAAAGTAACATGCACTAAGAAAGTGTCCTAGGCAAAAGCTGTCTTAAAAGTAAAGTTATACTAGAAGGCAAACTAAATAAGACAGAACTCACATAGTTTAATAAAATTATTTTCATTAAATTTTCTCTTTAAGTTATGAAAATACCATATGAATGTATTCAAAGTTTAACATAGAATACTCATCAATTATTCCATGTTCAATATAATGTGTCCAAATATATAATGAAGTCCAAAACTAGGAAAGCATAGCATACAATTTTAAATGAATAAAATAGCACTAAACAACTTTGTGATATCACTTTTTTTTTAATTAAGTTGTTCTATCTAATCTGAACTTATACAAGCTTAGGATCTCCAATATCTAGCTATCGAGTATAAATTCAGAATATCGGTCCCATAAGTTACAAGAATGTTAGAACTAATCAAGCTCTAATATATATGAATCACATGATGCTTAATCAAGTTTAAATAATAAATCAAATGTCTTAATTGATGATTTTATGAATCTCAAACTAATCTTGATTAATATAAATCAAAATTGGGAGATTAAGATGTTAAAATCTAAGTATTGGATTTTAACTTCTTAATCCAATAGTTTCTAATCCTAATGGTATAAAGTTAAACCCAAATTCTCATGAGCAATAATTAAGGCTATCTTATTAATCAAAATCAAGCTATTATAAGATGGCTATCTAATCTTAAATCTAAAGTTTTAATACAAAATAATCATAAATAAAGGATAAAATTCCAGAAAACTATAAAACTAAGGTTTCATTTATTAAGTACCCATTTACTTAATATATGAACTCTAACCTAACTTTTAAGCTAAATCCTAAGGAAGTAAGATCCTAAAGATTTGAAAGAAAGTCCTACAAGAATAATTAAGCTTTATGTTTGATATTATTTAACTGAAATTATGGTCTAAGTAACTCATAGATGGCATAAGGTGAACTAAATTCACCTTATGAGGCCTAATTTAGACTTGGAGAAATTTAGGTGATTTTTAGGGTTTTTCATAAAATATTATTTTAATAAGTTTAAATATTCTAAAATGATTTCAAATTAGTCATATTACTAATTTTAATGGTTTAATTGTACATTTAAGGTTTAAGAATGTATAAACCTAAACTTGGGCAAAATTATTATTTTGCCCTTTTTTAAGGGTCTAAAATTCATCTTTATGAATTAGGGCTCAAATCTAAAATTTACTAAAGTGGAATGATTACTTACTATTTAATATAAGTTTAGATAGTAAGTACATAATTTTTGGTTAATGATTTAACCTTATAAGGTCAAATTAAGGAATTTAACCTATAAGGGAAAATTAGTAATTTGGCCTAATGAGACTTAAATTTTCTATCGATTTATTAAAGTTTATGTTCTAAGGTTTCCATAGAATCTAAAATTATCAAATTCTGATGAGTATTGGCTAAGTTATAGCCAATACAAGGCTTAGAGTTAATATTTAGGGTTTAGGGTGATTAGTGAGTGATTAGTGAAATAAATCATAGAATCACTAAACCAATCACACAGCTAGGTTTTATTCTACTCTATGAGTAATCAAAATTTAAAATTACTCAATTTGGATTATTAATTATGCTAATATTTACTAATCAAGTTTTAAGATGATTAGGGCTAATTAAGAGATCTAACCATTAGATCTAAAGTATTTTTGTAGTTTACAATTAATTAAGTCTTCCTGATCAAAATAGTATATTGGAAGACCTAATTTGGAGCTCAATTGACCAAGGTATGATCAATTGAAGTTCTAGGGTTAATTAAGGTAATTAGGATTAGGTCCTAAAAGTAATTAAGCTCAAATATGTCTCAAACAGCAAAACCAACACTACTAGATTAATCCTTAGGCTTTGCAGATTACTTTAAGACCCATATTAGCTATATTTGGGTATGTGTACACAAAGTTATATCTAATTGAACAGTTATAGCATTTACATAATTATTTAATATCCTAAAATGTCACTATGTGATATATAGCTCTAAATGAAAAATTGATAGCTTCATAATATTCCTCTAATTTTACTGATTAAAATGGTGTATAGTTTTGCATAATTTGGATATATATTTTGTAATTTATGAATGTTTAAAGTCTAGATATTTATTAGATTAATTTAACTTATACTATTTTTAATTCAATAAATATGCTTATTACTTATTTTATATATATATATATATAAATATATAATTAAAGTATATCTCTCTACAGATGGCGGACCCACCGGATCCGACAACGACAGAAAATGGACCCTTCGAAGCCTACGTGGCGCGCCGGTATTGAGTAAAGGCAAATGGCGGGTCCCACTAGGCACTGTCTTGAGAAGACAGCGGGGCCCGCCACAATGGCTACAGTGCTGACTTAGACCCGTTCGCGAAAACACGGGCCGGGTCTGACCCGACCCAACCTGGATCAGAGAACAGCGCGACAGACCGAAGAGAGGCTATTAGGGCTTCCAAAATATTGGTCTTCCTGCTGGCGATAGAGGCCGACCCGCATGCCTTTCGAAAGGTCTCGGAGAGACCTTTCGTTTGAGGTACGGATCATCATCGGAGATGGTTCTGATGAGCGAAAATAGCTAACCCTAGGTATGCAGCTATGGAGCGATTACAGGATGGACGTGCGAAAATGTGTACCACTATATATAGTTTGCTAATATCGATCAATTTGAGACAATAAATGTTAATCAGATTCATTTGATGAACAATCAAGCATATGAAATAGGTTTAGAAACAATAACATCGAACATCGCATGAAGATCAAAAAGGATTTAGGAGTACCTGATTGCATGATTCAGACAGCTTCAGAATTTTGATCAAAAGTTTTTCTCAATCTTCACTAAAATCTTTATCAAGCCCTCAAGAATGGAGGCTAGATCAATATTTAACTCAGGCGTAGAGTGGTGGAAAGCCAGATGGAGTTCACAGAAAGGCAACAACTGTCGCACGTCTACAGTTGTGCCTCGCGCGAGCAAAACGAAGGAGAAGACAGATCCGATCAGATGATCCAGCAAACGGACGCTCGATTCTGACGGTATGAGGTGCAGAAGACTGCGCCGTTCGGTTTATTTAATTAAATTAATATTTAGATAATTAAATCCAATTTTATTAATAAAATTTAATCTATTAAATGTAATCCAAAAACTTTCGATAAATCACCCCTAACCAATCAAGAGGTGAGGAACGCAACGGCGCACTCAGATTTTTGATTTGACGAGTATTTAATTATCTTATTTTCCAAGGAATTTAAATAATATTAAAATATTCGTCAAAAATTCAATGACTTCCAAATGCTTCCAAAACTTCACACCTAGCTAATTTGGGGGGTGGTGAACGCAATGGCGAAGTCCGTTTTTCGATTTGAGGTCAAAATAAAAAGTCAATTTCTAGGATTTCTAGATTTTTTAAGAAATCAGGATTTTAATCATTTGATCCCTGATTTAGACCGGGTCTTAAAAGTGAGTCCTAAATAACTTAATTAAGACACTATAATCATAATTAGGATTTGGATTAGTCCTAATTGACTTAAGAAATAACCTAGATTGTTACAATCTCATTCAAGGAAATAACTCAGTGTTCGAATATGAACAGGAAGTCTGGAGATTATAATGCTTCGATCCGAACCTAGTTAGAATGGAAGTATCTAGATGCCACCATTTCCTGAAGGGTCTAAGAGACTCTATAAAAGCTTACTTAGTCTCCCGTTAGATCAATAATTTGACTGAATTGCGGTAGAATTTAATATTGAGTGATCCTTTGATCACCTCCTTGGAGACTTGTGTAGGACACACCTATTTAGAGTAATGATTAATAGCTTTGATGAATCCTTATTGATTAAATAGATTCTTCTGAACCTATATTATTGGTTGGGTATAGTAGGGTATACTCATAGTTCTATATTATTTCAGTGATATTCAGGATTGGTTGATTCACTCTAATGTGAAATTATGACCAGGTGCTATCCCGAGAGATTAGACGAATACAGTCCAATTAGAGTAAATCTTTCAATATTAAGAGTGTTTTAATTAGTGAACAAGATTCTTAGTTTATGTGGCTCCCCGCACCCTTAATCCTCCAAAGGATTAGGTTATGGGTGGGGTGTCACCCTGGCTAACCCCTCACTTATCATTAGATTAAGATAAACTCCACAATCCACCTGATTAGGGAAGGATTAACACAGAATCAATCTAACAGTCACTATATAAGTAAACAAACAGAGTGCGGAAGCAATTTAAAGAAATGTAAACCATCCAAGTATCACAGTATAAATAGGAAAAATAGAACTCATAATATAAGCATACAATCCAAATATCCAGTCAATGGTACCTGTATTATTACATCATTTAAAATGTTTAAATAAAAGTAGAATGTAAACCACTCATCCTCACTCAAAGTATAAAGGAACTAGACGGCAACTTCTTCCACGGGCTCCTCCTCTGGGTATGGCTCCACTCCTAACTCCTGCTCATCTAACTGGACGGAGTCTGCCATTATCAGTTTCACAATGTAAGGCCCCAGCCAAAGAAAAGAAAAATCTGGTTAGACAATTGTCTAAGTACATTTTAAGCTGATGAATTATTATATTATTAAGTAATATCACCATTCTACAACATCTAAGCAATATATATATATATATGTAAAGGAGCAGTAAGTAGTACCAAAGAAAATGGAAAGCTATAAACCATCATTTATAACTTAAGCAAGGAAAAGGAAAGAGGCTGAGACATGCCTCGCATACAAACTAAATAAGGAAGGGCATATAAATATACATAACTAAATAAGTGATGTAAGAAAAATTCTACATCCTAAACATGCTGGTGATCAAATGAGATATGCCAATTAAAATAAACAACTCAACAGTGGTACATATAAATAGCAGCAAGATTCTAACATCCTAAATATATATGAAAGCAGTACAAGGAAATAGCTAACTGAATAAGAATACTGAAAAGTAAACAACAACAACTGCACATAAAACCATACATGTATAATCTGTCATGCAGAAAAGAGCTACTTAGCTCACCAAAAAAGGGCTGAAGATCTTAGCACCAGTACGGCTAGGGTGGTTCCTAGCACGATACGGCTAAGGCAACAACAGTCAACAAAAAAGGCCCTAACACAGTACGGCTAGGGCGGTTCCTAGCACGATACGGTTAGGTCACCCACAGTCATACCCAAAAGATCCTAGCACCAGTACAGCTAGGGCGGTTCCTAGCACGATACAGTTAGGGCAACAATCGGTATGAGCAAAAGAATACTGAGAGGTAGCTCAAACACATCAAATCATTATCTTCTCATTAATTAATTTAATATTTTCACAAGGAATCTAAGGAGTCTCTATATTTTCCTAACAGTTTATTTATGCATCAAAAAAATCTTGTATGATATGATCAAAGAAATATGGCACAAAAATCAAGGAATGTATAAGCAACAAAATATCAAATAGAAGCAAGGGACTCTACTACACATGGTGATATTATTTATTTTCTACTTAACCTTCTAACTATTCCAAGTCATATAAGTTCAGGATCACCATTTTCTTACTATCGAGTGTAACTCAGAAATTCGTCATTATAAATTAAAAAAGATTAGAACTGATCAGGTTCTAATCTAGTTCAATCAGATAGACGATTACGAGTTAAATCAAATAATCATATGTCCTAGTTTTGTGAATTTAGACGTTCTAACTAAGATCTGATCAAGATCTTATAAACCTATAGATTATAGATTAAATACTACAATATTTAGGTTTAATCACATAATCCAAAGGGGTTAAGGCCTAAGTTCTAGGTTTTATTCTATAAGTGATCTACTAGTAAGGCAAATCTTATTAAGTAATCAAACTTAATAGAATGAATCTCCTATCCTAAATCTAAAGTTAAAAGATAAAATAATCAGAACAAGTTGTAAAATAAAAGAAAGTCTAGAAACTAATAAAACCAAGGTTTCACCGATTGAGTAACCTATTTACCCAATGAATGAACTCTAACCTATGATATGTTCCTATTCTCAAGAAAGGTCCTTAAGGTGTAGTATTAAAAACTTAACAGAGATTATTGGAATCTAACTTAAGGGTTGATTTCACTCACTTGATTGATATTAAGAAGATTATAACATTTGTTTAGGGTTCTGGAATGTTATCAAAATGGTAGGGGCACTTAACCCAATCTTAGGGCAAAATGCCCATTTTGCCCCTACCTTAAGGGTCAAAAAGTCAGCTTTTGACTTAGGGGTTAGATTTGAATTCTCTTAATTCCAACTGATTCCTTACTGTCTAAGTTGAAGATTGACAGTAAGTACGCCTAAATCGAGCGAGAAACGGTCAAGTTATGACTAAAATAAGGCTAGGGGTAATTCGGTCATTTACCAAAATTTATAGGATTCAGATTCTAAATATTATTTCAGTATGTTGATGACATTAAAATTCTAGGTTAGATAGCTTCTTGAATTTTTGAATTTGGAGTTGATTTGACCAAGTTATGGCCATTTGAATTCCAAGGGCATTTTGGTCATTTTTCACTAAAGTCAACTCTAAGTTCTAGGGTTGATTTTTTGTTCTGATGTCCGAATTGGAAAACTAATACTACTGCAGTGATGGGGCCACTCTCCTGAGCATTTTAAGACCCATATTGACTATGTTTCGATAACCGGGTAAAAAGTTATGAGGCTCTAAATAGGTCCTAAAATGTTACCTTGTTATACGAACCTGAAATAAATTTTTACATTACATTATTTGATTCCTTATATTTTTTTGAGTATTTTAAGACCTATATTGGCTATGTTTGGATCATCCTATAGAAAATTATTAAACTTTAAGATTTACTATTCAAAAATACAATTTGAATTATTTTACTATTCATTTATTCAAATTGAATTATTTTATTGTTCATTCCTAAACTTTTTATATAAAATTTCTGAAATTATTAATCCTTAATAAATCTGTTATTAATTAGGCTTAATTATTAATTAACATTAATTAATCTATTATTTAATTAAATTATATTTATTTTACTATAGCAAAGTAATTAGTACTGATCACTATTTAATTAGATCTTAATTATTTATTAATATCTAATTATGAATAATTAATTATATTTTACTGTTTAATAATAATTAATTATCCTAATTACTGTTTAAGGTTTAATTAACCTTTAATTAACCCTAATTAATCTCTAATTATAATTAATTAATTAATATTACTGTTCAAAAGTAATTAACACTAATCCTAACTTAATTAACTACTAACTGAAATTAATTAATCATTAATAGTAATTAATTAACACTAACAGTAATTAATTAATAATATAATTAACAAACAGTGGGCCCACTAGACACGTGGCACAGCCAGAGGCTGCCACGTGGCACTATGGGCCCCACAAGGGTTGAGTCAGCTCGGGTGACTGGGCAGTGGGCCCCCACCTGACACGTGGCACTGCCAGAGGCTGTCACATGGCACTGTGGGTCCCACGGGAAGCCGAACCACCGCGGTTGCCCGGGCAGTGGGTCCCACTTGCCACGTGGCGGACCCAGAGGCTGCCACGTGGCGCTGTGGGCCCCACTGAGAAGCTGAACCACCGCGCGGGCTCGGGCAGTGGGTCCCCACGTGACACGTGGCATGCCGGCCGGCTGCCACGTGGCACTGTGGGCCCCACGGCCGAAGCCGAAGGGTCGCGGCTTCGGCTGGTGGGTCCCACTGGACACGTGGCAGGCCCAGAAGGCGGCACGTGTCACTGGTGGGCCCCACCAGGCTGACGCGGACCCGGCTCGGGCGGGTCGGGCTCGGGTCGACCCGGCCCGACCCGGACTTCATCTCCTTCACGGAGACAGCCCGAGGGCGCCGGGCTAGGGCACGGCTTTCGCGGCCTTCCCGGCGCCAGACCACCTCGGCCCGCACGGCTGACGGTAGCCCTCGACGGGAGCTACACGCCGGTGGGCGGACCTTCGCCGGAGGTGGTCGGGATCGCTAGCAATCCTAAACCCTAGTTTTTAGGGTTCGGGCCTAACGGTTTATACTGTACACCCCAACCTATTTCCCGACGATCCGGTCGGGCTAGCCCCGATCAGAACCGGTCAATCGACAATCAAGCTTGTGGAATAGTGATTCGAATCAATAATTACATTAATCGAATGGAAAACGGGGGACATCCAGTACTGGGATTCGGACGGTCGGTGAGGGTTCGGACGGTTCGGTCGATCTGGGCTCGGGTTTCGCAAAACCCGGAGCCTCGAGCTCGCCTGAGGTCTTATAAGACCTCAGGCGACCTCGCCGAGGTCGGGGAAGGCGCTGGCTGGCCAGGCGGGGCGGCGAAACGCCGCGTATCGCGCGGACGGAGCCGTCGAGGACGACGCTCCGCAGCCGTTGGATCCGAGCGCGATCCAACGACTGAGATGGCGCCGTCTGGATAGACGGCGCCGTCAGCTACAGTGGACGAAAAATTAATTACTTAACGACGGCCGTTAAGTAATTAATTAAATATTATTATTTTTATTTTTATTTTTTTTTAATTTCCAAAAATTTTTGAACATGTCTTTCCTAACTAATTTGGGGTCAAGGAATTCAATAGCGAAGTCAGATTTTCGATTGGACGAGTATTTTGATACCTCGATTTCCGGGGTATTTTTATTATTAAAATATTCATCAAAATTTTCACAACTTCCGATTGACACGAAAACTTCGCCCCAAGCTAATTTGGGGTCAAGGAACGCAATGGCGGTGTCCATTTTTCGATCATAGGTCAATTTAAATAGGTCAATTTTCTAGGGTTTTTGGATTTCTAGAAATCAGGACTCGATCCATTTGACTCCTAATTTGGACTAGGTCAAAGAGGTTGATTCCAATTGACCTAATTAGCGCTTATAATTGTGTTTAAGACTTAGGGTTAGTTCTAATCAACTATGGTAACAACTCGGGTTATTACAGTTTGAGATATAAACTAAGCTCGGGTTCTGGCTCCTATCGTAGTGCGCTTCGTTAAGTGCAGTTTATGCAAACTAAGTATTTCAAGTCATTTTATGTAGGTGTGACGCCCCACCCCTTAATCCACAAGATTAAGCTAAGGGGTGGTGGGTCACTCTGGCTAATCCTTCTCTTATCATTGGATTAGGAGGAAATCCATAATCCACCTAATAAAGGAAGGAGTAAGCACAGAATCAATATAATCAGTCACTATCTACTAAAAACATACAGAGTGCGGAAGCAATTTACAAATGAGAAACATCCAAGCATCACAGTATAAATAGCAGAAAATAACTCATAATAAAAACATAGTAATCCAAACATATAGTCAAGGGTACCTGTATTATTACATCAATTTAAAGCTTAAGTAATTCAAAATGAAAATACTCTCATCCTCACTTAAAATAAAATTATGCATCTTCTTCTAAGGGTTCCTCTTCTGGATAAGGCTCCACTCCTAGCTCCTGATCGTCTAACTGAAGGGGATCTGCCATTGTCGGTTTCACAATGTAGGGCCCCAGCCAAGAAAAGAAAAATCTTGTGTTAGACAATTGTCTAAGTACATTTTAAGCTGATACATTTTATTTGTTTTGTAATATCACCATTTTACATTCTCTAAGCAATAATTGTATCAAAAATAGGGAGCACCTAGTAATATAATAAGAAAGGGAAAAGTTATAAACAATCATTTATAACTTAAGCAAAAAGGGAGGCTAAGACATGTCTCACATGTAAACTAAATAAGGCAAGGCATATATAAATAACTAAACAAGTGCTGAAAGAAAATACTACATCCTAAACACGCTGGTGATTAAAGAAAATATGCAAATTAAATAACATAACTCAACAATGATATATATAATAGCATCAAAATTCTAACATCCTAAAATATATATATAAGCAGGACAAAGGAATAGCTGACTGAATAAAAATATTGAAAAAATAAACAAAACATCAAAACTTACTATATATAAACATCTGTGTACTAACTGCCATACAGAAAAGAGCTAATCTAGCCCACTGAATATCAAAAGGATCCTAGTGCCATCAAGGAGACTAGGCACAAACTATATAACCCTAGTGTCATTCAAGGAGACTAGGCAGATATATAAGGTTTTCTTCTAGTGTCATCAAGGAGACTAGGCAAAGAAAACACAACAAATCTTCTCTTAGTGTTAACAAGGAGACTAAGCAAAGAAAATATAAACAAGGTCTTCTCCTAGTGTCAACAAGGAGACTAGGCAAAGAAGACATGATTGAGAGGCAGCTCTAACACATATAATTATTATCTTTAATCAATCACTTTAATATTTTCACAAGGAATCTAAGGAGTCTCCATATTTCTCTAATATTTTATTTATGCATCAAAAATCTTATATGATATGCTCAAAAAAATATGGCACAAAAATCAAGGAATGCGTAGCAACAATCATCAAAAGTAAGCAAGGGACTCTATTAAACATGGTGATATCATTTATTTCCTACTTAACCATTCTAACTATTCCAAGTTACACAAGTTCAGGATCACCATTTTCCTACTATCGAGTGTAACTTAGAAATTCGTCCTTACAAGTTAAAAGGATTAGAACTGATCAGGTTCTAATCTAGTTCAATCAGATGTCGACTATAGTTTAACTCAATAAATTATACGTCCTAATTTTTGGTGAATTTAGACGTTCTATCTAAGATCTGATCAAGATCTTCTAAACTTATATATTATGGATTAAACACCATGAGATTGGGCTTAGTCACATAATCCAAGGGATAAGATATAAGATCTACGTTTTATTCTAAAAGTGATCTACTAATTAAGGAGAATCCTATTAAGTAATCAAATTTAATAGGATGAATCTCCTATTCTAAAACTAAGTTAAAAGATAAAATAATCAGAATAAGTTGTAAAATTCTAGAAACTAATAAAACCAAGGTTTTATTCATTGAATAACCCATTTATCCAATGAATGAAATCTAACCTAAGATTTAGTCCTAGTCTCAAGAGTAGTCCTTAAGTGATATGTAATATCCTAAGGAAAAAGGACTTAGAGAAATTTTTAGGGATTTTGACGAATTGACCTAAATATTAATTTTTACTCACTTAAATGATTATAATATAGTTATAATATTGATTTTTTGTGAATTAGAAGGCTAATTAGAGGTTAAGAATGTTTAACCTAAATTTTAGGCAAAATGACTATTTTGCCCCTACTTAAGGGTCAAAAAGGTCAACTTTTGATTTAAGGCACCAAATTGGGATTTCTTACTAGTCAAATGATTCATTATTGTCTAACATGGAGATAGACAGTAAGTATACTAAATTTGGATAAGAAATGGGTTCTATAGGTCCAAACTAAAGTTTTTGACTTAAAGAGTATTTTGGTAAGTTGTACTTAATAAAATCTAAATTTTTATATAGTTTACTATTGGTTGATGTTCAAGGACTCCATAGAGTCTAAGAACACTAAATTCTGAGATCTAATGAATTATTTATAGTCATTTGAATTCCTAAGGGTAGATTTGATAATTTTTTCTATGTTAAGAGGGTCAAAGAGGCATAACTCTTTCATTTGGTATCCAAATTTAGCAAACTCAGTGGCTATAGTTTCCCTATATCACACTGAATTTTTTGACTAGTGGTAAGCCCAAATTGAACTTCAATTGACCAAGTTATAACCTAATTATGGTTAGGGGTATTTTGGTCATTTCTGATTTTTCTAGAGTTTAAAACCTAAATATATTTTATATTATTGTAGGCACTAAAATTCTAAGCTATCTAGCACTTAAAATTTTTAAATTTAGAGTCCGAATGACAAAGTTATGATCAATTTAATTTTCTGGCCGCTGCGGCGCGCTGTAGCGGCCAAAAACGTAATTTTTACATGCTAGGGTGCGCTACAGCGGTCCCTATTAGAAACAGGGGCGCTGGAGCACGCTGTAGCGGGAAAAATTGTCATTTTCGATGCTATGGCACGCTATAGCGGACCCGGATTTAAAACTTGAGGTGATGCAAGGCGCTGTAGCAAATTTTGCGCTGCAGCGCGCTGTAGCGGACCCAAAATCGCAACTCGGGGCGCTGCAGCGCGCTGTAGCGTCAGACGGTGATTTTGCCTGAACATAAACAGCGATGGGTCAACTTTCAGGCTCAATTACTCTCAACCTAGAGCACTTCACGTGCGGTGCCATATACCGTTGGAAACCTCTTTCCAAGACCTTTCCATTGGTACCCAAAACAGCCCCAAAAAGTTAAGTTAACAATACAAACAGTGGGGTTAAATGACTGAATATGCAGAATGGAGGAGATACAGGTTTGCTTTATCTTCTTAAAATTGCAACCTTAATAAGTTCTAATGAACTCCATACCTTAAATACAGATTTCTAAAGATGCAAACTAAGCATAATAGTGAAGTGGAGTAGCCATTGAATACATTCAATGGGGGAAAGGAAGTACCTTAGTGTTGACAATGGCAGATTTTCTAGGAGAGGCTTGAGAGCTTGAGAGGTCCTTTCTTCTTCTCCTTCAGCTACTAGTAAGAAGAGGAATGGGCTAAGGCTTTCTCTGGGAAGTAGAGGGAGAGCTTCAGCTGGGCAAAGGAGGAAGAAGAGGAGAGTTTGAGAGCCAACGGCTCTCTTAATAGGGGAGACAACAGCCAATAGATGGGATAGGGGAGGGGCTGGCAGGAGATAAAGGACAACTAAGTTGAGCACAGCAGGGGGCTGAAGGGAAAGGGGGCTCAGCCATATTTGGGTGGTTGTGGGTGTAACAGCCCAAACTCTTAATACCAAGGTATTGTCCGCTTTGGCCAGAAAGGCCTCATGGCTTTGCCCTCAGAAGATAACTTCCCAGTATGTCACCCATCCTAGGAGTGCTCCCATCTGAGCACGCTTAACTTTGAAGTTCTTATCAGGAACTCCACCGTTAGCTGAAAAGGCGCATCGATGTTTAAGAGTTTTACTTATTACTACTTAAGTGGGTCATCACAATCTCTCCAACTTAAGTAACTGATGTCCTCATCAATGTCCACACACAGATCCAAGAACCATCCATTGGGTAGATAGGACTAGAGGTGACCCCTACAGGCGCAAGAGGTACCCACAACCATGTAGCACCTTAACCATCATGGGTTCAAGTGGCTGCTCACATGAAGTGGTACTTTGCCCTGCATGGCACTTAGCTCCTATCTGACACCCTATGGCTTGCTCTGATACCATTTGTAACAGCCCAAACTCTTAACACCAAGGTATTGTCTGCTTTGGCAAGAAAGACCTCACGACTTTGCCCTCAGAAGATAACTTCCCAGTAGGTCACCCATCCTAGGAGTGCTCCCACCTGAGCACGCTTAATTTTGAAGTTCTTATCAGGAACTCCACCGTTATCTGAAAAGGCGTCTCGATGTTTAAGAGTTTTACTTATTACTACTTAAGTGGGTCATCACAGTGGGTCCCACCCAGCCAATGAAGAGGGAAGAAGACAAAGATTAGAGTTTAGGAGATTAATTTAATAAATCTCAAAAATCATATTTAAAAATTGTTCTCCGAAAAATCCCAAAAATTCACCTTAAGCTAATTTGGGGGTGAAGAACGAAATGGTGAAATCGGATTTTGATTTCGATGACAAATTATTTTTCTTATTTTCTAATTAATTTAAATATATTAAAATATTCAAGAATATTAAACATTTTCTGAAAAATCTCAAAATTTTACCATTGGCTAATTTGAGGGTGAGGATCACAACGGTGAAGTTAGATTTTAATTTTGACGAGTATTTAATTTTCCTATTTTTCGGGGTATTTAAATATTATTAAAATATTCATCGAAATTTCGACGTCTTTCGAATGACTTGAAAACGTCACCCCTAGCTAATTTTGGGGCAATGAGCGTAATGCCGAAGTTCGTTTTTCGATCAGAGGTCAATTTAAATAGGTTAATTTTCAGGGTTTTTGGATTTTCCAAAAATCAGGATTTGATCCATTTGACCCCGGATTCAGACTTGGTCTTAGTGGATGATTCCTAATGACTTGATTAACACTTAGGATCAAGATTATGATGGAGATTAGTTCTAATTGATAATGGTAACAACTTGAGTTGTTACAGTAAGACATTGAGTATGCTTGTAATTAGGATATTTAACGGCTTAGCTTGAGATATAAACTATGATCGAATTCTGTCTCCTATCGTAGTGCGCTTCGATAAGTGCAGTTTAAAATAAGCTAAGGGTTAAATCCACCTTCCTTGCAAATATGCTAAATATATGTATACCATCATCCTAGCTAATAATTTTTAAGTAAATTCTAAATTTTAATCAATTATCAAAATTAGAATTTTAGGAGTCAGAATCTTTTTAGCAAGATTATGCACAATAGATGCATTGAGTCATTATCGGGTTTCAAAGTTTTTTTTTTATTTCTGGATTTATCTTATATAGCTTAAAAGCATGAGTATGAGCATAAGCATGATGTGTGAGTATCAGAATAATGTATGAGTATCAGTGATGATTTATATTTTATTTATTAACTAAATTCTTATTTATATTTTATTTATTAACTATATTCTTATTCTCATAACCTCAAACTATTCACAAATCTTCTACAGTATCTTAAGTATCATTTATAATCATTAAATAATTATTTAATCTCTCAAATACTCTCCAAACTCCACCACAATCTTCATAGCCAAATCAAAAAATAGCTCGACCTAGTCTTTTTCCTTATCCCTTGACACCCATCTAAACACTATCAAGCTTAGTCATCTACTCCATATCCAAACTACACATCTTAGGATACCTATATTAATTTATTTCCAGCCCTTTAACCCACTAAAACCTCACCTACAAAAGGGATATTTTGAATCAGCACAAATTAGGCTCAATTTGGACCAATCTTGGCTTTCCTTTAAATAGTCCACTTTAAACTCATAACCAACCCACCACAAACTCCAAAAATTATCCTTAGATATTATCCTTCCAATTAATTCAATATATAAATAATTTACTAAAAAAAAGGCAGCCCACTAGTATCATGGAGCTCATTAGAAATTATTAAGATTGTAAATTTTAGGGAACATGAACAGTTTCTGCAAGTAGATTTTTTATATACTGTACATAGAACACTATTGTTTGTGGTGTTTGAGTGGTCCGTTGCTGCTAATTTTGGTTTCAATAGAAAGGTTTTGAAAATTCCTTCCATCGGTATATAGCATTGATAAGTTCAAGATTTATAATAAAATAAAATAAAAATACAAACAATATCATGTTAGAATAGTCTACTTTGATGGGTTTTCCAATGCTTTTAGGCAAAAAGACAAGTTGAGCTAAATCTGGGCAAAACAAAAAATTTTGGAAGAAAACTGCCACGGTGCGCCCTAGCGCGCTCAAGCAGGTCCAAACCCAAGAGCTCGGCTCTACCGCATGCCGCAGTGGAACTAACCAGACCCAGACTCAGTAAACATTTAAGGAAAATAGCTACCGCATGCCACAGCAGATCAAAACCTAAGAGCTCGGCGCTACCGCACGCCGCAGCGGGTCCAAACCCGAGAGCTCGACACTACCGCGCGCTGCAGCAGGCAGACACTTATCATCCATTTTGAAGCAAAATTGATGTAGCGTGCCGCAGCGCCCGCCAGAATTTTAGCCAGGAATGAGAAATTAATTTAGCATAGGGAAGGCCATAAATTCAAATATTTTGCCTTCCTATAGCTGCCTTAAATCCAAATCTAATTAATATTTTCATTCTCAAGAGGAATAACAGAATAATCAAGAACAAGCCATTGAAGAGAGGGAGTTGGAGGGTTGGACAGAATTAATTCCAAAAGGGCTGAAGGCTGCACTATAAAAGTAAGAGAAAAAAGACTAAGAGAGGGTTCCTCTCTTTGACATTCCAAGATGTACTTTTTGAGGCTATTGTAAGAAGGAAAAGAGAGCTCTAACCAAGGAATGAGAATACAATCCATTCAAGGAGAGAAATGAAAAATAACTCAAGGAGCTGGAAGAGAAGAAGTTAGAGAGCAATGAGAGATCCGGAGAATGACAAGGGCTTTTCATAGTATTTCTCTAAGAACTCTTCTTTGATTTTCTTTCAGTAAAATCATGCAAATGTTCACTTCCTTAAAAATTTATTTTATACATCTCTTTTGTAAAATGGAAGGCTAAACCTTCTTTTGGGAGGGTTGGGTTGAAATCATGTAATGAGTTAAAAGACAAAATAGTATTTGCATAAATCTTCTTCAATAAATAAAATCTTGCCTTTTTTATTTAGATATATTTCTTGTGAATGCATGCATATGGAATGAATGTATATTTTATTTTAAATAGTTTTATAACAAAAATAATATTGAATCAACTAGTCATACCAAGCTCAAGGGAATGCACATAAAGGTCCTCGCCATGAATACATATTTGCTGTGCGAGGATTCTCAATGTAAACACCTTGAGATTGGAATGATAGGTTGATTTGGTAACTTAAATCTCTTCGAGCTCCATAGCTCACTAATTAACATAAAATTAGGAATATGTGAGTTAGTGCTTGGATCCCAGTGACATGCTCTTGAGCCTAACAGCACTATTCTTTATGCTCAGGCGAGAGGTCGATGCATGTGAGACAAGAGTCACCAATTAAGCTCCATGGCTCAGCAGACATTAAAGGAGGAAGTGGAATTATTGAGTGCTCATAGATGATCATGACATAATTCATGCAGCCCGATAATTTACTTCCTTATCTAAACAGTACATGTAGCATGTGACGCTAATTGTGTGGGAATAAAGTTCATGTGATTGCTAAATTAAAATGATTATTTTGATAATTTAGATATAAGGAATCTTAATTAACTCTTGTCAATCATATGAGGATCTATATGCTAAGATTGAACCCTTGTGTTCATCTTGTGCACTAGATATGAAATAGTTAGAATTAGAGGATTGATCTAAGGAATACTATCTTCACTTTATTATAATTAGCATGAAAACAAGTTTCATTAAAAGTTAAATTAATTTAATTATTTACACCAGTCCCAATACAAATTGCATGATTGAAACCAAACTCTCCCTTATTTTCAAATAGTATCTTCAATTTGATATCTTTGAATTGTTAATTAGGAGCCACACAAAACTAAAAATATTTTAGTCTAAATATTATTAAAAGTAGATAAATCTTAATAATAAAACACATTGTTCCCTGAGGATGATAAATCTCAGAACTTACCTTAATAATAAAACAAGTTTTGGGTCAAATATGTAATTAATGAGTTCTAGGAAAGGTCCAAAAAAACTTGACTTTCTTAAATGGTATCCAAATTTAGCAAATTCAGAGGTTATATCTTTTCTATAACATACTGAGTGCAATGACTGGGAGTGACCCAATTTGGATTCCATTTGGTCAAGTCATGAGCTAAACAAGTTCTAAAGTGATTAGGGTAAATTAAAAAATCTAATTATCAAAACCTAAATTTCCTTACAATGTATTATATAAAATACTTGAATTTATGTTCAAATTTGTTTATTAATATTTAAATAAATTTTGACCTCATATTGAAAATCTGACTTCGCTATTGCGTTCACCACCCCCAAATTAGCTATGGGTGAAGTTTTGGATGCATTTGGAAGTCATTGAATATTCGATGAATATTTTAATATTATTTAAATACCTGAAAAATTGAATAAATAAATACTCGTCGGATCAAAAATCCGAGTGCACCGTTGCATTCCCCACCCCTCAATTAGCTAGGGGTGATATATTGGAATTTTTCTGAAGTCATCTTATAATTAATTTTTAAAATTAAAAGAAATCAGATTTTTAATAATTAAATAATATATTTAAACAGCGTCGTTTACTTATGTATAACGCCGTATCCTATTCTATTAAAATGCCGTTTGATCGGACGGATCAGAAGATCCGTTCGATCGAAAGATCAGACGATCAGAAGATCGTCTCTCCCGGATCGCAGCGAAACATCTACGCATGTCCCGTATTAGGGCACGTAGCGTCCCCTTCGCCGCGTGTCTCCAAATGGTTACTCCCACCGTCGATAATCGTTGTTTCAAACCCTATTTAAGTCATCAATTATTTCCTCTCATCAGTTTTCACAAGAGTAGACCCTAAGAAGATAAAGGAATCCCGTATCGATTGTTCTCGTTACAGACCATTCGCATAGAGGTAATACCTCCTTCCCTGCTCCTATTAATCTTAAGTCATTATTTGTTTTCTGCAATTATTGCAATCGAAGCTTAAACCTTATGATCAAAACCTTCGATTCGCCATCCAAACCCTAATCATGTGCAGCGGAAGTCGAAGAGCTGGCTCGGGATCCTGAACCGGGTTGAACCCAGCCGGTTCACTCCGCAGATGGACCGGCCACACGTCATCAGCGCGTAACGAGTGTGGGTCCCGCATACTGCGCTGGCCTACTCTCCTGCGGCCGCGTGTCGTCCGTGTCGGCTGGTAGTTGGACCCGCTGTCTTGTACAGCTGGTGTCAGTAGGACCCACCCGTGACGCCTCAGCAAGTCACGGCTTGCCGCATGGCTGGTGGGTCCCGCACGTTATAATTAAACCTGCAAATAAGAAAAGTTTAATAATAATAATTATTATAAAAGTTACAATATACATATTGATTTGAAAATATAGATAAGTTTAAATACTTATAAATATATATATATATATATATATATATATAATTAGAAAATAAAAATTAGTATATATTTATTTAATTAAAAACAGAAATCAAATATTCCTAAAATAATAAGTATACAGAAAAAATACAAATAAAAATATAATAATTATATGTACTAGTTAATACTTATAATTAACATATGTATAGTTATATATATATATATATATATATATATATATATATATATATGTTTCTATGCTTGTATATATACATATATATGTATCTAAAATGAAAAGTAATATAATCAATTTAAATATAAATTAATGTAGTAAGTACTGTTAAATAATTAATAAACAGAAAGATAATAATTACAATAAAATAATATTAATATAGATATATATAAATTCATCTCAATCAATATAATTTAATTTAATTAAGTGAATATCAAAACTTTAAATATGCATAACTCCTAAAATATTTATCTAAATCATACAATTAAATATATCAAATTAATCAAAAAAATATAAGGAATTTAATGATGATATTTATATTGCTGTAAAACTTATAATTTATAATGTGACATTTAGGAATATTAATTTAATTCAAATAATGTCACAATTATTCAAATAGCTATAATTTTATTTCCAATAATCCCAACTTACCTAATATGGATCTCAAAATACTCAGAAAACCCTAAAGAATATTTTAGTAATATTAATTTTTCTATTTGGATTAAATTTAGACTAATCATAATTAGGACCTAACCCTAATTAAAGCCTTTAACCCTAGAAACTTTAAATAGCCATAAATAAGTCAATTTAGCTCCAAATTAGGTAATCCAAATATTAATTTAGATCAGAAAAACCTAATTTACAGTAAACTATAAAAGTATTTAGGATCCAACAGTTAAATCTCTTAATTAATCCTAATTATCCTAAAACTTGATTAGTGAATATTAGCAAACCTAATGATCCAAATTAAGTAATTTTAATTCCAAAGACTCATAATGTAAATTAGAACCTAGCTGTATAATTAGTTTAGTAATTTTATGACTAATTTTACTAATCACTCACTAATCACATTTAACCCTAATTATTAATCCTAAAACTTGTATTGGCTATAATTTAGCTAATGCATATCAGAATTAGATGATTTTAGATTCAATGGAAACCTTAAAACATAATCTACAATAAACTAACAAAAATTTTAAGATTTTATTAAAGGTAAAATTACTAAAATGCCCTTATAAGGTCAAATTCCTAATTTAACCTTATAAGGCATAATAATTAAGTAATTTAAATAAATAAATCAAATATTCAAATATTCATTATTATTTCAAATAATATTAAAATCATAAGGCATTAAATTAATAAAATAAATTATTTTTGGCAGATCAAAGAAATTAAATTGGTTGATTTTGACAAAACAGTTAGGTACGCAAATTTACTTATAAGTTTCATTTCAGTATTCTTATTTCGAGTCATTTTCATTTGAGCACTATTTATTACAAAACTGCTTACTGCTATTAAACCTGCAAAAGAATGATATCAAATAGCATATAACAAAAAGATGAAAAATGATATATATTATTGTGGTGTTTGTCTTTAGAGGGTGGAATGCAACACTAAGAATTGTACATATTAGGTCTGCTGGCAGCCCTTGAGAGTTATATAGAGGGATTTAGCTCCTGTCAGAAGTGAGAAAATCCAGAGGAAAGACACATCATCAGTTCCTATTTTGAGTAAGCTACCGACGGGTAGCGAGATAAGCTTCCTACATGTTATGCATATGGGTTTTCCCATTTGGGCTCAGGAGTCTACGGACTCGACTTAATGTTACAAGTGCTTTTGATAAAATTTATTTATTTTATGCCATACAGTTATATTGAATTTCATAGCTAACTTGCAGGGCAATTCTTAAATTTGGAAATTTGCTTTACTTATGCAGATATTTCAGTCACTTTCATATTTGATTTATACCTATTTTAGAATGCTAGAATAAATCTTATAAGAACAATTTGCGTACTCCTACCTGACTGATAACTGTATTTTTCAGGTTTTGATAATTAAAGTTTAGAAGATCTGCCAAATAAAAGAAGAAGAAATAAAAAAGCGAGAGAATGTGAATATTTATCTTTATTGTAAATATTAAACTGTGTATTTCATATGTATGGTTTGAATGTAAATGTGAATATTTATGTATTTTATTTCCTTTATTTTCATAAATGCATATTTTCAAATGTATGAATCATTCTTTAGAAACTCTCGAACTTTGATCCCCGGTCGCCACATACTATTTATTAGATTCTCTTGATCAAAATTATATATTGAATGACCTAATTTGAAGCTAAATTAACTATGTTATGGCTAAATAAAATTCTTGATCAAATAGGGTAATTAAGGAAAGGGTCTAAATATCATTAATCAAATTACAAGTCCAACAATAAAATTAATACTATCACAACATTCCTGATGATCTCCTAATTAAAATGAGACACATATTGACTATGTTTAGATCAGCGGTTACAAATTTATGAGAAATGAAGTTTTCTAAGGTTTTAAATCAATGAGGAGATCCTAAAATGTTATTATATTAAATACTCATCCAAATAACATTCTAACATTGTCATAATATTCTTCTCATTTTTCTGATTAAAATGAGATATATATTCAATATATTTGGATGGGTGGATTAAACGTCATAAGGGATTAAAGTTCTGCCATTTATTAAATTTAATAAAACTAAAAAAATTATTTATTTAAATTAAATTCCTAAGTTAACCAGCTGAAGAAGATGGCGAGACCCACAAAATCTCGACATATGGAACAGAGGGTCCCACGGGCAGACTCGACAGGCAGAGGAAATAATAGTGCACCAGACTGAGCCCACGCGAGTCACTTGTATGCAGATGGTGGGACCCACAATCCTAACTGATGCACGCCAAACTCGAGGCATGCGGGTCGGGCCCAAGTTGACACGACCCAACCTAGGATTTCTTCTCTTCCCCGATACACGTATCACGACGACATCACTAGGGTACATGAATCAGAGGCATGTCCGGCCTAGCCGGGGGCCAACCCACACTGTAACAACCCAAGGTTGTTACCTAGCTTAATTTCAGCCTAATTATATTGTGATTATCATTCCATCAAGTTCATCTAGTCAGTAGAACCAAACCCTGAAGGTTTGGATCAATTCAGAGACCAATCGATTGATTCAGAATATTTTAATATTTAATTACTTAGAAAATTAAGGTATTTATTTTGACCTCAAAATCGAAATCCGACTTCGTCATTACGATTGTCACCCTCAAATTAGCTCAAGGTGATGTTTTGGACGCATTTGGAAGTCGTCAAATTTTTGCGAATATTTTAATGTAATTAAATGCGTCGAAAAATAGAAAAATTAAATAATCGTCGGAATCAAATTCCGATTTCGCCGTTGAATTCCTCACCCCCAAATTAGCTAGGGGTAAATTTTTGGGAATTTTTGGAGCACGTTTCAAAAATCAGAATATTTAAATAATTAGGGAAAATAAATGAGTAATTAAGAAATCCTTGGCTCCCTAATTTGCAATTTCTCTATTTATTTCAAATATATATTTGGCTGTCACCTCCCTTACAAAAATCGGCTAGCCATCCTTCCCCTCATCTCTTGGCCATGCCTCATTTAAGGCTCATCCATGATAGCCTACTCACTTAGTTCTTTGCTAATAATGAAGCCCTACCCTTTCCCTTCTCCTTTAAATGGAGAGCTCAGCCATCTTCACCACTTGCTGAAATTTTCTCCATTCCCTCCATTTCTCTATTACTGCACTTTGATCTAATCACTTAACTTAAGTATAACTCTAATAAGATATTTGATTTTATCTTATGATTGTAGAATAGGCAAGGATCAAATGAATTTTAATCATCTGATCTAATCACTTAACTTAAGTATAACAAGTAAACCTTAAGAAGTAGAAAAATGAGATCTTAAGGGTCTTACTATATGATTCGTCATTGAAATGATTGAAGACCTTAACTAATGAAACATTGAGGTAGGAAGGACTTTTGTAACTTATTGAGGTAGAAATCTAGTTGATCCTTCAAAACTTTAGAAGTTGAACTTGATACCTTGTGGTAGGAATTACCTAAAGTACTTAGAATGTGATTCATTCCTTGTGGTAGCAATCTATGTTGAGTGATCCTTTGATTACATCCTTGGAGCCTTATGTAGGATACACCTACTTAGAGTAAGGATTAATAAATTTGATAAATCCTTGTTGATTAAATAGAACCTTTTGAACTCAGATTATTGGTTGGGTATAGTAGGGTATACCCATATTACTGGATTAATTCAGTAATATTAAGGATTGGTTGATTCACTCCAATGTGGACTTATGACCAGGTGCTATCCTGCGGGATTAGCCGAATACAGTCCCATTAAAGTAAATCTTCCAAGACTAAGAGTGTTACAATTAGTGAACAGGATCCTTAGTTTGAGATATAAACTGCGACCGGGTTCTGCCTCCTATCGTAGTGTGCTTTGATAAGTGCAGTTTAAGCAAACTAAGTATCAGAAGTCACTTTGTGTAGACCACTAAGTATGATTGTAATTAGGGTATTTAACGGCTTAGCTTGAGATATAAACTGTGACCGGGTTCTGCCTCCTATCGTAGCGTGCTTTAATAAGTGCAGTTTAAACAAGCTAAGGGTTAAATCTACCTTTCTTGCAAATATGCTAAATATATGTATACAATCATCCCAGCTAATGATTTTTAAGTAAACTCTCAACTTTAACCAATTACCACAGTTAGAATCTTAGGAGTCAGAATCCTTTTAGCAGGATTCTGCATAATGGAGACTTTAGATTCATTATTAGATTTTAAAGCATTTTCTGGATTTATCTCATGTAGTTTAGAAGCATGAGCATGAGCATAAGCAAGATGTGTGAATATCAGAATAATGTATAAGTATCAGTGATGATCTGTGAGTTATGGAATGTTGCATATATTGACGGGGGAATTTCTGGATGCATCAGTGTCATCGATAAACAGTATTCCCAACAGGGTGTATGTAGACATTGGACCATACTGCTCATAACAGTTCAGTGATATTTTGGTAGCATTTCAGTAGCATATCGTATTGAGGCATATTCAGATGCATAGTTTCAGTGACATACAGCATAGTTTACAGATGATTACTCAATTTTAGATTCAGTACTATTTTTAGTTTACTTTCAGTATTCAGTTATAGTTCAATTTTACTTTGTCTTACTTCAGTTTTGTACAGTTTTATACAGTTTTATATTTTCAAATATGTTACAATTTTCCTGTAGTTTTATACATGTTATATAAATGTTAAGTAAATAATTAGAACTGTTTAGAATAGTTTCGATGTGTTAGACTTATTTTCTAACACGAGGTACTTTTTGGGATCCGGCAATTTGCTAGATCCTGAGCAGTATATTGAGATAGGTCAGGAGGACACCCATGAGTTTTAGGAGGAGCCCATGGAGTGCTGGTGGACTTTCCTCCAGCTTTACTTTCTGCTTAGTATTTTCTGTTCAGTACCTAGTTTTACTTCAGTATTTCAGTAAACTGTTTGTAATAATTCTTGATGTATTTTCCTTTCTTTTCTGAGATGAATGTTTTCTACAGCTTCTGTGATAAATGATTCTAGATGTTTGTTTTAAGCTTCTGCACTCTGTTTTTATACTATTATACTTAGTATGGTGATGTGATCAGTATACTAGAAATGTTGATATCTTATACATATATTAGATTCCTATTGTATTCAAAATCCAATATATATATTTATCTAATACTTAGAATACGGATACTACACTTATCTTAAGTATTAGCTCTCAACACTCCTTGAGGTTGAGTTAGCAGCACTTCAGATAGGCTTAGTTTTCAGCTATTTCGGGGAGACGGGTCATTTCTTCCCGAGTGGCGCACTGCTCCGTCGCCGATATGATTGTACTTAGTTCTTTTGCGCGCGGTGACGGGGTGGGGCGCTACAGTTGGTATCAGAGCAATATCATAAAGTGTCAGATAGGGAAATGTTCCTATCTACTTTATGATCTATTATCTGCAATGGATATGATCACAATTACTAAGTGTAAGGAAAGCAGCATCCATAGTTCATCCTACTGAAATCTCAGAAATAAAACTAAGAATATCTGAAAATGACACCTTAGGAATTGAACGAACCATAAAACAAGTAAAATATGATTAAATGTTAAAAGCATGTAATATATGACATCTTAGGATCTGAACGAATCTTAAAGAGATAACATATACAAATTCAACTCTTATAACTGAAATAATTGGAAATCAGAGCTAATAATTGAATGAAATTTTAGGGATTGAATATCAGCAGTTCGATTTCTTCTACTACCTTAGATTATTCGACGAGTATTGGGCGGATGATTTCCAAGATGGCAAAATCTGCTGAAGGATCATAGAAGGAGTATCTCCTCGTGGAGTAGAAGTGCTAGATAAGATTTAGTATGTCCTGCCTTCAAAGGAACTGGTCTCCATGTTCCTGCCAAAGAGTGGTTGAACTGTGTGACCATCGCATTTCAAGAGACAGCTTGTCCTAACGACTATCGTCTCCAGATTTTGGGATTTCTGCTTGGTGGTTCTGTCGATAGATGGTGGTACTAGACAGAAAGAAGATTATTTAGGAAGCATCGATTAGTAACATTCGATGATGTTTGTGCCGCTTTTATGGCAGAGTATTGTAGCTAATGTCCTTATGTTTCATATCATATCTTGCTTTCGTATTAGCTTACCCTTTTGTCCACTTATGTAACTTCTCTTTTGAGAAAGTGATGATTAAGAAAGATAGTAGATCCTTGTTTCATTTGCTAAATTCATGTTTTATTACAGTCATGAATCTAGGATCCCCTTCAGCTCCTACCCCAATTAAGAATGTGGTCTCATCATCTGGTGAACCTGAAGAATCAAATGCAATGGCTAGTCTAATGAAAGCTTTAATAGAAAGCAACACGCAACAAGTGCAAGAGACACGTGCTCTAATTCTCTCTATCAGACAATAATCTGCACCCACATCAGGATTCTCATCATCTTCACATTATACTGGTGATGGAATCCTACACAGTTTCCTTCGCCTTAGAACTCCCACGTTCAATGGAGCGTTGAACCCAATTGACACAGTAAATTGTCTCAAGATGGCCGAAAAGAACTTGACTAGTATCAAGTGCCCTAATTCTGAAGCTATTCGCTTAATAACTCATCTATTCTAAGAAGAAGCTGAATATTGGTGGGAGAATGAGCGGGCCAACAAATTCGCTGATTATGAACTAGAATATATTTCCTGGGATATGTTTTTAGAAGCATTTCATGAGGCGTTCATACCAGCATCATCACAAGCAATCCTAGAGGATGAGCTCCTCCACCTCACTCAAGGTAATAACTCAGTGTTCGAATATGAATAAGAACTCCGGAGGTTGTCCCATTTTGTTCCGGACCTAGTTAGAATGAAAGCATCCAAATGCCATCGTTTTCTGAAGGGTCTGAGAGACTCTATAAAAGCTCACATAGTGTCTCGCCAAATCAAAACTCTGGCAGAATTAATCGAGGCGGCTCGCCTCCAGGAAGGATTTCAAGGTCAGATGGACCGTAAGCACAATGCTGCATTTGTACAGCCAAGGAAGGAGCAGTTTGATCATCACAAGATGGCTAAAGTTTATAACATCGAAGCTAAACAATCCCAACCCCAGCACCCTGAATGCAAGAAATACCATCCATACGGGAAATGCTACCACTTTGGTGGTGTATGTTTTGCATGTGGTCGGAAGGGCCATTGTTATTTCGAATGCAATTCTAAAACAACAATTAATGGAGTGCTCATCAACCACTTCCATCAAAAGCAAGCATTTCATGCTCAGCCAGGGAACAACCAAGAGCCTGCTCCTGCTACAATGCTAGCACCCGCTTCACATGCTAAGGCAGTTGTACCTGTACAGAAGCTGGCCTATAATCGTCAAGGCCAGCGGCCCCAGGGTAAACAACCTACAGCTCCTGCAAGGGTATACACGCTAACACCCACCTCTGCACTTGAAGACAATGATGTCGTTTTGGGTATGTCTTAAATTAAACTTTTATTTAGTTCTTACTATTTTAGTACTCAGTCCTTGTTGTTCCAGTAATTTTAAATGATCGAATAGCAATTCTTATTCTGTTATTATAATCATAGGCACCTTATCAATAAATGATAAACTTTGTAATATCCTTTTTGATACTGGAGGGAGTCATTCCTTCATATCGGAAAGCTAGGTGAAGGCCCTTAAGCTACCAACATATTGATTAGCAAACTCGTTGAGCATCGGGTTACCTTCTGGAGCCCGTATGCAATCTCAACAATTCTGTAATATAAATATTCCTATTAGTGAACAAAAGTATGGAGCTAAATTAATTATATTGTCAATTGCAAACTTTGATATAATCCTAGGAATGAATTGGTTAAGTGAACATGGTGCTTCCATAAATTTCCAAAAGAAGAAAATCACTTTGGGTAGTGGAAGCCAATCAAAACCTTCATTGGAAGATTTAGCACTCAAGCATCGTTGATCAATGCCATGGAAGCAGAAAAGCTAGTCAAGAAAGGGTGCGATGCGTATCTCGTAACCATGTTGGGAGAAAAGAAAGAAGTCGTGCCTATTTTGGAGAACCGAATAGTTTGTGAATTTCCCGACATTTTTCCTGAAGACCTACCCGGTCTTCCTCCCGTTAGAGAAGTAGAATTTGCTATATAATTAATTCCGGAAACCCAACCATTATCAAAAGTTCTGTATCGTATGGCGCCTAAGGAGTTGCAAGAATTGAACAAGCAACTGGAAGAGCTGCTAGAAAAAGGTCTTATTCGGCCGAGTTCGTCTCCTTGGGGAGCGCCAGTTTTATTCGTGAAGAAAAAAGATGGATCGATGAGAATATGCATCGATTATAGAGAGTTGAACAAAGTAACTATTAAGAACAAATACCCATTGACACGAATCGATGATCTATTTGATCAATTATCTGGAGCTAAAGTATTTTCCAAGATCGATCTGCGATCTGGTTACCATCAGCTAAGAGTTAAAGATGCAGATATAAAAAAGATGACATTCAAAACCCGCTATGGCCATTATGAATTCTTAGTAATGTCATTTGGATTAACTAATGCACCGTCCATCTTTATGGACTTAATGCAGCGAGTATTAAAGGCATACTTAGATAAATTTGTCATCATCTTCATTGATGATAACCTATTTTATTCAAAGAATAATGCTGATCATGAGAAGCACTTAAGATTGATTCTACAAGAACTCCGAAATCATGAGCTTTATGCAAAATATTCCAAGTGCGAGTTTTGGCTTGACTCAGTCGCTTTTCTGGGTCACGTCATAGATGCGCAAGGAATTAAAGTAGATCAAAAAAAAGTAAGCACCGTTCAAGATTGGTCACAGCTAAAGTCTGTGACTGATATCAGAAGCTTTTTGGGTCTGGCAGGATATTATAAAAAATTCATCAAAGGCTTTTTGCAGATAGCTTCTCCTCTCACAAAGTTGACTCAGAAGGTAGCACCATTCGTCTGGAGTCCAGAATGTGAGAAGGCCTTTCAATCATTAAAAGATGCTCTTTCTTCTGCCCCAGTTCTTACCTTACCTAAAGAAGGCTTGAACTATCAAGTCTATACCGATGCATCTGGGATAGGCTTGGGTTGTGTGCTGATGCAGGAAGGAAAAGTTATTGCTTATGCATCCCGTCAGTTGAAACCGCATGAGAAGAATTATCCCGTTCATTATCTCGAATTAGCTGCCGTAGTCTTTGCCTTGAAAATTTGGCGTCATTATCTTTATGGTGTCCAATATTCCATATTTACCGATCATCAGAGCTTAAAGTATTTTTTCACTCAGCGCGAACTCAACTGTCATCAACGAAGATTGCTCGAGTTAATAAGTGATTATGATTTATCGATCCAATATCATCCGGGGAAACGAATGTGGTAGCCGATGCACTCAGTCATCATGCTACATTCTCCTCCTTAATAGCTTCAAGCCCTTTAGAAGGAGAAGTCAGAAGGCTCGATATCACTCCAATTTGTGGTGCTATGCTAAGCACGCTGATATTTATGAGTACCGTATAACCAACATTTTATCGCGATGTCTCCATCTCCCAAACAAAGGATGAGGACTATCTAAAGTTTAAAAGAGAAATCGAGAGTGGTCGTCGATTCGACCTGCAGTTGCGAGGTAATGTAATGTATCAGGGAGATCACTTATGGATTCCCAAATCCATGCATGAAGAGAAATTAGTGGAATGCCACAATTCTGGCTACCAAGTACATCCCGATAGTACTAAGATATATCAAGATCTGAAGAAATCATTCTGGTGGCCTGGAATGAAGAAAAGTGTGGCTGAATTTGTATCAAGGTGTCATGTCTGTAATCTAGTTAAGGCTGAACATTAGAAGCCTGGAGGACTTCTCCATCCTCTAGCAATTCTTGAATGGAAGTGGTTTGATATTTCTATGGACTTCGTGATGGGTTTACCCAAATCAAGGCCTGGTGCTGATTCAATTTGGGTCATCGTCGATCGACTGACCAAATCAACACATTTCATTCCAATGTGTCAAACCGATTCAGTAGAAAAATTGGCGAAGCTGTATATCAAAGAAATTGTCAGACTTCATGGGATTCTGAGGTCTATTGTATATGATCGTGACAGTCGATTCACTTCTAAATTCTTGCAAGATGTGCATCAAGACTTGGGAACCACCTTAGCCATGAGCACCACTTTTCATCCTCAAACAGATGGTCAAACTGAGCGAGTCAATCAAACTCTTGAAGACCTTCTTCGCCTATGTATTTTGGATTTCAGAGGTTTTTGGGAAGACCATACCCCTTAGTTGAATTTGCTTATAATAACAATTTCCAATCAAGTATCGGCATGGCTCCATACGAAGCCTTGTATGACAGAAAATGCAATATGCCCTTAGCGTGGTCTGAAGCAGGCAGTGTTCAGCTGTATGGTTCAGAATTAGTTGAAGAGATAAATAAGAATGTGCAATTGATCCAACAGAGAATTAAAGCAGCTCAAGATCGCTAGAGTAAATATCACGATGCCCATCATCGTTCTCTGGAGTTCAACATTGGAAATTTTGCGTATCTCAAAGTTAGCCCAATGAAATGAGTATTCCGCTTCGGTGTAGCCAGGAAGCTTAGTCCTCGCTACGTCAGACCATTTGAAGTAATGGAGAAAATTGGTTCTACAGCGTATAAACTAAAACTTCCTGAGGATGTTTTTGCAGTTCATAATGTGTTCCATATGTCCTCTCTGCGGAGGTGTCTTCGCAATCCTTCTCACCTAATTCAACTTCCAGCGGTATCTCTTCAGTCGGATCTTTCTTATATGGAAGAGCCTATCAGAATCTTAGCTCGTGATCAAAGGCAGCTAAGAATCGTTCCATTCCCATGGTAAAGGTTCAGTGGAGTAATCACTCTGTTGAAGAATCTACTTGGGAAAAAGAGGCCGATATGCGACAGAAATATCCAAGTCTCTTTAATACTTTAGGTACCTTTAAAATTCTAAATTTCAATTCTTAATCATATTCGTTTTCTTTTCCCTTCTTAGTGATGATGTCGAGGACGATATCATTTTTAAGTGGGGGAGTCTGTAACAACCCAAAGTTATTATCTAGCTTAATTTTAGCCTAATTGTATTGTAATATCATTCCATCAAGTTCATCTAGTCAGTAGAACCAAACCCTGAAGGTTTGGATCAATTCAGAGACCAATCGATTGATTCAGAATATTTTAATATTTAATTAATTAGAAATTTGAGGTATTTATTTTGACCTCGAAATCGAAATCTAACTTCGTCATTGCGATCGTCACCCCCAAATTAGCTAGGGGTGATGTTTTGGACGCATTTGGAAGTCGTCAAATTTTCGCGAATATTTTAATGTAATTAAATGAGTCGAAAAATAAGAAAATTAAATAATCATTGGAATCAAATTCCAACTTTGCCATTAAATTTCTCACCCCCAAAATAGCTAGGGGTGAATTTTTGGGAATTTTTGGAACACGTTTCAAAAATCAGAATATTTAAATAATTAGGGAAAATAAATGAGTAATTAAGAAATCCTTAGGTCCCTAATTTGCAATTTCCCTATTTATTTCAAAAATATTTTTGGCTGTCATCTCCCTTGGAAAAATCGGCTGGCCATCCTTCCCCTCATCTCTTGGCCATGCCTCATTTAAGGCTCATCCATGATAGCCTACTCACCTAGCCCCTAGCTAATAATGAAGCCTACCCTTTCCCTTCTTTTTTAAATGGAGAGCTCAGCCATCTTCTCCACTTACTGAAATATTCTCCATTCCCTACATTTCTCCATTGCTGCACTTTGAGGAAGAAGAAGAAGAAGAAGAAGAAGAAGAAGAAGAAGATAGAGCCTTCCTCATCCACCTCTAACAAGGATAAAGGTACCCATTTGCTCCTCTCCTTTTGCCTTCTACATGTTGTTATTATGCTTGAATATACCTTGGGAAGTCTATAAGCATGTATGAAAGTTATTGAGACTCTTAAAGCTTCATAAAAATCTGCTCTATTTTTCTTGCATTTTGCATACCTTGTTCTGTATTCATATTTTTTGTATAGCTAGGATGCTCCATTTGGGCAGATTTTGGTGTTGATGGAAAGGTATCGGAAATACCTTTCCATTGATATATGGCACTACTCATGAAACTTTTTGGATTGAGAGTAATTAAGCTCAAAAATAGGCCCTCAGAGTTTCATCCAAACGAAAATCACCGTCTGGCGCTGCAGCACCCGATGTTGCAGAGCTAGGCCGCTGCAGTGCGCTATAGCGCGCTGCTGCGGGCTGCAACGACATTTCGGCCAGAACTTAGGGAAAATATTAATAAAATTAATTGAACAGTAAAAATTGCAAAATGGACCGCTATAGTGCGCTGGAGCGCGCTGCAGCGATCTGCAGCGGCATTTCATGAAAAACTTTAGGAAACAGCCATAAAAAATTAATTGAACAGTAAATTGCAAAATGGACCGCTATAGTGCGCGGTAGCGCGTTGCAGTGGTCTGCAGCAGTAATTTAGTGAAAATCATAAAAATCATTTAATGAAGGTAATTGAACAGTGATTTTGTAAATCGGACCGCTACAGCGCGCCATAGCGCACTGCAGCGGGTTGCAGCGAGCCGCAGCGCAATGGAGCTACCGCGTGCTGCCACGCAGAAAGCGCTCCAGCGCGCTGGAGCGCCTGAATTTGCAAATTTTTTAGAAATTTCAGAAAACTGCCCAGATTTTGTAATAAGTGTCCAGTTTTGACTGAAATGGCCAAAACTTCCCTATTTTTGTATTTTAAGGTCCCTAGGACCTTAGTGGGGCTAAGTTATACTAAATTTGAACTTATTTTAGCTAAAATTGAACATTGCATAAATTTCTATGTTAAAAATTTAGTTTGAAACCTTTTCACACTTATCAAGTGCTCAACACTTAGTATGTATCTTAATTATATTGTGCCTATTGCTAGCTAATAACATCCTTAAGAGCTTGTATCAAATAGGTTTAACTTTAAATGGCATGAAACTTAGATCTTTTGGAGTTGTGCTTTAGTGCTAATCTCTTTGGTTGGTTTGTAATTTGATTAGTATTAATTACCCTTTTTATTCTGTCATTTATATGCCCTATGATTTTAGGATGTATGTTAGAAAACTCTAAGCCTTTATAAGCACACTTAATTGATATTAAACTACACTTGAACATAAGAATCTTGATAACTTGATTAAGTAGATGATACTTAATCCAAACATAAGTTTGCCATCAATAATATACTAATAATACATTGATTGGATATTGACCTTTAAGTTAATCATTGGTCTTAATGATAGAAAGGTTAGGGGTTAAATCCTAATTTGTCTTGATTAAGATTCAAATCTTAATCACTTAATTAATCAATTTAATTGTAAGATAAGTCAACTATCATTATTCCAATAATGCATTTGATTGAGTATTGATCTTAAATCATTGAATTAGAAGTGCTAAGATAAACATTAAATATGTGTGATTGAATCATCTGAATCCAAACTTTAGATCTTTAATTTTTTCCTATATAAGACAATTAGCATAAGATGGAAATAAAATTGAAATGATTTATGCAATGATCTAACTCTAATAAGATCTTTGATTTTATCTTATGATTGTAGAATAGGCAAGGATCAAATGAATTTTAATCATCTGATCTGATCACTTAACATAAGTATAACAAGTAAACCTTAAGAAGTAGAAAAGTGAGATCTTAAGGGTCTTACTATAGGATTCATCATTGAAATGATTGAAGACCTTAACTAATGAAACATTGAGGTAGGAAGGACTTTTGTAACTAATTGAGGTAGAAACCTAGTTGATCCTTCAAAACTTTAGAAGTTGAACTTGATACCTTGTGGTAGGAATTACCTAAAGTACTTAGAATGTGACTCATTCCTTGTGGTAGCAACCTATGTTGAGTGATCCTTTGATCATATCCTTGGAGCCTTGTGTAGGATACACCTACTTAGACTAAGGATTAATAGATTTGATAAATTCTTATTGATTAAATAGAATCTTCTGAACTCAGATTGCTAGTTGGGTATAGTAAGGTATACCCATATTATTAGATTAATTCAGTAATATTAAGGATTGGTTGATTCACTCCTATGTGGACTTATGACCAGGTGCTATCCTGTGGGATTAGCCGAATACAGTCCCATTAAAGTAAATCTTCTAAGACTAAGAGTATTACAATTAGTGAACAAGATCCTTAATTTGAGATATAAACTATGACTGGGTTCTGCCTCCTATCGTAGTGTGCTTCGATAAGTGCAGTTTAAGCAAACTAAGTATCTTAAGTCACTTTATGTAGACCACTAAGTATGATTATAATTAGGGCATTTAATGGCTTAGCTTGAGATATAAACTGTGACTGGATTCTGCCTCCTATCGTAGCGTGCTTCGATAAGTGCAGTTTAAACAAGCTAAGGGTTAAATCTACTTTTCTTGCAAATATGCTAAATATGTGTATACAATCATCCCAATTAATGATTTTCAAGTAAACTCTCAACTTTAACCAATTACCACAGTTAGAATCTTAGGAGTCAAAATTCTTTTAGCAGGATTCTGCACAATTGAGACTTTAGATTCATTATCAGATTTTAAAGTATTTTTTGGATTTATCTCATGTAGTTTAGAAGCATGAGCATGAGCATAAGCACGATGTGTGAATGTCAGAATGATGTATGAGATTCAGAATGATGTATAAGTATCAGTAATGATCTATGAGTTACAGAATATTGCATACATTGACGGGAGAATTTCTGGATGCATTAGTGTTATCGATAAACAGTATTCCCAATAGGGTGTATGTAGACATTGGACCGTACTGTTCAATGATATTTTGATAGTATTTCAGTAGCATACCATGTTGAGGTATATTCAAATGCACTGTTTTAGTGACATACAGCATAGTTTACAGATGATTACTCAGTTTTAGATTCAGTACTATTTTTGGTTTACTTTCAGTAATCAGTTATAGTTCAATTTTACTTTGTTTTACTTCAATTTTGTACAGTTTTATATTTTTAGATATGTTACAGTTTCCTGCAGTTTTATATATGTTATGTAAATGTTAAGTAAATTATTAGAACTGTTTAGAATAGTTTCGATGTGTTAGACTTATTGTCTAACACGAGGTACTTTTTGGGATCCGACAATTTGCTAGATCCTGAGCAGTATATTGAGATAGGTCAGGAGGACACCCAGGAGTTTTAGGAGGAGCCCGTGGAGTACTAGTGGACTCTCCTCCAGCTTTACTTTTTGCTTAGTATTTTTCCGTTCATTACCTAGTTTTACTTTAGTATTTCAGTAAACTGTTTGTAATAATTCTTGATGTACTTTCTTTTCTTTTCTAAGACGATTATTTTCTATAGCTTCTATGATGAATGATTCTGGATGTTTGCTTTAAACTTCCGCACTCTGTTTTTATACTATTTATACTTGATATTGTGATGTGATCAGTATACTGAAAATGCTGGTATCTTATATATATATTAGATTCCTATTGTATTCAAAATCCAATGTATGTATTTATCTAATACTTAGGATAATGATACTACACTTATCTTAAGTATTAGCTCTCAATCCTCCTTGAGGTTGAGTCAGTAGCCCTTCAGATGGGCTAGTTTTCAGCTATTTCGAGGAGACGAGTCATTCCTCCCCGAGTGGCGCACCGCTCCGCCGCCGATATAATTGTACTTAGTTCTTTTGCGCGCGGCGACGGGGCGGGGCGCTACACGCACGGACTTGGGTAGGGTGAGGAGAGAGCTACCCAATGACGACAAGATCAATGACTAAGACGGTCTAAGCCGTCGGTGGAGTCTAGCCCTAGATGAGCGAGTGTGGACTGGGTGCGTTCATTGTGCACTACTATAGTGCATTCGAGAAATTGGTCCGATAAGACTCGATCGAGTCCAATCCAACTTCAATCCATAATGTGAAATAACATTTCGAACTAGGAATCAACGCAATAATTGAGAGATTAGAGAGATTGGAGTGTACCTTAATCGACGGTTAAAAGCTTAGGGTTCGAGTGGTTGGAGACGAATCGACACCGAGACAACTGCTTCCACTCAAATCTCCAGTAGCCGATGACTAGAGCTTGATTAAGACTAAATCGAGCAACGGCGGAGCCTACGAATTCCCCGGCACGTGGCATTGGCAGAGAGGACGAAGACGGTTGGCCTTGGGCCGTTCGATCGGTCCGATCGAACAGTCGAAAGTGGCCGTTTGATTAAATGACGAAGGGAGAGCTCAAGCAGTGGGCAAACGGCGCCATTTGGAACATTTAAAATAATTAATTAATTTAATAATTATTTCACAATTTCTTAATTAAATTAAATTTATTAAATGACTTTAGAAAATTTTCAATAATTTTGTATATATATTTTTTGAATATTTTGCCGTCCTCTTTTTAATTTATTATTATAATTTGGGATATTTTCTAAGAAAAAAAAGTTATATATATATATATATTTAAATATATCGTAAATATGTGATCTATGTATTTGAATTCAAAATTTAGGATAATAAATTTTAAGTCTCAATTATTTATTTAGTTAATTATTTTTGTGTAGTATTATAAAAATATTGTTATTTTATCACTTCAAAAAATTTAAATATAATCGATAGGAAAAGGTAATGAAATTAGTAAATATTCATCCTTTTAGAAATGAAAATTGATATTTGGCTTCGCTAGTATTTATATTTAATACTGATTTTTGTGAAATAAAAATATATTTTATATTTAAATTTAAATTATTCAGAGAAAGTTAATTCAGAGATGAATCTTTGGTGATAATTTTTGTTGAAGTCCTAATAAATATTTCAGTATTTTTTTTATATTATTATTAATTTTTAATTATGATTTTAAATTGTGAAAAAATAAAGTAGATGAAAGATATTGAATTGAAAGAAGATGACAATAAGAAATACCTTATTTAAAGAGATTTAGATACTTCTAATACGTATCAGATTCTTTTTCCCATGTAATTTTCTTGCAGAAGCAATTCCTCTTAATTGTTATAAGTTAATCATTAATTTAAGTACTTTAATAATTAAAATATATTAGAAAAAATATATTTAAAAATGTTATACATTCTTTCTTAACCGCGGAGCCTTAACAGTTTTTAATGGTAAAATTCTTCTAATTATTAAAATTTCAGTGATAAACTAATAATTTTAATGTTTTTTATTTTTCTATTAATATGCGATAAAAAAAATGTTATGCTTACTCATATAATATACATCAAAAAATATTTATTACTAATAAATTTTTTTTTTTATTTTAGTATATAAATCTTATAAAAATACGTATTCAATCAATTATTTATTTACATATCTATATATTAATGTGTAGATATAATAATTTAAAAAAAATTGAAAGGGGTTGGGTACACTTACCGACGGTAATCAAATCCCTTTTGCGGGTGTAAAAATTTGTGCTTTTTATATGACTGTCCGCTACTTTTTATCCCGGTAAAGTTTTTAATTTTTAATATAAAATTCCATTAGAGAAAAGAGTGCATAAGCATCCGAATAGGCTTTTGGCAGTTTGCATTGGCTCTTTGTGTGTTGTCGTCGGGGCGCGATGCTGCTTTTTTTCTGGTGAGAGGGCCGAAGCAGAGCAGGAGTGTCCTCTCTGCGCCGCTGGAGGAATTTAATCGTCAGAAACACTGATTTTTAATTAGCAAATGTGAAAGCTTTAACCAAGTGAATTTGTTTCTCGTGGAGAAAGAAAAAGATTGACTCTTTCTTCCAGCGAAAGTTACCTCCTTTGTTTCATCTTATATGAGGTTTTCTTTTCTCGCTCTAGTTCACTGGAATGCTGCTGTCAGGCGAAGGTTTCTGTGGAAGAGAAGCTATTTGCCCTTTTAGTTGATCCGGGATATTGAACTTTTTCGGGTGCGGTTTTACTGCTTCTGCGCTAAAGGTTGGATTTTGGGTCTCGATTTTGGCTATTTGGAGTTCTGTAGACAGAGTTCTGCTGGAAAGGTGGCTTCTTTGTTTGGTATCCTTGCTGTGTGTGGATTACTCATTATTAGGATTTCGCTATTTGGAAATGAGAATATTGCTCTGTTTCTTTGTACGGTGAAATTAATGGGGGTCGTGGACCGTTCCCCAGGATTCCACTTCAGGAATCTGCGGCAATTAAAGCGTTACGTTTGCGTTTTAATAGTTGGAATGTTCTTCTGAATCCCAAAACTCATTGGGAATAAAATGGAAAAGAAGATTAATTTCTGCAACTTCTGTTTCTGTTGGCTGTTTTGCTTAATGCCGCTGATGCTTTGGTTGGATGTGACTTCTTCGACACTTTCACCTTCTGGCATTAACTATGAAGGTGGGTTTTTACGATCAAGATTTTTTGTCTCTTATCTTTTGTGCATCTTCTCGCCAACTAACAGTTTTTTTTTTTTCATTTTTTGAAAGGGAAATGAGTGTGGCATGTACTTTCTTTTGCCGTATACTTTAAATTGTGCATTTTGCATTATGCCTGAATTTTTTGTTACTCCAATATAGTTGTTGCATTGATGGCCATAAAGGCAGAACTAAAAGACCCATACAATGTTCTTGAGAATTGGGACATTAACTCGGTCGATCCATGTAGCTGGAGGATGGTCACTTGCTCTCCTGATGGATATGTTTCTGCTTTGTAAGTTGTTGGAAATTCTATATTTGATTCTGTTGCAGAAGGGAAATCCATTATCTTTCTCTAGATGTTGATAATTCACTGTTGTAGGGGCCTTCCCAGCCAAAGCTTGTCTGGAACCTTATCTCCCGAGATAGGAAATCTAACAAGTTTGCAATCTATGTAAGCCGAGTCAGTTTTCTTTGCATTTTTATTTAAATCTTTCCTTATGCTTAAGTTATAGATTTACTAAAATGTTATCAATTGTTTTTTATTATTGTTATGTGCAGATTACTGCAGAATAATGCAATTTCAGGACCTATTCCTCCTGTTTTTGGAAGGCTGGAGAAGCTTCATACATTAGACCTCTCCAACAATCTGTTCAATGGCACAATACCGGCTTCGTTAGGCAATTTAGAGAATCTTAATTATATGTATGATTTATCCCAATATGTTAAAATTCTTAATCGGAATGCTGTGCTGTGACTCATATTTATATTTCATATAGTAGTGTGTATTTTTTTTTTCTATTGTTTTAAGGTTTGCTGCTAATTATTGGTCTGATACTCTTAATTCTTTCTCATTGTGAACATGTCAGGAGACTAAATAACAACAGCCTATCTGGACCCTGCCCAGATTCATTATCTAACATTAAAGGCCTCACTTTGCTGTATGTATTCATTAGAGGTCTATACTCTTAAAACTTTTATTTCAAAGCTCTAAACTTTACTTTTACTTATGCTTCTGTAGAGATCTTTCATTCAACAACCTCAGCGGGCCATTACCAAAATTACCAGCTAGGACGTTCAAGTATGATTTCTTATGTCCAATTTTTTTTTTGTGCTATTGTAGAATCTACTATTTGAAATATTTATACACAGAATGAGATGCAATCAGTATAACACATGTTTCTATGTTTGTCAGTGTTGTTGGAAATCCCTTAATATGCGGGGAAAGCTCCGTGACCAACTGCTCTTCTGTGTTATTGTATCCTATTTCATATCCTCCAGATGATCTGAATGGTAATATATATTTTTTAGTTTTTTACATTATAATGATCATTTTTTTTCTGTGCATTTTGATTTTTTATGGTAATGCTAATTAATCTGCATCTTGGATTTTCAGCTCAGAATGGAGTGATAAGAAGCCGTCGGATAATCATTGCCTTTGCTGCAACTGTTGGGTCTGTCTTGTTTGTAGTTCTTGCGGCTGCTATACTTATTTGGTGGCATTTCCAATACAATCAACCCATGTTCTTTGACATAAACGGTTAGAATATTTCCTTGTCATGAAAATTCAACTTCTTTTTTAAATTGATATCAATTAAGAATAAAAAAAACTCTAATACTATATCAATTTCACGATCAAGAATATTATTATTAATTTTGTTGTCAAGCGTGCATGGAAACAAAATTACTCAATTGCAAACGACATTCTTGTGAAAACTAGGGAGCAACAAAGAAAAAAACAACATTTTTGAATAATTGAATCTTAATATGGGATTAAACAAAAAACAAATTTCCATTGATTTTTATGAGATGATGCAGACATTTATTGAGCTGAAATATATGCTAGTTGCAAGAGTGTCATATATCAAAGAAGTTGAGTTATTTAGATTTCACTTTTATGTATGCATCAGTATTAGGAATCTCAGAATTTCTTAAAATTTATAAGAACATTTTTTCTTAAATTTTGTGTATTCATGCAAAATAGGGCAACTCACAAAATGCATATTGGTACAATTGTCCCAATACAATGTTAAAAGTAGAGTTGCTGAAAGATCTTTCTTATATAATTTCATATGTATTATATATAATAGCTTTCTTTTTGACTTTGTTGCTTTAAATAAATAGTGTTGTAGCCTAGTGATTGAGGCTCAGGATTTATTATCCCAGATATTGGTTCAAATCCTATTGGCCACACATAATATATATATATATATATATATATATAAACTTTGTTGTTCTAAATGTGAATTGCTAACAATTTCATGATTTTGTAAGAGACCATGCCAACTCTGATATAGGTGTAATATCTTGAATTTGATTATTCTAGTATCAATTAATTTTTTATAATTGGCACTAGTGATGGATTAATCTATAAGAGCCAATTTTAGTGTAATTATCCTTAAGAAATTTTTTAAAATACTTGAAATTACGAAGAGTGTATTTGTAATACCTTTCTTGAGAATTTTCTTGTGTTTGCTAAAGTAACTTTAATGGTAAAAGAGATAAGTAATTTGAGGCATATAGGAGATTAGTAGTGAGATCAAGTCATTTTTATTTAGTGCTAATGTTTTTCGAAAGGTCTTCGAATGTTTTAAGAAAGGATTTTTTTTAATGTCAAATAATGGAAATTTGGTGCATCTAAAATAATCCTGGAGTAATTGAAATGGATGTTTTTGTTTGGATACATGAAAGAAGATGGAGTAACATCACTCTTAACTATATAGGGAATACAATTTATGAGGTAACATGTCATTAATATGAAATAACTCACCGAAATGATATTAAGGTTAGGTGACATCAAACCAATAGTGAAGCTTGCATTCAATAATGTTATTTTATTTTGTAGATGTATATAAGGCTAAGATGTTTATGTTAAGATATATGTGACACGAAGAGATGAATGTTTTTATACTATGCATGATCTCATAAAAAATAAGTGTTAAATTAAAAGAATAAACACAATCAATTACAAACAGATAAAATTTATATGATTCTATGAATGTTCATCTATGTTTATGGGCTGTTATAGAGTTTTTTTTTTCTCAAAAATAAAGAAGTGAAGAAAATATTATGAAAGAAAAATAAGAGGAGAAGAAGCTTTTGTTTGAGGTGTATTTTATTCCATTATTTCACTCCTTATTTATAATCTCTCACATAACATTGAAGAAAGAGTTTTCATAGTGATATTCTTGAATAAATATGGTGGCTTCATGAGAGCTAATATTCCATTAATGATCTAGATGAAATTCTGTGGAGGTTTCAATGGTCAACAAATCTAGCTTAAAGGAAGTTTCGTATGGCTAAAAGTTTTCATGAATAAAGTTGTATGGAAACCCTGATTAATTAAGAAGCTTCAAGGAGGGTACCTTGGCCAAATATGGAAGCTCTAAAGAAGTTTTTTTGCTAATCATATTTTGATTAAACAAACTTCACACACTTAATTATTTCTCACTTGAATATTATTTTTCAATTAGTTTTTATCTCTCTCAATGATCTTCCGATATTTATCTCGTGATCTTTTTCTTCTAATTTGACACCTCCAATCATCAAGTACTATAGAGATCAACCAAGGTAATGCATAGCTTCAGGTTTTGGATTGCTATTATATTGTTCAACATATCTACATAACTTTTTATACTAAGTATCTTCTCTAGCAGGAAATTTTTATTATCAATCAATTTACAAATGTGTGTTACTTTAATTGTATATGCTGTCTTTACATGAATACAATATCTTTCTCTAAATTGGTAACACTCGGACTATTGCAATAAAGTGTATTATTGTCTTATTCATGACCCAATACATTCAAAAAATTTAGTGAGGTGTACTTTGCTTAATGTTATCGATATTGAATATCGTGACTTCCATAGAGCATATCGTGATTGTTATAGTATAAGAATAGTCAAAGATCTACATTTGATTATTATAATAATATAAGACAATAGTTAGTTACTAAAGCCAAGTATTTGAGGTATGTTTTGACTGTGATGTAGGCAGCAATACTCTTAATTATCGTGAGGCATACCTTTGACTATTGTGATTTTGTATATTGAAGTCACAATTTATTAAAGTCAACAATAGCTATTGAAGTTATGGTATTCAGTATATGAGGGATACTCTTGACTTTTGTGACATCATGAAGGGAAAGTGTATAATATTCTTAGAGGTATTGATGCTTTATATGAACAGTGCCATATACTTGGCTATATTAGCTAAAAGAGAAATGCATTATTGAAGTCATGATATTTAGCTAATTGTTGTCCCTCCTTACATAAATATATTCATTGGTGCTCTTTTGACCAAAAGTTTGTAAGTTTTCCTTTTGATACATTCACTTATTAAGATACTATATTTAGAGGTCAAAAGCTATAACTTATATAGAAGTTTTCTATCTGTTATTGCCAATTAAGATGACTACAATGCAGAGGTCAAAGGCCAATTGAACATCACTCCTTTCTGTAAGCGAAGCTAACATCATGTTTCATTCTTATTTAAAGAACTTGTTTCTTCTTTCATAGCTTACTCCAACTTGAAAAATCTTTAACTTGTACAACTTCACTAAAATGTTCAAGATTTCCACTACTAGCCAGTAATCAATAATACAATGATGGAGAATATTGTTACATTATTCGGACTATCTAGATGATCTTTTTAATTGAGGGAGAGTAACTAGCTCTGTAATATCTTGTATATAGGCATCATGCTTTGTAACCTTTATATTAATACTTAAGCTCTATCAAACTCTCTAAAATTTTTCAATAATGATGTCTTTAAGAATGTTTTTTCTTTCTTTTATTGTGTTTTTTGACTATCCTAGATATTTGCCTTTAGAAAAGTTACTACTATCAAATATTACATTTTTTACTCTTATGACTTTTATATATTAATCATCCCATAAATAATAACCAATGTAGTTGGATTCATAGCTAATGCGATAATGCTTAATAAACACAACTAAGTTTATCCCTTTGTATTTGAATCTATGTGCATATAAGAAACATTATTTAAAACTGTTTTATAAGAATAATATGCATATTTTCTAATCATTCTTCACAAATTTTGAATCAAATAGAATTGATGGTTTTCTATTAATTAAATATTCTATCATATTGATTTCATTAACACAAAATTTATTGGTATCCTAGAGTGCAATCTTAATGTCCTTACTTTTTCATTAAATATTTTATTCATCCTTTCAGCAATGCCATTTTGCATTGGTCTTGAAGGTGTACAATTTTTAGCATACAATTCTCATATGTTAAGCAATATTCATCATGCTCTCTTCAATTATTAGATTTCAGCATTTGATTTTTAGTTCAGTTTATATTTCATATCGCTTTTTCATGATAAAAAATAGACACATTTATTTTTTAAATGAACTCATATCTTTCTTATAGAGTTATCAATAAAGGTGATATAATAATGTGAACCTCCGAGAGATTAAATTGTGGTTGGCCCCCAAATAATCAAATGTATTAGCTGCAGCTTTGCTGATTTGGTTGTCGTTTAGCCCTTCAAAATTATAATTCTTCTGTACTTTCCAAAAGTGCAGTTTTAGTGTATATATAAATCAATAGACTTTAGATATGTAAGCTTTTCTTTTGATACTATCGATTTCATTCCCTTTATGCTCATATGGCCTAGCCTTTGATATTATAACTTAGAGCTCTTACTTTTGGTACTATCACTAGATCTTCATTTTCTAGTCACTTTTAAAGTTCACACTGTCTTACCTCTTATCATGACCATGACTCCCTTTGATATTTTCCAACTTCCTTTATCAAATATTGTGGTGTAACCACAACTATCAATTTGACTATAAAATATTTTTTCTAAGATTTGGAGCTTGTCTCACCTTTTGTAAAAGTAGCACAAACCAAATGATTTGAGTTATTTGAAGTTTGCAAGATATCATTATGTGTTCATATTAGTATTAGAAACTATGCATACTTTTAAAAGTGAAAATTTTATGTTTTTAAATGAAACATTGTCATTAAACAAAAGAAAACAAAAAAATTTAGGAATTGTTTATCATAAATAAATAACATTGGGAGAGAGATAATTTACTTTTACATGCATTAATGAAAGTTTTAAGACTTATAAATAGATAATTATGTAAGCTAAAGAAAAAAGATAAAATAGAATATCCCAATAAAAATAAATAAAATCTTTATCGTCCAACATTATTACATCTTAGAACTATAAAATCAGGTCAAGATGCTGACTACGCGACTACTAATTTTGAGCTAAAAATATGAAAGATAATATTTTCTTAGCTAACATGTTGTCCTAGATATAATAAAAATATACTTTAATGCTCTTACTACATTCATGAAATAGGGTAATTTGAAATATGTAGTGGTGCAATAATCTCAATACATTGTTATAGGTAGTGGTTGAAAGTTCATATTGCATTTTTTCACATGCATTATATATAATAGCTTTGTTTTTAAATTAGTATGTATTTTATTAATTATGTAATTTTTAATTAATAACATAATATTGTTAATGCATAATTAATTCATATAAAATTCTTAATACAAATTAATACATAATACTAATTAATATGTATTTTTTAATAGCATAAAATCAATAATCCTTCGCTTAGTTTGCCACATTCAATTTAGGCTTATCTTACCGTAAGAATAAATTAAGGAACTAGCTAAGCTAAGATAAATTGTTTAGAGCTTAAGCTTATGCTAAAGGTAAGCCTGAAACATACAAGGGCTATCACTGGAGTTGATGTATTTGAGATTATGAAGAATGTATTCCCAAGACATTTTATTGTATTTTTTAAATAACTCTAATGGAAAAAGCGGCAAGTGATCTTGAGACAAAGATGCGATTAGTAGTAAGTATCAAGCCCTTATTTTAGAGTGCTAGTGTAACCCAAAGGGTACATGGAATATACTAAGGAAAGGATTTGTCTTTATGTTAAATATTGGAGAAAATGATGCAATTAAAATATCTTGGAGTAATTGAGAAGAGTGTAATTTTGGATACATGGTAGAGTAGCATCACTCAAAACTGTAGATGGAATTCAATTTATCTGGTAAAAAGTCATTAAAATGACATTCCCCACCCAAATGATAAGAACCATTTATATGGAGAATCTTGAAACCTGCATCCATTAATGTTATTTTATTGAGATATGTTAAGCTAAAATGTTTGATGAATAATTCATTTTCATTACTAAAAAGCTAGAATTTACATGAATTTCTTAGTGCTATTAGTGTGCAAAATTTTTAGTTAAGGTTAATATGGGAACTTGCATATTTTAAAATGTCTGAATATAAATATGCTTGAGAAAAATAAGCCCAAGAAATAAGTGAATGATGATTAATAATGTACGATTGTTAAAATGCAATGTGGGTTAATATAAGATGCACTCTTAAAATCAAATGAACATGAGCAAATATTACAGTATTTGGAGTTGCTACTGAAGATGGCTAAGATACTTGATGGTATTTTCTATATTCATAGGTATAACATTTAAATTGGAAAATACCATTAAATATTATGTGGTGGTGGATAATCGTGACTATTGGACCACATATAGGAAGTTGAAATGGGAGTATAGGCAAAAAATACATTGGGTCTTAGATATTAGAGCTTCAATACTTCCTCCAATTATTTTTCTTGTCCTAAGATTCTATTTCTTACTGGCTTGTCTAATTGCATCAAGGCCATCCTATAAGGTTGAGACCAACGCCTGCATTTTTGATCTACAAGAGATCTGAATCGTTAGTCACGTTCTTTTTCTGAAGTAGTGTATCTTCATATAGACTTGGTTGCTCCTCTCTTAATTTGTGATTTTGTGTGCATTTGCTTTTGAAAGAAGGGGAGCTTCAAATAAGAAATAAAATGCGTATTCAGTGTAAATTGAACCTAGGGTTACAAATTTTGAGTTTTAACCACTATGCTACAATGCTATTTGTCTGTACTTACTCTTTGTTGTTTGCTTACCTTTCTCTAACAATGTTTAGAATTGTCTCATTGCTTTTAAAAATGCAGCGACACGACATGAACTAAAGGTTATATTTCATTTTGTTAGGCTAACTACAAAATGATGACTTATTGCAGTTGGGAAGTTGTCCTCTGAATAAAAGTTTTGTTCTACTGATGGCTGTGGTTGCATAAAAATTGAAGAGATCGATTTCATTGTATGAACAAAATGTTCATAAAAAAGAATTGTCTATTCGTAATGAAAAGAAAGTAAGAAGTTGATAATCTCAAAAAGTAATCATATGCAAGTGTTATTGCAAAATGATCTGGTTCTGATTTTGATGATTCCCTTTTGACGATTGATACAGACATGCAAAAAGTAATGAATTGTAAACTTGTTCATACTAGTGTTTTGATTTGTAAATCAGAGATTATTAGGTGATATCGAGATAGTTTCCCTTTCATTTAAAATCCTCTTAATATTGCAAAGTCATCTTAGTTCTAAATATCTTTTTGATAGTAGTATAACTGTGCTCATGATTCTGTGTAAGTATGAACATTATTGGTTATACGTATTAAACTTAAGCATATGGTGGAGGTGCGAAATAATTTTGTGCAAATTCTTATGGTTAGCAGTAGATCATCTATGATGGTAAATGATGCTTAAGTAACGTCTTTAACTATCTACATGCTTTTTATTATGCCGTGTTTGTAGCAGGAAACAATCTTTCCACAATATCCTGGTAAATACCCAAACGTGGGAGATGACTGTGAACTTATTGATTAGGGAAAGAAGTGTTAAAGAGTAGTTAGAGAGGGGAGGAAATTTCAATTGCTATTTAATATGCCTTATTGTGAAGCAATTCTGCCTATGAATATGATACTATTCACTCCTTTATTTGGTAATCTGATTACAAATTAAAACCCAACAAGTGCCCAATAAAGAGTATGTTTTTTTGTGAAAACACTCCCATCTGCAAAAATTCTAGTCCTCAAAGTTGGCGGCAAAACAAATACCATGAAACTGTGTAAATCCTCCCATGTAGTTGCCCTCAATGAATTAGTCCAAGGAACTAGAACTTGCTGCATATTATGTGCACTAAATGAATATAGGCATGTTTCAAAACTTTTTATTGCTCCAAAACGGGTAGACTGCACAAAATCAGGTGGCAGTGGCATAATCTCATTTGGTGTTGCACATTCAAATAGTTTTTTATCAATTGATAAGAGTAATGCCAATAAAATGAATGATTATGTTCGAACCAAAATATTTGTTAGAATTTGAAAGAATAGACATCTATAATAGTAGTTTGACAGTATTAGTGATTTTTGAGTAAAACAAAGCCAACATTAAATGATACCTTTTGGTGTGCACTTTTTTCTATTTTTGAATTTTGCTATGCCTTGTTGTGTTTGTTTTGTGCCTCAAATTTGGCATACCATTTTGGGCATGATATATGTACACCCTTCAAACAAGAGTCACAGGAGGCAGCACCCTCCGCCAATGGTTCTAGTGGGCAGCACCCATTGTGGGAGTCCAGGGGGCATTATCTCCAATGCAAAATTTATGTAGGGGAATAAGAATTTCTATAATTGGAGCCTTATTCCCATACATTGTGAAGATTAGTAAAATGTGTATTTAAACATATTTTGACAAAAACAAAATGCATTTTGGCCAAGAAAACACATTTTTATAACCAAGAAAACATGTTTTTATAACAAAGACATATTTTTGACACGTTTTGAGTCAATTATAAATATTGATAATCATTGGAAGGAATATGGCTAAGAAGTAGAAGAAAGAGAGTCAATTCTGAGAGGTTTGATCAGCTACTCAGAAAAAAAAATTTCTTATTTTTTAACAATCCTAAAGAGGGATGGTTTTGTGGGTTACAAGAGATTCAAACTTCAATTCTGTATTATTTCTTCTTCAAATAATGAAATGTACTCTTTTCTCAGTGGATGTAAGTGAATCTAACCAAACTACTTAAATTTTTTATATTTTATGATGTGCTTGTGCGAATCTGTGTTTGTGAGTGTGTTCTTTGGCGATGACGATTTGTGTTCATCCGCAACATGCTCTCAACAAGTGGGATTAGAGTTGACAGTTGTTGCGCTATGAGGTTCGATGGAGATCCAGTTGGTTGTGCTATGCAGAGGGAGCAAAATCTACCTCAACTTTTACTGTATTGGAGAGATCCATTCATAATATTGTGGTGCATTCAACGAAGATCAAAGTCCTCAATTTGATTGAAAAAATAATTTCAGAATGTGGCAATGTCAGGTAATGGATGCTTTATGCTTAAATTTTTAAGATATTTTGGATAGCAATGAGAAGCCTGAAGAAATATTGGAGAAATTTGGGCGAAGATGAATCAGAGTGTATGCGGTTTGATCTACAATTGCCTTGCTCAAGATATCAAATATGAAGTGATAATGGAGATATCAACAGTGAAGTTGTGGAAGACATGGTAAAATATATACTTAACAAAGACTGTGGTGAATCGACTTCCCATGAAGAAGAGATTGTATATATTTTAGATGCGAAGAGGCATATCTCCAAAACTATTGACATATCTTCTAAACCTGGATGAAGATGTAGATGATGAAGATAATGTACTTCTCTTATTGAACTTGCTCCCTGATGAGTACGGGAACTTCACGATGCGCACTCATCCATGGAAAGGGTGCTTTGAAGTATAAGGAAGTAACGATGGCATTATTAAATCATGAGTTACGTTGGTGGGACAAGGTGTCCAAGAAGATTGACATGTCTGAAGCACTTTCCTTCCAACAAAGATCCAACAAGAAGCAAGACAGTAGGAGTGGTGGCTGTCAACGACGGGATAAATCTTGGGGGGTTTGAGTGTTGGGCGCACCTAATGTGCATTCTGTCTAGAAACTGGCTATTGAAAGAAACATTGTCCGAAGTTGAAGAATAAGGTGGAGCTGACATAAGCTAAAGCTCATGTGACACATGAATAACGTGGTGGAGATGACTTAGATGTGTCACTCTCGGTGACACCTCAGTGTTTGTACACGGATGACACATGTTGGATCATGGGCATTGGAGCACATACGGCATAAGCTCACAATAAGATTAGTTTCTGACTTATAGAAATTTGTGTTGATCGAACTATAGGAATTGGCAGCATTCTGGTACGCATGCACGATGGAGCTGCACGAGAGCTAAAGGCGGTGCAATGCGTTCTTGATATTTGCACGAACCTGCTCAATGGGGTCATTGGAAGCTGAGGGCTATCGAGTTGTGATTAAAGTATGAGTTATGAAGATCTGTAGAGGAGTGTTGATGCACATGAGAGGAGTCTGTCATCACAACATGTACTACCTTAAAGGGAGCACAATGACAGATGGAGTTGTAGACTGATGAACCTTTTGATGCCATGTGCGATTGATATATGCGGGAGATCCTTCATTACAAGCATTGAAGAAACAAGGATTGATCAAGGGAGTGAATATCTGCAAGCTCAAATTTTGTGAGCAATGCGGGTTTGGTTACAAGACATGTTTCCTTTGGTATTGCCATCCACAATATCAAAGGGATACTTGATAATTTGCATACAGATGTATGGGGTTTGGTGAACATAGCGCCATTTAGCAAACGTCAATTTCTTGCCACATTTATTGATGACTTCTCCAAACACTTTTGGGTGTACACAATGGAGCACAAAGATGATTTGCTAGAAAAGTTTATGATTTGGAAAAAGTGGGTTGAAACCAAGCTGTTAGAAGAGTAGGGAAAATGAATTTTTTGGGTGAAGCTAGTGGTCTGGGATAGAGCACCACTTCACGGTGAGGGAGACTCCAAAAGAAAATGGGGTGGCAGAATAGATGAACAAAAATTTGGTGGAGAAAATTCGGTATATGCTTTCGAGTGTTAGATGAGTTTTTTGTGTGAGGCCCTAGACTATGACTGCCACCTAGTGAACTAGTTGCCTTCTGCATGTGGTCGGGTAAGCCTATTTATGATTATGATCAATTAAAATTTTTTGGATGTCCAACTTATTGTTGTCTTGTAAAATCTGATGAATTGGATTCAAGGGATAAAAATGCAATTTTTATTAGTATAGGCGTGTAGTCAAATGTCTTAAACTATTTGTTATTGATGCCAGTAGGGATGTATCTTTTGATGAGGAGTGTTTGATGAAGCCAAAGATCTCAAAGCAGGTGGAGATTCCAAAAGGGGTTACAAAAATTTTTAGGGTGGAGTTTGATGTGGCTTCATTTGCTCCTCATATACCATCTACCTTAGACTTGTATTTGAGCAGATAGTTACAGAAGAGGATCAAGGAGATGTTGAGGTTGAGGAAGAAAAGTTAGATGAGATTTTAGTACAAGAGTCTATTGTAATTGACAGAACTAAAAGAGACAATGCCCCAAGGCCAGCATGGCTAAGGGGCTCTATTGGTTTTACACTCTCAACTACTGAAGCTGATATTCAATGCCATTTCAAGGATGCCATGAAGAGCTTTGAAAGTGAGTAATTGAACAAAGTTATGGATGAAGAGATAGATTCTCTTCACAAGAATGTAACACGGAATTTGGTTAAGCTACCACTACGCAGAAAAGTTATTGGGTACAAATGGGTTTATGCTAAGGAGGGATCTTAAGGAGCTGTATATGTGCATTATAAAGCAAGACTAGTAGTTAAAGGCTTTGTGTAGAGATAAGATAAACTATGATAAAGTATTTTCTCAGATTGTCAAACATCCCACAATTTTTGCGCTCTTGGCGCTTGTAGTGCTGTTTGATCTGATCTTGGTGCTGTTTGATGGCAAGGTAACATTCTTGCATGAGAAATTAGAAGAATATATCTATATGATGCAATCTCTTGGATATAGTGCCACATATAAAAGGGACTTGGTGTGTGGATAAGTCTATTTATGGTTTGAAGTAGTTATCGCATCAATAGTATAAGAAGCTTGACCAGTTTATGTAGGGACAAAGTTATAAGAGGAGCCACTAAGATCGTTATGCATATTTCAGAAGATTGAGCAGTGGTGAGTTTATCTATTTGTTGTTATATGTGGATAATATATTGATAGCATCCAACAATCATACTGAGGTGGATGAGATGAAAAAAAAGCTATCGTCACACTTTGAAGTGAAGAAATTAGGTGAAGCTCGCAAGATCTTGGGCATGGAGATTGAGATAGATAGAACAGCTTGGAGAATATACCTTACTTAGAAGGCATACTTGCAGAAGGTGTTGAAAAAGTTTGGGGTTAATGACTCAACCAAAGGTGTGACTACATTTAGTAGCACACTTTGTTGAGTTATTGAGTTAAGTCCCAAAGATGATGATGAGAGAATGGAGGATTCTTTATACCAATGCAGTATGCAATTTGATGTATATAATGATTTTCACAAGACTTTAATTGGCATAAGCAGTAAGGGTAGTCAACAGATATATTGTGAGGACCCGGTGCCGGGTTAGCAGGAGCAGATCCAACACCGGTTTGTGGGGGTGAGATGTAAAATAACAGCAACAAGTTCTCTAGCCGCAGGATCATATTGAGTGATTTAAGAGATAAATATATAAACATCAAACATCAAACATAACTGCTGATCAAAATAAAAGAAAAGTTACAAATTTTTAAAAATAGATAGAGTCAAAAAGAAAGCGGTGGATCAGCAGGTAGCAGTATCAGCACTGCTCAGTTCTTTAGCACCTTTCTCGAGGATGAACTCCTGATCTGAGAACATTTTAAAAGTGTGGGCATTCGAATACCAGTTAGTTGTGAAATTAAGTACTGATAGATGTTATATTTACAAATATTAAATAATAAGCAAATTAATCAATATTTGACAGGAAATAATAGTTGTACAAACTTATCCCTGCAAGCATGTTTCAATTGCACTGAAAACTTAGCATAAAAATAATTGCAGTCACAAAATAAATAGAATTTTTGTGTTACATATCTCAAGTTCCCTCTATACCTGCCCCCTCAAAGGTTTATCAGTATAGGCTCCTTATGACTCCCGATGTCGGACAGCCTCGTCCCAGCAGTTTTTGGTCAGACAAAAAGCATAAATCAACATGGAACCCTTGCTTCTCACTTATCCAAACTTGTTCATATATCATTTTATGTGACTTTGAAAAGTGCTTTTATCAAATTTTGCGATGCTGAGCAGAAAAACATAATTAAACAAGAGTAATAAAAGACATCTGGTACTTTGTTCTATAAGTTCAAAAGTTCAACAGTTCGAATGAGTGACAGTTCGCTCAATCTGCATTTAGGTTTTGGACAATTTTTAAATTAGCTCTTAGCCAATATTTTTAGGAGTAATATTTATTTTCATTTTGATTATGTTCTTCTTTCACTTTCTCATTATGATTGAAGTCTGATTTTTTTAAGATACTATGATGGCAGTAATATTTATTATAGCATTTATTAAGTCATTGAGGATAGTAATTATATTGATAGAATATTATTATTATCATTATTTTAATGATAATAATAGTGAAAGAACATAATTGAAATGATTGTCAAAATGAAAATATTTGAACTGAAATTATAGTCATTTTATAACATATGTATAGTTTTCATTATTAATAATGAGAACTATATTAATGTGAATGATGGTATTTGATCATTATTATTTTCATAATAATGATTATTAAGTATGTATAAAATAACAGAACGAAGAAATAGCAAAATAATTTCTCTTCTTTTCTTTTCGTTTTTCTTTCTCTTATACTTCTCTTCCTATCTTTAGGCAAGTGGCTGGCCGGCTGGAGAAGGGCTGGCTGGGCTGTTGTTGGCCGGCCGGGGGAGGGAGACGGCTAGCCGGGCTGTTGGGAGAGGGAGGAGGGGCTGAGGGAGGAGAGAGATGCTGCTCTTTGGGAGAAGGAGGGGAGGGGAAGACTGAGGGAGGAGAGTGGCTGCTGCCGAGGGCTGAGGGTGGCTACCGGCAGGGGAAGGAAGGCTGGCTGGGCTGCTGTGAGGGGGGGAGAGGGCTACTGTGAGGGAGGAGGAGGAGGAGGGTTGGGGGGTTTTATAGAGAAGAGAGGGGAAGGGAGAGGGAGTTGGCCGGCCAAATTGGCCGACCATTCCTGCGCCAAACGGCGCAGGAAGCTCTCTGGCGCGGAAGCTTCCGCGCCTAAAAGGCACGACAAGGAGGGGTCTGCGATCGGGGAAAGCAGGGGGAGGGAAGTAGGAAGAAAATAAAGGAAAATTTAATAAAATTACTTAAAGTTAAATTTTTCGCATTTTTCCGCTGTTTGGCGTCCAAAAATAACGAAACTTGACACCGAGGTGTGTTATGACATAACGAACACCCTCGCGTCAAAAAAATTTCGATACAGATAAATATTTTATTTTTAATTCATTTCTAAAGTTTAAAACTTCAAAAATTAACCACGATCAAATCAACGTTCAGAATTTGATGAAACTTTTTGAGCAGCCTTTAAATAATATACTTAACACAACGACACTGAAATCGATGAATTCTGACACGTATTTTAATGTTCTTGATTTTTTAGATTTAATTAATTTAGAAAAATAAAGCGGGAATTTCTGTTATCCGAATTCTCTTAAATTAGGGCACTTTGATCTAAAAAATTATTTCTATCTAATGAAAGCCCTAATTTGAAATTTCCCGAGGTCCTGATGTCTGAAGCGGGCTCTGACCTAATTTGAAAAATAATGACATTGGGTCGTTATATATATGCATGATCTTGGCAGAGAATATTGGCAAGTAGTGAAATAGACTTGAATTATCTAAAGAGTACAATCAATGTTGGGTTAATATTTGATAGATAAGCATCAATCTCCAATCAATGTATTGGGTATGTAGATTCGGACTATGCAGGTGACATTGATCGGCTTTTAACTACAACGAGTAATGTGTTCACATTGGCAGGAGCACCGATTTGTTGGAGAACTATATTGCAACCCATACTTGTATTGTCTACTACTGAAGTAGAGTATATGGTCGTCACATAGGGGGTAAAGGAGGCAATTTGGATGCAGGGTTTATTGAATAATCTTGGGGTCCGTAGCAGCAGTTGAGTGTATTTTGTGACAGTTAAAGTGCTATCTGCTTGGCTACAAACTTACTTTGTTATACAAGGACTAAACTTATTAACCTGCAGTACCACTTTGTCGGGGATTTGATTGAGAGGGGTAATGTCTTGTTGAAGAAGATTGACACCAAAGAGAATTCGTTGGATATGCTTACCAAGGTTCTACCACTACAAAAGTTCACTTATTGCAAGATATTGGTGAACATTGGAAATCAATGCTGAAAGTAACTTCTTGGTGTGAATTACGTGCATCTTGATTCTCTTATTATTTCTTATATAATGCATAATGCATATGACAGTTGAGACGGAGAATTATGAAGATTAGTAAAACACATTTTCAACACGATTTGACCAAGAAAATGTGTTTTTTATCAAGAAAATATGTTTTTGATGTGTTTTAAGAAATTATAAATACTAACAACCATTGAAAAGTATATGGCTAAGAAGTAGAAGAAAGAGGACTAATTTTGAGAGGTGTGAGCAGTCACATGGAAGAAAATTTTTTTCTTGTTTTTTTGTAGTAGTTCTAAAATGATTGATTTTGTGGGCTGCAAGAGGTTCAAATTTCAACTATGTAATATATTTTTTTTTAAATAGTGAAATCTCATCCACTTTTCCCCATGGGTGTAGGTGAATCTCATTGAATCACATAAATGTTTGTGTTTTGTGATGTTCTGTGCTTGTGATTGTTCTTTGACTATAATAATGTGTTTTTCAACAACGTTTGTTTTTTCTCTATAGTGAAACAAAACTTCACTCACACGTAAATTTTTCCATTTTGGATTGAGTAAAATTCTTGTGTTCATTTGTACAATGTTTGCTGGAACTTATCCATGAAGTTGGTGGATCACATCCAATAACAACACCAAATTGTTTCCATTAACTAATCTTTATATTTGATCATTAAGAGTTTAAAATTGTACTGCAAATACTCATATTTCATCAAATAATTACTTCTTGCATTTATACATGTGAGCCTGTCTTGAAAGTTATCTTTAATATTATACAGATTTCACATCATTTTAGTGAATGAATTGTATCCACTAAACATCGAAACATGTAATAGATTAAGCGATATTCAAAATTTTAATTTACCATCCTTAGGGACTTTATGCTTGACTGCATTATTAACTTAATTGTGACTTTGTGATCACTTGCTGATAGTGATTCAAATTATGATTTCTACAATTTACATCTCCAAACCATTTGTGCTATTCTACAAAACCTACATGTAAATGACACTGAGCTCTACTTCAGTAGAATATTCATCTACATGTTAATCAATAAGGATGTTTTCTTACAAGTTTTTTATTTTGGTTCTTTCTTAGAAATGGATTTGCACGGCTAAATAGACTTTTTTCTTAATACCCTTATTCTTACAGATCAGTATGATCCTGAATTACATTTCGGTCAGTTAAAGCGGTACTCGTTGAAGGAGCTTCGGTTAGCTACTAATCATTTCAATTTGAAAAATGTACTGGGAAAAGGTGGGTATGGAGTTGTTTACAAAGGATTTCTACGTGACGGAACTGTAGTCGCTGTCAAAAGGCTAAAAGATTCTACTGCTCTTGGTGGAGAAATTCAATTTCAAACTGAAGTTGAAATGATTAGCTTGGCTCTTCATCGGAATCTCCTTAGGCTTTATGGCTTCTGCTCGACTGAGGATGAGAGATTGCTTGTCTACCCTTTTATGGCCAATGGAAGTGTTGCTTCTCAATTAAAAGGTGTGTTCATCATTTCATTAAACACTCTAATAATGTTTAATCCCATCAAATTTAACTTATATTTACTGAGTGCATAATGAGTAACAATAGAGGATAAAAGAGATGTGGGAGAGCGTGCTAGAGTGAATAACTGGGATGTCTATATATATAACACTTTACATATCTCTTTTCACACCAAAATTTTTGTGTGTAGCCATAAACCGTACTAGACTAATAATTCCTCAGTTTTATAATCACTTATGATTCCCATCCTTATAGAGCATATTCATGGAAGGCCAGTTTTAGATTGGTCAAGAAGAAAGAGAATTGCACTGGGAACTGCAAGAGGGTTGCTTTATCTGCATGAGCAATGTGACCCTAAAATAATTCACCGCGATGTAAAAGCTGCCAACATTCTCCTTGATGAAGATTTTGAAGCAATTGTGGGAGACTTTGGGCTGGCTAAGCTTCTAGATCACCAGGAGTCCCATGTTACCACTGCAGTGCGGGGAACAGTTGGTCACATAGCTCCAGAATATTTGTCAACAGGCCAATCATCAGAGAAGACTGATGTCTTCAGCTTTGGCATTCTCCTTCTTGAGCTGATTACTGGACAAAAGGCAGTAGATTTCGGGCGAGCGTCCACTCAGAAAGGAGTGATGCTTCATTGGGTAAGCTTTAGAGCTTACTTCATCATCATGCCTTTAACCAATTATTGGGTCAAATTTATGAGTCCTCTATTTCAATCATTCATAAGATTGAAATCTCATAAAGTTTTGACAACTATCCATTCACTCTTTTTCATTGATCAACCAAGTGGGGCTGGGCTTCACTCGAATTCCTTTTTGTCTGAGTGGATCCTGCCCTACCCACTAGGCCTATGAGAAAAAGGTGGAACTTGGGTTACAAATCAGCAGGCTTAAAAAAGCATTGATCTTAAGTTTTGTATTCCTATAGGTGAAGAAACTCCATCAAGAGAAAATATTAAGCATGATGGTAGATAAGGACCTGAAGAACAATTATGACAAGGTTGAGCTTGAGGAGATGGTTAAAGTGGCTCTCCTTTGCACGCATTACCATCCCACACACCGGCCAAAAATGTCAGAGGTGGTGCGGATGCTCGAAGGAGATGGCCTCGCTGAGAGATGGGAGGCTTCACAAAAGATTGACATACCAAAATCTCGTTCGTGCGAGCAACCTCTGCCAAAATACGAGAACTTTGCGGAGGAATCACTTGAAATTGAAGCAATTGAGCTATCTGGCCCCAGATGACAATTGTACAGGAGGGTTATTCATAGCTTTTATTTGCACATTTTCACCAAAAATTTGAATTTGCATGTGGTGATGTGTTCTTGTGTTGTTATGGTAGAAGAGACTGATTGTTGTGTTTGCTGGAGCTGCTTTGGTTTTGCAAGTATTCTTGCTTTGTACATAGGAAATTCATAGAAATGAATTTTGACTAGTTAGCCTGAAGGCTAGAAAACTAATCTTATTTTTTTTATCATGTTTGTATTTGCTAATGTAGAACTAGGATTTTTGAAGAATGAGATGGGGAACTGTTGTCTTTTGTTCTGAATATTGTCTTTTGAGAACTATCAAGCTTCTGTTATGTTTTCTAATAATGTTATTTTATTTTCCTGCATAACAAATTATAAATCTGTTATGAATCTTTTGTATTATTTGTTGTTCCCTTAAATGAAGTAGTACTCCTATTGTTTTGCTGGTTGACCCAATTCTGTAATTAGAAAAGAAAAGATGGGTCAGAAGTTGGCTTACCTCTAGGCTCTACAATCCTCTTGTTGCTGCTAACTTGGGGAAATTTGTTTCTATGCTGTCAGTGTTTGGAATCAAGGCTCTATTTAAGGCAGTTATAGCTATTTGAAGATTTGTTTTAAGCTTACTACGAAGATATACATTTATGAAATCATTAGAGGAAGTTACTCTTAGTTTTATTTTAATGTCATGTACTCGAATTGTTGTTGTAGCTGAGTGGTCAGTGGCTGCCGATAGGCATTCAGTGGGCAATTAGGCAGATTTGGTGGTGGTTTAAGGCAAGTGACAAAACAGTACTTTCTAAAGGCTAAATAGCAAAGTAGTCACCACACTTTAGCTACTTATTGAAGCTTGCTTTATAAGGGGAGACCAAATAGTATAAAGGGAAGCACCATAGGTGCCCTATGTAATGTATAAATTAGTATTTAATTAGTTGTATGAATTTAACTTGATTCTTAGAAGGATATAATTTGATTATCTTATAATTATCACTATTTTATGTTAGCTTATTAAACATTGGAAAATTTTCATACATACTAATTAAATTTTAATTATATTATAGCACCCAAAATTTGTGTGTATATTTTATGAAGGCAATTATAAAGCTTTTTATTATGTTATGCTATTATTTTATTTTATGAAGTTATTGTTGATTGAAAATTCTACTTTGTATTCTAATGATGAACCATAATTGGTTTATAGTGTATAAATCTTAAAGTGGTAATAGGCTCTTGACATTTGAAGTGCCATCTACTAAAGACAACTTATCAACCTAACCCATTGAGAAAGGACTAATTAGGAGCAATCAACATCAGAGGAGAAACCAAAACTTTTTGACTGATTGTTCAAGACAGCAGCATGTTGAAGGTATGTGCTAAGAACAATCATGTCAAAGATTTCCATTGTTTAAGTATAGTCTATATGAGCTAATGAATGAAAAAGAAGGCAAAATCATACTGCCAACCTCTTCATAACAAAACAAAGAAGTTGGGAAAACAAGATTGGAAACTTTATTTGTATTATATATTAATGATCATAACACTTGTATTGCTATGAATTAAAGATTATGAAATAGACTGCTTCATAAAGAAATGAGAGCACAAAGGAAATCTGGAGAGATTTTTAACTAGCCAATTTTAAGGTGGGGAGAAAAACTAGTGAATTGTTCTCACCTCCAATCACTAATATAAATAATGCATCTAGCTTAGCACAGTGACAAGGCCAATATTCTTCACCCAAAAGCAACCTTATTAGTAGTAATGGGAAATATGAATCTTGAAGAAAAGTAGTAATGGGAAATATGAATCTTGAAGAAAAGTACCAAAGTATTAAGAGGATAAGCAAATTAAGTATTTATTATTCCATTGATTTATATAATTAAACTAATAATACAAATTTTAATATTATATTTTCCACATTTACAAACATCTTTCATAATAAAAAAAAAATTAGATTATTTGTGGCACTAGCAAAGTTATTTATTATATATTGACAACAAAGATGTTGGGATGTACAATTAGGTTTTACCCTTTGCCAACTAAACATTCCAACTTAAAACCTCCAATTAGTGACTTGTTACATTCAATGAGAGACATTTGCATCAATTAGGAGGTGCTTACAAAAGTAACACGGGGTGTTTATTAAATTATTTGGCTTGTGAACATGAGTTTATTGTCATTCAAATTCATATCATAAACTATTGAGTATCGAGCTTTAACCACCAAGCCTACAGATATCGTATGGTTTCGCTGCCTCTTACAAGAATTTGGCCAACCCATACCACATCCCATAAAGATTCATTGTAGTAACCTTCATCAATTGCCCTCACCAAGAGCCCCATCATCTTCCATGCCAGGACCAAACATGTCGAGATCGATTGTCATTTTATTCATGATTGCATTACCAAGAAGGAAGTGGAGCTCTCTTACATTCATGCAGAAGATTAGAAAGCTGACTTACTCACCAAACCACTTCCAACAACTCGCTACCGCTCACTCAGAGATAAACTCACCATCAACATACTGATGATGAGTTTGCGGGGGATAATAACCAAACATATTACATATAAACTCTCCATTCAAACACGCCTCAATCAGGCCACTAATCATGTACCAAAGCATCTATATATATGTAATCATGTAACCACAAATGAATGCAATGAATTCATTATAATCTTAGTGTTAATGCACAACTCTCCCTCTCTATCTCTTTCTTTCTACACAAGATAGAGATCATGAACTGCAAGGAATTACTCTAGGAGTAGGACAAACCAAATTGCATTTGCAAATTTTGCAACCTTTCTAGCTACTATGGACGATTTTATATTCTTATAGTATGATACCATGTGAGATATATTCTCTTCAATTTCTCCTCCACATCATTATATGTTTCAAAACAAAGCAATTACTAGTTTATAAGTTTAGACATGATTTGAATGCATACACACACATATATACATACATACATACATACATATATATATATATATATAGAGAGAGAGAGAGATGAAAACATATATATAAACCTAAGCATCCTAATATTAAAATAAGGTCTTGAGTGTATAAATAAACCTACAATATTAAAGAAAATTATTGATGGAACTAAGCCTAAGAATTTAGAAATAATAGGAAAAAGAAGGATGGTTGAAAACCATATACTAATAAATGAAAAAATAAATTTTACAGATATACTTGAATTTCTAACTTGTATACCATACAATTAGGAAGGAGATACTAGCTATTATTTTTTATCTTTACCTACCCTTCTTACTACTTCTTAACATGACTTTTTGAGCCTATATTATTTTATTTTTAAATATTGTCATAATTTTACAAATCAAAATATTAATGAAATGCCTTGCTGTTTATATGCATTGGGTTCTGAAATTGAGCATTCTAATTTATACAAAACATAGGACGGAGCTAGTCCTTTATCGAGAGAAATAAATAAGATGCACTTCCACCTGTGATGGGCATGTATAGAGATAACGAAATATACATAGAACACAAAATTATTATAGTCATAGCAAGTGTGCTTGGACTCCTCAAGGCTTACCATTACCCAGAAGCACAAGTAAGTTTGATATGCTTCATACACACACACACACACATACATATTATTACAATGTTGTTGCTCAATATTCTAACTCGATGTTATTATTCCCTTGCTTTTTTATATTGTCATATTCTGCACATTGCTTACCTGTTTTAAGAAAATGTAAATTGTGATATCATCTAGTAAGATCATTCTACTGGTATTCAAACTCCCTTGCATCTTTAAAAAATGTCAGGACATGATCTGGATGATGAGCTGAATTGATGTGGATTGTGACCTAAGATGTTGAATTTTATGATTGGGTCATTGTTGCATTAATTTATATTGTATGGCTCTTTATATGAATGAATTTTTTTTTTCATTTTTATTATCTTGTTTAAATACTCAATACAATAGGGACATGTGGGTTAATGAACCTAATGTTGGATTAGTTCCTATTAGCACAACATTGGGGCATCACAAATGCATATAAGGCAACATTCTCTAATCTTGTTCTTTTTTGGAGCAACTCCAATCATGCTATGGATAAACTCATTTCTCATTCTATCCTTATGTAATGATCCTAGGTCATTTATAAGGTAAGAAGTAATTTCCCGCAATATTCAATTCGTTAAATCCTCCCGAAAATTTCAATTTCCCGTTAAAACTCTCGCTAAATTTCGATTTTTCAGTTCAATCCTTAATTTAGGAAGTTTTAAAATTCGTTTAAAATTGAAATTGAAATTAAAACCGTCATTAACGCATATTTAAAATTGGTAAAAGCATAACTTCCTCATTAAGACTAAAATTCATGGTAAAAATCATGTCCCTCTTTGAAACTAAAAACAAATAAATCATCGTTGTATTAAGATAGAATACTTAAGATAATTAAGAGTATTACCCGTAACTTGCGGCTAATGAGCCGAATAAATAGGACGTGCGTTACATACGCATGCCCTATTTAATCGGAAGGGGTCGGAAGGGCTCTCACCACTCGAGCAAAACTCCTCCCCTCTCAGTCATTCGTTCCTCTACCGCACGGACGAACCGCATCCGACAGAAGCAGATAGCAGGCGAGCGAGTAACAAGGAACCTTGCCTGCGATCGACGGAAGGACGCAGACAGGAGCGCAGTCGACACAATCCGGCCCTCCCGTCTCTGCGCCGATTCTTCTTTCCGCTCGGTCTCCTTACTTGCGCCCGATCCTTGCTCGCTGGTTACGCTCTACATCGGCTCTTCTCTGCGCTAATCCGTCGCTCGACTCTTCCGCTCGATCGTAAGGTAAGACTCTTCTGTTAGGAATAGAATACGTGTGTATATATATATATATATATATATATAATATATCATAATAGCAATAATAATAATAATAATAATAATAATAATAATAATAATAATCAAAATAAATAGTTAAGGTTTTGCATTGGCCTACTAGTTCACTTTGCCTTTTATTTTATTATGTCAAACCTTTTATAGTAGGTTAAACTTTTAAATGAAAATTTTCTTTGAGTATTGTGATAAGTTCAGTTATTATTTTATAGAGAGTTGTTCGTGAATTCAGACAATCTCTTATATTAGTATTATCTAAATTAAGATTTAATTGCAGCTAACTTAGTAGGTTGAAGTAATTTTGGAGTTTTTAATAATTATTTGATCGAAAGACTAGCTATTTTGAATCAAAGTTTGTTCCATAATAAGATATAAGTATTTTAGCATATAATCAAAATTCGTAGACTATAGGTCTTTAATTAATATAAAGTTTCATTAAATTTATGTACAGTTACTAATGATAGAATCAAGAAATTTTATGTTTGAAATCAATTTGCAATATTTGTGTGATTTGGGAAAATAAAGATTTCAATGCTATTAAACACTTTAGAACAACCTATGCTGCATTTCAAACCCATAAAGAAAACTCACTTAGGGTTTAAGAATACACAAATTTTAATACTAATTTTCTCTACATTAGCTCGTTCAATCTCTTAAACAAATATGCATCATCAGTTAAGAAGAACGATGGATCACAAGATTCATAATTAACACAAAAGCTTATAAATAAAAATATTAGTTTTCATAGAGCCAACAAATACCTTTAAGGTTTAATAAAATCTCAATTATAATTTTTGCAGACACATCAAGTTTGTGAGTTATTCATCTAGTTAAGTCAAACACAAAGGTACACTGGATATTAATGTTATGCTTTCTATCTTTTTGCTGCTTAAGCATCGCTTTAAACTTATTTATATTATTATTTAATGTTTTACTCTACTGCTAGTCATGTAAGAGAGATAAAATAATGTTTATGTATATTGTGAATGTTGCAAAGGATTCCAAAATTGAGGTTGAATTAAGTTAGGGACGGTGCTAGTCCATCATGAGTTATAAGGGTGCCATTTGGAGCTTTTGAGGGGGCCTAGGTGAATGTCATGCTTAACTACATATATGATTCCATCTAGAGCCTTTAAAAGAGGCCCAGGTGAAGGTTGTCATCGGGAGCCTTGAGAGAGGCCCAGGTGAAGGTGCTATCTAAAGCTTTTAAGGGGGCCCAGGTGAAGGATATGCTTAATTGTATTTTTATGAACCTGACCTCATTGTTCTGGCTTTGCCCATCAGAACTGCTAGCATTGCTTCATAATATCAAGTCATAAACATAAACATAAATTTTCATGCTATTATACCTCTTCCATTTGAAATTGGTATATGACAAAATGACATTTATTTTGCAGGAGTTGTGATTATATTTTTTGCTATAAACTATATTTTTCCTGCAATTGTTATCATTTTTGTTTTTCGCTTTGCTTTAAATATATTTTTAATATCTATTACATTTAGAAGTGCACTAAGGCATTATCTTTAAAATGCCAGATCAGATACAGCTGGAGGCAGTTGATATAGTTTAAAGACATGACGCGAGAAAATAACTGCCCCTTCAAGGGATAATAATTTTATGTATAATGAAAGTCGTGTAATAAATTTTGAATGTTGTTTACTTTAAATTGAATGAATGTTATTTCTTATATTTGAATGGCCTTGAATATTGTGTAACTACTATTTTACCTAACTGCCAATATGATCCTACGAAAAGATGCATCCGATGTTAGTTTGATGTTACCAACTTAACATGGGTCATCACGCCTTATGAGTATATACACTTATTCACCTAAATATCCTCATCTCTATAATACTTATTTTATCAGTGAGTTTCTTCTTTGTTGACCAACATTCAGCTCCATATAAATTTTTCTTTAACCTTGAATAAAATTTTTGGATCATACAACACTTCAGAAGTGCTCTTCCATTTCACCCATCTTGCTTGGATCTATTAATCACACCTCTCTCTATTTTGCAATTATTTTGATTAATCAAACCCAGGTACTTAAACCTCTTGCTCTTCTTAATCACATGATCATCAATAGTTATATGATCAAAATTAGGGCTTCTAATACAATTGACCTACACTCCATATATACAGTTTTAGGTCTACTAAGACAAACCTTTGGATTCTAAAGTAGTCCTTTATAACTCAACTTTTGCTTTAACTCTATCCCTAGTCTTATCAATTAATAGAATATCATCTGCAAATATATATGCACCAAGGAATCTCCTCTTGAATGCGCATAGTAAGAACATCCATAATTAAATCAAGAAGATATGGCTGAGAGCTAAGCTTTGATGTAATGCAATTAAAATAGGAAAATCATTAGACAAGTTATCTTGTAATCAAACACATTTAATAACACCATTATGCATGTCTCTAGCAATATCAATATATGCAACATTAATCATTTTCTCTCCAAGGTTCTCCAACAAATTTTTCTTAGTATTATATCACAAGCCTTATTAAAGATCAACAAAAACTAAATGATGAACTTCTTTTCTTTTCTTGAATTTCTTCATCAATCCACTTAATATATGTATGATTTCATTGGTAAACTGACCTAGCATAAAACCAAATTGGTTATGAGAAATGCAAGTATCATTTCGAATTTTGTGTTAAATTACTCTCTCCCAAAATTTCAAAAATGACACATTAACTTAATTCCTTTATAATTAGCATAGCCATGAGCATCACCTTTATTCTTGTAAGTACGATTAATAATATTCTTTCTCCAATTATCTGATATCTTTTTAGCTTTTAAAATAGTACTTAAAAACTTGGTATGTTAATAAACTTTTTTCTTACACAATGAAGCCGACTCCTGAATAACATTAAATAACATTAATGATGCACATATATACACTCACATGCTCACATAAAGGAAGCATTGCTCATTCACTCTTCATTCAATGAAGACTGAAGATTGTACACTTTGGATGGGCAATGTAGCTACAGATCATGTAAAGAGGCAAACCATGTGCAGAACCCTAGATTACCTCGCCTTCGTGTTGCATATCCCCAGAAGCGAAGGATTTGATCTCCAAGGTAGTAGCCTTATAATTATTAATAGAGATATTCACATACATACGTAGAGCACAAAACAATAAATACTATAGCCCAAGCTTTAATTCTTACAAAATAAGCACTTAAAGTTTAATTAGTACATAACTCTAGCATATTTAAATTGTATCACTGCAATAGCAAGTTCTAATTTAATAACCTTGAATATAAATAACGTGAATGGTTAATAATAAAATATGGCACTTCCATAGTTAATACAGCTATTAATTTAATACTGATTATTTATAAGCTATTTAATTGAGGAATAATACTAGTATCAAAAAAATAACCAAAATAAAATACAAATAATATGGCAAACCCATGTGTTATTACACTATTGGTAAAATAATTTGTCTTAGTTCATATGCAAAAATTATATATATATATATATATATATATTAATATTATTATTAATTTTGGATATTTTTTTTGCTATTTTTTTAGGAGATTAGCTTTTTCCTTAATTGAGTGAATATCATTTTTATGGATTAAGGTTACTAATAAATATAATAATTTAGATATAGAATTTCATTAATGAATAATATTGTGCATAAAACAAGTTATTTAGCTACCATCTTAAAATTAAATATAGCCTAAAACGATTATTAAATATATATATATATATCAACAAATAAAAATAAATAAATAAACCAGAATAACTAGACTAGACTTCAGATAGTTGCCAGTGCATGAAAAACTCCAGTTTAGCCAGGACATTAAGAAAAAAATATCCAGGACCATTGAATGGATGCCTCTCCGGCTGTCCTGTATTTCTGTTTCTTTTTTTGCTATTTTTTTGGAGCTACAACAACACAGGCTCAGCCCTGCTGATGTGCACGGTCATAAAAATACTTGGAGCTTCATCTTCATCCACTTTTTGGAGCACAAAGAGGCAGATATCCCCAACTTTCAGCCGGTGCTCTAGAACAAATTCCTTCCATCCTGAAGAAAATCCCACTGTGTTCCTCTGAATGAGGCACTGAGCAGGCCAAACCCTCTCCCTGTCACTCAGCTGTAGGAGAATACGGCAGCTCGTTCGAGGTAGGTATTTCACGGCGAAAGACATTGGAATGGTCTGCAAACATGATGATAATGATGATGTGTAAACATTTGGAATTAATAAGAAAAAACTTTACGTCAGTTAAACTTTATGGACAGCCGTTGAGAGCTTTCATCGTACCAAATGATTCAAAATCACCGGCCGCACAATCTACCTCTTTGTTATTCATGCACGTATTGGCGTTCATTTGATATTATTCGTGCGAAGCAGGTATGCATGAATTACTCAATGCAACCCGGAGGGCAATGCTGTGAATGAATCACGTAGAGCCGAGCATTATGATGTTTAAGCTTGTTTATTTAGTTTCTTATGAGGCTCGAATCGAGTTTAAACACAAATCGAGCTTCATAATTCTGGTTCAAGCACACTCATTAATGGTTTTGGTATACACGGAGCGAACATGGGTGCCGAACAAGTGATTGGCAGAGGGAAATTTTTAAATCATAAGCATTATAACATAAGCTAAAGTTTCAAGAAATGAGTAAATCCATTTACTATAATAAAAGTTGAGAAAGTGCGTAAAATAGTGCAATGTTTAATGACTTAACAACTAGACTGAACTTAATAGTATTAGAGTTTAAAACGTGTCTTGTTATGCTAATGAAAACAAACAATACTAACATAAAAATTGGAATAATACAGATAGAGACAATAATATCAAGGTAGGGAAAAATCCAAAACTAGTCTTGAGTCTGGGGTTTAGAGCATAAGGTCACTAGAGTTCATAATTTACTACAGTAGTCCATGTACAGTTCACTAGAGTTCATGTAATAGTCTAATAGTTCATGAATAATTCATGAATATAGTCTGAGGTTACGGTTTAGGGTACAAAGTCACCAAAATTCATCATGTAATAGTCTAGTAGTCCATGTATAGTCCATGTATATCATATAAGGTCACCAGAATCCATGTGCAGTCTATGTATATCATGTATAGTTCACATATATCATATAAGATCACTATAGTTCATGTGTAAAGTCACCCTAAATCCTAAGCCCTAAAAGTTTAACAATGCTAATTAGTGTAACGTCAATAGTCCATCATGTATTTAAGGAATTAGTATCTAGCACAAAATTTTCATTATCAAATATATTATAAAATTCAAAAACACTTTGGTTAACCAAATAAATAATTGAATTATGAGCAAATGGGTAATTCAAGAAAATGTAAAAGGTAAACGAACCTCAAAAGCTAGTGAAGAAATAGGTTCAAATTAAATAAAGGGTGTACAGCAGTGTGGCTACATCAGGTTTCTTAATAGGACTCCAATAAGATTAAGAGTATGGACCATTATTCTTAAGTGTATGTGTGTTCTATATTCTTGTCTTAAAAAAAATGTTTAAAAAGATTTTATATATGTAGCACTCAAATCTTAATAGTATTTACATACATAGCACCTAAACTTGGATGTATAAAAAAACACGTCTCATATTTCCCAAGTTCTCGTATTTTATTTGCAATTAAAAAAAGTAAGATAATCAGAATGATAGTGCTTCATATGGAGCTAATGAAATTTAGGTATTTCAAATGTGAATTAAAAAGGATTTGGGTAACATGTTAGAAAATAACAATGTTTATACAAATGATATGTGATGTTAATTGCAATATGATTCAAATATGAAATCACATTGAAAATCAAATAAAGATCACAATGAATATACATGATTTTGCTCTGAAGTGGTAGCATGTATCCGTAATTTTAAACTTTCATTATGAATATGCGCAATGCAAATTAAGATTGGGAATTTATTGGTGTCAACCTCTTGAAATGTATTACCTATCATCATTAAACATCCTTCTAAGACAACAGTGGTAAATGTGATGTCTTGCGAATATATTCCAAATGGTGAAAAGTGAGCATGAGGATTTTAGTAATATTTAGTAAGGATTGTGGTTACATTACAAAGATCAGAGAAAAGTTGCTCTCGATTTCCTGAAAAGAAATGAAAAATATTAAGCAGAGATTGTAGATATCACATGAGAGAACGTGTGGGGAGGGGGCATTATAAAAGCAGAAAACTAATAGAGCTGTATCATGCAAACTCTTAGAAGTTAGTGCAACTAAACTGTATCATATTTTCTAATCAATAGGAAGCTTAAATATTTTTCATAAATACTAAAGTGTCCCAAGAAAGAATAAGAGAAGCTCAATTTATAGATTTATATTCAAAGTAAGAGAATATTTAAACTTGGAAGCATTAAAAGGATCTTTTTATTGAATGTTCTACGCTTTTAATGCTTCCTCTTCCCATATTTTTTTGGATCTTCCTCTTCCTCTTTTAACATGAGCAAAATCCAAAAATCAAATTTTCTAACAGAAAAATTGAATGTTCTATGCTTTTATACACTATTGGAGCCATTCCAAGCTTATCATGGATGACCTCATTTCTCAAACTATCTTTGCAGATATATGAACTCATCCATCTTAGCATCCTCATTTCTACAACACTTATTATATTGGTAAGTTTTTTTTTTGATAGATAGCAATCAACCCCACATAATACAACCAATCATATAGCTGTTCTAAAAAAATTTCCTTTAATTTTGAATGAGATTTTTCGATCTCACAACACTTCAGAAGTGCTCTACCATTTCATCCAGCCAGCTTTGATTCTATTACTCACATGGCTCTCTATTTCACAATTATTTTGAATAAGTAAACCAAAGTATTTGAACTTCTCGCTCTACTTGATCACATGCTCTACTTGATCACATGGTCATCAATGGTTATGTCCTCAAGAACAAAGCTTCTATTATAATTAAATTTACATTCCATATATTCCGGTTTAGATTTGCCAAGAAAAAAACTTTTAGATTCTAAAGTAAAAATCTGCAACTCGAATTTTAATTTAACTTAAGACTCATCAAAATCTTTATGTAATCCATTTGTTACATGAATATATTAGACAAACGACTTTGTGATCAAATATATTTATGTGAACATAAAATTAAATAATATGTAATCATACACTTTAATAGATTTATGTTTAATATAATCTATTAGCATAATTTGAGTGACAAATAGTGAATAAGATTAAATAATGTTGTCTTAGATGATTCGGGCATATTAAGCGTACACCTTGCAATGCCCATGTTAGAAAAATTGAGTTTATGAATTTCTCCCATAACAAAAAAGAAAAGGAAGACCAAAAAAGACATGAACGGAAACCATTAGAAAGGATCTTCTCTATTTTAAACTTTGGGAGGGGCTTCTTTTTGATTGTGCACAATGGAAACAAAGAATTCATGTTTAAACTACTAAAATGGTGATGACCCATGTTAGGTTGGTAACAACCAATCTAACATCAGGTGCATCTTTCCGCAGGATCATATTGGCAGTTAAATAAAATAGCAGTTAAATAACATCCAGAGCCACAGAAGTATAAAAAAACTTCATTCATTCAATCTATAATAAATATCACCCAAATTATTACATATTTGACATCATACAGAATATAAATATTTAATTCTCATAAAAAAAAAACTAAAAACTAAAAATATATTCGACGCCATGATTCTCTTTAACATCTTTAAACTACATCAACCTCCTACGGCAGGATCTGGTCTGGCATTATAAAAATAATACCTTAGTGCACATTCTAAGTACAAAGAATATTAAATAATATACTTTTAAGCAAAATAAGATAATAATAATTACAGAAAAATATGTTAAAATGCAAATAAAAGATAATCATTACTCCTGCAAACAAACATTTATTTGTCATATGCCAAATTTTCAAATATGTTATGACTTGATATCATGAAGTGACGGTAATAGTTCTGATGGGCAAAGCCAGAAACTTTGAGGCTGGGTTCAATAAATGCATAAAATCATAACCTTCACCTGGGCCCCCTTATGTCTCCCGAGGACTAGCCTCGTCCCTAACCTATTCATGCTCTATTTCAAACCCTTAGCAACATTCACAAGATACATAAACATCATTTTGTTTTTCTTACATCTTAATAGTAAGAATTAAGTGACAATATGAAACAGACTCAAAGTGATGCTTAAGCAGCAATAAAAGAAATAAGTGTATATGAAGTAAAATTCAGTGTACCTTTGTACTCAACCGTTAAGAAACTACTCAAAACTTAATACGTCTGCAAAAATTAAGTTTATTTTATTAGACTCAGAAAAAATTGATTGTTGCAAAAATAGTCTCTCTCTTAATTTTAGACAAATATATACTAATTTTGGACTAAATCAAAGATCATCAGGGTTGATTTGTTAGAATTTCGAGAGTGGATATTTAAATTGAAATGGTATTCATGTATTCCTAAACCCAAAGTGAGCTTGCATGAGTTGAATTGCAAGTCATTTGAGAACTATAACAATATGTTAAGGTTATAAGAAACATCCATAGATTTGAGTTTAGTGGATAGTAGAGTCACGACAGATCTTTGATGGCTTTGATTCTTAATTGCCACACGAAGGTAATATTACTGCAAAACATAAATGACGTTTTGTTGGATCCGTAAGATAATCCTAACAACTATAATTCAATAAATTCCCATCAGTGAAGCTTTCTGTATAGGTTTGAATAGCAACTTATACTAACAGTAAGTAGTTTTGAATAGACTAACTTGACCAATACTAGAATAATAAACTTCTCATTAATTGGTCTAATCTTGACTCATAGACTTAACATAAAGCCTATTGAAACTTACAGTAATCCTAAAAAACTAAATACTGCCTACTAATTTCTCAGCTCAAAACTTGATGCACCTAACTATAAGTTCAACCTTTCTTTAGTAGTAATTCATCAACATTATTTAAATCCATTCAGATTTCATTTGATATGAATTGCAAAATTTATTTTTGTTGAATTTTATTTCAAAGTCTAAATTAGATATTTTGCCTAACATTTTATTACATAATGTTTAAGTATTTTAAGAATACTCAAAAATTTACAATAAGAGCTAACCACACTAATTGTACAAGAATACAATACTTTGGGGCTCTTGGATGCAATTTTGCATTCCTTAAGTTCTCCAAATAGTTTAACTTTTGAAATCTTTAAGCAACAATTCAATCACTTATTTGACATGATTTATGTTTCCTTAATCCATTCTAATATGATCGTTCCAATGAAGCTTCAATTTCAGCTAAGTACTGAAGAAATGTTCATTGCAAAGCAATGATTTCTGGAAACCTTAAAGTAGACACAAGTTTTACTTGATACAAAGGTATTAGTCTGCACCCATACTATATTGAATATATTAAAGTTTAAAAAGCACACATCACTGATAGCTTAAAAACAGCTTTGGAAATAGGAATTTACAAAATTTTCTTGAGTAAAACAAATTAACTTAGATTTGAAGTAATATTAACTAACCTATACGATTCTATCTATTAAAAGGATCGATGCAAACGATGCAGGGTAAGATTCATACCTACAAAGAAGATCGGGCACAGAGAAGAAGAGATCAGGCGGAAGAGAAGGGAGTCGCGCAGATCTCTGATGCAGCTTGTTAAGACGTTGACTGCAAGAATCATCTCTTCGTCACTGACTGCAAGGTTTGCTCCCGCAGATTACTGCATCCCTGTCGTCATCTTAGGTAAGTTTCTACAGCTTGGGCAGGCTCGGGCGGATGAGAGGAAAAAAGGCGATCAAAGGCTTTGTGAGGATGAGGGAGAGTCTAGTGGCTTTTGGATTAAATAGGGCGTGCGTGTGTAACGCACCCTCGCTTCGTCGGCTGGAGAGAGCTAAAACGCTCGTCAGTTACAGGAGTCGCGTAATTGAAGGAGACGTGCGATCAAGCGAGTTTCTTGCTGATATAACTGTCGGCTCTTTTATGCGTCGTTTGCAGCCAGGGAGGTAACATTCCTTCGCCCCTTTCTACTTGAAACCATTGGTCAGTTTAATGACCGATGGTTTCTAAAAGAATGGTCTACCTTGATTGATTCCAGGCTTTAATGAGGTACGTAATGCTTAACTAATTTGAGTATGGGATTAATGACAATTTTAAATTTCCACTTTAGCATTAATTGGGTTTGAGAAACTTCCTCAATCAACAGAAAAACAGAATTTAGCAGGAACTTTTAACCGAAAACAAAAATTCACGGGTAATAAACATAAATTAGACATTGCGGCAAAAGTAGCGACTTCCTTATAAATGACCTAGGGTCATTACACCTAGTGGGATTAAGGCTTGGCATTATTGTTGTTGTTGGTAGTATAATTTGAGTACTTTTATGTGAACATTAATCATAAATAATAAATAAAATTATTTTATGTAAATAACAAGTTCCACACAATTAAGGTACAAGGATCACCCAAAATGAATCATCATTGGCTCAATAGACGAGTCAAAATAAAAAAAATTTAATTTAAAGCTTTAATTGATTAACTCATACTCAGCATAGAAGCAAATTGCACAAGTAATGGGAAAATTAATAGATGCATGTCCTGGGAAAATTTGTAATATCAATTGCCTAAAACTTAGAAAAGCTAACCTAAAAGTGTAGGGCTACAATAATCTAACGCTTGGGGGCCAAAATTTAAAAAATACACTTGCATACATTTATACCTTAGATAGCACCACCATTAGTTGTGTTGCAACTTCAGTAAACAGTGACAATATCAACTACGTAAACAAAACTAATAGTAATTGAAGTTAGAAAGGCAATTATTTCGATTAAAAAATATCCGGGAAGAATTTGATTAGCCATGAAAAGAAATCGTACTCTTTCGTGTTAGCAAAACAACATTCATTTGGCAAAGTCAACAGTTTTTCACTCCCAAATAGAACATACATAAAAGTACAATTAATGGAATCTAAAACTCTTCCGTATGCTAACAAAATTGAGACGCTGATGGTTAAGAAATTGCATTGAAAATTCTTTCAATTGAAAGATTATTAATTTGGAGGAAATACTTTTTTATTTTATAATAATTTCAAAATATATAATAAGAAACTTATCACTGAGATTATGTTGTTCAATTATAGGATGGCTAAGCCTTGAAAAGTATTATTTCAACAAAATAACAAAATTATTACAAGTTTTACTTTTTCTAATATTCATTTTATTTTCCAAGAAAAATAATAACTGATTTAAAAATTCATTTGGACATTTTGAAAGCAAGAGAACGAAACAAAAGGCCATAGCAAGAAAATACAAGAATTGTTGCTGTGGACAACAAGGTAAGTCTTACAACTTTACTAATAAAAATAGGATTATAAAATCTACTCTGAGACAAGGTCACTCAAATCCAAATCAAATCCTATATAACTAGATTTATTACTTTGAAAGACATCATACTGAGAGTTATGAAGGGGCTGTTTGGTTTGTAAGATTTGTATTGTAATCTAATTACAATGTAATTTGATTACAATATAATTTGATTATCATGTGATTGTTTAGTTGTATGTTTTGAATAAAATAATTTGCAAAGTGTGGTGTTCCAAATAATTTAGTAGTGAGATTATTTCCATAATTTCAAGACTAACAAATTGATTCCTCTCCTATGCGATTTGGTTAGTTGCAATGTCGGGGATGAGGAAGATGAAGCCAAGAATGACGATGTCGAGGCCAATTCATTGCGTTGATGTCATCGAAGCCAGGGACAACTGAGTCGGGCAGAGTTATTGCAACACAGCTTGTGTTGATGTCGATTCCTTGAGATGATGTCAGGGACGACGACGTCGAAGTTCACGGAAGGAGCTGTTCCATGCAGATTCATTGTGATGCAGCATGTGAATGAAGTCAAACACATGAACAAAGCTATTAAAGCTCACAAACAAAGCTTGTGGGGCATGAACGCAGAGAAGTTGAAGCTCGAGAAGCTCGGGAAGCTTGGGGACAACAAAGTCGAAGTTTTGCATTCGCTAAGTTTTTATCAAAAATGTGAAGAATGCAGGAATCAAATTCCCCCATTAAATTGCAATGTAAAAAATTATATATATATATATATATTTATTTAGCAGACAAGACACCAGTTTTTGAAATTCAATGGATAATAATTACTTTACATTGAAAATCCCGCAAACCTAGCAACCCAAAAAAATAGCTTTGATAAAATAAATGAATAGTTGGTGGATCAACTTGACAAAATTTCTAATGTTTATATACGCACTGATATTAAAAATAGCATAGCAATGATAATCTCTTCCCCATGCATAACAATAAACCACATGAAAATGCTTAAAGTATATTGTTTATGTTCCAAAATTAATGTAGGTCTCAAACTACATTATGCAACTTTCTTGTACTTTAATATAATGCATGCTGAAATAAATAGAAAATGAAATATTATAGAAATGCTTATATGTGTACATTGGCTAATGGAACCACTCGTAGTGCTGTACGAGGATGTCATACAAAGTTTTAATAATTGAAAAGAATATAAGAGATTCAAACTATTTTTCAGCTATTAATTAAAATGTATTGTTCTATTAGAGGTTTACTGATTTGTTCAAGTGTGTGGATGATACTTTTGCTTCAATTATTTCAATATGTTATGAACAAAAATCTATCATCGAGCCTTTCATTCCAGCCCTAACATCCCAAAATTTAAGGATCAGTCATGGCATTAGGCATTATAAAACTTGAAACAACAGCAATGTTGGATATTGATTTTTTTTTAAAATAATCACTTAATTTAAAATAAAGTCATAGTAACAATGTGCTCTTACCAAATAAAACCTCTTTAAAGCACTGCAGGGAACCATGACTGATATAAAAGAAGGCCCATCTGATTTAACTGTTTCAGCTAAGTTAAGCACCATGTTCATTTCTGTATCTGTAAGTCTTGCTTTTTTTGAAATGATGAACTTCTTAGAGTTGCACAGATTAGCTAAAGAGACACCATTGCTGTTGCTCAGGGTGCCTTCTAAAATCTCACTTTCTTGCTCTGGATAATCAAACGATGAAGTTAACAAAACTATAATGTAAAAATTACTTTCCTTCAAAGCTGATTATAACATACACGAACAAAATTAACTAAATTGAGTGATATTTAATAGTGGGCTATCAGAATGCTCAAAAGAAAAGTAATAAAACACAAAAAGTGAGCATTGAATATTAAAATCCATTTATCCCCGTCCCCCTCATTCCCTTTAAAGCATATACAATTATCTCAATTTAATCTCATACATTCCAAAATGTTTGACAACAGTTCATTAACTTTCAAAAAAATTCATGCAGGAACCAAAACGAATCTATTTTTGAAAAATATGCAAGTGTTTTAAACAAATTAGACTGTTGAACCAATCCGGAAGATACAATTAAAAAGGTTAATAATCAAACATGATGGTGAAAGTGCCAGTAAGTGCAAGACATTAAACTGTTGAAGAATATGCCATCCATGTCACTTCCAATGACAATTCCAAAGAAACCAATCTTACCATAGAAGTTTTTCTTTCTCCTTGTACCAGTGAAGTGCTTTTTCCGTCTACAAATCCTTTTAGCATTCAATTTATTTCCGACTTGCTTCTCTTTTGCGACTCTGTGTTCCCTTGCTGACTTCCGCACCACAATTAAAGGTTCTGATTGCACATAATGCTCATGAGAGCTTTCATAGCAACCATGTCCTAACTTTTTGCTAGAGACCATTATACATGAATCTTCCATAGGATCCCTTATCTTTGCACAGTAAGAAGATGCTTTCTCACAGCCACCTTTCTCAAACATCAACACAATGAAGGAAGAACAACCATCATATTTGAACACCAATGTGTCATTTTCTTGAATGCCATGAGCCAAAACAAAATTCCTCCATCCACTGTCTAGAACAACTCCATCACAACTGTTCTTCAATTCAACATGCCATTTATCACCACTTGGAACCTTTAGTTCAATAGTTTTGAGAAGTTCGCCCTTGAAGTGATCTATAAACTTCTTTGGTATGACCTGAAAAGTGCACACAATAAATGAACTGCAGAAGAGTAGAGGTCGCCTGCTTGAGAAGTGAAAGGCACTATGAAATTGAATTGGATCTTTAATACGTGTTTCATTCTTCAGTTCTTAAAATAAATACGCTACAACAGATTTTTTGTTCATAAAAAGTCTTCAATAAACATATTGGCAGCTTTCAAACCTATTAAAACCTGCAAAAAATATATCAATAGATTTTTATAGTATTCAAACAAGCAAAATATTACAACCGATAAAAGCTCATGCTAAACTGCTCTCTTAAGTTGCTAAGGCGAGTAGGCTACTTTTTGAAAGCCTAAACTGGCACTGGTAATAAAAACAACTCCCCTCACTTGTCATCAAGAAAATATTTTCTGATTGCAAGCGTGTCAAGTGTATTGATGAATGTGCAATGTTGTGTTCTATTGCTTTACGAGGGAAACAGTTCACTGACATTTTGCAATCCAACTTGATAATGCTTCCTTATGTCTAGAATAGTTTGCTCAAATCCGTATTTTCAAAGCACTATGCAAAGCCCAATGATTCTTTTTTTTAGGATGCAAAGATCAAGTGCAAACACACTTTAAGGAAGCAAAAATAATGATTTTGGCTTGTTTCAATATTAGTATTTGTAACGACCAAATATCTTTATCTGCAAATTAGGTCAAATTCCCGCCTCAAAATGCAAATTAGGCCAGAAATCGGGTTCCGGGGAATTTCAATTTAGGGCAAACAAGAATACCAATAGATAGAAATAATTTTTAGATCAAAGTGTCGTAGTTTGGGAGAATTTGGATAACGGAAACTCCCGCTTTATTTTTCTGAATTATTTAAATCCAATAAATTAAGAAAATTAAATACATGTCCGAATTCATCGATTTTCGTGTCGTTATGTTAGGTATATTATTTAAAGGCTACTCGAAAGGTTTCATCAATTTCTAAGCGTCGGTTTGATCTCAATAAATTTTCGAAGTTTAAAACTTCAGAAATTAATTAAAAATAAAATATTGCTCCGAATCAAAAAAATTTGGCGCGAGGGTGTTCGTTATGTCATAACACACCTCGGTGTCAAGTTTCATTATTTTTGGACTCCAAACGGCAAAAAAATGCAAAAATTTTAAGTTTATGTATTTATTTTAAAATTTCCTAAGGAAATTATTCTTACCCCATTGCGATCCCGTGTGGGATTCTTCCACCTCTGGCGAAAGAACCTTCCTCGCCAGTGAAAGCCAGAGCCCATGCGCAACCTGCGCATTTAATTTGGCGCAGGGAATGTCCCCCCTGCGCCTACTTATATCCCCTCCCAGCCACTCCCTCCTCTCCCACAAGCCCTTCTCTTCCCAACCACTCCTTCCCTCCCAGCCATTCCAGCCAACCATTCCAGCCAGCAGCTCCTCCCTTCCCCAGCAGCAGCCAGCCTCCTCTCCCTCAGCCCCTGCCAGCCCTCCAGCAGCAGCCGGCCACCCAACAGCCCCTCCTGCCGCTGCCAGCCAGCCCTCTTGCAGCAGCCTCCTCCGGCCAGCCACCTGCCAACCTTCGGCTAGCCCTCTTAGCCCTCAATCCTCCCTCTACCAGCCAGCCAGCAGCCTCAGCCTCCCTCCATTTTCTGACAAATCTAAACCAAGATATGAGGTGAAGGAAATTTAGGAAGGAATTGAGAAGAGTTTAGATATTTCCATTATCTTCTGCATATGAGAAATTATGATAGTTCTAATATCTCAAATACGTCATTCACATTATTATTGTATTCATTAAATAAATAATGAATAAACATGAATAATGTTATAAAATGACTACTATTTCCATTTAAGCCTTTTTTTATTTTACGATTATTTTAATTTATGTCTTTATTCTTTCATGCATTATTATTATCATAATGATAATAATAATATTATATTAATACATTAGTAACTTAATAATACAGACTTCTATCATTATGAGAATGTGAAAGAAAGACAGAATAGAAAAGAAGAATGTAAAAAAAATCTCTAAAAGACTAATTTAAAATATACAAATATAAATGTAAATTCAAAATCGAACTGTCAAACTTTGAATCCTAACAAAAAAGGTACCCAGTACATGACAAATATTATATTTTGCATTTTTTCACTGCTGCTTAGCCTCACTTTTGAGCCAAATTCATGTTGTAGCTTGGTTAGTTGTTCAGAACCAACATTCGGGGTTGTTACTGGAAAATGACATTAGTAACATTCGGGGTTGTTACTGGAAAATGACATCAGTAACATTCGGGAATGTTACTGGAAAATGACATCAATAATATTCGGAATTGTTACTGGAAAATAACATCAGTAACATTCGGGATTATTACTGAAAAATGACATCAGTAACCTACATATTGTGATAATACTTATTACAGGAAACTTTTACTTATTTTACGATGTTGCCTTACTTTTCCTGCATTTTATTATCGCCTTAATTTCGCTAATCGCATGTTTTAAAAGTGTAATATTATTATGTAATACAGTACTTAGAGTATTCTCTAATTACTGGGAATTCCAATCCCGATATTATTTTCTGTACAATACCAGGTCAGGTGCTTCTGGGAGAATATGCGCAAGAACCCTAATTCTTAAAATTTTCAATCTTGCTAATAGATCCACGGCGCTGTTTTGCTTATCTTTTATCTTTTTATTTTATTTTTCTCACTTTTGTACGAGATGTTCAATAAAGAATTTTGTAATCTGAAATATTGAAATAAATGAGAATATCTTTTTGTTTTTATATGTGTATCTATTCTCTCTCAATTTACTCAGTAGGATCCTGTAGTATGTGAACACCAGATGTCGGAACGGTTTCCGCTGAACCGATGTCGGGACATCACAGTATTACTCTAAGAATTTCATAAAATTACTCCACTTAAAATATTTACTGAGAATTTTACATTAAGAGCACTTAAAAATAATAGATTTGCAAATACAACACCTTTAATGAGATTATCTTTGCCAATTATCCTATAATAAGGTATGTACCGTTAAACACCCTAACCTATCAAATCATAGCGGAGAATAGTGCTTGGCTTTTACATAAGAGCATTGCAAGAGCGTTTTGTAAATAGCGGCTTTAGCTAATGTGACTCAATTAGCAATTGCTACACATAAGAAACAAAACAAATTAAAACGTGCTTTTAACAGCATTACAGCATTGGTTCAAAGAAAAAATAAAGAACTAATAAAATTAATTTTAAAACATATATGTTAATGAAGAATAAAATATTTCAAACAATTACATAAAAGAGATGGTAATAATGAAAATCAAGTATTATTAAATACTCTTATATGGGTTGAAGAAACTAAACAAACTCCATTGTTTTATCGCTAAAAATTTGAAGTGAATCTTGTCTTTCATATTACACAATCAACTACAATTATAAGGCTACATATATTACCAATGATAATGTATATTAAATCGTTTTGTTAAGGAATAGCAAACAAAGGAGTGCCGCATCTAATACCGCTCAAGTTCAATACATTGTTTTTATGTTGTGTCCAGTAATATTATCTAAAAGCAGTTGCTAATATCAGTACGGTTTGCATTCAAGAAAGATAGGTAATTTTTACCATTTTAATATAATAGCCTATAAGTACTTTCAGTTATAGGCTATCACATCTACCGTTAATCAGATCAAAATAGTATTTCATGGGTACAATTTCCATCTATTTGGTTATTGTAAAACAACAGACATATATAATCTCAAAAACAGCATTTGCCTAGAATCATCTTCCAACAATACACGATAAAAGTAATGCAAATAAAGAGTACAATTTACCTTGTGAAAAAAAAAAATATGTTTTTGGTAATGCTACCAATGATACGTTCAGAGAGAATCATTTCAAAAATACGCTTGAGTTAGAAGGCATAGGTTACTATAGTTCTTATTCTTGTTGTGAAGGTTTAGGTGATAAATTAAAAGTATATTATCAAAGAAAATGCTATCAAATGGAAGTAATTAAAAGCAATGAATTTGTGAAAACAGGCTACAAAACATAGGAGTTAGATGTCAATTCAATTTTAAAAACCCAATGGATAATCATGACACCTCAGAAAATAAAATTTTTGTTAAACTTCAAGTTGAAGTGTATGTAATTAATAGTTAACAATAGTTGAAACATATGCAAATTTGAACATCAGTCTACCATAAATGGTTGGTCAATCATGAGCAATGTTCTATACAAGCCCAGAATATCAATAAATGCACACAATAGACACTTATCACGTCCTTGACAATGACATTTGCATGAAACAAAACGCTGGCCACAATGGCGCTTTTAAATTTTGAAAAAAGAAATTGTCAAAGCAGTACGCTATTGCAGTTTAAACAATATGGCCTTAAACTATTCATTATGTACAATGTAGCCTCACAACAACATCATTATCACATCTAAAGCAATCTAGACTTAATGCTGGTTTCCTTCTTTTTCAACAAAAGAATGGAGCATTTAATGGTATTTGGATTGATCTGCTGTGCCTCCAATAAAAGATTGCATGAATCTTCAGCTATTTTCAGTTTTCAATCATATTCGATCATTAATTTTTGGTAGTTTCTTACTCATTTTACATATTTTAGAAAACTAGTCTAGAAAACAAAAACAACAGCAACGCTAGTTAAATTGTGCAACACATTTGAACTTCACACTCTTTAAAAACACAAGAATATTGTAATTAAGCTTTTAATATGGAAAATTCAGTGACAGCTAGCCTTGGATTACCAAACTGAGATTTTATTGGAAAATAAAGTCATGAAGTTGATGTCAGGGTAGTGCTATATGAATAGACCTATAAAGCAAAAAAAAATGAAGTGAATAAGAAGTGATGGACTTAAAAGTTCGCTTGGAGAATAGTAGAAAATCCTTTTCAGGATGAGAGAAATGAAAAAGATATAAGCATGGAATGAAAATGAATAGGGGAAACATGGGAGAAAAACTGCTAGCCTTAGTAACCACTAGAACATAGCAGCATAATTTTGCAGGTTATGTTATAGCATGATGGAAAGTATCAGGTGGCTTTTGAAGAAGCTTTTATAGCTTATAGCCAATTTAAATTGTCACATTGGTGCGAGAATGGTGATAGTCATTGCTAGATTGGGCTCCTGCATGGCACCAATTGCCAGTTAAATCATGGTTATAAGGTTTCTAATGGTCAACCAAGCATTCAACTAGTTATAAGTTTTTCTAGTACATATGTTCTCATCCTTGAACAACAGTTATTAAGCATGTTCCTAAAATGCAGCTTACAGGACCGTTCTAGAACCATCACTGTTTATAATTTTTAAACAGTTATTAAGCCACTTAGCTGGTCTCTACAATTCATCTGCCTTCTGCACTTATTTTGGTTAGACTCAACTTGCTTGACCGTAAAGCATCCTACACTTAAATCTAAGCATCATAGTTCCTTTTGTTTCTAATTCTAAGATTTTTTTTCTTTTGCTTCAATTAGATAGTCTTATTAGTGAGAATTTAATTGGTTCCTCTCTGGATAAACAATTTATTCCTATCAATCACAAAATCATCAAGAATTTTTTAACAATTATTTCAACTTTAGTTTTACAGAACCATAAACTTGTATGCATTTCCTCACATTTACTGCATTCAACTTGACTGTCTCTTCTATGCCATATACAAATCCCAATGGCATATAATTCATCCTAATATGTAAGATTTTTTCTTTAACAATAATTAAATATTCTTACAATCTTACCGATGGCAGCTATTTTTTTTTTCTCTTAACAGCTCGATATACTACTGATCATGAGCATAAAGTTTGTATCCTACTTATTCTTGAGTTCCTTCAATAGAATTTCTAAATTCCTTAGCTTTGCATTTAAATAAATTCTAATTTCATTCAAGTAAAACTATTAAATTCGCAGAGGCCAAGGCACTAGTTAGGCTTGAATAAATTTTCAACACCCTTGAAACCAGATGACACCCTAATCACCAAGGTCTGCTAAATAACAAAAAGACATACTTAACAAGCTTACTTTGGTCACATGTAATACATTTGAGCACAAAAGAATAATCGTCAAATTGAACAGTGTTATAAACTAGAATAATCTTTAAAGTAACACTGATTTAAGCTTAAATTTTTTGTTAAACATCAACAGCATACTTAATAATAAGTAAAATTATTTAAAATTAAATTTTTTAACATTTAATTTTGCAACATGCATAGCATAAATATAGTATAATCTTTACTTCCAATATCGCATCTTCATTGTCATTCAAGTTATCCATTATGTCACTCAATCTAAACGCACAATCAGCTTTCTTTATACTCATCCACTTATACTTGATTAATAGAAATTAAATCTCTAACGCAAATGCAAGATCTAATTTATTTCTAATACACGTTCATATTTCTTTAACTATTGATGATAATTTCCATTTTATTGATATAAAAAAACAAATCACCATCCCATCTTGACACATAGAAACCATCCGTAAAAATAAAGTGCATACCTTTCAGCTTGTTTCATGTAACGACACAATCAGTGTCTCAGATATTTTGGCATCACCTTGCTTAACTTAAACATCTCATTAGTCCTCCAGAACCTGCCCCAACTTAACATCATCAAGCATACAGAAAAAACATACGTAGTATTACAATCCATATCTATGTTCTAACCTTCTTCATTTTTTATTTGAGAAAATGAAATCAAACTACTAGTTTCCGTTATTTAATAAATGTTATTGTATATGCTAATGCATATTCCTTAACTAAAGCACCAAATCCCTTGAAAATTTCCAACACAAACTGGACTTCAGACACTAATATATGTTCACTATTCCGTATGAGATGGAGCTAACCACTTATTGCAACATACAATAGAATTTTATAAAAAGTACCATGCAGCTGGAGAAATCTCCAGTCATTAACTTTGAGAAGTGCATCATCTTCGCATCCACATGGTCCCAATAGAAGTGTTCTTCAAACTTCCTACAGTGCTCCTTCCACTTCATGCAATGCCTGCATTCCTCTTCCATAGTGAAACCCTGATGAAGATGGTCGTTTTGTATCAAACCCTGTTTGAGATAAAAAAAAGGATAAAAGAAAGAAAAAAAGCAAACAGACAACAACATCAACGCTATTAGAACTTTCAATATTCAAATTACTAAACCAGCCATTTTTCTAACTAAATAGACAAACCACTTAATAAATAAATTCCTTTTATGAGTAGGTATTTAAGAGTAAGAAGATTAAAAAATGAAATTCGAATCAACCCTCTACAACCTACTTCTAAGCGACATTGAAGAATCTAATTAATTGGTGACGAAGATTAGGTTGAATATATAAAATTTATTTTAAACCCTGCCATTTTTTGTCATCCCTAAACTTTATGATATATATAACCTCATTTTACAGCCAAAATTTTCCAAATGCATGATTTTGTAAATTCTACATATAGCTTGATTTAACTTAAAGGGTAAAACAGTTTACTGGCATGTAAGTAAATCCTAAATTCTAAATAATAAACTTCATACAATTTATCAATATTAAGTCAAATTTAGAACTTGGCATACCGAAGCTCTGCAAAGAGAACAGCAAAAATATGCAAATAAATACCTAAACATAGCATAGCATAACATAGCAACGCACCACCAAATAAGAAGCATCAAAACCTCATTTTCTATAATACTGAGTGACTTTATCACCAGATTCTTACAAACACAGAGAGAACGGAGCAATGCCGACAGAAGGAAGGAATTGCGTTCATCAAACTCTGCATTTTCATTGATGGGAGGAGGAAATAAGGAATTTCATATCATAATCTATTATCTATAAATAGATAACATATAAGCTTCGCTGTTTTCTTGATGAAAAAGGATTCCATACTTTTCCTTCCAAACAATCGATGATGCAAAAGGAAGATCAAAAGAGTCATGAACGCTCTATTTAGCAACATGAAATAATGATTTTAATCTTAAGTATTCCCAGCATTGATTCAATCCATTAAGTTAACCGTGACCAGTCAGTTTAAGTCATATTAAATCCATGATTTACGATAATCTAACTCAGGTCGTGTTTCCTTTCATACCTTGTTAGATTATGCGTAGACGAGCGTGGGAGGCTTCTTGGCTCCTCTGCGACGTCGTCAGTACTTGTGAATAGTATTGAATAAATTTAAGAAATTAGGTCGCAATTTGGCAGCGAAGGAGGAAGAGACCGGCCTTCAATGCGAACAAAAAGTGTCTTCGGTGTCGGGACGTCGGCATCCGGGAAGAGGATCTCAGCGTTTAGGATAAAAAAACCGGAGGAGGTTGACTGAAAAATGAAGGGTTTAGGTTTATACAAAACCACATAAAGAGGATTGGTTCGGAACATAAAAACTGTTCTAAAAAAAGTGCTAGTGTGCGAGAACGCTTTCTAAGCGCTGTTTGCCGGCTGTAAATTTAAGTGTAAATTAATTTAATTTGAGTATAATATAATTTTGTAACAGTATAATCAAATTATTTTATTATTCAGTCCTAAATTTTTAATAAATTTATAATTTTTTTGTATATATTGTATTTGTAATCTGAATTACAATATAATCATATTATAATAAAATGAAAATATTTTACTGTTTGATCATTTTTTAACAAATTTAAATAGTAAAATTACTCATAACTATATTTATTCATTGGACATTGATGCAATACCCTCCCAAATGCCCCAAAATTTTCAGGATGATGTGGCACCGTACGCCACATTAGACTACGTCATCGAAAACCCTAAAACCTAAAAGAACGCTCGCTACTCGCTACTCTGTTCTTTCGCTTGAAAATCCCGATCGCTCAGTTCTTTCGTGTGACCTAAATCCCTCGCCGCATTCTCTCACGTGATGAAAGCATATTTTGTGGCATGAGAAAACTTACCGTTTTATTTGTTGCTCTAGCTCTATTTGTCGGCTGCAGATATGCTATCGAGAAGCTATTTATGTTAAATTTATTAACAGAATGTCTTTAGATTTATGTCAAGCATCAAGAATTTTGTTATCTTAGAATGTCTTTTTTAAATATTGAATGAAGCTCATATTTTGTGGCATGAGAAAACTTACCGTTTTATTTGTTGCTCTAGCTCTATTTGTCGGCTGCAGATATGCTGTCGGGAAGCTATTTATGTTAAATTTATTAACAGAATGTCTTTAGATTTATGTCAAGCATCAAGAATTTTGTTATCTTGGAATGTCTTTTTTAAATATTGAATGAAGCTAAGATTAATGTTAGCTTTGTAAGAGACTGTGCATTACCTAAAAAATGATAACATTTGATCTTAGAAAAAGAATTACTGGTGATACTTATTCTTTTTTCTTATATGTGTTTAATGCTTTGTTGCCTCAATAAAAAAAAATTTAACTATTGATGGGTTCAGTTAGTTGAACAATTCCAATTTTATTTCTTTATATTTTACTAACAAAAAATATACTGCCAAAACATGTATATGCAATTATTTGCTGCCAATGTAATAATATTATTTATAGGCAAAATGATCAATGATATATATGCAAACTTAGATCGATGCCTAATGAGAGTATGGATGTTATTAATGAAATTCTTTCTATTCATTCAATTTAGTATGCATAATGTTCTTGTTTGAAAATGAATGGCCCCAACACATTTTGCATTCAAATGTACCATAAACCAATTTAGGGACATCAACGTCACTCATTATTCTTTGGACTTAATTATTAGCCCAGCGGATGCCAAAGCTGTTTTACTGAGCATGTTGTAAGAATAGAAATTGATGATATTATAAAAAAGTGTTAATATTGTGGTTTGGCTTGTGAATCTTTTGATCAAATTTTTATATGTGGAGATAGTGCCAAGAAGGTTTGACAGTTTTTGCCAAATTTGTTAGTCTCCATTGCATTTTCACTTTAAATTTTTAAAGCCATTGCTTCGACTTGACAGCTTTCTGCAACTTTGTGACTACGGGATATATAAGGATGCTTGTTCTTGTTCTTATTACTTGACATACTTTGGATGAGCGCAATAACTGTAAGAATAGAAATTGCCATTTTAATCCTAATCACATTATTTGAAAATGTTAATAATATTACTAATGCTATTACTACTTGTTTATTATTGTTTGCTAATTAATGGAGATATGTGCAACAAACAGTTCTTTAAAATTCTGCAAGATTTTAGAAATATCACAAGTAAATTTGTGCATAGGCTGAAGCCAAATTTGGGTTTTTATAAATTGAATGTGAATGGCTGTTTTAAGAAGGACTGTGGCTACTCAGGTTTCATTCGAGCTTAGCTCTTTATAAATTGAATGTGGATCTTCTTTAGCTCTTTATATAAGATTATGATATCCGAAATGGTGACTCATTTTGCAAAGCTGGGTTTTCCCCATATGCTATTGTTTACGATTGTTTTGGTCTTATGGTGATTCTTCCATTAATGTACATATGCAACCAAATTTGCTTTTTTTTCTTATTGGTGTTATGCATTCAAACATTTTTACTATATGAAAACTTATGAATTTTGTAACATTTATTTTATTTTTGAATAGTTTTATTAGTCGCATGTTTTTATTTGAGACAAGGATGGATTGTATTGTTGTTTTAAACCTCATTCGACGGTTTGGTGACTTCATTTGGACAGATTCTACACTTGAACAGATTCTACACTAATTATAAGGATTGATGCCCCATCGAGTCTTTGGTCTTATGTGGGCCTCAATTGGAGGAGCTGAATCCTAGTCATTCTGTTAATTTGGCATCTCAATTATTTTATTCATATACATAAACTAATTTGGCATTTCAACTTTTATTTTTAATGCTACTATTGATGTGGCTCGAATGGTGTTATGCAGTATTTATATATTAGGAGTTTTTGATAATATGCTCAATATACTTCATATTAAATTTTTGATTAGTGTAATTTATTGTAAATGCTTGTTTATTTGTTTATTTGTCAATATAAGTTCATGCTTTTAAATCATGGGCATCTTTATGTAGTCTTAATTGTCATATCTCATTAATGCTTAGCACAGTCCACTCTCCAATGCTGCAATTCAATGTAACAAACATATATATGAGATTCACGTGTTGCATGAAGGCTTGACTGTGCTTCCACTGTAAGTAATTCCATTAGAGAGCTTTACAAAATTGTTTGCCATCATATTATTACTTGTTTATGTTTAATATATGTGGGTTTAAATGCTATTAAAAGTCGAGCTCTTTTCTTTGCAGGTTTGACTACGCTTCAGCTGTTTTCTTCCTTCGCACGGCCAAATGATGGATCCTAGACTTGAGGGAGCACGGCCCAACGAATTTGATGGCTGCAAACCAACAAAGAACAGCTATCTACACTTTTGAAAGAGTTCAATTTTGTTTTTTTTTTAGTTGTATCAAATTTTATTTATTGTTTCAAAACTAAATGTATTAATTCATACAATGTATTATTTTATGTTAAAATGAAATGAAATTAAAGAGATTTTCACAATTTGTTATATTCCTTGTCTAATTTGAATGAACAATATCATTTGCAGTAATGCCCGGAATGGTAAATTAAAGAATACCTAATCACCTTTTTCATCTGATTGTTTTCTTCTTAGATATGCATTTATTAATTGCATTCTCATAAAATATTTTGAAATAACTAGGTTAAAAATTACCCAAGTTCAAACTGGAAGAATGTGCACCAGAATTATTTTCTTTCCCAGATACGTTAGCACCTCGTAGTAAGCTTTTAATGGCTGAAACTTTTTGCTTGCTTGAATTAAGCACACTTTCAAGACTTCTTTCAGAATATTTTTCAAGTGGCCTAACTTGTGAAGCAAGATTGCCTGCAGAAAATGGCTCCCTCGAAGCAACACTAGAACCTTTATCGATTGCAACAAATGTTGTTGGACGGTATCTAGGCAAATTTGAAGCAAATGTATGAGATGACGATTGTGCAAGCTGAAATCCTCCCTCAAGTAGTGATGGGGATGCATATCTTTTATGCATACCTCCATCTTCATCATTTATTAATCTTTTAAATATGACTCATTTAATTATTTTCAAATCAAAATACAATTTCTCCAAAGTCATAGAAATATCCTTTTTACAAAAATCATACAACTTCAAATTATAAAGCAACTGTCAATGATGAACGTTGCTATATCCATGGTTTGTACATTCATATTGCCCATTGCTATAAGCTCCTGATTTAAACACTCCCTAAGCCACTTCCTTCCCTCGATAAGTTATGGAGTTTTGTCGGTTCCTTTGATGGCATCTGAAGCTCTACAAGAGAGGTGAGAACCTCGTCCACGCAAGGCCGATTTCTTGGATCATCATCCAGGCATTGCAAGGCGAGAGTGGCTATCGTCTGAGCTCTTTTCTTCGAATAACAGCCCTAAATCCTTGTGTCAATGATCCTCAGCATTCTCCTTTTGTCATCCAAAAAGGGTTGTGCCCACTCCACCAAAGTGTCTTCAGAGGAACCCCTATCAGCTTCCACGGCTCGCCTTCTGGAAAGCAGCTCAAGCAGCACAACTCCAAAGCTATATATGTCGCTCCTTACGGAAGCAAGGGTCTGAAGGATCAATGAAACCATCAAGCAATAGATAAGGCAATATAAAAGAATGTATACCGAGTCAAGGAGGATATTTGACATTTTCAGATCTCGAAAAATCACTTGTTTCTCCAAGCTATGCAAAAATGATAATCTATGTGCAACATCAATTGCAATGCTAACTCGCATAGCCCATGATATCTGCTAAGCCCCTCCTGCAGGTAAAAACTAAAAGAGCAAAAGAAAAAAGTCATGCATTAAACAACATCAATTGCAACTTCAATGCTATCTTTCCGATAAAAGCATGCATAGATTCTGCAACATCCTTAAGATTAAAATCATTTGTCTGTGCACTAGAACCACTGACCTATTTGCTTAGACTCATAAGCTTCCATCTCCATTTACCTCTATAATATGGCTGAGTTTAGCTCATGTTCTAGTGCACAGACAAATGATTTTAATCTTAAGGATGTCTGTCTAGCATTTGTCTGTGCACAGAAAGAATGGCTGAGTTTAGCTCATGTTCTAGTGCACAGACAAATTCAAAGATAGCTTTTTTTTTCCTATTTGCTTAGACTCATAAGCTTCCATCTCCATTCAATGAGCTTACTCATTCAGAGGTTTACTTGGGTAGAACACATGAAACGTCATTTACAACAATGTAGGAAAACATCTGTGAATTTCTTGCCCCATATCACTGAACTTGTAGTAGCCCTTCCATGCAATGGTTGTTGCGCATAAATTAACAGTATGATGCTTCTATATACTATTCTAAAATGTTTCAAGGTGCACAGGTACAACACCCCACTTTCAGCAAAGAATTGATAGCTTTGCATCAGGCTATAAAATAATTATATTACCACTATCTATCATATGTAAGATCACATGTTACACTCAATTGTGTAAAAGAAGATATGCTGCTATTAATGGTGAGTAAAAACATATGTTGCTTAAGATCAATTGTTGCCACCTATTATGTGTAAAATCTAATGCTGCCAATAATCACTTTAAATTTAAATGATGCTACTTAAACTATGAGACCTAAATGCTGCTCTTATTTCTATGGTAACTTAAATATTAAGGTTGTATTTATGATTACAGAATTTATTTTGATATCCTATTAATACTGGAAATAAATACTATGCCCAAGCTTTAGATATTAATATTGACTGCCATAAATAAGGTGTTGAATAAATGCTAAAGGTTCTTTTTATATCTAATGGCGAATATTGATGCTTAAGTTGTAGTTGTAGGTGTAATATTGGATTATGTTTTTAATATATGTTGATGTTCATTAAAATGCTATTTTAAATCCCAACTATCTTTTTAAAATGCTGAATCAATTATTGCCTTAAATTGTAAAATGAGATTATAAGTGATCCACATGCTGCTAGGTATCATATAAGGAATCAATTGCTCCATCAATTGTTTAAGAAAATGAATGCTGCCATTATTTTCTATTATAAGATCTATATGCTGTCAATTCGATTTACATTTAGAATCCAAATATTGTCATATTGCTGTCATTTAATTTATGAAATTCAAATGCTGTTCTTTAGTTCATGATGAATCAAAGATTACCAATTATTAATTCAAATTTAAGGTTGCTAAGTATCATTTAAGAATAAATGCTGCCTTTCATTCTAATTTAAGATCAAGGGATTATATTAAATCATTTGTCGTTCATTCATTTAAGGAGATATATTCTGTCATTTAACATGTGTAAAATCATATGTTTCAATCGATTGTCTAAAAGAATATATGCTGCTATCTAGTGTGAGTAAGAACATATGAATACATAGATATTAATCATAAGATCCAAATGCTGTCAATGGATCATATGAGAATCAATGTTATTCTTTTATAGAATCATACGGCTGCCACTTAGTTATGTGTTACAAGAGGTGACAATAGATGATATGAGCATCAATATTGTTATTCTTTTGTAAGATTATTTGCTGCCATTAACTTCAAATGATCAATTGTTACTATCAATTATATATGAGAATCATATGTTGCAAACTCTTGTTCTTATGAGAGATCAAATATGATCATATGTGGCCAATTGTATATATGAGAGAATCAATAAAATCTCAAGTATTATAATGTTGCTATCAAATGAAATGAGAGAAAATGTGCTGCAATTTGAATTTAACATGAATTATATAATATCATGAGTCAAATACTGCCAACATTTATATTATAAGATTCAAATTACTGCCATGAATCAAATTGTTGCCATTTAATTTATTCAAAATACTGCTATGTGTTTTAAGAAATATAAATACTGTCTTTTATTTCATTTTAATCAAATGCTATCTTTTCAAACTATAAGATAAAATGTCGCTATCACACGTTGCCTTTCTTCCCAAATGGAATGGGACAAAATGCCATGAAATTAATTGATTTGTTCGAGTATAACTAAATGCTGTTACTTATTATATTATGATTAAATGCTATCAATTAATCAGAGAATTTAAATGTTACCATTTGTATTATGAGATTCATATGCTGACACTATTTTAATAAGAATTATATGCTACTGATTAACATTAAGAGATTGGGTGCTACTATTCATCATGTGTAAGTGTAGTTTGATGCTGCCATTCTTTATTAATCCATATGTTATCATCTAATGTAAGAATGAATGCTGTCACATTTTTACATAAAATTATATGTTGATCTCTGCTATTAAATTTTTAAGAACCAATGCTACATGTGTTCTTTGAGATCTAAATGCTGTCATTTATTCTATAGTGATAGAATTGCTTCCATTTCTTATCTAATAAAATGTCAAATGAATTATAAGAAGCAAATGTTATTAGTTTAATCAATATTAGTTCAATTAAAATAATGTAATGCTGCCATGAATTAGGGAATTGAATGCTATCATACAAACTGCTGCCATTCATGTTACATAAATGCTATTATCTACCTCATAAAATCAAATTGTTGCTACCTTCGTTATAAAATCAAAATAATGTCATTTAAATAAAATAAATGCTGCCATATTTCAAATAAAATCAAATGCTGCGATGTATTTAGGAGATTCAAATATTACAGTTTACTTTGTAAAGATACAAATGTTGCCTTTAAAATTTACATTTGATTAAATGCTGCCATAAGGTCTAAGTGAGATTCAAATGCTGCTCTTCTTTTAATAAAATCATTTGCTACCTTTAAATTAAATAAATCTGGTTTCTTGTATATTTAAATGCTAACTTTAATGATATTATTCTTTGCAGGTTAAGTTGTAAGAATAATACATGAATGTTAAATTAAATGCTATGTGTAATATGCCACATAAAGTTGCTCTTATAAATACTAATTTTACTTATGCATTTCCTTTTTATTAGATGTTTTATATAGGATGAGTAAACTGCTTAGTTCAATTTTATATATTTGTAGAACTGGAAATGAGCAATCCTGTAAAAAGGGTTAAACTCTATTTTAGAACTGGAAATGAACTCTATTTTAGAATTGGAAATGAGCAATCCTATAAAAAGAACTAAACTCTACTTTAGAACTGAAAATAGTCAATGGATTGACTTATATTTGATTGTGTAAAATTGTTTATTTGAGCAAAAACAAAGGAGACTCTGCCGAAATTTCTAAGAATTTTTGGACTTAGAAATTTTAAGAAAATATAAAATGCTTTCACTTTAATTTGCATTTTCTTAACTTTAATTTGCAATTATTTTTTTTCAAACTTATATTCTTTCTACTTTTATTTAGAATTGACTCATGATCAAATATCTATAAGTCAATTTGGAGCTTAATTAGCCCCAATCTTTGAGTAAATTATTAAAGCTTAGATAACAAAAAGATATCACATACATTTACAATTTTTGCAATCTATTGAGTGCTTGCCTAGCTTTGAGCCTCTTTCCTTAAACATTCATTCAAGAGCATTGTGCATAAATAAAGATTTTTCTTAAAATTTTAAAGGGGAATGCCTTATGGCAAATTGAGTACAAAAGAAAGCGCTTATATTAGGACTTCACATTTTAGAGAGGGTAAATGCGAATGTTCAACTTCCCCACTATATCTGGTTAAGCAGACATGCTTAATTCCTCGCCCATTCTGTTGTGTACTCCTACAGAATGAGGTATTTCTAAATGTAACTTTAACTAAAGATATAAGAGATTCCTTTACAAATTGTAAGATCTCTTCATAACTGTTTAGTTATACTTTTATATCATAGTTCTAGACTATAATTATCTTAGATTGAGAGTCTAAGATATTTCCTCATTTCCTTTAGCTTTACACTCTCTATCTTCAGTATTGTGTATTACTTATTTTAGTTTAATTTGAATACAGTATATGTTGCTTAACTTTAATTAATGCTTCACTATATGTCAATTGTTTACTTAGCATATATTCCAATTGATCATATATTACTTTTATTTCATGCACATAGTAGTTCCTAGCCTTTAAAATGCTTTCCCTTACTAATTTTCAGTAATAGGCTATAACTTTATTAAAAGTGAGTATTTTTACTCAACTTATTTCATACTATTTTCCTTACAGTTATGCTTACTTCATTTTCTCATACTTTACAGTTTTTATAGCACCGCTGCTTACTTTAAATTGTAAATTATAATTGTGATATCTTGTTAATCTAAAAATATAGCCAATTTTAAAATGTGCTTAGACTGTTTAGTCTAACTACACTTTTTCTTTTTCTTGGCTTTGCACTATCATATTTAAATACCAAAATATGATAGATTAAGAGCCCTTTTATTCAGGTGATGTAGGTCCAAGTAGCTGAAGGGCTTATAAAGAATTCTGCTTCCGCTTAATATTAAATAATTTACATGTATAAGTGAGAGAGAATGATTTACTTATTGCATTTTTCTCTTACTTTTAAAAAGTTTGTAATAATTAAAGTTTGTAATAAACTGTCTAAGTTACTTTTGCCTACATTTATTAATATGTGTTGTATTTTCTAAGTTTAAAACTGCTTGGGATAAATGAGTGGATTAATCTAATTTCTAGCATTGTAAATATTTACAACATTGCATTTATATGTATATTCATTTTCATTCATTTAACTTAATATATGCTCAAAAAGTGACTTGGCCATTTAACATCAATACTTGTTTTATTTTCTTCTAATCAAGTGTTGGGTGCTAAGGTAACATCCCAATCATTGGATTAATCTTCTATCCAATTATTAGGGCCATTACAGTTGGTATCAGAGACAAGGTTGTGAACGTTAAGTTAAAAGAGAGATATCCACTCATCCAAGTCAACAACACAGAAAGGTAAAAGTACTTAAAGAAAGTGTCACCTTAGGAAAGTGAACGAACTTCAAAAACAATAATTGATAAAATCCTACTTGAATTAAGTAATTAATCTAGAGTTTGAACTAGAATATATTTCTAATTCCTTTCAAAGTCACTTATGACTTGTAGTTTCTATTTCCTTTCCATTCTTTCTGTGTACTTTCCCAAAGTACTATAATTTTTAATGAGTTTTATGAGAATCTTTTCTTTTACAAGTTTTTGATTTTCCTATTCTTAATCTTCTTAGAATGAATCCTGATCAATCTTTTCCTTCATCAAGTAAGGAGTTTAAATCTTCTACTCCATCTCCTATAGGGGAATTAAGGGAGTTAATGCAGTTGATTAAAATTATATCATAAGCCCTATATAGGGTAGTTGTGAGGATGGTTCCCTCAAGTACTCCCTCTAACTCATCTCCAACCCCTACACTATCATCTTCTAATCTCAAATTTCACTTCCCTCCTATCCAACTCCACTAGAAGTTTTTACTCCAATTCCTTATGTGGTAAAAGAACTTACTCCTACCACTACATCTCAAACTGATGAGATGGAGAATTTGAAGGGAATTTGCTTACTAGTGAGATTTCATATATGTTGAGCCTCTTTAATAAAATTTAAATTAAATTCCTTCAAACATGTCTGAATCTCTTAATTAAATTTCTAGATTATAAATCTATTATAAATTACCTATGTTTTGATAGAGTTGATCTCTTAATGTTTTCATGAAAACTAATTATCTATATTTTCTTGTATTGCAAACAATACCTTTAATATGTTATGACATTTCCAACCACTTAACGAAACATGCAACATATATATATTTTGAATCAGCATTGTTTGAATTCCAGAAATATGGCTCTTAGAGCTAAGTTAGTTACCACTTTCATGATGGGAAAACTTTGGTGGCAGTCAATATAAGGGAGCAGGTGTTTAGATCTTAGGAAACAATTAGTGAAAATTCCAACATTTATGGCACTATTTCTTAATGGGAGACCAATGTTCTTTAAAGATTTAAGGCCAACAAAGTGTACTTTCCTTAACAAGCATAGAATGTTTGGGCATAAAAATGATTAATAAGGGTTTAATTGAATCCTATGTGTTGATTTATAAGGATATTTATGCCTTGATTTTTTTTTAAAAAAACATAACTTTGTACTTGGTCATTAAAACTTCAAATCAATCACTCTATCAAAAAGGGTATTATGTAATGACTTTGAAGATAGAGTCTATATGAAGATCTCTAATTAACTTAAGAGATCAAAACAAACCGGCAGAGTGTGCGTATTACACAAATCATTACTTGACCCTATTCAAACTTAACATGAATAGTTTGAACAATTATTAGAGATACTTATCTTACTAAATTCTTTCAATGCCAAATTATTCAAATTGAGCACCAATCAACCTGAATAATGTCTAAAGTCTTGCCACTTAGTATGCATCTTAAATTATAATTAATTTTAACTAATGCATTTTTCTTTCCAATCTTACGTAGATAAATCTTAATATTATAGACCAATAAAAGTGTTAATTGGTTGATAACTTATCAACCAGTGAGAATTAGTGGAGGATGTACGCACCTAATGTGTTTTGAATTGAGTGCATCAATTGTAGCTTTGAGCAAAAGTTCTTAATGTGAATTTTCATGGTTGGTAAAAGTTCTTGGAGAACACATTATGTATCTCTCTTATTTTCATATTTTTATTGTTATATTCTAAAGACTTAATTGCTCCGTTAAGAATACATTTCTTTCATTGGAAAATGATTGGCCCAAGAATGCATCAACAACTTTGGGAGATATATGAAATTACATTGATCAATTTGTTCACATGAGCTAATAAAAAGAGTTTGCTTGAGCTACAATATGGCTTAACTTTTCTATTTACTCATTTAACGACACATCATTTTATTGTCTAGCATGACAAGTCATTATATATAGCACTTGTCTATATAGCATCTCGGTAACTTTTAGCCAAGTGGACAGAAGAGGGCATCTTTTCCGAAAAATGTTATAGTGGTATTGTGAACACTACTTCAATTAATTTAAATTGGATGCTGGCTTATACATGATTTTTTTTTTTTTTCCTTTTGCAAACATTATATATGATTATTTTGTATTCATGTATCCTATCTTGCAGGTATTATAATTCTATAAATAAGGTGATTAGCATGACATGCTTTTATGGATAGGAGGTTGCTTAGGAGATATTCCCTTAGTTATTTACTTTTGACTTTTTGTTGGCTCCAATTCATGGATGAACTTTTGTCAAACGAACTTGGAGCCCTTCATTTTGTAGTATGAAAGATTGGTGAGTTTGGATTGTTCTATTTCTAAATAAGTTACAATCGCCTCCCATATATGTTTTATTTGTCTAAAATTTTCAACTTAATTTATATCATCGCTTTGAATAGAAAAGAATATTGAATTTGATGAGTCTACTTTTAACTTGACCAAAGGAAATATCTGATTTTTTCTACAAATGGATTAAAATGGATGAATTGCTGACTAGTTATTATGATCATCCTCTTTTAAAATAGTCAAAGGACTTATTAAGCAAATATAAATATAAATTGATAAGTGAATGCTCCTTAGGGTGCTCTTCTTATTCTTATTCTTTTTGGAAACATGTAAAGAAATAACAGTTGTTTTCGCTAATTCTGGCAACATGTTATGTTTCATAGAAATATTTGTTTGCTTTCTTTCAACCTCCTTCTTAAAATGAGAATCAAGTCAATGTATCTTCAGAATGAACTATATGAAAGTAGCTTTGATACTTGATGACTGAAATTTTTAAGAAGGTGTAAATATAGCTTTCATTTCACATTATTAGGTCAATATATTTCTTATAAATATTTGGCTTCCATAAATAGTTTTTATTTGTGCACGACCATCCTGAACAATGAAAAATTGATTTTTGTTTGTTCTTTTACCATACTTTTATAAGTAACACTATAATAAAAAGGGTTTGCTATCTAAATTACTTTTGAAACATGCAAGGAATTACAGACATAAGTATAGCCAATATGTGACATTGGTAATCCACTTGGTAATGTTACTTGGTTTATTCAAATGGATAATATTATAATCATAAAAACTTATCCTGATTTAAAATAAAAGCAAAGGCTGAATTTTTGCAATAATATAAGAGAAATTGTTTTGTTTATGATTTAGGACTTACAAAAATAATTTTTACTCTAAAATTCTAGAGACGTTATCTGTACGGAGTTAAGTGTGAGATGTTTACTAATCAATAAAGGTTGAAGGACATCTTCACTCAATAAGAACTTAACTGTCGTCAGCATAAGAGTCTAGAATCAAAATGTGAACTTAAAGGTCATATACCATCAGGGTAAAGCTATTTACTAATAAATGCCTTAAGTTGTAATGTAATTTTAACTTCGCTCTGTTGTAATGATTTCTTTGATCAAGAACTTTGAGAGATTGAATTTAGAGCCGATCAGATCTGCTGATTTGTGCAATTTTCTTCTATTCATCCCAAGTCATTTCTAAGATCAAGATAATCAAAGCTCAGAAAGAAGTCTTCTATTCATCGCAAACTGAACCACTGCAGCGCGCGATCGCGCTCGCGGTTCGCAAACTGAACCGCTACAGCGCACGATAGTGCCTAAATTTACAAAATGACCCGCTGCAGCGTGCAACAGTGCCTAAATTGGCAAAATGACATGCTTAGCGCGTGGCAGCAGATTTCTTTGAAAAAATCTAGAAAGTTGCACCAATGATTCAGAATTCCTTTGATAGGCCTTTTTCATGAAAAGATACACATAATTTGATTAAAGAAGTAGCTTTAAAATCAGAAATGAATGAACTTTTCTTTTATTTTAGATATAATTTATGAATTCATCATTAGACATCAGAGATTTATCATAATAACATAAAAATCTACAATATTAATTTAAAGTATGAGCAGCAATCTAAAAAAAATTAGAGATATATTAGTTTAAATGCATATTCATTATAGAGCTGAAGCAGATTACAGTAAAAAACACGTATAGTTTCTGTTCTATCCATTTGGAGCAAAAAATTTACTCACATTTGAGTTTGACAACATATAAAACTTACTGCAAGAAAATAACAAAAATCCTTCAAATGATAAAAAGTTGTTGATATTATATAGAAAAAATTAAAAGACTAGGATTCAGCTCCTCCAAATGAGGCCCGCAGAAGACTAAAGACTCGACAGGGCATCAATCCTTATAATTAGTGTAGAATCTGTTCAAGTGTAAAATTTGTTCAAGAGGTATGGCCAAAGAAAATCACCAAACTGTCGAATGGGGTTTAAAATAGCATCACAATCCATCATTGTCTCAAATAGAAAACAAGCCAACATATTCTTCCCCAAACATAGTTGAAAACTTAATGAAACAATAGTTTGAAGTTAATGAAACAACAACCCCAAATTGACAATTTATAATTTGAAGTTTCAGCAAGAAACACTTTGAAGACTTAAGATCCATTGCAATTGCTACTAATAAAAATAATTTTTCGATTCCATCTATTTCAGGCATGTAATATTAAGAATGTAATGCTAAAAAAACCATCTTAACAACTCGAATATGACAAACATTTCATTATGTGTTTTTAAATAAACTATTTCAAAGGCATATACATAGTTAAAAAAAATGTAACCTAATAAACTCTAATATGACAAACATTTCACACAATAATATGCTGATCTGACCAATCAAGTAAATAAAGAGACTAAAAGCACTACAGTAATATACCAATCAACTGATGACTTTTCTTGATACCTCCCTTCCAATAAACAGTATCACAGAATGATTTCAAGTTGGGATGCATCAACAATATTCTATAAGAGATGCAATCTGTATCATAAGTTACATAGCCATGTTTCTCATATATATAATCCATTCATTTAGCAAATCAACTCATACATCAATCATTAATCCTTCAGGCATGTAATATTAAGCATGTAACGCTAAAAAAGCCATCTTAACAACAGCACTGTATAAATAATAATGCAAATGCTATAAAAAGCTAGCTTAATCATTAGTACCTGCTATGTAGAATATAAAAAAACTGAAAATATCAATCACAATCATCGTCTAACTTAAACAAGCATCTTTATCGTGTGCATACATGTCATTATTTATTGTTAAGTTTCATGCAGTAGAAGAAACTGAATCACCTTCCAGCATCAAACAGTGAAGCAACAATGGCATACAGGGAAAGTAACGACAAAACCAGAACCACCTTTCAACCTCCTCATTGGAAACAGTTCTCTCAAAAAGAGACATCAAATCAGTTTACCAAATCAAGAGTTCATGATGAAAGGCAAAATTGAACCTCATTTAATAAAAGATAGCATTTTTGTTCTATCCATTTGGAACAGTGAATTTACTCACATTTCATTTTGGCAACATATGAAATTTAATTAAACAGTAGTTTTAAGTTAATGAAACAGTAATTTTAAGTTAATGAAACAACATCATCAATTTAACAACATATTTTGTTCCAGTATTCAAATGAAGCAGCAACCAAATAACCCCCTTCACTACAAATTAAAAAAAAGTGCCTAATCAAGAATCAACTAAAATTGTATTAGTTTAAATGTGTATTCATTAGAGAGCTAACATATTAATTAGAGAGAAAAGGAGAACGCAAATTTGAGCTGATTAATCAAATGCTTACATGAAAAATAAGTATAAAATGTTTAGGTCTTGAGCTTTTTCTTCCCTTTTCTGTCATGATGACTTGTAAGTCTTTTGGTTAGCGGGCGTCCCTTTGGGTGTGCTCGAGCAGGATCTTTTATTACATTTGGCACTCCATGACCACAAAAACCTTTAAGCTTTTCTTTAAGCTCCTGTAAGGCAGTTAATGTATATGCACGAGCCTCATCATTTACTCCCCCAATGCTAATAATCTCATTGGCATGTTGTATGCTTTCAACAAAATAGTCACCAGATGTTCTTCTGATGTTGGTAGTGTGAGTTGAAGAGTCTAATAAATGAGTAAATTGTCTATTATCCTTTCTCCATCATGAGCTTACAAATTTTTCAGGAATTCTGGCATTCTCTTTTTGACGCAAAACACAGAGTATGTGTGAACAAACAATCCCATGAAACTGAAAAGAGCGGCAAATGCACCACATATCCTCTTCGATGAGATTATAAAAAACTCTAAAATCAAGTTTTCTCATTCCATCCCACACAGTTACCATATATATTTTAAATGACCCATTAAGTTGTGCATCTGAGATAATACAGTTCATCAATTTCTTTACTTCTTCTTGGAATCTGTAAAATATATTTAGAGTATATATTTTAAATAATTGTTCTTTGTATACTAGATCTGAAATAAGTTGTGATTGGGAAATATATGATCTAAAATCAGCTTGTGCTTGCTTTTCCAACTTATCTTTAAGAGCATTTTCATATTGCTCAATAAATAAACGTAGACTCGTCTTAGAGTTCACGTACCCATCAAAGAAAGCATTTACGCCTTCATCTAGTTATGTAGTTGACATTCCAACCCAGAAGAAATCTTTCAAGAAAATGGGCACACAGTTTGTCCTTTTCTCATAAAGAGACGTGAACCAGTCATTCTCAATAAGCTGGTATTTGACCATCACCACCAACCAAATGTGTTCAAACTCATACACAGTCAAAGAGTCAAAAGCTACCGATGAAAATTCAGAGATTAACGCTTGTTTATCTTGTCTACCACCTACTTTTTCTAGAAATTTCTGCATGATATGCCATAAACAAAGATGGTGCTCTGTAGATGGAAACACCTCCAAAATTGCAGATTCTATAGCTCGGCATTGATCAGTTATTATTCTGTTTGGATGTTTACCATGCATGCAAGCGTTACCCGCTTAAACAACCACAAAAATGTTTCACTAGTTTCATCACATAATAATGCACAAAAAAAAAATAGAGTTTCCATAATGATTAACACCCATAAAAGATGCAAAGGGCATGTCATACCGATTTGTGAGATACGTAGTATCAAAAGTCACGACATTGCCAAAATGATCATATGCCATTTGGCACCGTGAATCAGCCCAAAAAACATTCTTCAGTCGATTATCATCTATCACATCAACGCTGTAAAAAAATTTTGAGTCCTCATTTTGCAATCTTTCAAAATATTTAACTAAAGTAGCTGCATCCCCAACAACTAAATCCAATGCTCTATACTTTGCAACAAAATAATTAACACTATTCAATGCTATAATAATGTAATCATATAATATTTTGGTATAACATAATAATTAATATGCACAATAATTAACCTGAGTTGTAATCTACTAGCATTTCTTTTTCTAATTGCAAGCAATGTTCCAACTCCAATTTGGTCATCATTAACAATGTTTGTTCTTCAAAATTGCTAACATCATCAATTAAATGGGGAGTGCTATTTGTAGCATCCATATGTATGTATTTGCAAACTAAGATAAAAATTAGACAAATTAAACATACTAAATTTAAATATAAAATAATATATATGCTTATGACCAATATCGTTCGATAGCACTTCCAAACTAACAAGCTACAAGTGATGGTACTTAAATACTAAAATAGGATTTAATCCTATCATTCACTCTTAATCTGAAAATTACCCTCTATGTCATGTGCCATTATTTCATTATAAAATGCTTATCTAATAGAACCCATCAAAAAATCAGCACCCATAAGAGCATAAGACAATATTAAAGAAAATATGTCGAAAGATTGTGTAAAGTGCAACATCTAATAGTATGAGAACCCATAAGAATAGCCATTTGCAGAACTCATAACAGCACTCTAATAGCAAATTAAATCAAATATAGCTTAATGTAAAGAAAATGCATACGAATGCTATAGTCCTATAAGAATAGCCAGTTCATCTAAAGATTGTGTAAACTGCAGCATCTAATATTAGAAGAACTCATAATAATAGCCAGTTTTAGAACTCATAACAGTACTCTAATAGCATTTAATTAAAGTTAAACATATCATAATGTAAAGAAAATGCATATTAATGCTGCAGCCCCATAAGAATAGCCAGTTCATCTAAAGATTGTGTAAAGTACATCATCTAATAATATAAGAACTCATAAGAATAGCTATTTGCAGAACTCATAACAGCACTCTAATAGCATTTAATTAAAGTTAAATATAGTATAATGTAAAGAAAATACATATGAATGCTGCAGCCCCATAAAAATAACTAGTTCATCTAAAGATTGTATAAAGTGCAGCATCTAATAGTATTAGAACCCATAAGAATAACCATTTGCAGAACTCATAACAGCACTCTAATAACATTTAATTAAAATTAAACATAGCATAATATAAAAAAATGCATACGAATGTTGCAACCTCATAAAAATAGCCAGTCCATCTAAGAATTGTGTAAACTGCATCATCTAATATTAGAAGAACCCATAATAATAACCAATTGTAGAACTCATAACAGTACTCTAATAGCATTTACTTAAAGTTAAACATAGCATAATGTAAAGAAAATGCATACGAATGTTGCAGTTATATAAGAATAGCCAGTTCATCTCTATGCTAGCAGATGAATGCTGTAGCCCCAAAACCCTAATATCTAGCAATTTAAACAATTCTACAGTATCGAAATAGAAGGAAACCCTAAACCCTAGTGAAGAATGAAGGCATGGATATGCTGTTGAACTATGGCAGCCGAACATTAATTGAAGTATAATTGCCATAAGAAGAAAATAAAGCTCAGAAATAAAAATAGTAAACAAAAGAGTTCTCAGTTCCCAACATCAAGCATAGAACCATAATGTTGCCAAATGCATGAACTTGAAGCAACAACACATCAAACCATCGAACCCTAAACCCAAAAAAAAGTAACAATACTTACAAGAATCACCAAAACAACAGAGAAGAGACGTCGGAAAAAAGAGTAGAGTTCCTTATCGTGAAACGATGTTGCCGAAAAGAATGCAACGCTTTTCTGGAGATCGCAAGCCGACTGGCGCAGATAATGCGGCGATTGGTAGATTAGGTTAAGATGAGCAACGGCCCAATTCGCAGACAACCAACGGCGCAGGAGATCTTGATTCGCAGACGAGCAACGGCATGAGAGATCGGCTGCAAGGGATTTTAGGTCACGCGAGAGAATGCAGAGAGGGATTTAGGTCACGCGAAAGAATCGAGTGATTTGGATTTTCACGCGAAAGAACAGAGTAGCGAGTAGCGAGCGTTCTTTTAGGTTTTAGGGTTTACAATGATGTGGTCTGATGTGGCGTACGGTGCCACGTCAGATGCCATGTCATCCTGAAAATTTTGGGGCATTTGGAGGGGTACTGTAGCATTTTCCTTATTCATTTCTTTTTTCAAATTTTTTTTAAGGTTTTGGTTGAAACGAATTAAACGATTCATGTTCATTTCGAACGAGCCACGTTCGTTTTGAACGATTTCGGACGAGTCATGATCAAGTTGAATGACCGAACGAAATCGAACATTTATTTTAATTGAGCGATTTCTCCGATCGAAATCGAAAGCGTTCTAAGCATTTGAATCATTTGTTCAAACGTCGAAGGCCTCGATGAAGCCGTTGACGAAGCCGAAGAAGATGGAGGTCCTTCATATCGAAAAAGAGGGAACTTGCATGTCGCATTAGAGAAGAGGGAGCTCTCGCATCGTGTTTTGCTGCCTCAGTAAAGCTGTTGCGTAATTTTTGATTTCGGCCGATTTGATCGAATTCTAATTACAGCAGTAATTAGATTATTCTGAATTTACTGAAGTCAAAATAATGCTTGCCAAACACCTGGAATTTAGCATTGCATGAAAAGTCATCCATTTAACTTTATTTCAAACAACCCTCTCAAGAAAATTAGATCATTAAAGAAAAATTGTATGTAGTAATTGAAAAATGATCCAAATATTAAAAAAAAAATACTGGCAAAAACTTGCTCTCTTTCTCGAACCTGTTATACATGAGAAATATGTTCAACTTGAGAAATCTGTTATACGTGAGAAACCCTAATCGATATCGCCCGGGGCGCAAGCCATGGCGGCACCCTCCATCCTGGGGTCGCCCCATCTTTCTAATCCCTCAAATCCCCCACCTTCAACCTCTCCTCTTTCTCCTATTTCTCATCTTTCTCCTTTTTCTTGTCCACTCGGCTTCTCCTCCAGCACTTTCTTATCTAGCTAGGTGAAAACTGACTGGAAAATCCTATTTGCTACAAAGCCATCTTCTTCTACTATGAATCTTAGATATATTCCTCATTGTGATTACATCATTGTGCTTGGTGAAGAGGATATCTCTGCTGCTGAAAAGCTTTGGATCAACTAGGTGGTTAGTTTTTCCAAAGGTTAACTCCATCCTTACAAAGCCATCTTTGAATCTATGATCAAACTATAGAAGCTCAAGAACTCCAACTCTTTGTTTTATTTATCAAATGATTTCTATCTTATTAAACTCACTTGCTCGGAAAATATGGAATACATCGTCAATGAAGGACCGTTATTTCAATGTCCTATTTATGGTCAAGCCATGGTCGGTGGATTTTAGTCCTACACAAACTGCGTATGACTCCATTCCCATATGGATTAACCTTCATGATCTCCCCCTAAAGCACTGGTCGGATTCTTCTTTATCTAAAATTGGCAGTGCTTTCGATAAGCCCCTTCATGCCACAGTTTCTAACCGTTGCTCGCACGGATTTGCGCCGAAATTTCAGTCTCTGCCACTTTGCCGGATACTGTAAGTGTAGTTGTCAATGGGCAACCTCTCACTCAAAAAGTCGTTTACGATTGGGTACTAAAAAGATGCAAGGTATGCAACTCCTTTTTCTCACTTGCTTGTGGATGTGCTGGCAACCTATTAAAGACAATAGAGGCTGAAGTAGAACTTGAAGAAACAGCCGATTACAGCCCCTTCTCCAAGGCCTAATTTGATGCTGCCTCAATATGCTACTCTAATATCTGTGCCTTTCCTCTCTCCCATTCTAGAAACTCCCACTACTACATCCCCTGTATCCACCTCCACTATTTACGAACACTGTTATTGGTTCTCCAAACCTTCCCAACCTAAATGTTGAGCCATCTAATGTTGATTTCGTTTCTTCTAATATATCCCCTTCTCCTAGTCCCCCAAACCTTGCCAACAACCCCCAAGTCTCTCCGATCACCTCCCTACAATCCCACTATGAACTACATTCCCCTATGGAACCTCCCTATGCCCTCCTTACAAATTCTTTAGATGAACCCCCTTCCGATTCATCTAAACTAATTCACAAAACTGTGAAAAACCGCTCGAGAAGAGAAAGAACCAACCTTCTTCCTCTTCAATTGACCCTTAATCATCCTTTTCTGTTTTCGTTATGTTTCCTCAATTAACTTCCTAGAATATCACAGGCATCCATTCAGATGCGAGAATTTCTTATGTTCAAATTATTCATACTTACAAGATTCATATGTTGCCTCTTCTTGAGCCCAAGTTAAGCACCCATAACTGTTGAAATTCTTACTTGATGAAGGAATATAAAATTTTGACAATGAAATATATGTTCACAATTTTGCATTCTCCTGTGTCAGAAGAATCTAGATTAAATGGAACTCGACCTATGTTTCTATACTCCCACTATTATAAATGCCTAGTTAATCCATGGGAAGCTGATTTCTCATTCTTATAAGTGTCGGATTACTTTTATTTATGCAAGTATGGGACTCCAAAAAGAAACTCTCTTTGGAACAATTTGGTCATTTTGCTGATTATATGATAGATCCCTGGGCTATCCTTGGTAAATTTTAGTTGTGTTCATTCTAGTAAAGAAAAATTGGGTGGTTCTCAACTTTACTATCACCAATTGGAAGCCTTTAATTTGTATATTAATGAAGCCAGCCTCTTTGATCTCCAAGCCATTGGCCCTAACTATACCTGATTCAATTAGCAGCAATCTAACCCTATCCATGCCAAACTCAATTGTGTTTTGTGTAATCAATTTTTGCTGTCTACTTTTCCTAGTTCTTATTACAAAGTTCTTTCTCCTAGCATTTCAGACCACTCTCCCTTTAACTTCATTTCTCCTCAAGTTCAAACATATACTCCAAAAGATTTTCTTTTAAAAATTATTAAGTTATGCTCTTTGGCTATCGTGATATTATTAATAGTATATGGAATGTTCTATACGATGGTGATCACCTTTTTAACTTTCTTAATTCATGCAAAAACACAAAGTTGAAATTGAAATCTCTAGATCAACTCTACACTCAAAGAAACTTAAGTACTAGCTCATTTCTGAAAATAAAACATGTTGCAGTAATTATTGAATTAGAACAACACCCTGATAATTCTACACTTACCAAAAAGTTAATTTAGTTAAATCACAATCTTTCTTTGGAACTCTGTCAGTAAGCTACATGGGTTGCTTAAAGGGCCAAAGTTCATTGTCTTGTTCATAATGAATCTTATCTAAATTTCTTATGTCACATGAACCGGAGAATGAATGAAAATATGATGCGTCTCTCCTCCAAACGGGTTTATATTGGCTTCTCATGCTATCGACTATTTGACAAACTTATATAATTCAATTGGTGGTGCTTTCTCGAATGATTTGTCATGTCTTACCTTTCTCAAATATGTTGTCACTACTAATTGTAACAACCTAGAGTTGTTACTTAATTTACAAGAGCTAATTTTAGGCTAAGAGATTCACAATTATACTCTAATCAACATTATGATCAAATCATAAAGTTTTGAGATGGTTTGGAAGTCAATCGATTAAAATGAATATTTATTATATTTTAAGTAATTATAAAAATAAGAAAAATATTTTGATCTCAAATTAAAAATCTAAGTGTATTTTTGAATTTCTTGCACATAAAATAATTATGGCTGAAAATTTGAAAATTTTTGGAGCTCATTTTGTTAAGATATGTATTTAATTTTTATTATATATTTCCAATAGTTAATCGTCAAATTTTTAAAACAACGAATGATCCACTGTTTTGCCACAAACACAGAACACCCGCTTCGCTTAATCGGAGCTGTTATGCCTTCCAGTGATCAGATCAAATTTTGGAAGTCGATTTCGCGGTCTGATTAAGATTTAGTTGATTGATCCAGATCCAGATCAAACGGCTAACACCAAACCTAAGTTTCAGCTATCTCCAATAGGGTTTTAGTGTCCTTGGGTTGGCCTCGGGTCTTGGGTCGGCCTTGACCCAAGGACATGATGGAACCTTATCTGAGCCAAATAGCTCATTGTGGAGGGAATATTGCCCCTCCACACTAAACCGTAGATAACCATGGGAAGCGAACTAGGGTAGAACGACTTAGTTAATTTCACTTAGGGCTATAGGTGTAATCAATAGCCGATGATCTTAGGAATGTTTTGGCATATTAATTGCATAAATTAATAAATTGTAACTCTTGAATTTAGAGTTTAATGGAAACCTTAAATTCCTGAGCTCACATCTTGTGACTCGATGGAGACACATAGTCTTGGGTGGGTCGACCCGCGACTTGCGCGACACTATATGGTGAATATTCATAGAATATTCGACGGTCCGCCAGGTTCCGTGAAACGTCTGACCCAAAATCGTCGTTTAATTAAATATTATTCAGTATATTTTCATTTTAATTAATTTCAATTAATTGGAAACTTTAGGAAATTAATTCCAAAAAAATTAATGAAATAAAATGAGTTTTGTAGATCAAAATATATTGATATTATATATTAAAATAATCAAAAAAATATGTAGAATAATAATATGAAATAAAATTTTATTTTTAATAATTAATTTTGCTAATAATCTTTTAATCATTATTATGGATGATTAGAAAATTCTTGAACAGTGCTCCAATTTTAATCCAATTTTAATAAAATAAAGTTTTTGAATTCATTGTCATATTTTTTTATTTTAATTTTTTTTTATGTGTGGTCGGTGGAATTTGAACTCATGATCTGAGATAACAAATTTTGAACCTCAACCACTGGGCTACAAAACCATTCACTCTAATTCCTTTGTCGTGTAGATTCATAATATATCAGCATTATAATACTTGATATTAATTTAGAAATATGAATTCTGGAATCTTAAGGATTTAATATTATTTTAATAAAAAAGTGGCATAATCTCAATTAGATCTTTTAAATCTTGTAGATGGTTTAAGAATTAGTTTAACTTCTAATAGATTAGTATTAGATCATTATATTTGATAATTGGTAGAAATATGCTTAATCCTAAGATCTAAAGTAGACTAAGCTTTAGATTAGTTGAGTATAGAACCATTCATACTTTATACATTAGTAAAAATATTAGAAGATGTGATGTAGTTTTGTAACAATTCTATGTTATTATCGTGATTAATATGAATTAAATCAAATCTTAATCTTTGTTCCATTATACTTGGTAGTGATTAGAATCTAACTCTCAAAATTTAGGATATATCGGAATTGTTGGATCAATTGACTATTTTTATCAACTATTTAACCAAAAAATTTACCCAAGTTAATTTAAACTTCAAATCAAAATTTAATTTTATTTTTGAAATCCCCACCCCCAATTTAGGTACAGGTGAATTTTTAAAAATTTTTGAAAGTCATTTGATTTTTTTTTTTCCGATTATTTTAATGTTTTTAAATATTTAAGAAATTTAAGATAATTAAATTGACATCCGATTAAAACTTTAACACCGTCTTTGAATTCCTCACCCCAAATTGATATAATTTAAATTAAATAATTATTTAATTATTTAAAGCTAGTGCCGTCTCCTTTCGCTGTTTGATCGAACGACGCAATCCTGTGCCGTTTGATCGATACAACCATCCAGATCGAATGGCTGGAGCATTTCGTTCCCGCGAGAACTCGCGCATGAGGCGCGTAGCGGGTCACATACTTATGCGACAGCCACCGGCCATGTGTGTCAATGCTGCCCCTGATAGCAGCACCCTTTTATCTCCATTCGAATTCCTTAGCATCGTTTGAATCACCTAAGATCAAAATTGAAGCAGTGAAACCATAAATTTCTTCTTCCCAAGCTCCCCGATCGAAACCCTAAGGTACTTGTTTTTCCCACTGATACAATTAAAATTGTTTGCAAGCTCGTTTCGTTTATGCATTCCATGATCCTATGATTAATTGTCGAGCATCAATCGGGCTTGAACTAGCCCTATTGATGCTCGATAACATCCATATGAACAGTATGCAACAGTGCAGTCATTTGTAAGTTCGAGTTAAGACATTTCAAATTAGATCGCTAGAATGATCCATTGATGGGGATTTTGGTACCGAATAGACCTTTCGATCGGTATGCGGCTCGTCATTTGAGGTCACTGGAGCTAGAGGAATTTTGATGCCCTAGCACCCAGCCCTCGGGTCTCACCGAGTCGAGCCCGACCCGCGCGGCAGAAGGCTTCTTCTCGAGAGACAGAGGCTAATGTTAACCATAAGGTCAAAAATCGGGGACACTCGGACTGCCTCCTTACCTGAATCCGATCGTAAAACATTCTACATACCATGACACGTCGTTCACACAGCAAAGCCTTATGGGGAAACGCCCTGATCGCCAGATGGTTGGGTGCCTTAAATTCGCTCTATCGAGAAAGCTAAGGTTTACCGTGGGGAGGTGATTCTACCCACAGAGGCCACCAAATGGCAAGCTCTCGATCTCGACACATTCAGGGTGTCGAGAGGGAGCAATGCTCACTGTTGGCTGGGACTGGGGGTCGCCAAATCATTGGATCCTAACTCGGGCTCCAGCATTATTCAGTGTTGTAGCCCGATGAATCGATTCGATCGATCAGGACTCAATCCGAACCTTAGGAGATCAGTAATCAATTGAATGGGAAATGACATGCGACTAGGGAAGCAATTGAGTTGAATCGAGTCTCTCAATTCCAGTGGAGCAACTTCACCTATACTGGATAGTTTCCATGTCCAAACAATGAGTCCTCACTGTCTGGACTGAGCCAAAACAGTCCATCTCAATCCCAACAGTTTACTAAACTAAAGAAGAAGCTCAAGCCATTAAATTGAGTGATTTAAGCACTGAGCCTATATGGCTCAGTGGGAGAAAATGATAGCACCTGGCTTGGAGTTTGCTGAAGCCAATTAAAAATGGGGAGCAAACATGATCTTAAAAGAGCTTTGGAAGCTTTTCAGGTAGGTTGAGTTCTAATTGGGGGTCTGAACACCAGATTTGTAACAACCTAGGTTGTTATCTTGGTCACTTAGGACTAATCTCAATCCTAATATTAGTTCTAGGTGTTAATCAAGTCATTAGGAGTCATCCTCTAAGACTCTGTCCAAATTAGAAGTCAAATGGATCAAATCCTAAATTTTGGAAAATCCAGAAACCCTAGAATTTGACCTATTTATTTTGACCTCAAATCAAAAAACGGACTTCGTCATTGCGCTCATTGCCCACAAATTAGCTAGGGTGATGTTTTTGTGTCAATCGGAAGTCGTCAAAATTTCAACGAATATTTTAATAATAGTTAAATAAACCGAAAAATTGGGAAATTATAATACTTGTCAAATAAAAAATCTGATCTCGTCATTGCGTTCCTCACCTCTCAATTAGCTAAGGGTGAATATTTGAGATTTTTCTGAAGTCGTTTTATTAATTAGAATTAATAAATTAAAATAGAAATTTTAATTTAATTAAATATTTAATTATTAGGGCTTAACTGGTTGAATTCACCGTCTTAACGGGTCGGATCCGCCCCGTTATTGGATCCGGATTTGCAGCATAGCGGCGGGTCCTTATCGGATCCGGACCCGTTTCGATTCTATTCGTCGGATCGAATCGAATCTGATGGTCACGAGGGCTCCGCCCTTGTCTTCTCCGTTGCCTTCCACGTGTCGCTCCACCGCCGTTCTTGCCCAACCGACGAAGCCCTGGACCTCGGCAAGTCTGCTTAGGATGCCTTAAGACCCTCAGCCATGCTTCGGGTGCTCGTTTATGCGAGTTGGCTTGATCCCGAACCGGAGCATCGAACCCTAATCCCGCAGCCGTCGATCTTCCAGGTACGTGATCTCCCTCGATACTCCGTCGATTATTGCATTCTTCATTCGCAGCTTTATTTCATGCAATATATTAGGTTATGATTGGTTCGATTGGGCTGGATCGAGCCCGATCGATCAGATTTTGGGATGCATCCACAGTCGATTCCATTAGGATGGATCCCGCCGAACACCTAGATCTAGGGTTGGCTCCTGCCGGTGCATTCTTCCACCTCCGGCCTCGACTCAGCCGGCAGTGGCTAGCCCTCGTCGGGGCCAACCCGACGACATGCGGGTCAGTGCGATGCGCCGCCGGGAAGGCTTGCCATTTATGTGCCCTAGGGTCCTCGCTTCGGTGAGAAGCAGGGGAGACGAAGGGTCTGCGGGCCCGACCCGCGCGAGATCGAGCGGGCCAGCCGCGTGTTGCGCGTGCATCATGCAGGCCCCACCGGCATCAATGCGCGGTCCCCGCGCAGCCCCGTGTCCAACGGGACGCTGCCGCTTGTCCCGTGGGGACCGCCTCCTAGGTCACACCCAGTCCTGGGCCGCCATGTGTTCGTGGCGGGTCCACGCCATCAAATTATGTAGAAAACAATTATAAATAAATAATTATATATGTTATATATAATTATATATATATATATAACAGAAATCTATAAATAGAAACTATAATTATATTATTAGATTAATTAAAGATAATTAGCTTAATAATTAATTTGTAGATGATTAATTGGTCATTTGTTAGTAAATTAACATTAATTAACTGTAGATTAATTTAATGATAATTATTATTAAACAGTGAATTAATTAAGTTAATTATAATCAATAGTTAAGATTAATTAATTTACATTAATCTAATTTAATAGATTTAATTAAAGTGGAATTATTTGATTGATTAATTAATAATTATCAATTTAATTTAATTAACAGTAATTAATAATTAGTTAATTAACTTAATTAATATTTTCCTTAATTATTAAAAACAGTAACTGTATTAATTAAGTTTAAATTAATAATATTCAAATAGTAAAAATAATATTATTAAATAATATTAACAATAATTAATTAGGATTAAATAATATTAATCCTAAGTCTAATAAATAAATATTTAAATATTATTTTTAGACAGATAATTAATAAATTAAATTATTAATTAAGTTTAATTAAGTTTAATTATGATTAATTAAGCAGTAAATTTATTATTAAAGATAATTCAAATTGATAATTATTATATTTAATTAATTGAATAGTATATTAAATAATAATTTATTAAAATTAATAATAATTAAAAACATATTATGGATAATTAATTGATTAATAAATACAATACCTTTATTTTAATTATAGGCATTAATAGTAAATTAATTTAAATTGAATAAATAAATAGTAAAATATATTTAATGTAAATTATTTAATTCAAAAACTTTAAAGTTTAATAATTTTTTGTACAAAGATCCAAATATAGCAAATATTGGTCTCATTTTTCTCAGAAAAATAAAATGAATCAAATGACGTAATTCAAAAATTTGTTTTGGGGTACGTATAACGTAGTGACAATTTATATCATAAACAAACTCTCATAACTTTTAACATAATTATCCAAACATAGGCAATATGGGTCTTAAAATACTCAGAAGAATAACCCCAATATTTTATAAGTATTAGTCTTCTCATTTGGAGCTTAGTTTGAAAAGTGACATTTAGGACCCTCCTTAAAAATAACTAAAATGCCCTAGTCTTCAATTGACCAAAACTTGGTCAATTCAACTCCAAATTCAAAAATTTAATATGCTAACTAGCCTAGAATTTTAATGTCATTAATAAACTGAAATAGTATTTAGGATCTAAAACTTAAAAAATTAAAAATTACCAAAATACCCCTAATTTTTAGTTAGGCTATAATTTGATCATTTAAAATCTAAATTGGGTTTACTCCCTGTCAAAGCACTTAGTATACTATATGGAAGCTATAAAAATTGAGTTTGCTAAATTTGAACTTCAAAAGGAAAAGTTCAGTTTTTCTCCCCCGTTGACCGATAAAATTACCGAATTGCCCTTAGAAATTGAAATAGCCATAACTTAGCCATTTCACCTCAAAATTAAGTGTTATTGGACTCTATGAAATCCTTGAACAGTAATTAATAGTAAACTACATAAAAAAATTTAGATTCAATTAGGAGTAAATTACTAAGATATCCCTTAGATCAAAATCCTTAGTTTAGATCTATAGGACCCGTTTCTTATCCAAATTGAGCGTACTTACTGTTTATTTTCATATTAGACAGTAAGAAATCCTTTGGTAGTAAGAAATTCTAATTTGGAACCATAATTCAAAAAATAGTTTTTTGGACCATAAAGTCCCAAATTGATCACTTTGCCCAAAATATAGATTAAGGATCCTTAACATTTAAATTATCCTTTAAGTCATTAAAATTAGTATTAGAGTTATAATAGAATCATTTAGGAGAATAAAATCAGCAATTCAATCAACTTAGTAAAATTCCTTAATTTTTTTAAAGTCTTTTTCTTAGGACCTTTCACCTCACATTAGGACTATTCTTAAGATTAGGACTATATTATAAGTTAGGTTTTATTCATTAAAAAATAGGGTATTTCAATGAATGACTCCTTGATTTTATTAGTTCTAGATTTTTCAATTTTATTTTGATTATTTTATTTTTCAACCTTAGATTTAGAATAAGAGAATCACTCTATTAAGTTTGATTTGCCTAATAGGTTTTTCCTGATCATTAGTTCATATTTAGATTGAAACCTAGATCTTAAGTTTTGCCCTTTTTCGATTATGTGATTGAGCCCAATCTCATGGTGTTTAATCAATAATCTGTAGTTCAGTAGATATTGATCAGATCTTAGATAGAACGTATAAATTCATCTAATTAGGACGTTGTGATTTATTTCTTAAACCTATAGTCGTACTTGATTGAATTAGATTAGAACCTAATCAGTTCTAATCCTTTTAACTTATAAGGACGTGCTTCTAAGTTACACTCGATAGTAGAAATTGGAGATTATGAACTTGTATTACTTAGAATAGTTAGAATGGTTTAATTAGATAACAAATGATATCATGAGGTGTAGTAGAGTCCCTTGCTTACTTACTTGATTTTGTGCTACGTATTCTTTGAACTTTGTGCTTACTTTTCTTGGACATATCATATAAGAAAATATTGTTGCATGAAAATAAAAACTTAGAATATTAAAAAAACATTGCATTTGAGTTCAGTTTATGGTCGATTATGGTGCACATTACCCCAATGTAGAGGGATAAGGAGAAATAAGGATGCTTATTATTACTCATTGAGGAGTGTGTGTTAAGCTTGGAACCCACTTAGTTTTGTATACGTGCTTGACTCATCAACTATTTCTGGATGTGTCCACAGAAATAAAAGTAAAATAACTAAAAGATATTTGTATAATATTATCTGTCTCTTCAGTCTTGCTTTACTATTTTATTATGTCTGCTCAAGCCCAGAAAGGTTATGAGAATATACTGGGCTGGATTGGCCAATTTTTTCTGATATGGCAGTTATATGTTCTTTTTAGTTTTAGCTTACTATTTGATATGTTGATGATGCATGTTAATTCAGTTAGCTATATTTCCTATTTTACCTGCTTACTTATATATTTATATAGAATGCTTGACTTTACTACTTACTATATGTACCACTTTCAGATTCTTACTTTGAATCAGCATACATCATATGATAATCAACATGTTTAGGTTTAGAATTTTTTTTCAGTACTTTTACTTACTGTATTACATATGTATGCCCTGCCTTGTTTAGTTTACTTAAGGTGTGCTTTTACCTCAATTTTTGCTTAGTTAAATAATGCATTTATAACTTATCCCATCTTCATTTTACACTTACTTGCTCCCATGCTAGATAAATGTTTCATTTTGTTTAGAGTAAAATAGTGATATTAATAAATGCTTATTAAATTATTTACCTAAAATATACTTATATATTTTATCTTTCAAGAATTTTCTTTTATTGATTAGGTGTAATAACTCTAGATTATTATCCTGTTAATCTATAGTATGAGTAATCATTTATTTTAATCCCATTGCTTTTAGAACATAAAAGGAATCCTATCCTAAAAATTTGAAGTCCATAGGACTTCTCTAAGTCCAAAATGATATTTTGATCAGTCTAAATGCCCTAGTCTAGACTCAAAATATTTTGATCTCAAAATTTAAATCTGATAGCATTTTTGAAAGTTTGGTACAATTTGAAAATCATTTGGACCATAATTCAATTTAAATTAAAATGGTCCAATTACACTTAAGGGTTTATAACATTTCATAATTACATAAATACCCATTAAACTGAATTAACAGCCGGGATCTGCTGTGCGGATCGCGGGCGATCCGCTGTGGAGCTCGGGTCGCGCGACAGCGGCGTCCCACAGATCTAGCCATCGCACCTTCTTAATCCGACTGCTAGGATTAGATCCCACGGAGCCGCGGATCAACCATTGGATCTACCCAACCGATCTAACGGCCCGGATCACTCCCACGATCGGCCGTTAGGATCCGAGCGATCCCAACCGTAGCGCCATCTGATCGATGGATCAAACAGCATCCGAAGGTCCCGGCACTGTGGACCTTCATCTTCCTCTCGCTCGTGCACCCGACAGGGAGAATCCCCATACCGCCAGCTGTCCAGCCTGTCCCCCACTACCGCTTCCACCTTAGCATGCCGTTAGGCATCTCCCAGTAATGGTTAGAGACCCCATTCGGGCTCCGTGGCCCGGCCGAGGTCGAAATAGAATTTTGAGAGCTCGGCCATGACCCTGCCTCTCAGGACCTCTCCGACCCGAGCCAGCCCTCCAGAAGCTTCCCAACCCTCGGCCAAGGCTATAAACAGCCCTAGCCCCATTCCAATTGACCAGTGCTGATCGATTGAAGTCTCGGTATCTTCTGCCATTACCGAACTCCTGAGCTTGCATAGGAGACCTCCAGGCATTCTCGGCGTGCATACTGCTGATAGGAGAGTCTCCTGGCATTCAGGAACTCTCAAGAGGAAGCTCAGCACACCTGGCATTGCCCCTGCGGTGTCTGCAAGTCCCTCAGCAAATCCAGGTACCCCAGCTTGCTGGTTTCGAGCCAATGAGGCTCGAACCTCCTTCCATTTGATTCATATGCTTGCATATTATCATTTCAAACTCAATGGTATCGTAATTAGGACCTAAGCTAGCCCCGATCGATCGATACGATCGATCAAGCTAAGTCCCGTAAGGACCGCCTTGGTCGAGTAAGGACCCGACAATCCAGACTATCCCAGACCCCTAGACCAGAGGGCTTCGATCCGCCTCACCTCCCTGATGGTGTAGGGGTCGAGCCCGGGGTCTGGTGTGGCCTCTGTGGGGAGAATTTCCTCCCCACAGTAGCTCCATTAGAGGAGCTCTCGGGTGAGTAAGGTCCGGCCGATCCGGACAGTCTCACAGGGGGCTTCGGGTCCCATTCGATGCGTCTGACCATGGTGAACGTGTAGCGATCGATCGCCGGTCGTACCGTGGTCCAGATGCGCTGGAATTGGCTGATTAGGGTTTCCCTAATCGGGCGACTTCGTCGGGACGAAGGCTTGGGGACGAAGCGCTGTGAGGGTCAGGCTAACCCGTAACCCGCGCGGTGCGACAGTCCCGGGTCTTCGGGCCCCGGTCGACCCACGCGGTTCGGCTAATGGGCCGAGCCCATATATATTAAATCCTATTATTTATAATTATTTTCCTTAAGGAAAATAATCCAATTAATCCAATCATAGGAAAATTTAAATCAGAAAAATATAGAATGTATTATTTGAATAACTTTTAATTCACTGATCCAAATCCTTTGATATTATATATGAAAATAATCAGAAAATCATCAAGAATTTGAATATAAAATAAAATTTCACATCTGATGGTTAGATTTTTCATTATTGCCTAATTACAACAGAACTTAATTAGGGTAATTTAACAATTATACTTAAATAAATTACAGGTTTAGGGTGCCATTAGTTTGCTTATGATGAGTAGAATGTATGTGCTAAGTGAATTATTTTTCTGATCTCTGTATTTCAAAGTATGCCCTAATTTTGTTAAACATGATTAGTGAATATTAGGATTTGTAATCATTGGATCTTAGCAAACTTAGTCTCTAATTGATTGTATGGTAATGTAGAACTTGTATGCCAAGTTATATAGAATTATGATGGTTAGATTTAAACTTATATGCTAATCCCTTTTTGATTGAATTAGAGTTTGATTAACACTAAGTGTTTTCTATTTTTTGAAAATTTCTTATTAATATGATGCATAATAGTAAGCTAGGTGTATTGAAATAAATTATGCAAATTTATGATGTGTAAATTGAACAAATCAAAGAAATGAAAACTTAACACTCATAATTAATCTTAAGAAATCTTAAGACTTTAATCAAGCTTTTAAGACTTGATCTAGGTCTGAGATTGCCACCAATAACACACTCTTAACTCACTATTTTGACATTGATCATTAATCAAACACATGATCTTAATTGAATAAGAATAGTGGTCAAACCCTAATTTACTTAATTAAGGTCTAAACCCTTAAGAACCTTAACTAAAGTGGTTTGATTATAAGATAATTAACTTGACATTTCTCTAATGACACATCTGATTTTATATTGACCCTAAACATTTGAATTAAACATGATAAGGTTATTAATAAAGCTATATGATTGCCTAATCTGAATCAAATCTTTAGATCCTGGATTTTCTCCTAAATAAGACCATTAGCATAAGAAGATTAATAAAATCAATTTGATTGAACAAGTGATCTAAAACTTTAATAACATTCTTGATTTAAATCCCATAATCTTAGATTAAGTTGTGATCGATGACGTAATCATATGATCTGATCATTCTAAACCTAATTATGAAATAGAACATAAAATGTTAATATCAGAATTTAGAATGGGAGATCTTAAGCATCTCTTCATAAGATCACCTTGAAACATTTAAAAGACCTAATTTACTTATACCTTGAGCTAGGAGAACTTGTATGACTCATTGAGGTAGAAGCTTAGATGATCCCTTAACCTTAGAAATTGATCTTAACCCCTCGTGGTAGGAATCACTTAAGATATTAGAATGATACTTATCATTGTGGTAGGATCCATGTTGGGTGATCCTTGATCACATTTTAGTGGAACCTTGTGTAGGGATCTCCTATTTAGCATATGCCTTTAGAGTCTTGATAATTCCTTGATTTATTAAGTAGACATGTTTGAACCCCAATTATTGGGTGGTGTAGTATAGTATACCCATACTACTGATTCTTCAGTAATATTCAGGATTGGTTGATTTACTCTAATGGGGACTTATGAGCAGGTTCTATCCTATAGGATTAGATGAATATAGTCCCATTAGAATAAATCATTCAAATCTAAGAGTGTATTGAACGGGTATTCATTCTTTAGTTTGATTGAAATACAAATTGCCAACGGCGCAATGCCTCCTAGCGAAGACCGCTTCAATAGGTGTGGTTCAAACAAACTAAGTAATGAGATTCACCTTCTTTAAGACACTGAGTGTGAATGTGAGTAAGTGATGAGAGTCATTTTTCTTGCAAGCTGAATATGTGTATACGATCATCCCATCTAGTGATCTTTAATTAAATCTGTAACTTTAACCAATTATCATTCTAGAAGCTAGGGGATATGATCCTTTTAGCAAGATTCTGCACAATGGAGACTTATAATTCATTATCTGCCTTCTAAGTTTTCATGGATTTTTGGATTTTACCCATATAGAATAGAAGCATGAGCATAAGCATAAGCATGAGCTTGAAGTATCATTTCAGTAGTGACGCATGAGTATCAGTGATGAATTATGGGTTACGGAATATTACATACATATTCTGGGGAATTTCAGGGTGCATCTGTGTCACCGTACTGTCTTCCCAACTGGGTGTATGTGTACATTGGATTGTACTACTCATAACCTTTCAGTGATAATTCTGTTACATATCCGTGATATATCATACTCTGGCATATTTGGTACATCCTTACAGTGACATATAGTACATCATTTGACATTCCTTTCATATCGATTTCTGGGTATTTAACATTTTCATTTACTTTCAGTATTTAACTTTTGATGTAGTTTTACTCTGTTTAGTCTTTACAGTTACAGTTACCTAGCATTTTTCTCAGCTTATCTTTAGCTTTCTTTACTTTACTGTCTACTTCTTTTACTTTAGTATTGCATAGTTAATGCGATGTGTTAGACTTCTTGTCTAACAAGGGGTACTTTTGGGATCCAGCAATTTGCTAGATCCCGAGCAGCTTGTGGAGATAGGATAGGAGGACTTGCAGGAGATCCAAGAGGAGTACGTGGAGCCATAGAGGATATGTCTACCTCCTTTTACTTTTTGCCCTATTTCAGTAGACTTTACTTTTCACATGCTAAATTAGTTTGTAATTACACTGGATGTACTTTTTTTTTCTTTTCTTTTCTGAGATGAATGTTTACATTCTGCTCTATAGTAAATGTATTCTGGATGATATGCTTTTAGCTTCTGCACTCTATTATATTATTATACTTAGTATTATGATATGATCAGTATACTAGAAATACTGATATATATTGATAACGTATATTGGATCCTTACTTGTTTCTTTAAATCCAATATACGCATTAGCCTACTACTCAAGATAAGTATTCTACTCTTATCTTAAGTATTGACTCTCGATCATACTCTTAGGTTCGAGTCAGTATCCCTCAGTATGGCTCAGTCTTTTAGCCTATTTGGGAAGATGAGTTTTGCTTGTTCTCGTCCTCCCGAGTAGCGCATCGCTCCGCCACTGATTTTACTACTTGTAAACCTTTTTGCGCACGCGGCGACGGGGCGGGGCGCTACACTGGGGCCCTGACATTATGAAATTGACAATGTCAGATCTTTAGCAGTTTGAGGATCTTGTGCCTGAGAAGGAGCCTTACTTAGAGGAGGCACAGCAGCTTGGATCAGAGGATATTTAGTTCCTTTTTTATTTCTTGTGAGGGTGAGAGTTATTTTTATTTCATTTCATAATTTTAATTAAAATGTTATAATAATACAGTAACTGTGACTGCATTTACTTTTCTGCACTTTATTATTTGTTGAGCTATATATTATTGTCTCTTACTTGATATATGGTGATTGGATGTAACCTTTATTTCATTTTACTTCCGCACTCTATATGTATGTATAAACTTAGTTACTGATCCTTATGTTCATCATGTGCACATCCTTCCCTTATTAGTGGATTGTGGATCTTACCTAATCTAATGATAAGTAAGGGATTTGCCAAAAGTGGCACTCCACCCCTCGGGTATGATCTTGCTGATCAGGGGGTGGGGTGCCACAAGACCTCACCCATTGATTGCCTAGGAGGGAAACTGGGAGTCTTCCTTAATGCGACTGGAGCTTCAACCGAGATATTGAGTGGGTTTGGGGGAATCGAGTGATTCTCAATGAGCAAAGATACTCACTGAGAATCATATGAGCTATTTATAGCTTGAGGAGGTGACTGGATGGTCAGGCCAAGGCCTAAGCTCGGGCCAGAGACTTAGCATCCAATTGCCTCATGGGGATGGATCGTGCCTTAGGGCCCGTTGGGATTTGCCTAAATAATTCTAGGCGGGTGCTAACTATTTGTTGACATAGCATTGGGAGTGGGGGACAACACTGCCCCGAATGGTAGTCAGGCACGTGTGAGTGGAGAAGAGGAAGAACAGGAGTGGGAGTGTCCATGGTAGTTCGATGTATCGAACAAGATGACGCAACAACCTTGATTCTTCTGATCCCAATGGCTTAACATGGGTGTGATCTCAATCATGGGATCGTGGATGCGATTCGATAGCTGAGTGATTGTACTTCGAGCTTATAAGCTAGCTTAGCATTTTCCTTAAACTTATTATGTATTCTCAATTTTATTGCTATTATTGCATGTCATTAGTTCATCTCTACATTTACTTGTTTTCCAATAAAATTTAAATGAAAAGTAATCTTTGCCATTTGAATACCTTCCTCATATTGCTAAATGAATGATTATTCTAAATCCAACAAAATGAATCATAGATCTTCTTCTACCACTCCGACTGCATCAAGTAGTTCTTTTGGGGAAATCAGTGCTTTAGTAGAAACAATCAAAACTCTAGTAGATGCTCATGTGAGGCAGGCAGAGAATATCGAGAGATTTATCGCAGCACAAAACAATTAAAACCCATCTCTTGCTTCAGTAGACCCAATTCCCTTCTACCCTCCTCAACCACACTATTAATCTATGGATGGATTGTTGCATAGTTTCATCTACCTCAAAACTATAACATCCTATTGTATATTATCACCCATGGACACATCTAGTTGGTTGAAACTTATGGAAAAGAACCTAACAAGTATTAAATATTTTGACTCCAAAGCTATTTGACTCACAACTCATATGGTTCAAGAAGAAGTAGAGTTTTGGTGGGAAAACATGAGGAATTATTGCTTCGCTGATTATGATATTGATGATTTCTCCTGGGAAATTTTTGTTGAAGCTTTCAAAGTAGAGTCCATTCCTCCCTCACCTCAGAATATCTTATAAGACTCTTCTAAAGATGAAGTAGGGTAATCAATCTATATTAGAGTATGAAATGGAGTTCAGACGACTCACTCATTTTGCTCCCGAAATAGTAAGGATCGAGGCAGCTCGATGCAATCACTTCCAAAGTGGATCTATGATTCAATCAAAGATCACGTAGTGCCTCTAATACTCATTAACTTCACTCAACTTATTGAATCTGCAAGGGTGGTTGAGCACCACTAATCCCAGAAGGACTTGAAGTGAAAGTTTATTGCTGCTTCTAGAGGAATGATGCCTTCAAGAGGCCAAGACCCATGACAAGTAAGGTCTATCAGATTGAGGTAGCGATAGCTCCTTTAGACAAGTTTTAAGGTTGTACTAGGCCCCATCCTTACAGGAAGTGCTATGATAATGGTCGATGCTATTATAATTGCGATAGGCCAGGCCACCTCTTCTACCACTGCAATTACGTAGAGACGGTTGACGGCGTGCACATTGATCATTCCTGCCATAATTAAGTCTTCAATCCTACTCTTATGAATCACAGAGATCCGAGGCTAGCAATCATGCCTCATTCTCAAGATGAAGCTCAAATTCCAAGGATGGAGAACCTTCTGCACCATGAACACCCAATGTAAAACCTCCTCGAAAGAAAGCAACAACAATAAACTTGTTAGACCTGCCAGAGTTTATAATCTAACTCATGTGGAAGCAGCTGAGAACAATAATTTTGTATTAGGTACATATTCCTGATTCCATTCTTATCTTTGCTGCTTAGCCATTTTAATTCTGCAAGTTGCTATTCCTACAAATAGTTAATTATTAAATGCATTAAAATAGGAGCCTTATGCATTGGCGATGAGCTTTGTAAAGTATTATTCGATAATGGGGCAAGTCATTCATTTGTATATGAAAGCTTCGCTAAATTAATGAACTTACCCTTCTATAATTTAGCAAAAACTGTAAGTGTTGGGCTTCTTTCTGGAACCCAACTCAGTGTAACTTAATTTTGTGACCTTAAATTCTCATTAAATAATCAAGCCTTTCAAGTCCAGCTGGTGGTTCTGCCTATAACAAATTTTGATATCATATTGGGCATGAATTGGCTCAGCATGCATAATGCTATTATCAACTGTCAAAAGAAGAATGTAACATTCCATTTGTTTGGTACTCTTGAAACCCTTGTAGAAAGGTTAATACCCAAGCCTCGTTATTTAACGCAAAAGTCGAGAAATTGATAGGTAAAGGTTGTGCTGCTTATCTAGTCACTATGATGGGCAATGCAAAGGAAGATGTTCTGCTTTCCAATAACAAAGTTGTCAACGAATTCACTGACGTATTTCTTGAAGATTTGCATGGGATACCTCCTATCAGTGAGGTAGAGTTTTCTATTGAGTTAATTCCCAAAACTCAACCCATATCTAAAGCTCCTTATAGAATAATACCTAAGAAACTGTAGGAGCTAAATGAGCAACTACAAGAGCTTTTGAACAAGGGCTTTATTAGGCCAAATATATCTCCTTGGAGAGCACCCGTTTTATTTGTTAAGAAGAAAGATAATTCCATGCAAATTTACATAAACTACCATGAACTGAATAAAGTAACCATCAAGAATAAGTATCCACTTCATAGAATTGATGATTTATTTGATCAGCTTTCTGGCATTGTTATCTTTTTTAAAATATATTTGAGATCTGGCTATCATCAACTGCGAGTAAAAGATTCTGATGTCGAGAAGACAATTTTTCGTACTTGTTATGGTCGTTTTAAATTCTTAGTGATATCTTTTGGAGTCACTAATGCTCCATCTATTTTCATAGATCTAATGCAGCATATTCTTAAACCATTTATGGATAAGTTTGTTATTTTCTTCATTGATGACATTCTTATTTATTTTAAAAGACAATTAGATCGTGAAGATCATCTTAGAACTGTTCTCAAAACCCTCATAAAGTGTATGCCAAGTATTATAAGTGCAAGTTCTGGTAAAATTCTGTTGCATTCTTGGGGCATATCATCGATTCCAAGGAATCATAGTTGATCAAAGTAAAATAAGCATTATTCAGAAATGGGCACAACCTAAGTCAATAACAGACATCTGTAGCTTTTTGAGATTAGCTGGATACCATAGAAAATTTGTTAAAGGTTTTTCTCAAATCGCATCTCCATTAACTAAGATTACTCAATAAGTTATGCCATTCATTTGGCACTCTTAGTCGCTCCAGTGTTGGTTCTACCAAAGGAAGGTCTAGAAAAATAGGTCTACACTGACACATCTAGAATTAGTTTAGGTTGCGTATTAATGTAAAAAGGAAAGATCATTGCATACTTCTCGCTAGTTAAAGCTGCATGACAAGAATTATTTTGTGTAATTTATTTAGACCTTAGAGTAAAAAACGGAGTCTGTCATTGGACTCACCACCCCCAAATTAATTAGGGGTTATATTTTGGAAGTATTTGGAAGATTTCAAATCAAACTAATCAGTAACTTAATTAGGATCAATTGATATGAAATATTTAAATGTATGGGAAAGATGAGATTAGTAACTACAAACTCTATGATTACTATAGTTTATAAATTAAGGAATCCTATAAGATATTTTAAATCAATATGAATAACTGAGGAGTTCTTAATCAATACGAAGAACTAGCTAATTTGGGGGTGGTGAGTCCAATGACGGACTCCATTTTTTATTCTCAGAAATGTTAGAAAGTATCAAATGATCTTCAAATTGCCCAAAATTCAAAGTTGAGGCTCTTAACACTATTATAAATATAATGGAAAAAAATTAGAGTCAATTAGGTTACTAATTAATAGGTAATAACATTAGGGTTATTATAGTAGGCTTTGTAATGTTATTTTCAAGTAAATTATTTTACTACTTTCCATTAATAAGTTTTATGCCTAACTTTCTGAATTCTTCCATTAATCAACTTGCCATTATAGCATTTAAGTTTGCTTTTCTGCTGAGGGCATCAACTACGATATTAACTTTACCAGGATGATATTGTATGTCTAAGTCGTAGTCATTGATCAATTCTAATCATTGCCTTTGTTGATAGTTCAACTTTTTTAAAGTGAAAATATATTTTAAACTTTGATGATCAGCAAAAATTTCACATCACACTCCATTTAGGTAGTGCTTCCATATTTTTAAGGCAAACATTACTGCTGCCAATTCTAAGTTAGGCATTGGGTAGTCCCTTTCATGAATCTTTAATTGCCTAAATGCATATGCTATTACCTTCTGCTCTTGTATGAGAACACATCTGTAACAACCCAAAGTTGTTACCCAGCTTGATTTTATCATAATCGTATCGTAATCACCATGCCATCAAGTTCATCTAATCATTAGAACTAAACCCTGAAGGTTTAGAGCAATTCGGAGCTAAATCCAATATTTTAGATTATTTTAATATTTAATTAATTAGAAATTGAGATATTTATTTTGACCTCGAAATCGAAATTCGACTTTACCGTTGCGATCGTCACCCCCAAATTAGCTAGGGGTGATGTTTTGGACGCGTTTGAAAGTTATCAAATTTTCGCGAATATTTTAATGTAATTAAATGCGTCGAAAAATAGAGAAATTAAATAATCATCGGAATCAAATTCTGACTTCGCCGTTGAGTTCCTCACCCCCAAATTAGCTAGGGTGAATTTTTGGGAATTTTCGGAGCACATTTCAAAAATCAGAATTTTTAAATAATTCGGGAAAATAAATATGCAATTAGGCAATCGTTGAGACCCTTATTTGCAATTTCCCCATTCTTTTTCCAAATTTTTTTGCTGGCCATTTCCTTTCATGCGGCTGACCCCCTCACCTCCCATGTGCATTAAATGCAAAGGCCATCTCTTCTTCCCCTAGCTCCCCTATAGCCAATGATGGAGCCTCCCCTTTCTCTCCTTCTTTAAAAGGGAGAGTTCAACCATCTTCCCCTCTTTACTGAGATTTTTCTCATCTCCTTCCCCTCCATTATGCCCCTTGCATTGAAGAAGGAGCTCTCTCTCCCTCCAAGAGTCTTGAAAGAAGCAAAGGTCCATCTCTTCCTCCTCCTCCTCTAGCAAGGACAAAAAGGTACCCTTTGCTCCTCTCCTTATCTTTCTCATGTTGATATAATGTTGGAATGCATATTTGGAAGTTCATAAGCATGTATGTAAACCATACTGGCTCTTAAAAGCTGCACAGAAAACTGCTCTATCTTCATTCATTCTGCATACCCTTGTATTCATTGTCACTTTTAGTATAGCTAGAATGCTCCGTTCGTACTGATTTTGGTGTCGATGGAAAGGTATTAGAAATACCTTTCCATTGATATATAGCACAACTCATGGAACTCTTTGGATTCAGAGTAATTAAGCTCGAAAAATGGCTCTCGTTGGTTTCGCACCTGGCGAAATCGCCGTCTGCCGTTGCAGCGCGCTGCAGCGGATTGCCACGGGCTGCAGCGGACAGGAAAACTTAGGGAAAATACGCATTAACTAATTGAACAGTAAGATTGCAAAATGAACCGCTACAACGGGCTGCAGCGGTCTGCTGTGGCATTTCATGAAACTTAGGAAACGACCATAAAAATTAATTGAACAGTAACTTTTAAAACGGGACGCCATAGCGCGCTGCAGCGGACCTTAGCGGAAATATTTCAGATCTTAGGAAATGACAAAATAAATTCATTGAAGAGTAGTTTTGCAAAATGAACCACTACAGCGCGCCATAGCGCGCTGCAGCGGGTCACAGTGGATTGCAGCGGACTGCAGCAAGCTGCATCGCAAAGGCTCTACCGCATGTTGTCGAGTGGAAAGTGCTACAGCGCGCTACCGCGCGGAAAGCGCTACAGCCGCTATCGCGCGGAAAGCGCTTTAGCGCGCTCCAGCGCGCTACAGCGCCCAAATTTTGCAAAATTTCCCAGAATTCCAGAAAACTGCCCAGATTTTGTAAAACTACCCAATTTTGGCTGAAATAGCCAAAACTCAACTGTTTTGGTGTTTCAAGACCCCTAGGGCCCTAGTGGGATTGAGTTATACTAAATTTGAATCCATTTTAGTTAAAATTGAACATTCCATAAAATTCTATTTGAAAATTGAATTTAAAACTTTGTCAATTTCATTAAGTGCTCAAAACCTATGTATCTTAAACACATATTATGCCATATGCTAAGTACTGGAGTTTTAATTGCTTGTATAAATTAGGTATACCTTAATAATCTAAATGGTATGAAACTTAGATCTTTTAGAATTGTGATTAAGTGCTAATCTCTTTTATTTGATTTAGATTTTGATTAGCAACAATCACCTTTTTATTTTATGTTACCTTTTCATCTATATGTGTTCATGAACTTAGGATGTATATTAGAGAACTCTAACACTTATTTGGACACTTAAACGTGATCACTTGAACATGAGAATCTTTATAACTTGATTAAGTAGATGATACTTAATCCAAACCTAAGTTGACATCAGTAATATGCTAATAATACATTGATTTCCAATGACCTTTAAATTAACCATTGGTCTTAATGATAGAAGGGTTATAGATTAAACCCTAACTTATCTTGATTAAGATCTAAATCTTAATCATTTAATCAATCTACTTAATTATAAGAGAATTTGATTTACATTATTCCAATAATGCATTTGATTGAGTATTTATCTTAAATCATCAAATTGGAAATGCTAAGGATAACATTGAATATGTGTGATTGAACTATCTGAATCCAAACTTTAGATCTTTGATTTTCTCTTATATAAGACAATTAGCATAAGATGGAAACAAAATTGTAATGATTTATGCAATGATCTAAATCTAATAAGATCTTTGATTTTATCCCATGATTATAGAATAGGAAAGGATCAAATGAATTTTAATCATTTGATCTAATCATCTTAACTTAAGTATAACAAGTAAACCTTAAGAAGTCAAAAAGTGAGATCTTAAGGGTCTTGCTATAGGATTCATCATTGAAATGATTGAAGACCCTAACTAATGAAATATTAAGGTAGGAAGGACTTTTGTAACTTATTGAGGTAGAAACCTAGGTGACCATTCATAACTTTAGAAGTTGAACTTGACACCTTATGGTAGGAATTACCTAAAGTACTTAGAGTGTGGCTCATCCCTTGTGGTAGCAACCTATGTTGAGTGATCTTTGGATAACATCCTTGGAGCCTTGTGTATGATACACCTATTTAGAGTAAGGATTTTAATAGATTTGATAAATCCTTATCAATTAAATAGAATCTGTTGAACCCAGATCATTAGTTGGGTATGGTAGAGTATACCCATATTACTGGATTAATTCAATAATATTCAGGATTGGTTGATTCACTCCAATGTGAACTTATGACCAGGTGCTATCCTGCTGGATTAGCTGAATACAGTCCCATGAGAGTAAATCTTCCAATACTAAGAGTGTTATAATTAGTGAATAAGATCCTTAGTTTAAGATGTAAACTGCGACCGGGTTCTGCGTCCTATCGCAGTGCGCTTCGATAAATACAGTTTAAGCAAACTAAGTATCTTAAGTCACTTTGTGTAGACCACTAAGTATGCTTGTAATTAGGGTATTTAACGGCTTAGCTTGAGATGTAAACTGTGACCGGGTTTTGCCTCCTATCGTAGTGCGCTTCGATTAGTGCAGTTTAAACAATCTAAGGGTTAAATCTACCTTTCTTGCAAATATGCTAAATATGTGTATACAGTCTCCCCAGCTAATAATTTTAAGTAAACTCTCAACCTTAACTAATTATCGAGATTAGAATTCAGGAGTCAGAATCATTTTAGCAGGATTCTGCACAATGAAGACCTTGGATTCATTATTAGTTTTCCAAGCATTTTCAGGATTTTCAGATTTATCTCATGTAATTTAAAAGCATGAGCATAAGCATAAGCATGATGTGTGAATATCAGAATGATGTATGAGAGTCAGAATGATGTATAAGCATCAGTGATGATTTATGAGTTACGGAATGTTGCATACATTGACAGGGGAATTTCTGGATGCATCAGTGTCATCAATAAACATTATTCCCAACAGGGTGTATATAGACATTGGACCGTACTGCTCATAACAGTTCAGTGATATTTTGGTAGCATGTCAGTAGCATACCGTATTGTGGCATATTCAGATGCACAGTTTTAGTGACATACATCATAGTTGTACATATGATTACTCAGTTTTAGATTCAGTACTATTTTGATTTATTTTCAGTATTCAATTACAGTTCAATTTTACTTTACACTGCTTTAGTTTTGTACAGTTTTAGACAGATTTGTACTTTTAATTACCTTTACAGTTTTTCTGCAGATTGACTCATATTATGTAAATGTTAAATGAATAATTAGAACTGTTAGATTAGTTTCGATGTGTTAGACTTATTGTCTAACACGAGGTACTTTTGGGATCCGATAATTTGTTAGATCCTGAGTAGTATATTGAGACAGGTCTAGAGGACGTTCAAGAGATTCAGGAGAAGCCCATGGAGTACTAGTGGACTCTCCTCTAGCTTTACTTTATGCTTAGTATTTTCAGTTTAGTACCTAGTTTGACTTTAATATTTCAGTAAACTGTTTGTAATAATTTTGGATGTATTTTCTTTTATTTTCTGAGACGAATATTTTATACAGCTTCTGTGATGAATGTTTCTGGATGCTTGCTTTAAGCTTCTGCACTCTATTCTATTTTTATACTACTTATACTTAGTATTGTGATGTGATCAGTATACTGGAAATGCTGATATCTTATACATATATTAGGTTCTTATTGCATTCTAAATCCAATTTATTTATTTGCCTAATACTTAGGATAAGGATACTACTCTTATCTTAAGTATTAGCTCTCAACCCTATTTGAGGTTGAGTCAGCAGCCCTTTGGGTGAGCTTAGTTTTTAGCTATTTGGGGAGACAGGTTATTTATCCCCGAGTGGCGCACTGTTTCGTCGCCAAATTACTCTTTGCGCGCGGCGATGGGACGGGGCGCTACAGTTGGTATCAGAGAAGTATCATAAAGTGTCAGATAAGGAAACATTCCTATCTACTTTATGATCTATTCTCTGCAGCAGATATGATTACAATTACTAAGTGTAAGGAAAGCAGCATCCATAGTTCATCCTACTGAAATCTCAGAAATGAAACTAAGAATATCTGGAAATGCCACCTTAGGAATTGAACGAACCATAAAATAAGTAAAATATGGTTAAATGTTAAAAGTAAGTAACATATGACATCTTAGGGTCTGAACAAACCTTAAAGTGATTACATATACAAAAGTAACTATTATAATTGAAATAATTGGAAATCATAACTAATAATTGAATGGAATTTTAGGGATGGAATATCAGCAGTTCGATTTCTTCTACTACCTTAGATTATTCGACGAGTATTGGCAGATGATTTCCAAGATGAAAAAATTTATGGAAGGATCGTAGAAGGAGTATCTCCTCGTGGAGTAGAAGTGCTAGATAAGATTTTAGTTTGTCCAACCTTTAGAGGAACTAGTCTCCCTATTCTTGCCAAAGAGTGGTTGAACCGTGTGACCACTGCGTTTCGAGAGATAGCTTGTCCCGACGACTGCCGTCTCCAGATTCTGGGATTTCTGCTTGGTGGTTCTGCCGATAGATGGTGGTACTGGACCGATAGAAGATTATCCCGGAATCGTCGATTAGTAACATTCGATGATTTTTGTGCTGCTTTTATGGCAGAGTATTGTAGCTGATGTCCTTAGGTTTCATATCATATCTTGCCTTCGTATTAGTTTATCCTTTTGCCCACTTATGTAACTTCTCTTTTGAGAAAGTGATGATTAAGAAGATAGTAGATCCTTGTTTCATTTGTTAAATTCATGTTTTGTTACAATCATGAATCCAGGATCTCCTTCAGCTCCTACCCCGATTAAGAATGCGGTCTCATCATCTGGCAGACCCGAAGAATCAAATGCAATGGCTAGTCTGATGAAAGCTTTGATAGAAAGCAATGCGCAACAAGCACAAGAGACATGTGCTCTAACTCTCTCTGTCAGGCAACAATCTGCACCCCCATCAGGATTCTCATCATCTTCGCATTATTCTGGTGATGGAATCCTACACAGTTTCCTTCGCCTTAGAACACCTACGTTCAATGGGGCGTTGAACCCAATGGACACGGTAAATTGGCTCAAGATGGCAGAGAAGAACTTGATTAGTATCAAGTGCCCTAATTCTGAAGCTATTCGCTTAATAACTTATCTGTTCCAAGAAGAAGCTGAATATTGGTGGGAGAATGAGCGAGCCAACAAATTTGTTGATTATGAAATAGAAGATATCCCCTGGGATATATTTTTAGAAGCATTTCGTGAGGCGTTCATACCGGCATCCTCTCAAGCAATCATAGAGGATGAGCTCCTCCACCTTACTCAAGGCAATAACTCAGTGTTCGAATATGAACAAGAATTCCAGAGGTTGTCCCATTTTGTTCCAAACCTAGTTAGAACAGAAGCATCCAAATGCCATCACTTTCTGAAGGGTCTGAGAGACTCTATAAAAGCTCACCTAGTGTCCCACCAAATTAAAACTTTGGCAGAATTAATCAAGGCAGCTCGCCTCCAAGAAGGATTTCAAGGTCAGATGGACCGTAAGTGCAAAGCTGCATTTGTGCAGCCAAGGAAGGAGCAGTTTGGTCACCGCAAGATGGCTAAAGTTTATAATATCGAAGTTGAACAATCTCAACCCCAGAACCCTGAATGTAAGAAATACCATTTGTATGGTAAATGCTACCACTTTGGTGGTGTATGTTTTGCATGTGGTCGAAAGGGCCACCGTTATTTCGAATGCAATTCTAAGACAACAATTGATGGAGTGCTCATCGACCACTCCCGTCAAAAGTAAGCATTCCGTGCTCAGCCGGGGAACAACCAAGAGCCTGCTCCTGCTAAAATGCTTGCATCTTCACATGCTAAGTCAGTTGTACCTACACAGAAGCTGGCCTATAATCGCCAAGGCCAGCGGCCCCAGGGCAAACAACCTACAGCTCCTACAAGGGTATACACGCTAACACCCACCTCTGCACCTGAAGACAATGATGTCATTTCAGGTATGTTTTAAATAAAACTTTTATCCAGTCCTTACTATTTTAGTACTCAGTCCTTGTTGTTCCAGTATTTTCAAATGATTGAATAGCAATTCTTATTCTATTATTGTAATCATAGGCACCTTATCAATAAATGATAAAATTTGTAATATCCTTTTCGATACTGGAGCGAGTCATTCCTTTGTATCGGAAAACTGGGTGAAGGCCCTTAAGCTACGAACATATCGATTAGCAAACTCATTGAGCATCGGGTTACCTTTCGGAGCCCGTATGCAATCTCAGCAATTCTGTAACATAAATATTCCTATTGGTGAACAAAAGTATGGAGCTAAATTAATTATATTGCCAATTGCAAACTTTGATATAATCCTAGGCATGAATTGGTTAAGTGAACATGGTGCTTCCATAAATTGCCAAAAGAAGAAAATCACTTTGGGTACTGGAAGCCAATCAAAAACCTTTGTTGGAAGATTTAGCTCTCAAGCATCGTTGATCAATGCCATGAAAGCAGAAAAGCTAGTCAGGAAAGGGTGCGATGCGTATCTCGTAACAATGTTGGGAGAAAACAAAGAAGTCGTACCTATTTCTGAGAACCGAATAGTTTGTGAATTTCCCGATATTTTTCCTGAAGACCTACCCGGTCTTTCTTCTGTTAGAGAAGTAGAATTTGCTATAGAATTAATTTCGGGAACCCAAGCTTTATCCAAAGTCCCGTATCGTATGGCGCCAAAGGAGTTGCAAGAATTAAACAAGCAACTAGAAGAGCTGCTAGAAAAAGGTCTTATTCGGCCGAGTTCATCTCCTTGGGGAGCGCCAGTTTTGTTTGTAAAGAAGAAAGATGGGTCGATGAGAATGTGTATCGATTATAGAGAATTGAACAAAGTAACTATCAAGAACAAATACCCATTGCCACGAATCGATGATCTATTTGATCAATTAGCTGGAGCTAAAGTATTTTCCAAGATCGATCTGCGATCTGGTTACCATTAGCTAAGAGTTAAAGATGCGGATATAGAAAAGATAGCATTCAGAACACGCTATGGACATTACGAATTCCTAGTAATGTCATTTGGATTAACAAATGCACCATCCATCTTTATGGACTTAATGCAGCGAGTATTAAAAGCATACTTAGATAAATTCATCATCATCTTCATTGATGATATCCTAATTTATTCAAAGAATAGTGCTGATCATGAGAAACACTTAAGATTGGTTCTACAAGAACTTCGAAATCATAAGCTTTATGCAAAATATTCCAAGTGCGAGTTTTGGCTTGACTCAGTCTCTTTTCTGGGCCATGTTATAGATACACAAGGAGTTAGAGTAGATCAAAATAAAGTTAGCGCCGTTCAGGATTGGTCACAGCCAAAGTCTGTGACTGATATCAGAAGCTTTTTGGGTCTAGCAGGATATTATAGAAAATTTGTCAAAGGCTTTTCGCAAATAGCATCTCCTCTCACAAAGTTGACTCAGAAGGCAGTGCCATTCGTCTGGAGTCCAGAATGTGAGAAGGCCTTTCAATCATTAAAAGATGCTCTTTCTTCCGCCCTAGTTCTTGCCTTACTTAAAGAAGGTTTGAACTACCAAGTCTATACCGATGCTTCTAGGATAGGCTTGGGTTGTATGCTAATATAGGAAGGAAAAGTTATTGCTTATGCATCCCGTCAGTTGAAACCACATGAAAAGAATTATCCAATTCATGATCTCGAGTTAGCTGCCGTAGTCTTTGCCTTGAAGAGTTGGCGTCATTCTTTATGACGTCCAATGTTCCATATTCACCGATCATCAGAGCTTAAAGTATATTTTCACTCAGCGCGAACTCAACTGTTGTCAGCGAAGATGGCTCGAGTTAATAAGCGATGATGATTTATCGATCCAATATCATCTGGGAAAAGCAAATGTGGTAGCCGATGCGCTCAGTCGTCATGCTACACTCTCCTCCTGAATAGCTTCAAGCCCTTTAGAGGAAGAATTTAGAAGGCTTGATATCAGGCCAGTTCGTGGTGCTATGCTAAGTGAATTGATATCTATGAGTATCGTAGAACCAACATTTCACCGTGATGTCTCCATCTCCCAAACGAAGGATGAAGACTACTTGAAATTCAAATGGAGATTGAAAGTGGTCGTTGCTTCGATTTGCAGTTGCGAGGTAATGTAATATATCAAGAAGATCACCTATGGATCCCCAAATTCATGCATCAAGAGATTTTAGTGGAAGACCATAATTCTGGTTATTAAGTACATCATGGTAGTACTAAGATGTATCAAGATCTGAAGAAGTCATTCTGGTGGTCTGGAATGAAGAAAAGCGTGGCTAAATTCGTATCAAAGTGTCATGCCTGTAGTCTAGTCAAGGCTAAACATCAGAGGCCTGGAGGACTTCTCCATCCTCTAGCAATTCCAGAATGGAAGTGGTTTGATATTTCCATGGACTTCATGATGGGCTTACCCAAATCAAGGTCTGGTGCTGATTCAATTTGGGTCATTGTCGATCAACTGACCAAATCGGCACATGTCATTCTAATGCGTCAAACCGATTATGTAGAGAAATTGGCGAAGCTGTATATCAAGGAAATCGTCAGACTTCATGGGATTCTGAGGTCTATTATATTTGATCGTGACAGTGGATTTACTTCTAAGTTCTGGCAAGCTGTGCATCAAGACTTGGGAACTACCCTAGCCATGAGCACCGCTTTTCATCCTCAAACAGATGGTCAAACTGAGCGAGTCAATCAAACTCTTGAAGATCTTCTTCGTCTCTGTATTTTGGATTTCAGAGATTGTTGGGAAGATCATATTCCCTTAGTGGAATTTGCTTATAACAACAGTTTCCAATCAAGTATCGGTACGGCTCCGTATGAAGCCTTGTACGGTAGAAAATGCAGTACGCCCTTAGCATGGTCTGAAACAGGTACTGTTCAATTGTATGGCTCAGATTTAGTTGAAGAAATAAATAAGAAAGTGCAATTGATCCAGTAGAGGATTAAAGCAGCTCAAGATTGCCAAAGTAAATATCACGATACCTATCATCGTTCTCTAGAATTCAATGTTGGAGATTTTGCGTATCTCAAGGTTAGCCCAATGAAAGGTGTATTTCATTTCGGTGTAGCCGGGAGCTCAGTCCTCACTACGTCGGACCATTTGAAGTAATGGAGAAGATTGGTTCTGCAGCATATAGGTTAAAACTTTCTGAAGATTTCCTGCAACTCATAATGTGTTCCATATCTCCTCTTTGCGGAGGTGCCTTCGTAATCCTTCTCACCTAATCCAACTTTCAGCGATATCTCTTCAGCCGGATCTTTCTTATATGGAAGAGCCTATCAGAATCTTAGCTCGTGATCAAAGACAGCTAAGGAATCATTCCGTTCCCATGGTAAAGGTTCAGTGGAGTAATCGCTCTGGGGAAGAATCTACTTGGGAAAAAGAGGCCGATATGCGACAGAAATATCCAATCCTCTTTTTAATAATTTAGGTACCTTTAAAATTCTAAATTTCAATTCTTAATCATATGCATTTTCTTTTCCCTTCTTAGTGATGATGTCGAGGACGACATCATTTTTAAGTGGGAGAGTCTGTAACAACCCAAGGTTGTTACCCAGCTTGATTTTATCATAATCATATCGTAATCACCATGCCATCAAATTCATATATTTATTAGAACTAAATCCTGAAGGTTTGGAGCAATTCAGAGCTAAATCCAATATTTTGGATTATTTTAATATTTAATTAATTAGAAATTGAGGTATTTATTTTGACCTCGAAATCAAAATCCGACTTCGCCGTTGTGATCGTCACCCCCAAATTAGCTAGGGGTGATGTTTTGGACGCGTTTGGAAGTCGTCAAATTTTCGCGAATATTTTAATGTAACTAAATGCGTCAAAAAATAAGTAAATTAAATAATCGTTGGAATTAAATTCCGACTTCACCGTTGAATTCTTCACCCCCAAATTAGCTAGGGGTGAATTTTTGGGAATTTTCGGAGTATATTTCAAAAATCATAATTTTTAAATAATTCGGGAAAATAAATATGCAATTAGGCAATCATTGAGACCCTTATTTGCAATTTCCCCATTCTTTTTCCAAATTTTTCAGCTGGTCATTTCCTTTCATGCGGCTGACCCCCTCACCTCCCATGTGCATTAAATGCAAAGGCCATCTCTTCTTCCCCTAGCTCCCCTATAGCCAATGATGGAGCCTCCCATTTCTCTCCTTCTTTAAAAGGGAGAGTTCAGCCATCTTCCCCTCTTTGCTGAGATTTTTCTCATCTCCTTCCCCTCCATTAAGCCCCTTGCATTGAAGAAGGAGCTCTCTCTCCCTCCAAGAGTCTTGAAAAAAGCAAAGGTCCCTCTGTAGCGCCCCATCCCGTTGCCGTGCGCAAAATACGAGTGTAATTCATAGATTTGCGGTGGAACGGTGCGCTACTTGGGAACGGTGGGCCATACTAGTAAAACCCATCATCCCGAATAGGTTTAAAGAGACAAAGCCATACTGAAGGCCGCTGACTCGAGTCCTAAGAGTAGGCTCGAGAGCCAATACCTAAGGTAAGAATGGAACCTTTATCTTAGGTATTAGACTGAGTACGTACATAAGGTGTAAGGGAGGAGAGAAGGACCCATGTACGTTACAAAATATATCAATGTTTCCAGTACGCCGATCACATCACAATACTATGTATAGTAATATAACAGAGTGCGGAAGCTGAAAGTAAAACATCCAGAATACATTCATCTCAAACAGTAGTAAATATCCATCTCAGAAAAGAAAATAAAAGTACATCTAGAGTTTTATTACAAACCATAATAATACAGAAATATAAAGAGTCTAGCCAAAATACTAAAAAGGACTAAAAAGTAAAAGTAGGTGCTCAATCCCCTACAGCTCCAAGTGCTCCTCCCGAGCCTCTGGGACGTCTCCCTGACCTGTCTCCAATAACTGCTCGGGATCTAGTAAATTACCGAATCCCAAAAGTACCCCGTGTTAGACAGGAAGTCTAACACATCGAAGCTAGATATACAAGCTAATCTAAATATAATTAATATGCAAGAACATAAAGTAAAAGTGCAGGAGAAACTGTAAAGCATCAAATAACTGAACTGTAGGAACTAAGCAAAGAAAAACTGCATCAAAACCAAATACTGAAAGTATATGAAAATATCAGATGCTGAGAAGGATGTTATAAGCTGCACTATATGCTACTGAAGCAATGCTCATAGATATGCTATATCACGGTATATCACAGAACTATCACTGAAGGTTTATGAGTCGTACGGTCCAATGTAAGCACAACAGTTAGGAAGTCAGTATGGTGACGCAGATGCACCCTGAAATTCTCTAGTCTGTGTATATAACATTCCGTATCTCATACTGTATCACTGATAACCATGTGTCACAACAGAAGTAATGAGGTCAACTCATATTTATGCTTCATGTTTATGCCATTATATGATATGAATGGAAAATCCTAAAATCCATGAAGAATATAGTAAGAAACAAAAAAAAAATGAATCCTAAGTCTCCACTGTGCAGAATTCTGCTAAAAGGATTCTGACTCCAAATCTCTAGATCGATATTTAGTTAAGGTTGCTTGTTTATTCAAAGATCACGGGGCAGGGTGATCATATACACATATTAAATATGCTGCAAAGATAGGACACAACATTTAGTTTGATTATGCCACCATAATAAAGCGATCTTCATTAGGAGGCACTATCTGGTGATGGTTTATGTCTCAAACTAAGCATTTAGTCACTAAACTCACAATCACACTTGGTGTCTTAAGGAAGGTAATTCCCCTTTTTACTTAGTTTTATTTAAGCCATACCTATTGAAGCGATCTTCGCCAGGAGGCATTGCCCGATGGCAACTGTCCTTCAATAAAACTAAGGAATGGGTACCCATTTAATACACTCTTAGGATTGATTGATTTATTCTAAGCGAGGTTATGTCTGCCTAAGCCCGCAGGATAGCAACAAAGACAAATCTTACTTAGAGTGACTTAACCAATCCAGATTATTACTGAGGACCAGTAATATGGGTATACTATACAACGCTTACCCCACAATCATGGTTCAATCAAATCTATTTAATAGAGCAAGGATTTATCAAGACTACAAGTCTTAGACTAGTAGGTAAGTCTTATACAAGGTTTCACAAGTCTAATATGATCGGGGATCACTTAATATGGATTCTACCACAAGGAGATGTATCTCTTCTAATATCTTGAGTGATCACTACCATAAGGAGAATAGATCAATCTCTAAGGTGAAGGGATCTCCTATACTTCTACCTCAAGGATTCATACATGGCTTCCTACCTCATGATATATAAATTTAGGTCTTTTAGATAATTTAAGACGATCTTTATTAAGAGAGCATCCAGATCTCCCCTTTAGATGTTGATATTAGACTACTAGATTCTGGTTCAATATTAGATTTAAAATGTTTAGATCAGATGATGGGATCATCTGATCACACTTAGACTAAGATTATGGGAACTAAATCAAGCATATTGTTAAGGATTAGATCACTTGTTTAATCAATATGATTTTAATTGTCTTCTTATGCTAGTCTTCTTTCTTAAGAGAAAATCAGGGGTCTAAAGTTTAGATTCAGATCAAGTAATCACATAGATTGTTATTAACCTTAACATGTCTAATTTAAATGTTTAGGATCAATAGTAAATCAGATGTATTATTGGAAAATGTTCAATTCATAGTCTTGTAATCAATATAGTTGAGTTAGGGTTGTTATGGTTTTAGATTTACCTTAAGTAGGTTAGGGCTTGACTCCTTCTCAAATCTTAAGTCAAATCAAGTGTATATTTAAAGATCAATGTCAAATCAATAGATTAATTTTGTATTATTGGTGACAATCCTAGATCAAGATCAAGTCTTAAAAGCTTGATCCAAATATTAGGATTTCTTAAGTTAATTAAGATATTTAAGATTCTATAGTTTTAAATTGATTCAAGTATACTTAATAAGTTTATAAAAGGTGATTTTATTTTATTTGGTTTACTGTTATAAGCCAAAATAATGATTAAAGTTTAACAAACATTATTTACTTAATGCTAACCAAACCCTAATTTCAAGCAAAAAGGATAAGTACATAAATAAAAATCCAACCATTCAGATTATATAAAATTTTGCATGCAAGTCCTAATTAATCATACAAGTAATCAGAGACTGAGTTTGCTATAATCCAAGGTGTATAAACCCTAAAATTCACTAAATATGATTTGACAAGATTAGGGCATAACTACATTTACAAAACTCAAAAAAATGTTATACTTGGCACATGCAATCTACTTAACATCAGTGAACTAATGACACCATAAACATACAATTTGAGTAAGTAATTTTACTAATCTACCCTAATTAAGATTCACTGTAATTAGGCAAAAATTAAAGATCTAACCATCAGATGTGTGATTTTATTTTATATTTAAGTTCCTGAGATTTTTCTGAACAATTTCATATATGATATTATAAAATTCTAACCAGTGGATTAAAAGTTATTAAGAAAATACATTATGTATTTTTCTATTGTATTTTCCTAATTTCCTTAAGGAAAATAAATAATAAATTCTTTATAAATATTTTAAATGGCATCGGCCCGATCCAAACCGCGTGGGTCGTTCAGGTCTGCGGCCCATTACTGTGTACTATTGATTTTAAAACGGCGCCGGCCCGATTCAAATCACGCGGGTCAATCGGGCCTGAAGGCCCGTTACTGTTCGATAGTGCGGGTCACGGGTCGACCCAACCCACGCTGTCATCTTCTTCCCCACGCCTGGCCCCGACTGAGAGTGATTGGGGCGAACCCTAATCGCCAAAATTCTCAGTCGTCGAGCCATGCCGGGGCGTAAGGATGACGACTTCACCTTCCTGGGGCCGAGACCAACCCTTAGAACCCTAAATTGCTAACTGGGATGGTCTAATTCCCCTGGACCCTATTTCTCCATTGCGCATGAAAGGAGCTCACTGTGAGGAGAAATTCTCCTCACAGGGGGCTTGCCAGGGCTGGGGTTTGATCCATTCACCTTCAGGGTGTAAGCACGGATCGAAGCCCCATTTCAGGAGGCCCTGGGAGGCTCTAGATCCCTGGGACCTTACTCGGTCCCAGAGCTCTGAAAGAAGGATGACCCGTTCGATCGATACGATCGAACGAACCCTCCCAGCGCACCAATTTTAATTGCAATGAAATCGCATTAGCTAGAGGAGAGTGTGGGGATGGAAATTAGGCAGGAACTGAGCCAATACGGCTCAGTCCAAAATGTGGGGTACCTGGTTTTGCTGGTCTGGATGGCGGAGCCTGGCATGAAGCAGTAGAGGGGCTCTTAGGGGTCCTGAACTCCAGGAGTTACCCTCTATCAGCTGTACGCGAGCTTAGGAGCGTCGGGAGGAGCTTAGCAGAGCAGCAATGGCGATCGGAGGAGGAAATTGGAATTTAGCTCAATTCAATAGCAAAGAGCTCCAAAGGTGAGGTCTGGGCTATTTATAGCCTCAGAGAGGTGTTGGGAGGAACTGCTGGGACTGGGCTTGGCTTGGCTTGGCCCGAGAGCTCGGGTCAAGGGGAGCTCTCAGAATTTCCAAAAATGGAGATATCGGGCTGGAGAGCCCGTCTCAGAGGCCTCACGGGATTGAGGAACCCCTAACGGCTATGCTGAGCTGGCGGGGGAGTGGGGTACAGGCTCTGCCTATCGGGGATTTCATTTTTTTTTGTCGGGGGTCTGAGCGAAGCGGAGGAGACGATGAGCAGTGCGGGGTTTACGGCAGCCGTCCGATGTATCGATCGTTGATGCGGAACGGCTCAGATTCTCGGACAGGTAAAGGCCAAACGCGGAGCGGGGATCATCCGTCGGATCTGGATCTCTGGATCTGACGGATGGATCGCGCTACTTACTATGGGTGGATGGGTACCGTCCGATCCTTTGATTGAACCGCGGAACGGCCCAGATGGGTTGATCCTGAGCGAAGGCTCGGGCCACACGATCTGATCCGAGAAATGGACGGCTCAGATCACGCCCGCTGTTTTAAAGACGGCTGAAGGTATATTTGTAATTTTTAATTGTATGGAGCCCTTAAGTGCAATTGCAGCATTTTAAATTAAATTGAATTATTTCCTAAATGAACTCCAAATTGCACCAAAATTTCACCCTTAGCTAATTTGGGGGTGAGGATTTCAAAAATACAATCAGATTTTAATTCTGAGATCAAAATATTTTGAGTCTAGACTAGGGCATCTAGACTAATCAAATTTGCAAATTTTGACTTAGAGAAGCCCAATGGACTTCAAATTTTCTAGGTAAGCTTATCTTGATATTCTAAAAGTAATGATGCTAAAAATTAAATCAATCAACATATATTTTGCATGGTAACAACCTAGTTGTTACACCCTCTCTTCCTCCTCCTCCTCTAGCAAGGATAAAAAGGTACCCTTTGCTCCTCTCCTTATCTTTCTCATGTTGATATAATATTGGAATACATATTTGGAAGTTCATAAGCATGTATGTAAACCATAATGGCTTTTAGAAGCTGCACAGAAAATTGCTCTATCTTCGTTCATTCTGCATACCCCTGTATTAATTGTCACTTTTAGTATAGCTAGGATGCTCCGTTCGTACTGATTTTGGTGTCGATGGAAAGGTATTTTTATATTTCCATTGAAATATGGCACCACTCATGGAACTCTCTGGATTGAGAGTAATTAAGCTCAAAAACGGTTCTCGCGGGTTTCGCACCTGGCGAAATCACCGTCTGCCGCTGCAGCGCGCTGCAGCGGATTGCCGCGGGCTGCAGCAGATTGCCGCGGGCTGCAGCCGACAGGAAAACTTAGAAAAAATGTGCATTAATTAATTGAACAATAAAATTGCGAGATGAACCGCTACAACGGTATTTCACAAAACTTAGGAAACAGCCATAAAAATTAATTGAACAGTAACTTGCAAAACGGGACGCTACAGTGCACTGTAGCGCGTTGCAGCGGACCTTAGCGGAAATATTTCAGATCTTAGGAAATTACAAAATAAATTAATTGAACAGTATTTTGCATAATGAACCGCTACAGCGAGTCATAGCGGGTCATAGCGGATTGCAGCGGATCGCAGCAAACCGCAGCAAGCTGCATCGCAAAGGCGCTACCGTGCGCTGTCGCGTGGATAGCGCTACAGCGCGCTACCGCGCAAAAAGCGCTCCAGCGTGCTACAGCGCCCAAATTTTGCAAAATTTCTCAGAATTCCAAAAAACTGCCCAGATTTTGTAAAACTACCCAGTTTTGGTTGAAATGGACAAAACTCAATTATTTTGGTGTTTCAAGACCCCTAGGACCCTAGTGGGGTTGAGTTATACTAAATTTGAATCCATTTTAGTTAAAATTGAATACTGCATAAAATTCTATTTGAAAATTGAATTTAAAACTTTGTCAATTTCATTAAGTGCTCAAAACCTATGTATCTTAAACACATGTTATGCTATATGCTAAGTACTAGAGTTTTAATTACTTATATCAATTAGGTATACCTTAATAATCTAAATGGCATGAAACATAGATTTTTTAGAATTGTGATTAGGTGCTAATCTCTTTTATTTGATTTAGATTTTGATTAGCAACAATCACCTTTTTATTTTTTGTTACCTTTTCATCTATATGTGTTCATGAACATAGGATGCATATTAGAGAACCTTAACACTTATTTGGACACTTAAACGTGATCACTTGAACATGAGAATCTTTATAACTTGATTAAGTAGATGATACTTAATCCAAACCTAAGTTGACATCAGTAATATGCTAATAATACATTGATTTTCCATTGACCTTTAAATTAACCATTGGTCTTAATGATAGAAGGGTTAGGGATTAAACCCTAACTTATCTTGATTAAGATCTAAATCTTAATCATTTAATCAATCTACTTGATTATAAGAGAATTTGATTTATATTATTCTAATAATGAATTTGATTGAGTATTGATCTTAAATCATCAAATTGGAAGTGCTAAGGATAACATTGAATATGTATGATTGAACTATCTGAATTTAAACTTTAGATCTTTGATTTTCTCTTATATAAGACAATTAGCATAAGATGGAAACAAAATTATAATGATTTATGTAATGATCTAAATCTAATAAGATCTTTAATTTTATCCTATGATTATAGAATAGGAAAGGATCAAATGAATTTTAATCATTTGATCTAATCATCTTAACTTAAGTATAACAAGTAAACCTTAAGAAGTTGAAAAGTGAGATCTTAAGGGTCTTGCTATAGGATTCGTCATTGAAATGATTGAAGACCCTAACTAATGACACATTGAGGTAGGAAGGACTTTTGTAACTTATTGAGGTAGAAACCTAGTTGACCATTCATAACTTTAGAAATTAAACTTGACACCTTGTGGTAGGAATTGCCTAAAGTACTTAGAGTGTGGCTCATCGCTTGTGGTAGCAACCTATGTTGAGTGATCTTTGGATCACATCCTTGGAGCCTTGTGTAGGATACACCTATTTAGAGTAAGGATTTTAATAGATTTGATAAATCCTTGTCGATTAAATAGAATCTGTTGAAACCAGATTATTAGTTGGGTATAGTAGAGTATACCCATATTACTGGATTAATTTAGTAATATTCAGGATTGGTTGATTCACTCCAATGTGGACTTATGACCAGTGCTATCCTGCGGGATTAGCCGAATACAGTCCCATGAGAGTAAATCTTTCAAGACTAAGAGTGTTACAACTAGTGAACAAGATCATTAGTTTGAGATGTAAACTGCGACCGGGTTCTGCCTCCTATCGGAGTGCGCTTCGATAAGTGCAATTTAAGCAAACTAAGTATCTTAAGTCACTTTGTGTAGACCACTAAGTATGCTTATAATTAGGGCATTTAATGGCTTAGCTTGAGATGTAAACTATGACCAAATTCTGCCTCCTATCATAGTGCGCTTCGATTAGTGCAGTTTAAACAAGCTAAGGGTTAAATCTACCTTTCTTAAAAATATGCTAAATATGTGTATACAGTCTCCCCAGCTAATGATTTTTAGTAAACTCTCAACCTTAACTAATTATCGAGATTAGAATTCAGGAGTCAGAATCATTTTAGCAGGATTCCGCACAATGGAGACCTTGGATTCATTATCAGTTTTCCAAGCATTTTTAGGATTTTCAGATTTATCTCATGTAGTTTAAAAGCATGAGCATAAGCATAAGCATGATGTGTGAATATCAAAATGATGTATGAGAATCAGAATGATGTATAACTATCAGTGATGATTTATGAGTTACGGAATGTTGCATACATTGACAGGGGAATTTCTGGATGCATCAGTGTCATCAATAAACATTATTACTAACAGGGTGTATATAAACATTGGGCCGTACTGCTCATAACAGTTCAGTGATATTTTGGTAGCATGTCAGTAGCATACTGTATTGTGGCATATTCAGATGCACAGTTTCAGTGACATACATTATAGTTGTACATATGATAACTCAGTTTCAGATTCAGTACTTATAACAACCTAGGTTGTTACTTTGCTCAATTAAGACTAATCCAAGTCTTAATTAAGATTCTAAGTCACTAATTAAGTAAATTAGAACTCATCTCTGAAACCTAGGTCAAACCAGAAGTCAACAAAGTCAAATCTGGAATTTTGGAAAATTTCAAACCCTAGAATTTGACTTTTTATCTAGACCTCAGATTGAAAATCTGACTTCGCCATTGCATTCAGAACACCCAAATTAACTAGGGGTGAAATTTTGGAGACATTTGGAAGTCATTGGATTTTTGTCAAATATTTTAATAATATTTAAATACCTAAAAAAAAAAAATCAAATAATTAAATACTCGTCGAAATGAAAATTCGATCACGCCGTTGCGTTCCTCACCCCTCAATTAGCTAGGGGTGATTTATTGGAAATTTTAGGAATACGTTTAATTAATTAATTTTGATTAATTAAAATAGATGAAAAAATAATTTAAATATTTATATTAATTAATACACTTAACTGCCTCCGCTAATCCACAGTAGCCGCCGTTCGTTTTCTTCGCATGTGCCGTCAATTCGAAACGACGAAGATCAACCATTCGATCGCAGATCGAACGGCGGACAGCTGTCTTCTTCCTTGTACTCCCGCGTGTCGCGCAAGGTGTGCACGCGGCGAAGCTGTCGCCATGAGGTCTCTCCACGCGCCTTCCACCGCTCTTAGCCTCCGTAATTAGGCTAGTATAAGACTACTAGGACTCTTGTTTCGCTCGGTTTCAAACCTAAAGCCCGGAACCTGGCAATAAAGCGTCGATCGTTCCTTCACCATTCGTCGAGGTACTGCCCTAATCCTCTTTGTTATTCATGCAATTATCAATCTTAATATTCGAAATGCTATTTCAAGCCTCCGATTAATTGTTAACATAACCTGATTGAACGATAGATGATTCAATTTTTCGAATTTTGCAAAATATCCACAGTATATACCGTTAGCTGTAAACTCCCTCGGCATGTCCTTCTAGGGTTAGGGTTTATGATCAATTCAGATCATTTTAGGTCTCAATTCGACCACCTATTGGAAGAGCGCATCCTTAGCTATCCAACGCCGTGCGGGTCGAGCAGTCAAGATGCCGGAAAGTCCCTGGAAGATCAAGCCCTAAATCTACGCCCTCGGGAAGAAGTTGTCGAGAAGATGAAGTATCGGGTCGGACCGAGTCGACCCGGGCCCGACCCGTTCTTCTCAGGTTTCCGCGTAAGAAGGACTGGGGTCCACCAGGAGTGCGTGTCCTCCTTCCAGCAAGCCGCGTGGCTCGGCGGCAGAGGTGGGGCCCGCCTCGTGTCAGACGAATGACGCAGCCGCAGAGCAGTCGCCAGTGGGGCCCGTCGCATTCTGCCCAGCCAATAAGGCTCCGCCACGTGTACCTATAGAATAATTATAAAATCAGTTATATAATTATAACGTTAAATTAATAAAACGATATTTATAATAATAATAATATCAGAGTTATTAATTTAATAAAACAGAAATTATTTAATTAAATTAAACCAAAACTTTAAACACTAATATCTTACAAAATACACATCCAAATTATACAAATAAATATATCAAATTAATCAAAAAAATATGAGGAATTTATTGATGCCAATAATTTTGTTGTGGGATCAATATTTTGTAAAGTGATTATTTAAGGTTTAATTTAAGTTAAATAATGCCACAAAACTTAATTAGCCTATAACTATGCACCCAATGATTCAAACATATTGAAAATGGGTCTTAAAATGATCAAAAAATCCTAAGGATTAATTTGAAAGTGTTTATCTTGCTGTTTGGATTAGTATTTGCCTAATCACATTTAGGACCTAACCCTAATTACCCTAACTAACCTTAGAACTTAAATTGACCATAGCTTGGTCAATTGAGCTCCAAATTGGATGACCCAAATATCAATTTAGATCAGAAAAACCTAATTAATAGTAATCTATAAAATTATTTGGGATCCAATGGTTAGATTTACTAATCATCCCTTAATTACTCTAAATCTTGATTAGTGAATATTAGCGAATCTAGTAATCCAAATTGAGTAATTTAAATTTCAGAGGACTCATAGAGTCATTTAAAACCTAGTTGTAAGGTTGGATTAATGTTTGAGTGATTAATTTTGCTAATCACTCACTAATCACCCTAAACCCTAATTAGGTCTTAACTTAGTCAAATTAGGTCCAAATTGAGCCTACCACATGTCATTATAATCAGTGAGCTATTTGTAAACCATAGCCACTGATTTTGCTTAATTTGGACACTAATTGGCAAAGTTAGAATTTTTGACCTATAGTTAACAATTCCTTAATTAACCTTAAAACACTAAATTTTGTATTGGCCATAACTTGGCCAATACATATCAGAATTTAGCAAATTTAGATTTTATAGAAAGCTTAGGCAGTAAAGAACATTAAACTGAAAGAAAAATTTAACTTTCACTTAATCAAATTGCTAAATTGTCCTTATGAGTCAAGTTCACTAATTTGATCTCATATGGCTTAATAATTACCCAAAATTAATTTAGTTGCTGTCTAATCTTATATTAGACAATAAGAAGCACTTTCCAAAAGAAAATTTTAGAATTTAAGCCCTAGATCAAAATTTGATCTTTTGAACCCTTAAGTAGGGGCAAAATGGTCATTTTGCCCAAATTTAGGGTTTAGCCTTTAAAAGCCCTAAATTCAATTTTTCATCACTAAAATCAGTAAATAGAATGATTTAGAATTGAAATTAATCAAACTCAAGTCTAAATTAGATTTTTTGATTAAAATCTCAAAATTTGCTCCTTAAGAAAATTTCTAAATCCTAAGTGAGTGTTCTCCTTCTTTAATCATTCTTAGACTCATCCTTAGGTCTTATAATATTAGTTAGGATGTGTGTCTGGAGAGATACTCTTAGTAATTAAGAGCCTTAATTCTTAAGATTAGGAATAGATCTTAAGTTAGAATTCATCTATTGAGTAAATTGGGTTATTCAATAGGTGAAACCTTGAGTTTTCTAGTTTATAGATTTTCTTAGTTTATTAAATAATTATTTGATCTTTAAACTTTAGAACTAAGAATAGAGATCCATCATAATGAAATTGATTTATCATTAGGATTTGCCTTAACCTAATCTGTGAGATTTAGGTTCTAAACCTTAGACCCTTAGATTATACTTATAGATTAAGTGGTTAGACCCCATCATCTGGAGTCTAATTCTTAATCTTTTCATCTTGATTTGGCTAATCAAGATGTGGTTGGGATAAATTAATTTACAAAACTAGGTCGATGATTTATTCATTTTAACCAAATAGTCATCTTTTGATTAAATTATAATTAGGACTTGGCCAGTCCTAATTATCTTCAACAAGTAGGATTCGTGATTCTAAGTTACAGAATGTGTAAGAATTAATAATTATGAAACTTATATAACTTAGAGTAGATAGAACGAATAAAGTAGATAATAAAGGATATCACCTGTGTTTTAGATAGAGTTTCTTGCACTTTGATTTTGATGCTTCGCATTCCTTGATTTTGAGCCTTATACCTTGAACATGTATTATGTACATAAGATATTTTGATAAATATCTTATGTTAATTTGGAACATTATTTATAAGCAGCATTATTTTCGTTTCACAAGTGGTACGTAAGGTGTAACTTGATTAGTATACCTCTTCGATCAACTCGTTCGGGGTCAGCAACCTTTCGAGGGTTTAATGTCCGACAGTCTATTGGCCATGCCTAGTCTGAGTGATAGGATGGATAGACTCTCGCCCTACTGACTATAGGGTCAGGATTTTGATATGGTTATACTAATTCAAGTACACTTACATTCAGTTCTGTCTTAGCTCATCAGGCTAAGAGTTTTCAGTGATGTTCAGTTCAGAGTTTCTTAGCTCATCAGGCTAAGATTTGCTGAGTTCATGTTCAGTTCAGGTGACTTATATAGTTACTGTAGTTTCAGTTTACAGTTACTGTTTTACTTATATATACTGCATTGTAGCACTGTTTTACAGTTTTCCTGCACTATATAGAATGCTAGTTCTACTTACTGTTTTTATATGCTCACATAGTATGTTAGTGTTTTCAATTTTATACTGTTCAAATTATGTATGTCACCTAGCATATTTTGTTTGATCATAAGCATGTTTAGGTTGTACTTTTCTTACAGTTTTACTTTTCTTTTACTTACCTGTCTTTGTTGTAGTTGCTTGGAGGAGGTATGTATTACTTCATATTTGTTTAGTTATAAACTGTAGTTTATAACTTATTACTGTTCTTTTGTATTCTTTTCTGCACCTATTTTGCTCAGTTCTATTTTTATGATGATATTCAGTTAACTTAAATAAACTTATACCCTAAAATGTACTTAGACATATTGTCTAACCAGTTTTTCTTTTGTTGGCTGGGGCCCTACCATTATGAAACTGATAATAGTAGGTTCTGAGTTTGTTGGAGTAGCAGATCCAGTAGAGAACTTGCCATTGGAGGAGAAGCCCGTTCCTAAAGATCTGTAACTTTAGTTTTTCTTTCAGTGAGATTGAGAGTTCATTTCAGTTCTTTTAAACTTATTAAATGTAATAATAATACAGGTTTATTTTTCTCTTTTAGTACTCTACTTATTCTGTGTTATTGTATTTATACTGTATTAGATGGATGTTATGTTTTATGCTTCTGCACTCTGAGTTCATGTATGATCATTTAGTGATAGTATTTTTGGGATGAATGGCAAAGTCCTTAATTAAATTGGATTAGAATGTGTGTCTAATCCAATCTTAAGTGGGGACCTTGTCATTTGGTGACCCCTCCACCGTAATCATGTTAACTTAAGAGTTAACAGGACCACGGCGGGGCTGGGCCACCACAGTACTGTTTTAATTTATTTTCAGTATTTGGTTACAGTTCAGTTTTACTTTACACTGCTTCACTTTTGTACAGTTTTAGACAGATTTGTACTTTCAGTTACCTTTACAGTTTTTTTGTAGATTTACTCGCATTATGTAAATATTAAATGAATAATTAGAACTGTTAGATTAGTTTCGATGTGTTAGATTTATTATCTAACACGAGGTACTTTTGGGATCCTACAATTTACTAGATCCTGAGCAGTATATTGAGACAGGTCAGGAGGATATTTAGAAGATTTAGGAGGAGCCCGTGGAGTACTAGTGGACTCTCCTCCAGCTTTACTTTCTGCTTAGTATTTTTAGTTCAGTACCTAGTTTTACTTTAGTATTTTAGTAAATTGTTTGTAATAATTCTGGATGTATTTTCTTTTCTTTTCTGAGACGAATATTTTATACAGATTCTGTGATGAATGTTTATGGATGTTTGCTTTAAGCTTCCGCACTCTGTTCTATTTTTATACTACTTATACTTAGTATTGTGATGTGATTAATATAATGGAAATACTGATATCTTATATATATATTGGGTTCTTATTGTATTCTAAATTCAATGTATATATTTGCCTAATACTTAGGATAAGGATACTACTCTTATCTTAAGTATTAGCTCTCAACCCTACTTGAGGTTGAGTCAGCAGCCCTTCAGGTGGGCTTAGTTTTCAGCTATTCAGGGAGACGGGTTATTCCTCCCTGAGTGGCACACCGTTCCGTCGCCAAATTACTCTTTGCGCACAGCGACGAGACGGGGCACTACAACATCCAAGCTCTACTATGGACGCATTAGTATAAAATTGACATTTCTCGTCTTTTCTGGTAGGGTTAGTTTTGGGGCTGTTGTTAACGCTTGTTTTAAATGTTGAAAAGATTCCTTGCATTGCTGACTCCAAATGAATGAAACTGTTTCTATGTTAATTTGGTTATAGGTATAGTTATTTGTGAAAATCCCTTAACAAATTTTTGATAATATCCTGCTAAACTGAGAAAACTGCGAATATCTGTCACGGTCTTTGGTTGGGCCATTTCTAAATTGCGCTTTTCTTTTTTTGATCAACCTTGATTCATTCGGCATCCGTTACATGGTCTAAGAAAGCTATAGAATTCAGCCAAAATTCACATTTAGAATATTTGGCGTACAACTGATAATGTCTTAGAGTTTCCAGAATAGCTCTAAGATGATTTTCATATTATTCTTTGATCTTAAGCCTTAGAGTTTCCAGAATAGCTCTAAGATGATTTTCATATTCTTCCTTGCTCTTATAATAAATTGGAATATCATCGATAAATACTATTACAAAATTATTCAAATATGGTCTATGAATTATTTGCATCAAGTCCATAAAGATGGATGGAGCATTAGTTAGAACAAATGCCATGACCATGAACTCATAAAGCCCATAGCAAGTTCTAAATGCTATTTTTAGAATATCTTCTTTTTTGACTCGTAATTGATGATAGCCTGATCTTTGATCTATCTTGGAAAATATCTTAGCTCAAGCTAATTGATCAAACATGTCATCAATATGTGGTATGGTATTGATTCTTAATGGTTACCTTGTTGAGTTCACAATAATCAATGCACATTAGCATCGAACTGTCTTTCTTCTTTATAAAGAGCACTGGATTGCCCATGGTGACATGCTTTGTCGAATAAACTCTTTGTTCATCAGCTCTTACTGATTTTTTCTTAACTCTTGAATTTTCTTGAGTGTCCTGCGGTAAGGTGCATTTGCTATTGGTTGAGTGCAAAGAATTAAATCAATTGAGAATTTGATTTCTCTTACTAGTGGTAATCTAGGAAATTCATCAGGGAATACATCTTCAAACTCCTTTACAATTTGAGTGTCTATCAAAGGAATTTCTTCCGTCTTTTCTCCCATCATTGTTACTAAGTATGCATTACATCACTTTTGAATCAATTTCTCTGCTTTAGAAGCATTGATTAAAGATGTTGAAATACCTAATTTTGTCATAAATATTTCAAGCTTGCTCCCACTCTTGATAATGACATTCTTTCTTTGCAATTAATCATAACTTTATGTTTGCTGAGCCAATCCATTCATAGAATGATATCAAAACTTATTATAAGTAGTACTATCAGGTTTACTTAATATGCCTTTCTATTAATTGATATGTTATAGCCATAACATTATTGTGCACTAATGAGGGCACTAGATGGTAACCCGATTTTAAAGGCTTTAGCCAAGTTGTAATATGGTAGTTCAAGAATTTTGACAAATCTTTTTAAAAAGAATAAGTGGCTTGCACTAGTGTCAACTAATGTGCCATAAGATTTTTTGTTGAAATATAAGGTACCTAGGGTTTAAAATAAAAGATAATTCGTGCTTTATTTAAATATAATATGAAAGATATATATATATATATATATATATATTTATATATATATATATATATATAAAGAATGTGGTGCCTGATAACACTTCATTATCTTCTAGGGCTAGAACTGGGGTGAGGGTATATCCTCGCATGTACATCTTGCTGGGGAGCAATTGATATTTGTCTTTGATTAGCAGCTGGCATTAGGAGCAATGGGTGGACCTCTCCTTTGCATTGGAGCAACTGTAAGTACATGACCTGGTTTGGCTGCAGTGTGAGTTCTTGCCTTCCAGCTGGTATGGGTGCATGTCATTGCATCTGAGAATGATGAGTGATCCATTGATTGTCTAATGTATGCTTTACTTGACATTGCCATAAGTTATAACTAGGTCATCCACATGTATAATATATTCCACTCCTGTGATAATAATTATCATAAGGATGCAGTTGGTTGCATTTACCAACAGGTGTTTGCTGAGCTTTTTGATAAACAATGGCTTGAGACAGTCTCGGCCTTTTGTATTCAATTTGTTGTACATATGCAGACGGGGGGTCTTTTTCTTAGCTCTTCTACTTCTTCTAGCTCCCCATATTCTAATATTTTTGCACTTTCAAGCATGTATGAGAATTTGGAGATTTGAAGAGCCATAAGCATCTTCTTGATAGAAGATTTTAATCCTTTTAAAAATTGGCAGTATCGAGTAGACTCGGTGCTCACTAGTAGTATTGCATAACGGGATAGCCTCTGAAATTTAATTTCACATTCAACGACACTATGGTTGCTCTGACATAACTTTATGAACAAATCTTTCATGATGGCTTGAGCAGAAAAAGGGATGTATTTGGCTCTAAAAGCTTTGACAAATTCTTCATATTGGATATTCTCAGTATCTATGCCTACGAACTGTAAGCTTGTAGTGGTTTTCCACTAGTGTTCTGCTTCTCCTTCGAACCTAAAGATGGTTAATCTAATTATATTTGTAGGAGGACATTTCATGCTAATTAGTATATTTTCTATCTTTGTTAGCCAATCTTTAGCATCCATTGGGTTATCACTTCCATTGAATATTGGTGGTTAGAGTCTCAAAAAGGGTTGAAGTAGTCCATCTATATTGATGTTTAGGAAATTTGTAGCTGATAGTATAAAAGTATGACTATTTAAATGTGGTGTTTGTTATGTTTGAAGTTTTAAAAATATTTGATTTTATGTATCAACACACTCCAATAGAGCATTCAAAATATCAAACAACTTGTCGACATGGTCCACGAAAGTATTGGCGGATATCGGATCTTTTAAGGTGTTTCGATGATCAAAGCAGAATCTTTAGGATCCTTCTAAAAAATAGGAATTTTATTATTATACTTTCATTGGAGTAGATTTACATAAGTATCATTATCAAATAGTAGATAAAAATAAAAGTATCACTATTAGCTAGAAAATAAAATAGAAAATAACTAAAAGTATATTATTTTAGCTATGTTTTGTATCTATTCTTTTATTTTCTTTTTGATTTATATAAGTTTTGAAAATTCTTACTTTTTATATATTTTCTTTTAATTATTCTGAGATATCAATTGTATGAATAATAACTTATACACTTTTATACTAATTTTCTTTCAATCATACCTGATACCAACTGTGGTGATCCATCACAGGGTCAGCATAACTAATCAAGTATTAGGTGCTCACTCCCCATGATTATATCGAGGTTTAATATAATAATGTATTTACATGCGTATAAAATACACACTTTCATATTCATTATAACATTCAAAAATACTAGAATAATAAATGAAATATATTTATTATAGAGATAAATTTATTTTATAAAATCTATTACACACTAAATAAAAATTTAAAACCTTAAAAAAATTAGCATCTAAGTTTGTAATAACCCTAGGTTGTTTATGAGCATAAATTAAGCTTAACCATGTCCTAATTTTAATCTTATTGTATTCACTTAGTCCTTTTAACCTAACCCTAATAATTTGGAATCAATCTGACCTCTCTAGGTCAATCGGGCATTTTTGTCAAATTAGGTACCATAATTAATAACTAAAATAATTTGAACTCCAATCCAAAATATGAATGCATTTTTGAATTTCTCACCCCCAAATTAGTTAGTGGTGCAAGCTTAGAAATTTTTAGAGGTCATTTAGGCTATAATTGAATTTATATTTAATTAGAGAAATTGCACATAAGGGTCCCTCACAATCAAAAATAACATCTGTACCCATTCACTAATTTACCCATCCAGGATCTGCTGTGCAGACTGTGAGTGTTCCGCTGCGAAGCCTGAGTCATGTGACAACGAAGCCCCGCTCGATCTCATCGTCGCTATAGTTAACTATACGATTGGGATTTAACCCCGCAGGCATGTCGATCCATCATTGGATCTATCCCGCAGATCTCACGGCTTAGATTATTTTGAATCTGGCCATTAGGATCTAGATCATCAGAGCCATTCCGCATCCCTGATCGATATATCAGACGGTTCACAGTCCACCCGCATTGTGGATCTTTGTCCCGATCGCGCCCCACTCCTGACATGGAGGATTTCTCGTTCGCCAGCTACCCATAATGTCTCCCACTACTCCCTCCAGCTCAGCCTAACCGTTAGAGGCTTCCCCATTTTGGTTGGATGCCACGATCGAGCCTCGTGACCCCCGTGACCCAGCTGAGCTTGAATTGGAATTTGATAGCTCAGCCATGGACCAATCTCTCGAGTCATCTCCAGCCTACTAGCTGCACCCAAGCGATCTTTTAACGCTATAAATAGCCTAAGGGATTATTTAGTAAGTCATTTGATCACTAAATTGTCCCAATTACTCCCCTCCCCAATTCCAAAATCTCTAGCACTCCTCGTGCTTCCAGTCCTTGCTAGTTGCATTTAGAGGGATCATCTTGGTGTTCAGGATCCCTAGAACCTCTATGCAGCTCAGCTCAGCCTCAGGACATTCCCCAACAGCGCTTGCGAGCTTCCCAAACCCAACCAGGTAATCCTCTTTGCTGTATTGAGTGATGTAGGCTCAATACTCCACTTTTTTTGATTCGTATTCAACCTCCTAACCTAGTCGATCACAGCACAATAATTGTTGAGGCTCGAGTTAGCCCCAATCGATCGAATCGATTGATCGAGCAATCGTCCTCTCTAGAAATTGGTCCAAGTAAGAACCCACTAATTGGGCCACTCCTGAACCTAGTGGATGGAGGGCTTCACTTGTCCATCATCTGGGGATTGTGTAGGGATTGAGAGGGGCTGATATGGTGCTATGGGAGGGAGAATTGTCCATCCACAGAGAGTCAGAGGCTAGAAAATTTTAATTAGGGCCTTTGGGTTTGAGCCAATCCTTAATGGGGATTTCGAGCTCCATCGATGCATCTCGGCATAATGATGGAGCTCCAATTAACCCAAGGCTGTGGCATGGCCTAATGGCTGAGAATTTGGCCGATTATGGTTACCCTAATCGGCCAGCATCGAGGGTTGGCGAGAGGAGGACGACACCACTGTGTGAGTGGGCAGACCCGTAACCCGCGCGGTTCGACAATGTCAGGTCCTCGGTTCGAGCCGACCCGCACCTTTTGTAATTGGGCCAGAGCTCATTTTAGATAAATTGATTTTGGGAATTATTTTCCTAAGGAAAATTAAATGTATTAATGGAAATTAAATTGAAAACATTCATAATAAATTATTTGAACAACTTCTTATGTACTTATCCAAATCATATGAAATTATATACCATTTTGTTTAGAAATATGCAAGGAATAAGGATATACAAAAATATTTTAGGTTCTGTCAATATATTTCTTAATGTTACCTAATTGCTTTAGTAGCTTGATTAGTGATGATTAGCATGACCACTTAGCCAAGTTGCATGATTTAAATTTCATTAGACTCTTTTTGCCTTATGAATGGATGTGCTAAGTGAAATAATTTTATGAACTTTATTTGGTTAATTAATCCCTAATCCTTGAATTATATGATTAGTGAATATTACAATTTGTTTTTAACTAAATTGAAATTTTAAGATCTCTGATTACTTGTATGATTAATTAGAACATAATGGCCATGAAGTTTAGATGTTTAAAATTATAATTAAGTACTAATCTATTTTGGACTTATTTTGGATTTGATTAGTCTTAATTGCTCTCTGTTTTGATTTATGCCATGTTTATATGCTTCATAATCAGTAATATGCATGTTAGAAAACTTGAATTTTTATTTAGACATTTAGATCTTTAAATTGACCTTAATTAAGTTTAAGCTCTAATTTACTTAAGGAAAGACTTATGAGATCAATAATTGATTTAATACTTATTTGAACCCCAATAATTGACAATAAACTTATTAATTTTCTTATTGATCAATATCTATGCAAATAATCTTAATTTGGTCAAGTTTAGAATTAAACCCTAACTTGCTTAGATTGAGTTTCAACCTTAATTAACTTGAACAAGACTCTTGATTTTGACATTTAACAACTTTCATAATACAATAACTTTGCTGATTTATCATTGATCTTAGATTAGTAAACTAGATGAATAAGGATCTATAACAACTCATGTGATTTATCATTTGTATCTAAGCTTAAGATATCTAATTTTCTCTTAAGTAAGATCATTACATAATTAAATCTATCAAAATATATTGATTAGTACAATGACCAATAACTCATATGATTTTATCTCATTATTAATATAGTTAATTAAGTTGCAAATACTAGATTTGCATACTTAAGGTAAGGATCTAAATAATTTGATTGAGAACATAAGTTTAAGTGAACCTTAAGTATCTTAGATTAAACCTACATTTGATGTACCTTTTTATGCTTGAATATTTAAACTACAAAGATAATGTTTAAATTAAATAAATCATTTAACCTTGTCAATAGGTAAGTTATTGAGATAGGAAGAGCTTATTATTTAGTTTTGAGATAGGAATATAGATGAACCTTAAAAACTTTAGAGAATTTGATCTTAAATCCTTATGGTAGAGTATCTTAAAGATTATAGATTCAGATTATCCCTTATGCTAGTATCCTATGTTGTATGACTTCTAAGATATATCCTTGAAACATTTGTGTAAGACTCAATGCAATGGAGAGTGGATTCATTAGATTGTATTCCTTGATTATAAATTGTAACACCCCGTCCCGTCATCGCGCTCAATTGAGGTAATTTTATTTAAACAATTGGCGGAGGAACGGTGCGTTACTTGGGAAGGACTGCTGAACCTCCCCGAATACCTGTCGATTCAAATAAATTGTTGCTGAGACTCAACCCCAAAGGAAAGAGAGATGAGTATTGATCCCTATGATAAGTGTAAGGATCTTTATCTTAAGTATTAGGTAGTGTACTTATGTACATTGGATTATGAGTGGAATAAAGATCTAATATACATGAGTATTAGCATTTCCCTTATGCTGATCATATCATAAAACTAAATATAAGTAGTAGATAGCACAGAGTGGGGAAGCTAAAGTATACATTCAGATCATTTATCACGGAAGCTAAGTAAATTATTAATCTCATAAAAGAAAATAAAATATCATCCAGAATCATTACAAATAGTTTACTTTTGTAACAACCCAAGTTGTTATCCTAGCCAATTAGGACTAATCCAAGTTATGATACTAATCTTAGTGTATTAATTAAGTCATTAGGAGTTCACCACCAAGACCTAGTCCAAATTAGGAGGCAAATGGATCAAATCCTAATTTTTGGAAATTTTAGGAACCCTGAAAATTGACCTAATTATTTTGACCTCAGATAAAAAATCAGACTTCGCCATTATATCGTCACCCCAAACTAGTTTGGGGTGATGTTTTGGACGCGTTTGGAAGCCATCAGATTTTATTGAATATTTTAATATAATTAAATACCCAAAAAAATAGAAAAATTAAATATTCGTTGAAATCAAAATTTGACTTTGCCATTGAATTCCTCACCCTCAAATTAGCTAGGGGTGAATTTTTGGGATGTTATGGAGCGCATTTGTAAAATTTGATTTTAAAGAAATAATTAAATAATTAACTAAATGAAAATTTACTTAAAAAAAACCATTCTTCCTCCTTTCTCTCTCCTGGCTGGCATCCCCTTTCTCCTATTCGACGCCTCCCTCTCCCCTATGCATGCACAAAGGGGCAGTGTGTGGCGACCGAGGACCGAGGTTCGAGAGTCTTTAAAGAACAATTCATCTCAAATGTAAACACATACATTTTTATAAACAAAAGGACATAAAATGATAAAAATTCAAAGTCCAATTATACATAGAGCCAAAACATATATGAAATTTTATTACAGTTTATCTTTTACAAAATAAAGATGAAATATTCATATTTTCTTGCTTCTTTATTCTTCTCTTTTATTTGGCAGATCTTTAATTATCAAAACCTGAAAAACATAGTTACCAGTCAGATAGGAGTATGCAAATTTACTTATAAGTTTCATTTCAGTATTCTTATTTGAGCCATTTTTCATTTGAGCACTATTTATTACAAAACTGCTTACCGCTATTAAACCTGCAAAAGAATGATATCAAATAGCATGTAACAAAAAGAATGAAATATGGTATATATATTTTGTGGTGTTTGTCTTTGGAGGGTGGAATGCAACACTGAGAATATGTACATATTAAATGCGCCGCAATGCCTAAAAGTGCTGCCATGCACCGCAGCACGCTGCGGCGCATCGTAGCGCTTGACTCTCGGCTAGGGAGCGCTAAAGCGCGTCGTAGCATCCAGCTCTCGAGAAACTCTGGCGTCGTAGCGCGACACATCGCTGCCTGAGATACTCTGTACCGCGCCACAGCGTGGAAAGCGCTGCAGTGCGCTCTAGTGCGCAAAAGCGCGTCGTAGCGCTCGTTTTCCGGAATGGCCCAGAACTTTCCGAAATGACCAAAATTTTATATTTTTTGTATTTTAATGACCCTATGACCCCAATGAGGCCAAAATATATCAAATTTGAATATAATTTTAGTAAAATTAAGCATTGTATAAAATTGTAGGTGATTTTTGAATATAGAAAAATTAGGTTTTGACCTCCCTTTTCATGAAAATAGAATGTTAATATTGAAATGACCATAACTTGATTATTATATATCAGAATTTAGTGTTCTTGGACTCTATAGAATCATTGGATAGAAAACAACAATAAACTAATGTAATTTTTAGATTTCATTAAGTGAAATTACCAAAATGCTCTTATAAGTTATAATCCTTAAATTGGACCCATAGGATTTACTAATTGTCCAAATTTGAAGTACATATTATCTATTTTCATATTAGATAGCATTGAATCATTTAGCATTAACAAAATCTAATTTAGAGCCCTTAACCAAAAAATAGCATTTTAGACCCTTAAGTAGGGGCAAAGCAATCATTTTGCCCAAAATTAAGGTTAAGCACCCTTAACCTCCATAATATCATTTAAATCATTAAAATGAATAATAAAATTGATTTGGAATCAATTTAGAACCCTTAACCCCATAATTAAGTAATTTAATAAAATACTCATTTCAAGTCTTGAAAACTCCTAAGTAAAATTTAAGCTTCTGACTTAGTCCTAATTAGACACTTCTTTGAATAAATTTGGATAGCACATAAAGATTAATTGTAATAACTATCATAAGCTCTTAAAATTTCTTAAGTCCTTTATTAGGATTAGTATCTACACTTCACCTTAGGATCTTTTCATTAAGATTAGGGATAGATGTTAGGTTATATTTCATTCATTGAATAAAGTAGGTTATTCAATAAATGAAACATTGGTTTTATTAGTTTCTAAATTTTCATACTTTAATTTTGATTATTTTATTTTTCAACTTTAGATTAAGATTAGGAGGATCATTCTATTGATCTTGATTATGCTAATAGAATTTGTCTTAGTTATTTGTTCACATTTAGACTTAAACTTTAGTCCTTAAGCTTTACCCTTTGGATTATGTCATTAAACCCAATTCATGGTGTTTAATGCATGATTCTTAATTTTAATAGATCTTGATCAAATCTTAGTTTAGAACGTATAAATTCATTATATAGGACATGTTGATTTCTTATTTAACTTGTAGACGATATTGATTGAATTAAATTAGAACCTGATCAGTTCTAATTGCTTTTAACTTATAAGGCCATGCTTCTAAATTAGACTTGATAGTAAAAATTGTAGATCCTGAACTTGTGTAACTTGGAATAGTTAGAATGATTTAATATGTAATAACTAGTGTCACCTTGTGTAGTTGAGTCCCTTGCTCACCATTGCTTTACTTGTTGCTTTTGCATTCCTTATACTTTGTGTCTTTTTTCTTAAACATGTCATACAAGATAAGATTATTGCATAAAATAAAAATATAAAATAATTAAGATAATATTTGCATAGGATTCAGTTACTTGTTGATCTTGCACATTTTACCATACTAGACAGGGGTAAGGAGAAATAAGTATTACTTAACATTACTTATTGAGGAGTGTTTTGTTAAGTTGGAACCCGAACAATCTTGCAGATGTGCTTGACTCATCAGCTACTTTTGAATATGTCCACAGAATTAAAGTAAATAATTAAAATATTTCTGCATGTGTACATTACTTTCTCTTTAGTTCATTTTCTATTTTGTTATTCCGGCCTAGCCTTAGATGATGTTAGGAATATTTTATCACCTTAACCTACTTGTTGATGCTAAGAATCCATTTGTTATAAGCAAGCTAGATTAGCCCTCTTCTGATATGACAGTCATTACATACCTATTTACTATTTACTATATACTGTTACATTTTACTTTAGTCAGCCTTACTTTACCTGCTTACTTACTTATAGGATGCTACTTTCTGTTACTGCTTACTATATATATCACAGTCAAATTATTTATTTTTAACCTACATATGTCAAGTGATCATAAGCATATTTAGGATGAGTCTTTTTCTTTAGTATTTTCCTTACTTTATAGCTTTGGTATTGAGGTATGTTCTCTTACTTCACATATTGCTTAATTATAAATGTCTTTATTTATAGCTTATTCCTTCCTTTTTATGCTTGTTGCACCCTTATGCTTTGCTTAATTTTATAATCTACGTAAAATGGTAATATCATAAAACTCATGAAATATTAACAGCCTAAAATGTACTTAGATAATATGTCTAACAAGAGTTTTCTTTTGTTTGGCTGGGGCCCTATCATTGTGAAACCGATAATGATAGATTTTGAGTTATTCGACGTAGTCGAGCCTTCTGAAGGTCAGATTTAGAAGGAGGAGCGTGCTGCTGCTGGAGATCCTTAGCTTAGCTTCTCTATTACTTTTGTGAGGATGAGAGATTTATCATTTTCATTAATGCTTATTTAATATTTGTAATAATTCAGATATTTATGTATGTTCTTTTACTGTATTATTTTATTTTGTACTGCATGTTTACTTTTTAGTTATATTATGGTGGATTAGATGTAGCATATTTTATTGTCTTGTTTCCGCACTCTGATGAATGTATATACTTAGTGAATGCATTTTGCTGCATTATCCAGGGAACATCCTTCCCTTATTAGTGGATTGAGGAATTACACCCTAATCTAATGATAAGTGAGGGATTTACCAGCATGGCACACCGCTCCTTAGCTCTGACTGTTGGCGGTCAAGGGGTGGGGCTCCACAATTGGTATCAGAGAACTCCATAAGATGTTAGATTGGAATTTGCATTTCTCTCTACATAATGGATGATTCTTCTAACAAGCCAGTCACTAATTAAAACATTAGAGTTATATTCAAGTTACTGCAATACCATGCCCATAATAAAAAGGCATAAGAATGGAAAATACATATATGGCTCAAGTATAAAGAATATAGACTAAAGTAACTTAACAAGTTGTAACGATATGACAGAACTAATTTAACTTGTCGAATCGTAGACACTTGAAGATGTCATTTTGGTGGTACCATAGGTGATTTGAGGCAATATGGGAGTATGTCTCCAAGTTTTTCCAAAGGTATGGGAGGTATGTTGAAGGAGTGTCGGAGTTAGGCATTCGAGTACTAGACCGACTACTCCAACATGGCATCTTCAGGGGCTTTGACCTTCCAGTTTGGGCCAAGGAGTGGCTGAAGCGTGTAAACTTCATTATGGAAGCTATAGATTGCCCTGATGACATTCGGGTTTCCATAACACTTCTTCTCCTTCAGGACCACACCGAAGAGTGGTGGGTTGTCACCTTCAGGGCACTCACCCATAGGAATGAAGGAAAGCAGCGTGAGGCTACCTTCGAAGATTTCTGCCGTGCTTTCACCGTAGAGTACATTAGATAGATGTTTTAGTGTTTTCCTTTCATGATCTCTATTGTATCTTCCTATTTTATGTATTCTAAATTAAAATAATTAATGCAAGAACTACTATGGGTTAGGAGAAGATGCAAGGTCAGGAGCAGATACAATATGGGTGATAGTAGATCGATTGACTAAGTCTGCGTATTTCATTCCAATTCATCAAACCGACTCAATTGAGAAGCTAGCAAACTTGCATATCAAGGAGATAGTTCAATTGCACGGAATTCCCAAAATAATCATATCTGATAGAGACAGTTGTTTCACCTCCAAATTCTGGCAAGCTGTGCATTAGGATTTAGGCACTACCTTAGTATGAGCATAACCTTTCATCCACAAATAGATGGTCAAACGGAGAGAGTTAATCATATTCTAGAAGATCTGCTCCATCTCTGCATGTTGGATTTCTCAGGATCTTGAGAGGACCACATTCCTCTAGTTGAATTTGTATATAACAACAGCTTTTAGGTGAGCATGAAAATAGCTCTATATGAAGCTCTATATGGTAGAAAGTATTCTACTCCTATAGCATGGTCTGAAATAAGAGATGTTTAGCTTTATGGCTCTGAGTTGGTGGAAGAAACAAATAAAAAGGTAAGACTCATCCAACAGAGGATCAAAAATAGCTCAAGATAGGCAGAGCATGTACCAAGATGGCCGTCGACGTCCCCTCGAATTCCAAGAAGGAGATCTAGTATACTTAATGGTCATTTTTATGAAAGGTATCTACCATTTTGGAGTTTCTGGAAAGCTTAAACCAAGATATGTTGGACCATTTAAAATCCTAAAGTGAATTGGGTCAGCAGTATACAAGTTAGAGTTGCCTGGAGATTTTGCTGTTGTGCACAACGTATTCCACATATTGTCTCATAGAAAATGCTTAAGTGAGCCTCACTACCTAATCTCTATTCTTTCAATAGATATCCAACCAAATTTATCATTCATTGAAGAACCTATCAGAATTCTAGGGAGGGACCAAAAGAAGCTAAGGAATCGTTCCATCCCAATGGTCAAAGTGTAGTGGAAGAATCACCTATCTACTGAAGCCACTAGGGAGAAATAATCAAATATGAGAGCCAAGTATCCTGGTCTATTTGCAAGTCCAGTTATATTTCTTAATTCCTTAATCTTTCAATTCAATTCATTTTCTTTTATCATATATTTTCTTTTCACTTGAGTGATGTTGAGGATGACATCATTCTTAATTGGGTAGCCTGTAACAACCCAAGTTATTACTTGGGTCTATCTTAGTCCTAATCTTGATCCTAAGTGTTAATTAGGTCATTAGGAGTCATCCACTAAGACCTAGTCTAAATTAGGAGTCGAACAGATCAAATCCTGATTTTGGGAAAATCTAGAAACCCTAAAATTTGACCTATCTAAATTGACCTCAGATCAAAAATTGAACTTTGCCATTGCGCTCATTGCCCCCAAATTAGCTAGTGGTGATGATTTGGAGGCAATTGGAAGTCATCAAAATTTTTTCGAATATTTTAATAATATTTAAATACCCTAGAAATTAGTATATTAAAATACTCGTTGGATAGAAAATTTGACATCGCCATTGCGTTCCTCACCCCTCAATTAGTTAGGGGTGAATATTTGGAAATTTTTTTAGAAACCACTTAGTTAATTAATTTTTAATAATGAAATAAGGATTTAAAATTTAATTAATTAAACTATTATTTTTATTTTTCCCTCAAACGGTGCCGTCAAAACCATTCTGTGCCGTCCACTTGCATGCACCGTATATTCGCCCGAAAGATTGGAGCCATTCCATCGGCTCGATCGAACGGCACTGGGCTTATCTTCCCCGACCCGCTGCCCTCACACCATGCGGCGGACCGCCGATAGCCACCCAATCCGGCGCCTCCCCAACCTTGGCACCTCCGTCCCGGGGCGCCTTAAGCCTCAGTAGTGCTTAGTTTGAACCTCTACAAGCATTGGGAACCTCGGGAGCCGTCTGGACATCGAAACCGTGAACCCTAATTCCTCCGCCATCGGTTAAGGTACCACTCATTACCCTATTTTCTTCACGTATGTTATGTAATTGCATTTCCTAAATCTATTTCACATCCCTGATTGTCTATCCAATAGGTTTGATCGATCTCTGAAGGTGTGGATCGAAGAAATTTTGGCTTCGATCCATAGTAGATACCATTAGTTACCGCTGAACCCTAGTCCCTAGGGTTAGGAATCTCTCCCAGCTCGGAGCTCGGCAAGCGCTGATTCAACCGACGGTGTGTAGGTCTTGTCGAGGCCTACCGTCGGCCATGTAGGCTCGACCAAATTAATGCCGGGAAGGTCTCGTTCAAGCGTGCCCTAGTTCCAGCCTGCGGGTGTCGAAGGAGGTGAAGAGTTTGAGTTTCGGGTCGGGTCAAGCTCGACCGGAGAAGGGCAGGGTTCAGGTCTGCGTGTCATACCTCGTCCTACTGCTGCGGGCCCATCTTGCCAAGCTGGCCATTCCGAGTGATGCCGCTTGTCATCCGCGTCAGCCCACTCGAAGGCCGCGCCATGGGGCCCTGCGTCGCATCCGCTGCGGTTCGCCGACAGAATGATGTGGGTCCCGCTGTAGTTTTGCGCCTAGCGAGAAGGCGTCACGTGTCCCGGGGTGGGCCCCATGTTCCCTCAGATGTTAGTCAATGGACCGCACCGCTCTGGCTCAGCAAACCAGAGGCCACCACGTGTCTTGCCGTAGGTCCCACAATGCTGGTTGATTTAATTTAAGTAGATTAAATGGATTTAATTCAAATATAAATAATAATTTAATTCAAATGGGATTAAATTAAGTTCAGAACTTAAATCCCTCATAACTCCTAAACCATAAATTCAAATATGCTCAAGTTATATCTCATTTTAATCAGAATAATGAGAAGAATATTTTAGTAGTATTAATTTTCTCATATGATGCATATATAACATAGTGACATTTTAGGACATCCTCTCATTTATACCAAAACTTTGAACCATCATAACTTTGTATATAGTGACCTAACCCCAAATAATATGGGTCTTAAAGTGATCAGAAGAATATTAGGAACATCATGATAGTATTAGTTTTTCTATTAGGTGCTTAGTTTGCTTAATGACTTATAGGACCGATCCTAATTACCCCTAAAATAATAGATCTTGTTTTAGCCATATCTTAGTCAATTAGACTCCAAACAAGGAAATTCAAAGTGCTAACTTTGAGGTTATTATATAACTGGCTTAGAATTTTAGTGCCATCAATAATTTGAAATAATATTTAAGTTTTGAACTATAGAAAATAAAAAATCACCAAAATACCCATAACTCTAGTTAGGCCATAACTTAACCAATTGAAGTCCAAATTGGGTCTACTTCTTGTCAAAACACTCAGTGTATTATAGGAAAACTATAAAAACTGAATTTATTATATTTGGATCTAAACAGAAAAGTTTCATTTTTGCACCCCTTTGACCCTTAGAAATTACCAAATTGCCTCTGAAAATTAGAACCTCCATAATTTAGCCAATTCACCTCAAAATTCAGTGTTCTTAGACTCTATTGAATTTTTGAATAGCAACCAATAGTAAACTGTATAAAAAATTTAGATTTTATTAAGTGCAATTTACTAAAATACTCCTTAGGTCAAAAATTCTTAGTTTGAACCTATAGGCCCCGTTTCTTATCCAAATTAAGTGTACTTACTATCTATTTTTATGTTAGTCATTTGACAGTAAGAAATTCTAATTTATAACCTTAAATCAAAAAGTAGTTTTTTGGACCCTTAAGTAGGGGCAAATTGATTATTTTGCCCAAATATTAGGTTAAGCATCCTTAATCCCTAAATTATCTTTTAAATCACTAAAATCAACATTAAAATTGAGTTAGAAGCCTTTAAGTGAATAAAATCAACTATTAACTCAAGTTAATTAAATTCCCTATAATTTCTCTATGTCTTTCTTTAGGAGTTCAACACTTCACATTAGGATCATTCCAAAGATTAGGACTAGATCATAAGTTAAATTTTATTCATTAGATAAATGGATTATTCAATAAATAAATCCTTGATTTTATTTATTTCTAGATTTTACAGTTAATTTTGATTATTTTATCTTTCAACCTTAGATTCAGGATAGGAGAATCTTCCTATTAAGTTTGACTTGCTTAATAAAATTTGCCTTAATTATTAGATCACATTTAGATTGAAACCTAGATCTTAAGTTTTACTTTTGGGATAAAGTGATTAAGACCAAGCTCATGGTGTTTAATCCATAATCTCTAGTTTAGTAGTTTTGATCAGATCTTAGTATAGAATGTCTAAACTCATAAATTAGGTCGCAATGATTTATTATTTAACTTATAGTCAACATTGATTAATCATATTAGGACCTAGATAGTCCTAATATTTTGTAACTTATAAGGACGTATTTTTGATTTACACTCGATAGTAAGAATTGTAGATACTGAACTTGTGTAACTTAGAATAGTTAAAATAATTTAATTAGACAACAATAGTGTTACAATGTATAAAAGAGTCCCTTACTTGAATTAATTGTGTTACGTATTCCTTGTATTTTAGGCTTAATTCCTTGAACATGTCATGTTAGAGAACTTTGTGCATGAAATGAAAACTTAAAATAATTAGAATAATAATTGCCTTGGGTTAAGTATATTATGGTAGGTTTTGGTGCACATTTACCCTAATGGGTAGGGGTAAGGAATAATAAAGATGCTTAACATTACTCATTGAGGAGTGTGTATTAAGTTTGGACTTCGTGTAGTCTTGCAGACATGCTTGACTCCTTAGTTATTTCTAGATGTGTCAATAGGAACAAAAGTAAAATAACTAAAAGATCCTGCATTTGTATTTACTGCCTCCTCAGTTCTGTTATTCTATTTTGTTTGACCTAGCCCAGAAAGGTTTTGGGAATTTTTATTTGGGCCCGATTAGCCAATTTTTTGATATGGTAATTTTACAAACCTATTTCAGTTTCAATTTAATGTTTATTGTATTATTGATGCATGCTATTTCAGTCAGCTGTATTTCTTTACTTACCTACTCACTCGTACGTATTTATAAGATGTTAGACTTTATTGCTTACTATATGTACCACTTTCAGATTTACTATTTTTAATCAGCATATATCAAATGATCATCAACATGTTTATGATTATATTTTTCTTTCAGTACATTTACTTACTGTATTATATATGTAGCCTATTCCTTGCTTAGTTTGCTTGAGGTGTGCCTTTTGCCTCAATTTCTGCTTAGTTATAAATACTGTATTTTATTACTTGTTCTGTTCTTTATATGCTTACTGCTCTCATGCTAGTTAGTTTTTTAAGTATAAATGGTAACATTAATAATTCATGTAAAATATTCAGCTTAAAATATACTTAGACAATTGTCTAATAAGATTTTTTCTTTATTAGCTGGGGCCCTGCATTATGAAACCGACAATATCAGAATCATATAGATTTGAGGAGCTGGGTGTTGAAGAAGAGGAGCCTTATATAGAAGAGGAGCATCAATAGGGTGATACAGAAGTTGCTTAGTTTTTTTTCTGCTTATTGTGAGGATGAGATACTTTTTCTTCAGTCTTTTAAAACTATTCATTTAATGTTGTAATAATACATGTATTATGATTTGTTTACTTTTCTGCACTATATTATTTTTTGAGCTACTATTTATTATTATTTCATGTATGATGTATGGTGAAATGGACGTAGTATTTATTTTATATGCTTCATCACTCTGTATTTATGTTGATTAGTGACTGATCTCTTGTATTTATTCTGTGCACCTCCTTCCCTTATTAGTGGATTGTGAATCTTATCTAATTCAATGATAAGTGAGGGATTTGTCAGAGTGGCACATCACCTCTTAAGTCTAATCTTGCGGATTAGGGGGCGGGGAGCCACAGTTCAAGAGCAAACTTCTCGGTGCTTAGGCTCTACTGACGCTTAGGAGCACCCAAGAGTCGACTCTTTTGTCCACTCTGGTTCCTTCAGCAACATTTAGGCTTACATGATTCAATTAGCATCCAATTTGCATGGATGGTCCGTGGCTGATTCAAAGTCATTCCAAGCTCCGCAATCGACCTATGGTCCACTCAAAATCCATTCCATTGCACTTTAGACTTCACAACTTCGGTTCGTGCTCGCATCAGCGTCCTTCAAACTGTAGTTATGTGCACTCAAACTGATCTCACAATTTTGGGTTGAGCTTGAGTCTCCATTAAATGTAATATTATATTCAAAAGTATTTTGAAGGAATAAGAACTATTCACTAAAATAAAAGAGAGTTGAAGAAAATTCAATTGCTAGATGGAGAAACATTACAAGCACTGAGCATCTAAGATATTCTCTATGCATTCTACAATAACTTAATGGCATAAGCTTAGCGAGTAAACACTTGTAAGAATAAAATGAACGGCTACAAAACAGCTGCTGTCTCGCTGTTACCCACCAACAGCATCCCCTTTTGGCAAAATAACTGTCTAAATCTGTTTCTTTCTAAGATAATTTAGTTGAGAGAACTATTTTTAATATATGCGTATGATACTTTAATTAAGAAATTTATTATAATTCTCAAAATTTAATTAATCAATAATTAAGAATTTTTGTATTCAAGAGATTTTAATTGAATGATGTTCTTATACCGGTTTTTATTTATATAATTTTTTCTTGATTTAGAGTAGTTGATATGGCATCCAAAAAAATTTATCCAATAAAATTTGAGATCATTTTATTAGTATTTTATTTTATTTATATTAAAATAATATAAATATTATTTTTAAAGTTTGTATTGAAATATATCCAAATTTTATTGAATATAATTTTATGAGTATCACATCAACTAATCTAAATAATCTAAATAATTTTTATCTAATTTAAAATAAAAACTTGTAATCATATAAGCATATATAAGAATTACTTATGTTGACAAGAACAGTGTCTCAACTAATTGAGTTTGACTGAAGTAGTCAAATTAAAATAAAATAAGATTAAATTTATTAGGTTAGCAGCAAATTAGGTGCATCTGTAAGATTTCGTGCGTAGCAGTGTGAGGAGTTGGAGAGATGGAGCTGTCAAAGGTTAGTTCATCATGTAATTAATGGCTAAGCACTGAGCATTAAACAAATCCAATAATTTCGAAAGCATAACAGCAATGGCACTATACAGCAGATACTGGTTGCGACAGAGGCAACAATGGCACTATACAGCTGATACTGGTTTAGAGTTTATGATTGAGGCAGCAATGGCACTATACTGCACAGGGAATGAAAATTTTATCTCGAATTTTGAATCGGATCGAACTCAACTCCAAAACTCGAGTTCAAATTAAATGACTCACTTGAACTGGTTCGCATTCACATACACAAACTTATTTGAGGTTTCTTTAATGTAAAATTCATGCATAAAGACTGTGCTAAAGCAATAGTATTAGTCTATTATTGTATACAGTTCGAGTCTGTTTATTTGGATTAGATTGAGTTCGACTCAACTTGATAATTTTGAGTTCGAGTCTGATTAGACTGTTCGAACTTGACTGGAAGTAAACACTGGCAAATAAGAACAGAGGCAGCAATGGCACTATACAACAGATATTTCCCCCTTTATTGCTTTTTTCCCCCCTCAGTTCTAATGACAAGCAAATTCTCAATAGTTTAACACATTCATATTGTACACACACAAGATTCAGCAGACATACAGCAGAAAAGCGAGACGAAGACAGAGAGTAAAGAAAGGGGAAAACAAAAAGAAAGGACAGAGGGATAGAAAGAGGAAGCCCCTATAACGGGGCTTACCGTCGCCGTCATGTGACTTGCCGGTCTGCCATGGCTTCTGCTGGAAACTTTGCAGCAGAAGCAGCATGAGCAGGACACAACAAAGGAGAGAGCCTTAGGGGATGCCATCCCTTCAGACCGCTCCTCATAATGCTGCAGGTGCCGTTCGTTTAAGAGCCATGTAAGGATTCCTGCCACAGATCTTCGCTTTGTCTCACCGGCGGTGGCATGATTCGAATGAATCCTGTGAAAGACTACCGCAAGGGTTTCAGGCTGAGGTTTTGGGATTGGGTGTTTGGGTTATTTAAGTAGTAGGATTGATGATGGTGGTGGGGATCACTGCTTTTGAGCCAAAGAATATTTTTTAATATTTTTATTTTGCTAATTCATAAGGACATAAAAACGAAAAATTTAATTTATAATCTCAACATAATGGATATATTTAAATATAATATTAAGTTGATAATAATTAAAATTTATTAATCAAATTATAATAAAATATTTAATTATCTTTTTATTGAAAAATATTTGAGCTCCCGAACCCACACCAAAAAGTTATATATATATACACAAATAACAATATAGGATAGAGATTTGCACAACGTATATAAATAATAAAAAAGTCTACATGTCATTGTCGCATTGAGGCTTTCAATATCTTAAATGATACTTTGAATTTTATATATTGAAACACTTTAAATTATGATTTTCATTCTTGTTGATACAATAATTGCTATCGTTTAAGATAATGATGGAAAAAGTTCAATAGCTAAATTCATAATCAACGTAGCAATTGTCCTCATTTAAGCATCATCTATTAGACATTTTGATGCAAAGATAAGATGCTCCATATATTTGGGATAGGAAATACAATAATTTCATTTTACGATATCACATTAAGAGAACATTTAAGTAATTATGAGGTATAACATGCAACAAAGAAACATAGGGTAGCTATAAATAAAATATTTATAACTAAACAAAATAAAGTTTATAAAGAAACATACTTTAACTAGAAGTTGTAATAAGGTCAGGTACTATATGTATATAAAAATAAGAATAATTGAAAGAAAATCCTAAACATACATATGATCATCTGAAATATGTTAATTTAATAGAAGTAAATCTGATATAAAACATGAGCTAAACAAAGTGTAAAACCAAAATCTAACATCCTATAAGCAATAAAGAAAAGAAAAGAAAAGTACTGAAGCAGTAGTAAGGATGCATAGAACATAAAATAATAAGTAAATATGCCATAACAGAAAAGCTGGTTAATAAAGCTACAAAAACTATAGTAAAATTGATAAATTACTAAAATTAGAGATGTGCCTAAGTTAGTAATGTCATAATGAAATTTAGCTAAACAAAGCCACTGAACATAAAGTCCAATATGTATCATCTTAACAAACCACAGAGCAAGGCCCAGTTTGTGGGGCCCCCGTACTGACAACAAGGAAGCACGGTGCTCCAACTATGGTAAATCCTAAACTTAAGTAAAGTTAGGTAAACCCAACCTGCCTTAAGCCAAGGACTTGTCACCAAGTGCTATAACATCATCAATATACAAATATTAAAGTGGCGGAAGCAATGAATAATAGAGTAACCTCCACAAGCATACATAGTAGGAAAAGAGAATGCAATATAGTAACTCATTACAATGCAGAAATGAAATACATCCAGAATTAATTATTACAAACTGAAGTTTAAAGAGAATGAAAATGTCTCTCAATCTCACTGAAATAAGAATGCAATATCTAACTAAATAGCAGCAGCACGATCCTCCTCCTGAACCTGCTCCTCTTCTGCGACACTGCCCAAGAACACGTCTGAATCTGACATTTTTCGGTATCACAAATGTCAGGGCCCCAGCCAACAAAATAAAAAGGTTACAGTTAGACATTTGTCTAAGTACATTTTAGGCTATTTTTAATGAACTGAACATTTAAAGATATCACATTTTAATTTAACTACACATGCAAGCAGTAAAGGGTGCAACAAGCTATGAAAGAAACAAGTAACTATAAACTATCCATTTATAGCCAGCATACAATGCAAAATAAATAAGGTGAGGCTAAAAGCTAAAAGAAACAGCAACTACAATACAATTCTGAACCTAACATGCTTATGATCATGTTAACATATGCTGAGTATATAAAAGAACACAAGTACTGAAAATGTGCAATTCTAGCATCCTAAACATGCCAAAATATATATAAGTAAGCCATATGAGTATACATACAACATGCTAGTCAAGAATGGGAAAAGAAAATAAAAGCCACTGAGACATGTGGCAAAATCAAAGCAATCTATAAAGTACGAAGCCACTGAGAGTGGCAAAGCGAGCAAATACTGAAAATAAGGCCATTGAAGCATGTGGCAAAGCAAAACATCAAACAATACTGAACAATCCAGCTAAAGTAGCAATAAGCTTAAGACATAGTACTGATATACCAGCCAACAGGCCATACAGGGCCTCCAATATAAATTAATCAATCCCCAGCCTAGCCATCCAAATATGCTAGGTCTGAGTCCAGTCTATACAATACTACTACTGAAGAGGCAGACTAAGCTAGGACGTATTCTACCAACTGCAAACAAGGCAAAACTGAATGATATGCAATTCAAACACTAACTTAGGATGTATCATCCATATCATAAGTTTTTCTATTATGCTCAAGGAATAAGGCTCAATATCCAAGATATATAAAGCAATCTAGTCAAAGTAAGTAAGAGACTCAATCTAGACTTATGTGATATATGATGTTATCTAATTACCCAATTTAGCTACTCTGAGAAGGTACAAGTTTAGGATTTCCAATATCCAGCTATCGAGTAGAATCTCAGATTTACGTCCTTAAAGTCAATATTAGAACTTAACAAGTTCTAATCCAAAATCATGTGACGACTATATGGTTTAAGTAAGTAAATCTACGACCTAATGTATTTATATTTGACTCTCTTACCTAAATCTTGATTAAGTAGATCAAGATTTAAGGATTTAGAACTTAAACCCTATGTTGAGTTCAAATCCTAAATCCAAAGTAATATTCTAACTAGGATCTAGGGTTCACACTTATTACCTAAATGAAAGGTAAAGAATCATATAAGCTGAAAGATTCAAGAACTAAGAACTTAGTGAAAGGCTATTCTACTGATTATAAGATAAAATAATCGATTAAGAACTTGAGAATCTAAGATTTATATTCAATCTTTAGGATAATTTCATTATCTTATAGATTGAATCATCCTATACCCACATGGAAGGTTTCAAAAGATTAAACAATCCATCATTAAAGAATTTCAATTGGAGATGGTTCAATTCAAATTGAAGATCTAAGTCTGAGATCTAAGATCTAAAGATTTGAGGATTGATCACTTTAGATCTATAAATTAGAGTTTTATCTTAAGAGCTTCCATTTGTAATTCCTTTAGAATCTAAGTTCATGGTTAACCTATATGGAGCTTATTAAGGTTGAAATTGACAATTTTAAGCATTAGATTAAACATCAAACTCATATTGACCTTTTTAGGCTACTTAAAATCTAAGGATCTGATGTTTGACCACTTTAGATTTTAAGCTAGATTTTAACTTAGAATTTTCCATTATTATTTCTTTTAGAATTTTAAGCTCATAAGTTAACTAAATTGAACTTATCAAAGTGGTTTTGATAATTGAATTGATTAAATTTAAGAGTTAAGCTTAAGTGACTTCTTTAGGGTCACTTAAGATGTAAGTGTCTTAATTAGGGCTAAATTGAAGATTTCTTAAGTCAATGTTCACATTAACATTATAATTAATCTAAGAGTTCAAAGAATATTTCTAATCTAACCTAGGGTTAATTTACTGAAATTTCCAAGTTTAAGGAGCATTTAGCACACTTTGGTCAAAATGACCAAATTGCCCCTCTTAAGGCTAAAATTGGGTTTTTAGGGTTTAGCTATCCAAATTAGATCTAATCTATTTTAATATGTTTCATATTGGTTAATGAAGTGAGAAACACCATCATTTTAGATTTTGACCACTTAATTAAGACTAATTATCACTAATTAATTAATTAAGCCTATTAAGCAATCCAACCTTACACTTAGGTTCTAATAGACTTAACATTGCATTAGAAACTTACTTACCCTAAATCTAAGACTTAATTAAGGTTAAATTTACTAACCATTAATTCGGGTGATTAAGAAAAATAAATATCCAAAATCAGTTTTAAGGGTCTCTAATTGTTCTCTAGGGTCTAAGGAGCAATTAGAGCCCTTAATCTCCATATTTGGGTATTTATTAAATTTAATATAATTTAATTAAGGATAGCAAAAAATTTGGCAAATATTTTTAAATCCAACCATTGGATCTGTGATTTTATTTTATATTTAGATTCATTGTATTTTTCTGATTCAAATGGTATATTGGATCATACAATTTGGATCAGTATAGCTAAAGGTATTCAATTAATTTAAGCTGAATGTTTATTTAAATTAAAACTATAGGGTTTAATTAATTTAATTCGCAATCATTAAAAATGTCATCCAATAAATATTAATTAGGCGCGACCCAAAATCAGAACCGCGCGGGTCACGGGTCGGCCCGGCCCAGAACCCGCGACTTCGTCTCCTTCCTCTCGACGGGTCCCGAGTCAGCCGAGCTTCAATGCTGAAATTCTCGGTGCACAGACGACGACGATAGCTCGGCTTGATCCCTACATGTTCCCTGAGTCAAGACGCGTCGATTAGACCAAGAACCCCCATCTGGATCCCTCTGGATCGTCGGGGTGCTACTTGACCGAGACGCCTTCGATACGAGTGTCTCAGGCCGACTGTGAGGGGGCAATTCTCCTCACAGAGGTCTCGATTCGATTGGGGTTCAATCCCTACACGTTCAGGGAGTCGAGACGCATCGAACCCCCAACATATCTTAACCTGAGGCGCAGCCAATCGCTGGGTCCTTACTCGGACTCAGTCATTGGCTCGGCTGCTAGCTCAGTTAATTGATACGATCGACCCGAGCTAGCTTAGCCCTAGGCAACAATCACACTAGGTTTCCTAGGTGGCTAAGGTAAGCTAGACGACATCCAGAGCTCATTCAAAGGGCAGAAACCAAATGGAGTTTGAAGAAATTTCCATGGGGGAAGGCTGTACCTAAAGTCAAGCTGCAGGCTTAACCGAGGGGAATTAAGGTGCGTTGAAGCTTCCTGGACAGCAGACGAAGCTTCACAGGGGGTATGAACACCAGATGGGCCCTCTATCAGCGGTTCAAGCTTCGGGAATGCTAGGATTCGCCGAGGAAGACGAAAGCTCTAGAGACTTCAATTTGGGAAATTGAGGGTTCACAGTGAGCAAAGGGACTCAGTGTGAATCACTGGGGGTATTTATAGGCCTGAGGGAGCTCTGGGGGTGGTTTCCAAAGCTTGGAAATGGCAGGAGGCTCGGGCCGAAGGGAATGGCTCGGGCCAATGGCTATGGGAAATTTAGGGAGAAGGCAGCCGGCCACACGAACGCGCCGAGGGCAGGAGAGGAAATTTGGTGGTTTTTCCTGTATTGCCACGCGACAGGGAGGATCCTGGCTATCGAGGGGGACCAGACATAGACGGGCGAGGCGAGGGAGACGATCCACAGTGCTCGGGTTCATCTCCGCAGTCTGATGGAGCGACCGTTGGTCTCGAACGGCTCTGATGCGGTACTTAACGAGATAGGATGGTAGCCGTTGGATATGCGCGATGGATTCAATGCCTACAATTTAATCTTAACACGGAGGAGATCCCGCCGTTCGATGGCTTGCGCCAGGATGCGTACTAATGCATTGGGTGGCCGAAATGCGTGCACCGCTATCGGGACCACACAGCAGATCTACCGCGGTCCCGACAACAAATCCTGGGTTTTATTTTAAATAAAAATTAATTTTAAATATAAATAAAATTAATTAAATAATATATAATTATTCTTAAATTATCCAAATCCAATTTAGGACCAAATGAGCTCCAAAAATTCCCAAAATTTCACTCTTAGCTAATTAGGATATGAGGAATTCAAAAATGAAATCAGATTTTAATTTGAAGATCAAAATAATTTAGGTATTTTTTTAGGACTTAAAAATAGCCAAAAATATCAAATTTTCTATTTTAGCTCCAAATGATCCCAAACTTCTAAGGTTAGGTTTAAATGACCCATTGAATCCAATGAAATCAAAATTAAGCCTTAGTTTAGCTTAATTAATCCAGGTCTAGCTAGGGTAATAACTTAGGGTTATTACACAGTTGGACTATATAATCAGACATGTATGATTCTAGCCAACCACAGAGCTAGACTCAGACGATTCTAAAGTAAAAGAACTGAACTGCAGAGACAAACTAACTATGACACACTTTGTTGAACTGATAACTTAAAGTATTTAATGTGCTGATTAACAATGTATATTTATTTCAAAAATGACATAGAATTCTCATTGAGTATCCCATGTTCAACAATATATGTCCAAGGTATAAAGCTCAAAAATAAAGTGTGTGAAGCATAAAAGTTCAAAGTAAGTAAAATTCTACTAAAGCACATATGATATCTGTTGTTATCTAATTTAATATGTAACAATCCAAGGGTGTTACCCAGTCAATTTGACCTAAATTTGATCAAATTAAGTCAAAAATTGAAATAACAATTTAATTTGAAAAAAAATAAAAAATATATTTTAGCGTATTGAGGGGATCCTCTTGCAATTATTTGAGCGCAATTGGGATCTCGGATCATCCTAAATAATTTCGTAAAGTTTAAACTTTAGAAGCTGATAATAGGTAAAATATAAATCAAAATTAAGAAATTTTTATTTATTTAAGTTAAGCATCATATGAGGATGCTATGCTTTAAGTTTCGTAAATTTAATAGCTCCAGATTAATCGTAGTAAAATTTCAAAGTTGTTTACTTAAAAAATTAATATAAAATAAACTACTAGTCTAAATTGAACAAAGTTTAGACGCTTGTGCTTGTCTCATCGGGACGCTCATTTTGGTACCTAGTTTGTAATTTTTGGAGTTCGAATGGCTATAGATCAGGGCTCAAGAATTTTCAGCAATCTGATTTATATCCAATGGCTATGTTAGAGTATAGTTTTGCCTTATATATATGCCTCATTTTAACCTAAATATACTAAAACCTAATTCATTATTCATTTCCTCCTTATTCTAGCCGACTAACCCTAAAATCACAAGAATTCGTTCAGGCCCTCACGTTTGATAGAATCGCAGCTCTCGAATGCTCCTCCATCTTCTCCCTCCGTACACGCATCGCCACTCCATCCTTAAACTCGCCATCACCCTCTTCGAGCAAGCACTGTCGATCACCTTAGGAGGTGTCAACCTAGGCCCTTTCCGAACTTGCATCCCTCCTTCCCGATGCTGGTCCCTCCAGCTTCTCCTCGATAGTAGGAGAATGCAAGGTCTCGTTGATCCATCTTCTCCATCTTCCTTGGCAAGCATGACTGCTGATCCCTCACTTAAGATTGTCTTTTAGGAGTGCATCAACTCTTTGGTAAAGACCTTACTACCTTTGTAGGTTCATTTACTTCCGTTTTGTAATTAAAGATATTAAATCAAAAATAGAGAAAAAAAAAAGGGATAGTACATAGATCTGTATCAGGTTTGTTAAATAATCTTATCCACCTTTTATTTAGTAAAATATAGCTGCAAAGAAATGTTTCTGAACATTTATTGTATCATTTATTTGGAGAAATTCATTAATGGTTCTTCATAATTTACATTGCAAGTAGTTTCATATGATTATCAGACTCATACATAAATGCTTGCCTAACAGACTCATACATAAATGCCCAAGTAAAATGTCTTGAACTAGCTACTTATATCTATCCCTTAAGACTACGCAAGGCGATGATGTAGCTGGTGTCTTTTGTAAACTTATCACATTATTCAGGAAATCTGTTGGCATCTTCTCATGAATACTTGATCATACCAATGTCAAAATTGTAGAAATTTATATGAAAATCTTTTCTTTGTTCTCTATATTTCATCGATAATGGTTTTAGCAATATTATTGTTTCATAACACAGATCTTCTCATCATGACATTTAATTGATTCTCTAGAATTTATATAATCTTCTCAAGTTTATGTCATATTACTTGCATCTATAAATTCATTGTATGACATTCATTTGATTTTATGAGTTCTTCAAATACTATTTAAAAGAAAGTTTTGCTAGTCAAATAGCTATGATATCATGTATAAACTAATCAAAAATTGCATTATGAAGTCATCAATCTCAATTAGCAAAACGCATCCCAAATATTCTTTGCATCTCCATATTTGATGATCCACCTCTCTATTCTCGTTCCTTATCTTGTTTATCTTGGTTCTATCAACATTGTTATTTGGAAGTGAGAAATGATAATTGTATTCGAGATATGTCAAATAGTAAGAGGTATAGAAAAAGTGCCAAGTTCCATTACATAATATTCACATTCAAACTATCATTACATTAATTACTACTTATTACTTTGGACCTTGTAGCAATTATTTTCAACATAACTATAGAGAATTTCTTATACCATGACCGGTTGGCATTTTGGTAAAATAAATTTACTTAGTAGAGATTTTAATTTCACCTGTATCTTGCTCAAATATTTCAGGTGTTGTGAGCATTGCTCATATTGAGCTAGTAATAAAGAACACTTTCAATAGAATTGTAATAGATGAGTTGCCGCATTCTAGCAGCAGCAAGTCACAATTTCAAATTGCTCGTGCAAGGTATGTTAAGTACTTGGAATTTTATTGAATTATGTATTCATTTAATTATACTATTTTTTTGAGCTCTATGTACAGTGTGTACATCACTTGCATAAATCTTAGTATCATTAGTGATTAATATGTTATTTGAAAATCTTGACATTAGGACATTGGAATTCTTTGTTAGTGTAGGATAATAAGAATTTCCACTAAGAAGTATTATCACCTTATTTGAAAATCACAAAACATGAAATCATAAATTAAAACTTAGAGTCTAGTGAGTAATATTATTAATTACTCTTGCATGTAGGCTAGCATTGTTTAATCATTTTTATGACCAATAGATGTCCAATTAGAATAATTATGGAGTTAATTTACTCCTTAAATAATATTCATATCATCAAATTAGAATTATTTCAATTCTCAAAATTTACATTATTTAATTATTTATTTCACTCAAGATACTTAAATCAATAAAGGTTAGAAATTAGATATTTCATTGAGTATGCTTGAACTCAATGGAACCTCCATTTAGTTCAAAACTTAATATCATTTAATATTTAATAACTTAGACTTTAGATGCTTAGAATCCTATGTTAAGAAACTTAAACCCCATGTTGGAGTTTAATCTCTTAACTTCCAATCTTAATAAATCATATCAAGATTGGTTGCAGAAATGAAAAAGTGTAAATTAGGTCAATTAATTTATTTATTAAACCTTTGTAGACGACTTTTTCTGATTCTGAATTAGAACTTGTTAAGTTCTAATGTTTAACTTTATAAGGCTCGTAAATCTAGGATTATACTTGATAGCTTGATATTAGAGATCCTAAGCTTGTATCATCTCAGAATAGTTAGACTGGATTAAGTAGATAACAATATATATCACCTGTGTGTAGTAGAGTCCCTTACTTACTATTGAGTTATTGTTGCTTTTGCATTCCTTGTACTTTGTGTCATTTTCCTTGAACATGTCATACAAGATAACATTGTTATATAAAATAAAAACTTAAAATAATTAGAATAACATTTGCATAGGATTTAGTTTCTGGTTGATCTTGTGCATTTTACCTTTATTGGACAGTGGGCAAGGAGAAATAAGGAATACTTAACATTAGTCATTGAGAAGTGTTGTGTTAAGTTGTAACTCAAATAGTCTTGCAGACGTGCTTGACTCCTCAGCCACTTTTGGACGTGTCCATAGAAGAAAAGTAAAATAGCTAAAATCTTGTTGCATGTGTACTTTTTGCCACCTCAGTATAGTTCCATTTCCTGCCCTAGCCCAGAAAGGCTATGGGAATCATGTCTTAACCCAGAAAGGCTATGAGAATTTACAGTATAGTGGCATGATTGGCCAATCCTTCAGATATGGTAGTCTACACATACTCTCTTTTCTATTTTATAGTTTACTTTTACTGCAGTTAGCCTTTACATTACTTGCTTACTTGTATACTTATATGATGCTAGTTTTCTTTTCAGCTTACTTATATGTATCACAGTTAGATATTTTTTCTCTTAAATTTGCTTAAGTTTTACATGATCATCAGTATATTTAGGATGAGTCTTTTTTTCAGTAATTACATTACTTTATATAAATGCCTAACCTTTTTACAGCTTTGGTGTTGAGGTATGTCTCTTTTACCTCATATTTTGTTAAATTATAAATGCATTATTTATAACTTCCTCACATTCCTTTGTAGCTTGTTGCACCCATTCATTTGTCTTACTTTAATAGTTTAAGTGAAATGGTAATATCTTAAAATTCTTGAACTTATTAATAGCTTAAATTATATTTAGACTTATTAAATTCTAGCCAAAATTTTTTTTGGCTGTGCCCTATCATATATATACATATGATAGATCAGAAGTCTAGATCAGATCCAATGCTTGAAGATATAGCTTGATAAAAGGTTAAAGTGAGGTGCGGCTTGCTGAAGGAGATATGCTTGATCCTTCTTTACCCGCATTTATTAAGAAAATGTAATAAATAAGTTTTCTTATTCTTCTGCATTTAATGTATTATATATGAATGAACAAATGTGGATTTGTGACTGGATGCCTTCTTTTTATTTTTTGCACCGCTATACTATACACATGTTTTTGATAGATCTTGCTCAGCTCATGATTAGTATCATGAATATATTTATGGTTTAATATCCGTGGTACTAATGACGACCACCTCTTAAACTTAATTGATTAAGGGGCGGGTGCCACAGTTGGTATCAGATATATCCATAGGGTGTCAAATAGGGGCTATGTTTCTATCTAGGCAATGGTTCATTCTTATGTTGAGCAGCATTTGGGAAATATCAGTATGGCAGCATTTGGATCCACAATTCCTTCAATATAAAATTGAAATATTAGAATTATGAGAACATCATGATAGTGAACCATAGAAACTATAGGATTTAGGAAATAGTTAAATTAAAGATGTTAGAAAAATAAAATAGGTTGGAGGAATAAAGTGACACGTGCAATGACATACTTAACTAATCTCAACCACTACATTTATTCTGATGATTCATTTCTTAAGTTATCACTAAATTCACTTCTAACTTAAACATGTTAAGTAAATTTTGATTTTTAAATTTGATCCAATATGTGTGGAGAACTAAATAATGTAGAAATTTAGATTTAACTTGCAAACTTGTCATAAGGTTACCAAGACATTATAATGGAATGTGATTTATCTAGATTTTTTTTTTCCTTAAGGTTTTGTAATTTAGTAAGAATGTTCTTACATAGCAAAGAACTTAATCAATGGTAGAGATAAGATGAAGAAGCTATGAATTAAGTCTAAGAGTATCTCTAAGCTAATAATTATATCACCAATAATAAGGGAGGAAGCGACTAAAAAAGAATTTGTAAGGTCGGCTGCAGACGAACCTACAGAAACTGCATTTGTGTGTGTCTCATTGATATTATTTGGCAATTCAAGAACTTTCCCTTGTGGTGGGATGTTAGCACTATATATATATTTAAATTATGAATTTATCCTCCCATTGACCTCTTAGTAGGATTCGTATAAAACAATATCGCGTATTATTGTATATTGCTCGTAAAATAGAATTATCATCCCCTTTTTCTCTATTGTTGATCAATATGATAGAAATGCATCCTAAAACTATAAGAGAGGAAGAATAAATTCAAAATTTAATTCATCAATTTCTAATCCATAATGAAAGGGTGTTGAGTATGTATGTTTCATATGTAGCCTAAAGCAATTAATTCTTGGTCGTAGTATTTAATTAAATCAATAAGTATTAGCTCATACTTACGTCACTCTGATATAGATGCGATTAATTGAAAGAACTTCTTAATGTACCGCTAATTACTCATGTCTCTTGTATGTATAAATCTTCAAAATTTTGATTTAATCTCCACTCTATGAAATTGTCAAACTCCTTTGCAAGTTTGACAGTAATTCAAATATCTACTTATACCAATGAATTTAATATTAAACATAATTAAGATTTTTCATTCTCTACAATTCATAATTTAGTGAAGGTTGCAGCTGCTTGTAATTTTCCATATTGTATTTTATGGTGCAATAGAAGTACAACATACACATTCTGATGAGCCTGTTCTAAATACAATATGTTGTTCATCTATCTAAATCCCTGATGTATGCATTTGAGAGTTTGTGGAGTTTCTAGCAAAAGTAATTCATTATTCGAAAATTGTGATTTTAATCCAGGGTCGTCTATTTATAAGAATAATTGAGAATGGAAGAAACATTTGCAGATGAGATTTTAGCAATAGAGGTAATGCTATTGATAGTTGGTTAGTGTCACCTTAAACAATGTATAGATTTTCATGGTAGAAATTTGCTTAAAAGACACTTTTTTTTACTGCATGAGGGATCGTGCTTTCAAAATTTCGAGAATTGTGAATTTTAATGTTTCACTATAGTCGCATATTGTTTGATATTGGACTGCGAAACCACCATCCAATAATGCATAGGAAAGCACATTTAAAACAATAAGCAAGAAAAAAAAAATCGATGAATAGTTTAGAGGGGAATTTTGCATTGTTTGTAGTTCTTTCATATGCAAATAAAATGTCATTGGATCCCCATAAATAATCAGTTCTTGCTACTTTCATTTATTGTCAATGTTGAGGCTGTTTATTTTAGAAGCCCTTATCATTGCATTTGATCATTAATAAAGATAAGGTTGAATTCAAAGCTATCTTTCATATTTAATAATTGGATCAAATGCAGCTATGCTGGGTATTTCATTAAAGAACAAATTATGATCATTGGTTTCTTTTGTTGAAGATCCAAGGTTTCTAATGTTTTCGGAGTTGATAATCATATTATTAATTGGGGAAGTTGCAGCAATATCATACCTTTTGCTTTTGTTGATCTCAAACCAATCACACTATATAACAAAAGAGCATATGAACCAGAAATTTAAAGTGAAAATTGAAAAGTTTAGTAATGGTTTTTGTTTAAAGTAAAGCAGCAATCATTTAATTTTCTTAGTAATAACTAAAGATAATTTTTAGTGTTGAGATTTGTTCAGGCTTTTAATATAGATTATAATTGTATTTATGGCAAGTGGAGATCACGGTTTTGATTGAAAAGATTTTGAATCTTTCTCAAAGATAAATTTGTTTTAAATTGTAAAGTTCAGTTCAAAACATAAGTGATATGAGGCATTGTTGGTGGAAAAACGATGGAGTAATATGAATTAAATGGATAATTATCAGTGATTGAAGCTTGAAAGATGTTGAAGTTCCGTGGTGATTAGCATGGAGTTTGCATTTTGAATTAGGTGGAACTAAGGATCATATCAAGTGAGGAGTTAAAGAGATTAAGTAGAGGATAATGTTCGCGATACAAAGAGCTTAGGTTCTTAATTAGAATTTTTATTAGACCATCAACAATTTCTTATCAAATTTCAGATATATCATTTTTTTTCTTTTCAGAATACAAAAGGATTGGTCTTGTTTTATTCTAAATCAAGTAAAGGATATTATTTTCCTTGGCTCACTTGAGGGCAATCGAGTTAAGCAAAAGCTGCCATATGAATTAGATGTGGAGTAATTATCTTAGGAACCACAACAGCTGAAGGCTATAATACACATCCTTAAGAATTAAATTTCATCATTTAAATGGCTTATTTAATGGTTTAGTAAATCTTAAATGTACCTTAAGTATTCTAAATTTAACATTTCAGCTTTCTTGGGAGTTAGCATGAGTGTTAAGGCTCATTTGAAAATAAATTTACAATTCAAATTAAGAAAGAATTGCTCCTAATTGATTACTTAGGAAAGTCGTATGCCTCAGTCACCGATCCTAGATAATTTGAATTGCTCCAATTTTTTTTCTTATGAAATATTAAATTGCCATTTTAGAAGAGCAGAAAGTCAATCTTCTTGTCATTTTAATTTTTTTTGAGCAAAAACATCGTTATCATTTAAATGTTCAATGAGGGGTGCATCCAAAAATAATAACATCATTGTACTGTGCCGAGCAGATATGAAGTAAGAAAAGACATATTTGAATCAATTGGAAAGAGTATAGTTCATTAGCTATGGCATTTGATAAGTAAGTCTTTGAAATTGGTTGATTTAATAATAAGTTTTATGTATGCCATATACCTTGCCTTGCTCTCGAATTAATTTATGCGGTAGCTAAGATTAATTAATGCAAGTTCTTCTAAAGCTCATCATAAAGATTTATTTGAAGTATCAATTTATCATTCTTTAAGGTTGTTAGAATCTTCTAATATAAGGGTAGAGTCATTAGAATGCTAATTGCTTTGTTATTTTCTTATGCATGAGAAGCTGATTCTAATTTAGCTTAGAATTAGCTTCTATTTTTCTAAGTGATGGGTTTGTAATACAAGTATAAGTATGTATTTCATTTTGAGATTGATGACTCATTGTAAATGCTAAGTGCATATGCTGAATACAAAATTCAACTAAGGAATGTGAATAAGAGAACCTCATGGTTAGATGCTAAATTAAATCAGTAAAGGTAATTTTTAATTTTGTCAAATTTAACTGATTTTAAATCAAAAGGAATTGGTGGTGTATTTTGCTCATAATGATTGAATTTGATATCTTTGATCAAAAGAGGTTAAATGATTTGTCATAAATTGTGTCGATAAGTCTATCAAGGAGCATGAGCTATCATTTCTTCATATGCATGATTGAATGGAAGAAAATTTAATTGATCGAATATTAGTTGAGTCTAAAATTTGCATGTGTAGGAATATCTTCCTTAAACCTATGTAGGAAGATTCAATTTTCCATTGTAGCAAGTGTTGGTGATTAAGAAATTTTAAAAAGATAAAATTATGATTAAATTAAGTTTTGGGGCAGATAGATGAGATGAATCGATGTATTCAAATTTAATAATAAATTTTAAAGCTATGTAAACAATAAGTAGCGATGATAAGGTAGACTTTGTAGGTTATCATTCTATATCAAACGCAATTATACTAAGTAAGAATGTAAGAACCTTCTTGTGATAGTAGTTGTTCTTGAATTTGACTCTTGCCTGTACCAATTAAGTAGTGATATCGAAGACAACATCATTTTAAAGTGGGGAGTCTGTAACAACCCAAGGATGTTACCCAATCAATTTGACCTAAATTTGATCAAATTAAGTAAAAAATTGAGATCCCGATTTAAGTTGAAAAAAAAAATTAAATAAAAATACTCTCAAATAAAGCGTATTGAGGGGATCCTCCTGTGAAAATTCGAGTGCAATTAGATCTTGGATCATCCTAAATAAATTAATGAAGTTTAAATTTTAGAAGTTGATAATAGATAAAATATAAATTAGAATTTAGAATTTTTGTATATTTAAGTTAAGCATCATAAGAGGATGCTATGTTTTAAATTTCACAAATTTTGAGTTTCGGATTAATCGTAGTGAATTTTTAAATGTTTTCACTTAAAAATTATTATAAAATAAAATACTCGTCCAAATTCAATAATATTTAGACACTTGCGTTCATCTCATCAAGATGCTCATTTCGATACCTAGCTTGTAACTTTTGGAGTTCAATTGGCTATAGACTAGGTTCGAGAATTTTCAGCCATCCGATTTATATCCAATGGCTATGTTAGAGTATAGTTTTTCCTTATATATATGCCTCATTCTAATCTAAATATCTTAAAAACTTAATTTGTTATTTCTTTTCTCCTTATTTCAGCCGACTAACCCTAAAATTGCAAGAATTCGTTTGGGCCCTCTCGTTCGATAGAATCGCAGCTCTTGAATGTTCCTCCATATTCTCCCTCCCTACAAGCATCGCCACTCCATCCTTCAACTTGCCATCATCTTCTTCTAGCAAGCACTGTCGATCACCTTAGGAGGTGGCAACCTAGGCCCTTTTCGAACTTGCATCCCACCTTCCCGATGCCGGTCCCTCCAGCTTCTCCTCAATCACAGGAGAATGCAAGGTCTCGTCGATCCATCTTCTCCATCTGCCTTGGCAAGGATCAAACTTGCTCATCCCTCGTACCGAAGCATGACTGCTGATCCCTCACTTAGTCGTCTTTTGGGAATGTATCAAGTCTTCGGTAAAGACCTTCATACCTTTGTAGGTTCATTTACTTCTATTTTGAAATTAAAGATATTAAATTAAAAACAGAGCAAGAAAAAAAAGGGATAGTACATAGATTTATTTAGTTTTGTCAAATAATCTTTAGATATCCACTTGTTATTTAGCAAGAATACAACTACAAAGGAATTTTTTTGAACATTTATTGTATCATTATTTGGAGAAACTCATTAATGGTTCTTCATGATTTACATTGCAAGTGGTTTCACACATAGCATAATAGGTTTGTAATCTACAAAAGAAAATATTGAAGCACTGCACTTACAAAGCATGTTTACATTGAACTCTCTTTTCTATAAAAAAGAAAAATAATAACTGCAAACATTTAAACCTGTTCACAATTATATATTGAGTGGGAAATAAACAGTGTCTTGATATTGGGAATACCCATAATTATCATATTGCTTGCCTAACAGACTAATACATAAATGCCTAAGTAAAATGCCTTGAACTAGCTACTTATATCCATATCATAAGACTACGCAAGGCGATGATGTTGCAAGTGTCTTTTGCAAACTTATCACATTATTCAAGAAATTTGTTGGCATCTTTTCATGGGTACTTGATCCCACCAATGTCAAAATTGTAGAAATTTATATGAAAATCTTTTCTTTATTCTCTATATTTCATCGATAATGGCTTTGGCAATAGTATTGTTTCATAACACAGATCTTCTCATCATGACATTTAATTGATTCTATAGAATTTATATAATCTTCTCAAGTTTATGTCATATTACTTGAATCTATAAATTCATTGTATGACATTCGTTTGATTTCTTGAGTTCTTCAAAATACTATTAAAAAGAAAGTTTTGTTAGTCAAATAGCTATGATATCATGTATAAACTAATCAAAAATTGCATTATGAAATCATCAATCTCAATTAGCAAAACACATCCCAAATATTCTTTGCATCTCCATATTTGATGATCCACCTCTCTATTCTTTTTCCTTGTCTTTTTTATCATGGTTCTATCAACATTATTATTTGGAAGTGAGAAATGATAATTGTATTTGAGATATGTCAAATATTAAGAGGTATCGAAAAAGAGCTGAGTTACATTACATAATAGCCACTTTCAAATTATCATTATATTAATTACTAGTTATTGCTTTGGACCTTGTAGCAATTATTTTCAATATAATTATAGAGAATTGCTTCCACCATGATTGGTTGGCATATTGGTAAAATAAATTTACTTAGTAGAGATTTTAATTTCACCTGTATCTTGCTCAAATATTTCAGGTGTTGTGAGCGCTACTCATATTGAGCTAGTAATAAAAAACACTTTCAATAGAATTATAATAGCTGAGTTGCCTCATTCTAGCAAGCAACAAGTCACAATTTCAAATTGCTTGTGCAAGGTACGTTAAGTACTTAGAACTTTATTGAATTATATATTTATTTAATTATATTATTTTCTTGAGCTTTATATACAGTGCATTTATCACTTGCATAGATCTTAGCATCGTTAGTGATTAATTTGCTATTTGAAAACCTTAACATTAGGACATTGGAACTCTTTGTTAATGTAGGATAATAATTACTACTAAGTGAATTTCCACTAAGTAGTATTATCACCTTATTTGGAAATCACAAAAAATGGAATCATTAATTAAAATTTAGAGTTTAGTGAATAATATTATTAATTACTCTTGCATGTAGGCTAACATTGTTTAATCATTTTTAAGACAAATATATGTTCAATTAGGATAATTGAGGAGTTGATTTACTCCTTTAATGATAGTCATATCATTAAATTAGAATTATTTCATTTAGAATATAATTCTCAAAATTTACTTTTTTGACTCTTAAAATGTTATATTTTAAGGGAATGAGGTTAATTGTGCAGAATATAGTTAGACTCATTGATTTCTCTCATGATACTTAAAGTAATAAAGGTTAGAAATTAGATATTTCATTGAGTATGCTTGAACTCAATATAACCTCCTTTTAGTTCAAAGCTTAATATCATTTAATATTGAATAACTTAGACTTTTGATGCTTAGAATCCTATGTTAAAAGACTTAAGCCCCATGTTAGAGTTTAATCTCTTAACTTCCAGTCTTGATAAATCATATCAAGATTGGTTGTAGAAATAGAAAAGTGTAAATTAGGTCGATCGATTTATTTATTAAGCCTTTGTAGGTGACATTTTCTAATGTTTAACTTTATAAGGCCGATAAATCTGGGATTATACTTGATAGCTAGATATTGGAAATCATAAGCTTGTATCCTCTCAGAATAGTTAGACTGGATTAAGTAAATAACAACAGATATCACATGTGTGTAGTAGATTCCCTTACTTACTATTGAGTTATTACTACTCTTTCATTCCTCGTACTTTGTGCCATTTTCCTTGTACATGCATACAAGATAACATTGCTGCATGAAATAAAAATTTAGAATAATTAGGACAATATTTACATAGGGTTCAATTTCTGGTTGATCTTGCATATTTTACCTCTACTAGATAGGAAGTTAAAGAGAAATATGGAATATTTAACATTACTCATTGAGGAATATTGTGTTAAGTTGGAACCTAAATAATCTTGCAGATCTGCTTGACTCCTCAGCCACTTCTAGATGTGTCCACAGAATCAAAGTAAAATAACTAAATCTTACTACATGTGTATTTTTTTCCTTCTCATTATAGTTCTGTTTCTTGTCCTAGTCCAAAAAGACTATGGGAATCATGCCCTAGCCCAAAAAGGCTATAAGAATTTACGGTATAGTGGCCCGATTGGCCAATCCTTCTAATATAGCATGTCTTTACACACTTACTTCCCTATTTTACAATTTGATTTTACTGCAGTTAGCCTTTACATTGTTTGCTTACTTATATACTTATAGGATGCTAGTTTTCTTTCCTACTTACTTATATGTATCACAGCTAGATTTCTTTCTTTTAAATTTGCATTAGTTTTACATGATTATCAGCATGTTTAGGATGAGTCTTTTTTTTAGTAATTACCTTACTTTATATAAATGCATAACCTTGTTACTGCTTTGGAGTTGAGGTATGTCTCTTTTACCTTACATTTTGTTAAGTTATAAATGCATTATTTATACCTTCATCATATTCCTTTGTAGCTTGTTGTACCTATTCATTTTACTTGCTTTTGTAATTTAAGTAAAATTGTGATATCTTAAAATTTATGAACTTATTATTAGCTTTAATTATACTTAGGCTTATTAAAGTCTAATAATATTTTGGTTGTATATAGCAGATCAGGAGGATAGGTTAGATCCAGTGCTTGAGGATTTAGCTTGATAGAAGGTTAAAGTGAGGTGCGGCTTATTGAAGGAGATATGCTTGATCTTTCTTTGCCTGCATTTATTAAGAAGATGTAATAAATAAGATTTCTTATTCTTCTGCATTTAATGTATTGTATATGAATGAACAAATGTGGATATGTGACTGGATGTCTTCTTTTCATTTTCTACACCGCTATATTATACACATGTTTCTGATAGATCTTGCACAGTTTATAATTAGTATCATGGATATATTTATGGTTTAATATCTGTGGTACTAATGATGACCACCTCTTAAACTTAGTTGACTAAGGGGCAGGCATCACAAAACTGTTCTATCTATTCTAAGAGAATACAAATTTAGGATATCCAATATCCAACTTTCAAGTAAAATCCCAAATTTACGACCTTAAAAGTTAAATATTAAAACTTAACAAGTTCTAATTCATAAATAAGAATTGTCATCTACAAAGGTTGAATAATCAATCAATTGTCCTAATTTGATATATTTGTCAATCCCAAACCAATCTTGATTGAAATAATCAAGATTAAGAAATTTAGAGTTAAGCTTTAAACATAGGGTTCAAACTCTGAAATCCAAGGTACCAACATCTAAAGATATAAGGTTATCACAACTCTTGTGAACTAAAGGTTAAGACAAATCTTATTAAGTGAAATCAAACTAAATAAAATGGATATCTAATTTTAAACTAAGGTTTTAAGATAAAATAATCAGAATTAAATGATAAAATTAGAATTTAAAAGCTAGGATTCATTCCATTGGATAACTCATTTACCCAAAGAATGAAATCTAACCTAAGTCTACCACTAAGCACAAAGGAAGAAAGTCCTAAGAGCTTAAGAAGGGAAAGGAAAATTAAGGAATTTCCTAATGTAATGACTTAAGGAAAACTTAAGAATTGAACACTAAGGCTTAATATTAAATTCAATTAACATGAATTAGATTTAGAGAACACATAATGTGGGTTCAAATCCCCATTATGAAGCTTCACATTTGACACAGGAGGATTTAGAAGAAAATTAAAGTCTTACTCTAACATTAAAATTAACATTAATTGATCTAACATTGATTCCTAAATATTTACTTTACTATTTTAAGGAATATGACAGATTTTTAAGGCTTAAGGGCACTTAAATCAAATTTTGGATAAAATAACCAAAATGTCCTTTCCTAAGGGTCAAATATATAATTTTAAGATTTAGGAATTCAAATTGAATTTTATTAATATCAAATGGTTTCTTACTATCTAATATGAAGAGAAATATTTAGAACACTCAATTTGGCCAAGGATTAAGGAAAGTGAGCTCAAATTAGGGTTTAAGCTCATTAAGTGTTGATTAGCTAAACTAATTATGGAAATAAAAATTTTTTGCTATACTTAGGTTATACATTGTTTAAGGATTCCATGAAAACTAAGTTTGCAAAATTATGCGGTCAAATGACTAAGTTATGGGAAAACAAGATTTGGCCTCAAAGGGGATAATTAAGAAGATTAAGGGTTGGGTTCAAAAACCTAACTTCACCAATTGGTGTCCAAATTGAACAAAGTCAATGGCCATGAGTTCCATATAAGACACTGATCACAATAACAGTGAGTTTAATCTATTTGAACTTCAATTGATTAATCTAAATTTTAATTAAGGTTTAGGATGATTAGTGTGTGATTAGTGAAATTAAATATAAAAAATTTATTAAATTATTAGCTAATAAAAATATAGGATTTAATGGGGATTAAGAGGCCTAATAATGACATTAGCAAAAATAAGTATCAAACAACAAAACTAATACTACTAAAATATTCCTTATATTTTTCTAAGAAAAATAAGATATAATTTTGTTATATTTGGATTTATGAATTTAAAATTATGAGGGTTTAAGGATTTGCAATTAATTGAATTAATTTTACTAAATTAATTATTTAACTTAATTAAACAAAATTTAACTATTTTTAAGGAACAACGGGCCCCATTGCACGACTGACAATACTGGCAGGACTCGCGACTTTGACTGCTGTGCTGGCAGGACCCACATCTTCAATTGCTGGCGGGTACCACTTCTTCAGCTTTAGCGACTGATGGCTCAAACGAAGACGTACGGGTCAGGCTCGACTTGACCCAGCCTGAGATGGCGTTCCAAATCTAGGGCATCCAATTAGATGGTCCTCCCGGCATCGTCGAAGGCCGACCCGCATGCCGATGGAAAGGTCTCAGAGAGACCTTTCGATCGGTGGCTGGGCCATCACCTGAGGTGGCTTGGAACGCCGAAGAGAGCTAACCCTATATGGCATGTTACAAAAGCGAGATGCTGCGAAATTGTAAATCACTGTAGATGACCCTCCAAATCTATCTGATCCAGCTCGATCAGACTGATCATTCGATAATCCGTAATATGAAATCAACGTTCGAATCAATTTGAAAGGATTGAATGAAGGGAACGAGGGATCAAGAGATACCTTGATTGATGGTTGAGAGCTAGGGTTCGATTGAAACTTTGATTTAGAATGGCTCAAAGCTCTTGAGGGTTCTGTACGGTACCTTCAAACTCTTGACCCCAACGAGGTCTTTGCCGCACGTGCGACACGCGCTGCGTGGCACAGGGATGGAGGAACTAGGCCATCCGATCGGACGGCATGATTGTTCGAGTCGGCCCGATTCCAAATGGCGGGGCTCGCCCACCGAAATAAATAATAAATAATTTAATTAAATTATATATAAAAATTATCATTTAAAATTAGACTATTAAATAGGCACCAAAAAATCTCAAAATTTAACTCTTAACTAATTAAAGTGGGAGAAACACAACAACAAAGTTGGATTTTAATTTCGATGACAATTTTATTTATTCTATTTTTTTGGGTATTTTAAATATATTAATATATTTTGAGAAAATATGATGACTTCCAAATACTTTCAAAATATTACCCCTAGCTAATTAGGGGGTGATGAGCACAATAACAAAGAATATTCTTGATTTTAGGTCAAATTAATTATCTCATTTTTTAGATTATTTAGATTTTCTTAAATTATAGTTTGGTCTAATTGACTCCTGATTTGGACCAAAACTTTAGAGTTTGCTCCTAATGACTAATTAAGACTACTAGAATGAATATCATGACTTGATTTAGTCTCGATTGATCATGGTAATAATCTTAGGTTGTTATACTTTGTGAGTCCTTACACAAAATAGATCATAAGCTAGTTCCTAGTGGTATGACATACTCTTATTTTATAATGTGCATCAGAAGCAGTATTTGTACATGTGAAACCCCCTTAATAATAGTTAAGCTAAACTCTTAAACATCAATGCAACATTTGAGATAATGGTGAAATTTTAAAAAAAACTCCAAAATTAAGTGGGCTTAGGTGGCAACACTCATAGGATAGGTGATCTATTATAATTGTAATGATCCAAGTCATTACTAGATAATTATGACTGAATCATACTAAAAAATTAGGATCCCGAGTGACTTCAAAATTAGGGAAAACTAAAAATACCATTGGGTAGAGTATATTTTTATGAACGTAATGCTCAAGTTTGGGAGCAATCTAGATAACGAATACTTCTAAATTAATTTTTGAATTATTTAAATTCAGTAAATTAGGAAAATTAAAAGCAAGTCCAAATTTAATGATTTTCATGTATATATTTCTTAATTCTTGTAATTTTTATTTCTGTCATTTTTTATATATGTATATATTTCTTAATTTATACAACTTTTATTTCTGTCATTTTCTTTTTTTTAATATGTATATATATTTTCTAATTTCTGCAACTTTTATTTTTGTCATTTTCTTTTTTTCTTACACATGCATATATTTCTTAAATTATGTAACTTTTATTTCAATCATTTTTCTTTATATATATATCTATATCATACTTATAATAATAATAAAATAAATTATTATTTTTAATATATAAAGATAAATAATGAAGATAATATTAATATTAATATATTTACTAAAATAAAATGAAGAATATTATTCCTTTCATTTTATTATATTATTTATAGCATTTGCATCGCTATTAAGCTTTGACCCACTTTTATATATTTATATGAGATTTTGTACTCATAACTTAAAATAAATGATCAGAAATTAGTATCATGGGTTCATTCATATTGATTTCAGGTCTGTATAGATAATACGTTAGGCTAGGATAGGCTGATATCAAGAGAAATAAGGAGACTGCACATAATATTTGAGGGGGAATATATAGTTAGTTAGGAATCCACATCTTAGATAGTTAGATAGACATATTTAACTTTTCGATTATTTTATAACTTTATCTAATAGATTAAATATTATATATTATTATATTTTCATTCAGAATGAGTATATATCTTAAATATGTATAATGCATTCATAATCGTGATAATTTTGTAAGTATATCATACTTAAATATTACATTCTATTTGTATATACTTATCATGTAGAATCATACCACTTGATATTATATGTAAATTTTGATATCCTACAAACCTTACTTAGACCTCTGTGTCTAATTAAATATATCTTTTTCTTTTTTTTTAACTCGCCCTATCATATATATATATATATGACAGTTCATGAACAATCTCTTTCTTTCTTTTTTTTTTTAACTTGCCCTAACATATATATATATGACAGTTCATGAACAATCTCTGGATCATGTATTTAAGGCAGAGCTGATGCATAATGAAGTAACTTAGATGTAATTTTTTTAAAGTTTTAAATTTTTGCTTAATGTGGAACATATTTTGTAAAATAATTATTATATTTGTAATGAATATATTTTTTTTATTATTCTGGTTTTTCAGAATATTACAATTAATGTGAAGATATGTATTTTATACACATCTAAATACACTGTTATATTTAACCTTGATATGATCCAGGGGAGTGAGCACCTAATACTGGATTAGCTATGCTGAGCCAGCAGTGAGTTGCTACAATTGGTATCAAAGCAGGATTGGGAGAAATTTAGTATAAAAGTGTATAAGTCATTATTCATACAATTGAAATGCCAGAATAAATATAAGAAAAATATAAAAAGTAAGAATTTTCAAAAGCTATATAAATCAAAGGAGAATAAAAGAATAAATATAAGACCTAAGTAAAATAATATACTTTTAGTTAACTTTTATTTTATTTTCTCGCTGATAAAGATACTTTTGTTTTCATTTAATATTTGATAATGATACTTATGCAAATCTACTCAAATAAAAGAATAATCTTATTTTTCAGATGGATCCTGAAGATTCTCATTTGATTGTCAGAACACCCTTAAGAGGTCTGATATATGCCAATACTTTCGTAGATCTTATCGACAAGTTGTTTGATATTGTGAATGCTCTATTGGAGTATGTTGATACACAAAATCAAATATTTTTAAGGCTTTATACACAATAAGCACCCCATATAAATAGTCCTACTTATATATAATCAACTACCAATTTTCTAAACATCGAGATAGATGGACTATTTCAAGCCTTTTTAAGACTCCAACCACTAGTATTCAATGGAATTATTAACCCAATGGATGCTAAAGATTAGGTAAAGAAGATAGAAAAAATATTAGCTAGCATGAAATGCCCACCTACATAAGTAATTAGATTAACCATCTTTAAGTTAGAAGGAGAGGTGGAAAGCTGGTGGGAAACCACAGCAAGCTTACTGTTCATAGAAATAGATACTGACAATATTTAATGGGAAGAATTTGTCAAAGCCTTTACAGCCAAATACATCCCTCCTTCTTCTTAAGCCATCATGAAAGATATGTTCATGAAGTTATGTCAAAGCAACTATAGTGTCACTAAATATGAAATTTATTTTCAAATACTATCTTGTTATGCACCACTACTAGTGAGCACCGGTATGCTCGATGAAGTCAATTTATAAAAGGATTAAAACATTGAATCAAGAAAATGCTTATGGCTCTTCGAATCTCCAAATTCTCTGACATGCTTGAAAGTGCAAAAATATTAGATCATGGGGAACAAGAAGAAGTTGAAGATCAAAGAAAAAGACTCCCATCTATATATATACAACAAATTGAATACAAAAGGTTGAGACCGCCTTAAGCTGGGGTTTATCAAATAGCTCAGCAAACACCTACTGGGAATTATAATTGACTGCATTTTTATGGTAATTATTATCACAGTAGCAAAATATTTTGTACGTGTGGATGACCTAGTCATAACTCTTGGCAATGTCAAGCAACCCATACAGTGAACAATTAGTGGATCACTCATCGTTCTCAAATATAACGACAAGCACCCATACCAGCTAGAAGGCAAAAACTCACACCAGTAGCCAGACCTGCTCATGTACCTATAACTTCTCCAATGAAAAGGTGAGGTCCACCCATTGCTCCTAAAGCACCAGCTGCTAATTAAAGGGGAATACCAATTGCTTCCCACCAAACTGCACATGCGAGGATCTATATCCTCACCCCAGTTGTAGCCCCAAAAGATAATGAAGTGGTATTAGGTACTACTTTCTTTCTTTTTATAAATATTTTTCATATTATATTTAAATAAAGCATGGATTATTTTTCATTTTAAACCCTAGGCACCTTATATTTTAATGACAAATCTTGTGGCACGTTATTTGACACTAGTGCAAGCCACTCGTTCATTTTAGAAAGATTTGCCAAAACTCTTGAACTACCATATTGCAACTTACCTAAAGCCTTGAATGTCGGGTTACCATTTGGTGCCCTCATAAGTGCACAAAAATGTTGCGACTATAACATACCAATTAATGGCAGGGCATATAAAGCAAACCTGATAGTACTGCATATAGTAAATTTTGACATCATTCTAAGAATGAATTGGCTCATCAAGCATGAAGTTATGATTGAATAATAGAAAAGAAGGTCATTATCAAGGGTGGGAGCAAGCCTAACATTTTTATAAGAAATTAGGCATTTCAGCATCTTTAATCAACACTTCAAAAGTAGAGAAATTAATTTGAAAGCAGTGTAATGCATACTTATAAACAATGATGGGAGAAAAGATGGAAGAAAATCCCTTAGCAGACACTCAAATTGTAAAGGAGTTTGAAGATATATTCCCTAATAAATTGCTTGGATTACCACCAGTAGGAGAAATCAAATTCTCAATTGAGTTAATTCATAGTACTCAACCAATAGCAAAGGCACCTTATCGCATAACACCCAATGAACTACAAGAGTTAAGTGAATAACTACAGGATTTGATGAACAAAGGTTTTATTTGATAAAGCATATCACCATGGGGAGCCCCAATACTCTTTGTAAAGAAGAAAGATGGTTTGATACGAATGTGCATCGATTATCATAAACTCAATAAAGTAATAATTAAGAATAAGTACCCTCTACCATGTACTAATGATTTATTTGACCAATTAGTTGGAGCTAATATATTTTTCAAGAAAGATCTAAGATCAGGCTATCATTAATTAAGAGTCAAAGAAGAAGATATTCCAAAAATATCATTTAGAACTTACTACGAGCATTATGATTTGATGGTCATGTCATTTGGTCTAACCAATGCTCTGTCCATCTTTGACTTGATATAATGAATTCTTAGACTGTATTTGGATAAGTTTGTAATAATATTCATCAATGATATTCTAATTTATTCAGAGAGTAAGGAATAACATGAAAATCATCTAAGAATCATTCTGAAAACTCTAAGGCATCATCAGCCTTACGCCAAATATTATAAATATGAATTTTGGCCGAATTATGTAACTTTCTTAGGCCATGTAGTGGATTCCAAAGGAATCATAGTTGATCAGAAAAAGATAAGCGCCATTTAAGAATGACCCCAACCAAAGATGATGACAGATATTCACAGTTTTCTTAGTTTACCTGGATATTATCAAAAATTTGTTAAGGGATTTTTACAAATAGCTGTACCTTTAACCAAATTAACACAAAAAGTGCTTCCATTCATTTGGACTTAGCAATACAAGGAATCTTTTCAACAGTTAAAACAAGCGTTAACAGCTGCCCCAGTACTAATCCTACCGTAAGAGACAAAAAATTATCAAGTTTATATTGATGCGTCCATAGTAGGGCTTGGATGCATTCTCATGCAAGAGAAGAAGATAGTAGCATATGCATATAGATAATTAAAGATTCTTGAAAGGAACTGCCCAGTGCATGATTTAAAACTTGTAGCAATTGTATTTGCTTTAAAAATATGGAGGCACTACATATATGAAGTGAGATGTGAAATTTTTACTAATCATCAAAGCTTAAAATATTTTTTCATTCAAAAAGAGTTGTACTGTCAACAAAGGCAATGATTGGAATTGATCAGCGACTACGACTTAGACATACAATATCATTTTGGTAAAGCTAATATCGTAGCTGATGCCCACAATAAAAAAATAAACATAAATATTATAATGGCAGGTCCATTAATGGAAGAATTCAGAAAGTTAGGCATAAAACCTATTAATAAAAAGCAATTAAATAATTTACTTGAAAAATAAGACTACATAGTTTATGTTCATGAAATGCATAACAATTTCCCAAGAAAATGATAAGGGATATTATAAGCTAAAAGCAGATATCAAAAATGGTTATAAAATGAACTTACATCTGCAAAAAAGTGTTTATATTTATTATGGAAAAAGAATTTGGATTCTTAATGATTTATATATTCAAAATCAAATTCTATATGAAGCTCACAACTTATGGTACATTACTCACCCTAGAAATAATAAAATGTATAGAGATCTGAAAGAGGCCTTTTGGTGGCTTGGAATATAGAAAGACGTAGATAATACATTACTAAATGTCATGTCTGTAGTTTGGTAAAAGCAGAACCTTAAAGGCTAGGTGGACTATTACATCCATTAGATATCCCTGAGTGGAAATAGTCAGATAATTCTAAGGACTTTATGATGGGATTGCTCAGAAGCCATACTGAAGTAGATGCAATTTGGTAATCGTAGATCGTCTAACAAAATCAGCACACTTCCTTCCGATTAAGTAAATAGATTCATTGGAAAAGCTGGCCAAGTTATATATTTAAGAAGTAATCAAACTTCACAAAATCCCTAAAATTATTATCTTGGATTGTGACAATAGATTTACCTTCCATTTTTGGAAGGTAGTACATCAAGATTTGGGGACAATATTGGCTGAGTACAGCATTTCGCCCTTAAACAAATGGTCATGAAGATCTTCTTCAATTAAGCATATTAGACTTTGGTGGTAATTGGGAAGATCACCTTCCATTAGTAGAGTTTTCATACAACAACATCTATCGGTCATGTATTAGGATGACCCATATGAAGCTTTGTATGGTAGAAAATGTAGCACTCCATTGGCCTGGACTGAAGTAAGAGATGTTCAGTTATACGAATCTGATCTAGTTAAGGAGACTAATAAGAAAATTCATTCGATAAAGAGCAGTTTGCTATAGCTTAAAATCGACAAAAGAAATATCATGATGCTAAATATCGAATGCTAGAATTTCAAGTAAAAGATCATGCCTATCTAAGGGTAAGCCCAATAAGAGAAGTTCATAGGTTTAGCATAACAAGGAAGTTAAGTTCAAGATACGTTGGACCCTTTGAAATAATAGCTAAAATTGGAGATGGCACTTATATGCTTAAACTACTAGACAATTTTTCTGTCGTTCATAATATATTCCACATTTCTTCATTACAAAGGTGTCTACAGAAATTGTTCCAGCAAGTGCATATCCCTTCAATAAACCTCTAACTTGATCTAACTTACAAAGAAGAACCACTGGGGATAAAGAACCCAAGCTATCCAATCGGACAACCCGATCGATCAACTCAGATTGAGCTGATCAAGTCTATCGAGTCTGACCCTATTACGGAAGATAGGCCCGACCCGATTCCAAATGGTGGGGCCCACCCACCAAAATAATTAATAAATAATAAAATTAAATTATATATAAAAATTGGTATTTAAAATTAGACTATTAAATAGGCTCCAAAAAATTCCAAAATCTCACCCATAGCTAATTAAAGTGAGAGGAACACAACAACAAAGTTGGATTTTATTTTTGATGATAATATTATTTATTCTATTTTTTTAGGTATTTTAAATTTATTAAAATATTATGGGAAAATCTGACAACTTTCAAATGCTTCCAAAACATCACATCTAGCTAATTTGGGGGTGATGCACATAATGGTGAAGTCAAATTTTTGATTTTAGGTTAAATAAATTAATTTATTTTCCAAATTATTTAGATTTTCTAAAATTATAGTTTGATCTTGTTGACTCCTGATTTGAACCAAGACTTTATAGTTTGCTCCTAATGACTAATTAAGATTACTAGAATAAATATCATGAATTGATTTAGTGTAGCACCCCACCCCATCGCCGCTCGCAAAAATTTACGAGTAGTAAAATCAGCGGCGGAGTGGTGCACTACTCGGGAGGACAAGAATAACCAAAACTCATCTTCCCGAATAGGCTAGAAGACTGAGCCATACTGAAGGCTGTTGACTCGAACCTAAGAGTAGGATCGAGAGCTAATATTTAAGATAAGAGTATAATACTTATCTTAAATATTAGGCTAATATGTATATTAGATTTAAAGAAATAAGTAAGAATCCAATATACGTTGTCAATATATCAACATTTTCAGTATATCGATCACATCACAATACCAAATATAGTGGTATAATAGAGTGAGGAAGCTAAAAGTATATCATCCAGAATGCATTCACCACAGAGCAGTATGTAAACATTCATCTTAGAAAAGAAAAGAAAAGTACATCCAGAGTTATTATAAACAAATTTAGCATATGAAAAAGTAAAGTCTACTGAAATAAAGCATAAAGATAAAAGGAGGCAGACAGATCCTCTATGGCTCCACGTACTTTTCCTAGATCTCCTGCAAGTCCTCCTGCCTGTCTACACAAGCTGCTCGGGATCTAGCAAATTGCCAGATCCCAAAAGTACCCCATGTTAGACAAGAAGTCTAACACATCGCAACTAACTATGCAGTAGGAAAGTAAATGCAGTAGACAATAAAGTAAAGAAAATTGAAGAAAATTTGAGAAAAATGCTAGGTAACTACAACTGTAAAGACTAAACAGAGTAAAACTGCATCAAAAACTAAATACTGAAAGTAACTGAAAATGTTAAATACTCAGAAATCGATGTGAAAGGAATGTCAAATGATGTATTATATGTCACTGTAAAGATGTACCAAATATGCTAGAATATGGCATATCACGGATATACAACAGAACTATCACTGAAAGGTTATGAGTAGTACAGTTCAATGTACACATACACCCAGTTGGGAAGACAGTATGGTGATGCAGGTGCACCTTAGAATTCTCCAGTCTGTGTATATAACATTCCGTAACTCATAATCCATCACTGATACTCAAGCATCACTACTAAAATAATGCTTCAAGCTCATGCTTATACTTATGCTCATGCTTCTATTCTATATAGGTAAAATCCTGAAATCTATAAAAAACTTGGAATGCAGATAATGAATTCTAAGTCTCCATCGTGTAGAATCCTGCTAAAAGGATTTTGTCCCCTAGCTTCTAGAACGATAATTGGTTAAAGTTACAGATTTAATTAAAGATTACTAGATGGGATGATCGTATACACATATTCAGCATATTTACAAGAAAAGTGACTCTCATCACTTACTCATAATCACACTCAGTGTCTTAAAGAAGGTGAATCTCATTACTTAGTTTGTTTGAGCCACACCTATTGAAGCGGTCTTCGCTAGGAGGCATTGCGTCGTTGGTAATTTATTTTGCAATCAAACTAAGGAATGAATACCCATTTAATACACTCTTAGGTTTGAATGATTTATTCTAACAGGACTGTATTCGTCTAATTCCACAAGATAGAACCTGCTCATAAGTCCCCATTAGAGTGAATCAACCAATCCTGAATATTAATGAAGAATCAGTAGTATGGGTATACTATACTACACCGCCCAATAATCGGGGTTCAAACATGTCTCTTAATAAATCAAGGAATGGTCAAGACTATAAAGGCATATACTACATGGGTAAGTCCTATACAAGGTTTCACAAAAATGTGATCAAAGATCACTCAATATGGATTATACCACAAGGAGAAGTATCATTCTAATGTCTTAAGTGATTCCTACCACGAAGGATTAAGATAAATTTCTAAGGTTAAGGGATCATCTAAGCTCCTACCTCAATGAATCATACAAGTTCTCCTACCTCAAAGTATATATAATTTAGGTCTTTTAACTATTTCAAGGCGATCTTATGAAGAGATGCTTAAGATCTCCCATTCTAAATTCTAATATTAACATTTTAAGTTATATTTCATAGTTAGGCTTAGAATGATCAGATTAGATGATTAAGTCATATGATCTCAACTTAATCTAAGAATTATGGGATTTAAATTAAGAATGTTTTTAAAGTCTTAGATCACTTGTTCAATCAATATGATTTTATTAATCTTCTTATGCTAATGGTCTTATTTAGGAGAAAATCCAGGATCTAAAGATTTGATTCATATTAGGCAATCATATAGCTTTATCAATAACCTTATCATGTCTAATTCAAATGTTTAAGGTCAATACAAAATCAGATGTATTATTGGAGAGATGTTAAGTTAATTATCTTATAATCAAATCACTTTAGTTAAGGTTTTTAAGGTTTTGGACCTTAATTAAGTAGATTAGGGTTTGACCCCTATTATTATTCAATTAAGATCATGTATTTGATTAATGATCAATGTCAAATCAGTGAGTTAAGAGTGTGTTATTGGTGACAATCTCAGACTTAGATCAAGTCTTAAAAGCTTGATCAAAGTCTCAAGATTTCTTAAGATTAATTGTGAGGGTTAAGTTCTCATTTCTTTGATTTATTCAATTTACATATCATAAATTTGCATAATTGATTTCAATACATCTAGCTTACTATTATGCATCAAATCAATAAGAAAGTTTCAGAAAACAGAGAACACTTAGTGTTAATCAAACCCTAATTTAATCAAAAAGGGATTAGCACATAAGTTAAAATTTAACCATCATAATTCCATATAACTTGGCATACAAGTTCTACATTACCATACAATTAGTTAGAGACTAAGTTTGCTAAGATCTAGTGATTATAAACTCTAATATTCACTAATCATGGTTTAACAAAATTAGGGCATAATTTGAAATATAGAGATTAGAAAAAAAAATTCACTTAGCACATGCATTCTACCCATCATAAGCAAACTAATGGCATCCTAAACATGCAATTTGGTTAAGTATAATTACTAAATTACCCTAATTAAGTTCTACTGTAATTAGGTAATAATGGAAAATCTAACTATCAGATGTGAAATTTTATTATATATTCAAATTCCTGATGATTTTCTGATTAATTTCATATATGATATCATAGGGTTTGGATAAGTGGATTAAAAGTTATTCAAATATAACATTATGTATTTTTCTAATTTAATTTTCCTATGATTGAATTAATTGGATTATTTTCCTTAACGAAAAGAATTCCAATTAATTAGATTTAATATAAATGGGCTCGGCTCATTAGCCGAACTGCACGGGGCGACCGGGGCCCGAAGACCTGAGACTGTGGCACCGCGCGGGTCACGGGTCAGCCCAATCCGCACAGCACTTCGTCCCCAAGCCTTTGTCCCGACGGAGTCGCCCGATTAGGGAAACCCTAATCGGCCAATTCCGGTGCATCCAGACCACGACACGACCGGCGATTGGTCGCTACACGTTCACCATGGTCAGACGCACCAAATGGGACCCGAAGCCCCCTGTGAGACGGTCCGGATCGGCCGGACTTTACTCACCTGAGAGCTCCTCTTATAGAGCTATTGTGGGAAAGAACTTCTCCCCACAGAGACCACGCCGGACCCCGGGCTCGATCCCTACGCCATCAGGGAGGTGAGGCGGATCGAAGCCCTCTGGTCTGAGGGCCTGGGATGGTCTGGATCGCCGGGTCCTTACTCGACCGAGGCGGTCCTTACGGGACTTACCCGATCAATCGTATCAATTGATTGGGGCTAGCTTAGGTCCTAGCTACAATCACATTAGGTTCGAAATGAAAATACGCAAGCATACGAATCAAATGGAAGAAGGTTTGAGCCTCATTGGCTCGAAACCAGCAAGCTGGGGTACCTGGTCTTGCCGAGGGACTTGCAGACATCGCAGGGGCAATGCCGGGCTTGCTGAGCTTCCTCTGAGAGTTCCTAAATGCCAGGAGACTCTCCTATCAGCGGTACGCTCATCGAGAATGCATGGGAGTTGCCACGCAAGCTCGAGCAGGCGGCAATGGCGGAAGGAAGATGGAGGCTTCAATTGATCATCAAGGGTCAATTGAAGCGAGGCTAGGACAATTTATAGCCTTAGCAGAGGAGTGGGAAGCTTCTGGAGGGGCAAATTGGGTTGTTGAGGCTTGGATGGATCGGGCCATGGTCGAGCTTTCGAAATTCCATTTCGAGCTCAGCCGGGCCATGAGGCCCGATTGGGTTACCTAGCCATTACGGGAGGATCAGCAATGACTTCCTGAGCTGAAGGCGCGAGTGGGGGACAAGGCCAGCAGCTGGCAGTACGGGGGAATCCTCCCGTCGAGCGCGCGAGGGGGTGGGAACGAAGGTCCACAGTGCGGGGACCTTCGGATGCCGTCTGATCCATCAATCAGATGGCAGAATGGCTCGGATCGCCCAGATCCTAACGATCGATTGTGGGAGTGATCCGGGCCGTAGGATCAGTCGGGTAGATCCAATGGTTGATCCGCGGCTCCGCGGGATCTAATCCTAGCCGTCGGATTAAGAAGGCGCGACGGTTAGATCTGCGGGACGCCGCTATCGCACGACCCGGGCTCCGTAGCGGATCACCCGTGGCCCGCACAGGGGACCCCGGCTGTTAATTCAGTTTAATGGGTATTTATGCAATTATGAAATGTTAGAAACCCTTAAGTGCAATTGGACCATTTTAATTTAAATTAAATTATGGTCCAAATAATTTCCAAATTGCACTAAACTTTCACCCTTAGCTAATTTGGGGGTGAGGAATTCAAAATTGCAATCAGAATTTAATTTTGAGATAAAAATATTTTGGGTCTAGACTAGGGCATCTAGACTGATTAAATTATCATTTTGGACTTGGAGAAGTCCTATGGACTTCAAATTTTCAGGTTAGGATTCATTTGATGTTCTAAAAGTAATGGAATTAAAATAACTGATTACTCAGACTATAGATTAGCAGGGTAACAACCTACGATTGTTATATTTAGTCTTGATTGATCATGGTAACGACCTGAGGTTGTTATACTTAGTGAGTCCTCACACAAAATAGATCATAAGTTAGTTCCTAGTGGATGGCTAACTCTTATTTCATAATGTGTGTCAGAAGCATTATTTGTACATGTGAAACCCCCTTAATAATATTTAAGCTAAACTCTTAAACATCAATATAACATTTGCGATAATGGTGAAGTTTCTAAGAAAAACTCTAAAATTAAGCGTGCTTGGGTGGCAGCACTCTTAGGATAGGTGATATATTATAATTGTAACGACCCAAGTCGTTACTAAGATATTTATGACTAAACTCGACTCAAAAATCAGGATCCTGAGTGACTTCAAAATTATGAAAAACTAAAAACACCATTAGATAGAGTATATTTTTGTAAATGTAATGCTCAAGTTTGGGAGCAATCTGGATAACGAATACTCATGAATTAATTTTTGAATTATTTAAATTTAGAAAATTGGGAAAAGTAAAAATAAGTCTAAATCCAATGATTTTAGTGGTGTTGGATTAATAATATTATAAAAATGCTACATAAAAAGTTTCGTCAAATTTAGAGCTTTGGATTGACCATAATTAATTTTTGAAGTTTTTATCTTCAAAAATTAATAAAAAATAAAATATTGCTCCAAATTGAATATTTTCTTGCACGAGTGTATTTTTCTCATCAAGAAACACCTCTGTATCAAGTTTCATTATTTTTTAAAAAATAAATGGAAGAGAGAGAAAGTAGAGAAAGAAAGAGGAAAGAGAAATAAGACATAAGAAGGAGGAAGAGAAAGTCAAATTGAACACTTAAAGAATTTATGAAGAAGATAAAAAATTTGTTCACATCCAAATAATAAAGAAGTGATAAATTTTATTTAATAAATTAATTTAAAAAAAAAAGTTTATAAATACACCCCATACACCCCCCCCCCCCATTTCTTCATGCCCTCCCCACTCCCCTCCCACACTCCTCTTCTCCCCTCCACTTCCTCCCTCTCTTCCTCAGTCACCACTGACTCCCCCCACCAATCTTAAATAAAGCCTCATCAATGCCAATATAGAGTAAGAAATTAAATTTTTTTTATTTTTTTTATTTTTTCTTCTTCTTTTAATAATAATAATGTTATTATTATTATTATTATATTTCCATTTATATTATTTTTTTATATATGTATATATTTCCTAATTTTTGTAATTTTCATTTATGTCATTTTCTTTTTTTATATATATATGTATATATTTCTTAATTTTTGTAACTTTTATTTCTATCATTTTTTTTATATATGTATATATTTCCTAATTTCTATAACTTTTATTTCTATCATTTTCTTTTTTTTTCTATATATGTATATATCTCCAAATTTCTGCAATTTTCATTCATATCATTTTATATATATATATATATATATATATATATATATATATATATATATATATGTGTGTGTGTGTGTGTGTGTGTTCTAATTTCTGTAACTTTCATTTCTGTCATTTATATATATATATATATTTTTTTTAATTTCTGAAAATTTCATTTCAGTCATATATATATATATATATATATATATATCTAAATTTTTGCAACTTTTAAGTCAGTAATTTTATTTCATTTAATATATATATATATATATATATATATATATATATATGTATATATTACTTATAATAATAAAAAAATAAATTATTATTTTAATATATAAAGATAAAACTAAGATACTACTAATATTGATATTTTTACTAAAATAAAATGAAGAATATTATTCTTTTCATTTAATTATTTTATTTATAGCATTTACATCGATATTAAGCTTTAACCCACTTTGATATATTTGTATAAGATTTTATGCTCAAAATTTGAAATAAATGATTAGAAATCAGTATTATAGATTCATTTGGTTGATCCCAGGTTTGTACAGATAATACGTTAGGCCAGGACATGCTGATATCTGGACAAATAAGAGACTGCACATAGTCTTTGAGGGAGAATATGTAGTTTGTCAAGAACTGACATCTCAAGTAGTTAAATAGATGTATCCAACTCATCAATTATTCTGTAACTTTGTCCAACAGAATAAATATTATCTATTACTTATTTTTTTTTATAATGAGCACATATCTTAAATATGTATATTGTATTCATAATCGTGATAATTTTGAAAGCATATCATACTTAAATATCACATTCTATTTGTATATACTTCTCGTGCAGAATCATGCCGCTTAATATTATATACAAATTTTGATATCCTAGAAACCTTACTTAGACTTTTGTGTTTAATTCATTATTTTATTTTATTTTCTTTTTCTTTGTTCACCTTGTCATACACATACACACACACACACACACACACACACACACACACACACACACATATATATATATATATATATATATATATGGCAGTTTATCAACAATCTATGGATCAAGTCTTTGAGGTGGAACTGATGCATAATGGAGCAACTTAGATGCTAATTTTCTTAAAGTTTTAAATTTTTGCTTAGTGTGTAATAAATTTTGTAATAAAAATATTTTCTTTATTATTCTAGAATTTTTGAATATTGCAATGAATGTGAAAGTGTGTATTTTATATGCCTCTAAACACACTGTTATCCTAAACCATGATATGATCCTGATGAGTGAGCTCTTAATGCTGGATTAGCTATGCTGACCCAGTGACTGGTTGTCACAATATGACACATATGAGTTAGTAGGACTAATCCAATATTATATTTGAACCTTTCTAAACCCTATCGAGATTTAATAGAAAAACAAATTTAATAGTGAAATAACAAAAGATATTCCACATTTATATTCCAAAAAATACCAATATATATATATATATATATATAATCACCTTAGAAGAAAAAATAAAATAATCATCCAATTTTAATAAAATTCTATAAGAAAATTTTTTGCTCAATGAAAAATTGAAATAAAGTAATTAAAATATAAGTCTAAGTAGCTTCTTCCTCTTGAACGGACTTCACTTCGTAAGATAGATCCTCAATCAGCATTTGATTTAACATATGTATATATATTGTAACAATCCTAGTCGTAACTAGACTAATTATGACTAAAAACTAGAATTTTAGACTAGTTCAAAATTAGGTATAACTAAAAATACTATTAGATAAAGTATATTTTTGTGATTGTAATGCATAAGCTTGGGAGCACCTGGATAATGGATATTTCTAAATTAATTTTTTTTAAAATAAAACTTTAGAAAATTTAGGAAAATAAAATGCAAGCCCAAATTTAAAAATTTTAGTATCGTTAAATTAAGAATATTAAGAAGAGGCCATGTTTAAAATTTAGTCAAAATTGGAGCAATGTCTTTATTGTAATTAATTTTTAAAGTTTTTAATCTTCAAAAAATAATATAAAATAAAATGTCTCCAAACTTAAAAGTTTTAGTGCATGTGTGTTCACCTCATCAAATTACAACTATGGGTCAAGTTTCTCTAATTTTTAAATCTAAACGATAAAAAGATACACAAATTTTAAATCATATGATTTATAAAAATTAATTAAATTAATTAAGTCCTAATGCTACAGTAACCAGCCCCATGTCTCGTCTCCCTCACACATGCCTTAAGGGATGCATAGATTGCAAGAAGTCGGTTGCCCGTATGCACACGTGGAGCTTCCTTCGGTCGTAAGAAAATATGCCTCTACCTCCTTTGTTGATGGTGGGTCCATTGCCAGCCATCTAGCTCAATCGAGCCTCTTCCACTGCCCCAAACTCTTTATAAATAGTCTCCCATCCTCCCTCAAATCCTTCACACTAGGCTTTCCACGACCTCCCTCCTCGCCAGTCAGTTGCCTTTCTTCAACCACTCACAAAGCACCCCTTACAGCCGCAGGAGACCCTTTTCTCGATCAACAAAATTGAGAAACAGAGAGAGAGAGAGGGAGATATGAATCATTAGTTTTTTCTTTTTTATTTTTATTTGATAAAATCTATTTTTTTTATTTTCCTTAAAATTAAATAATTAATAATAAAAAAAATAAAAATAATAATAAAAATAATATTATTATTATTATTATTATCATTTTAATTATAATATCATTTTTATATAATAATAATAATATTATTATTTTTAAGTCACTTTTTATTACTATTATTATTATTGCCAATATTTTTGTCTTATTTTCATAACTATATTAAATAAAATAAAATGAATGATATCATTTTTACATTTAATTGTCTTGTTCAACGCTTTTCTGCATCGTTGTTTGGCTTTATTTCACTTTGATAATCAGATGAGATTTTTGTGCTCAAACTTGAAATAAACAAAATCAGTATAAAGGGTTCATACGTGTAGACCATCATATATATATATATATATATATATATATATAGTTAATCGAGAACCCAATATTTCAGAAAGTCAGATAGGCATTTCTGACTCATCATATATTATGTAACTTTTCCCAACAAAATAAATATTTTATTGATTGGCTTTTTCTTTTAGATTAATCACACTTCTTTGAAGTCACACACACATACACACACACACACACACACATATTGCATTTGTTTCAACTCTTATAATTTTGCGGTGATATTTTTACTTCAATATTGCATAATATTTTCTTTATTTATTTCCTTTATATTTTCCCCTACATTTATACCATTACATGTATTTTCAGTAATATGTCATATAGTATTAGTCATAAATAGTGATATCATACAAAATCTTACTTAGACCATTGTGCCTAATTAAAATTTATTTTTCTTTCTTTTCCTTTTCTTTGATTTTGTAAAAACCCAAGTTATTACCCTTGTCAATTATGACCAATCTCCATCCTAATCTCGATCCTAAAGTGTTAATCAAGTCATTAGGAGTCATTCACTAAGACCTAGTCCAAATTAAGAGTCAAATATATCAAGTCCAATTTTTTGGGAAATCCAGAAACTCTGGAAAATGACCTATATATATTGACCTCAGATCAAAAATTGGACTTCGCCATTGCGCTCATTGTCCCCAAATTAGCTAGGGGTGATGTTTTCGAGTCAATCGGAAGTCGTCAAAATTTCGACGAATATTTTAATAATATTTAATACCTCAAAAATTGGAAGATTAAATACTCGTCAGAATTAAAATTTGACTTCGCCGTTGTGATCCTCACCCTCGGATTAGCCAAGGGTGAAATTTTAGGAATTTTCAGAAGTCATTGAATTTTCTTGTATATTTTAATATATTTAAATTAATTAGAAAATTGAGGTATTTATTTTGACCTCAAAATCGAAATTTGACTTTACCGTTGCAATCATTATCCCCAAATTAGCTAGGGGTAAAATTTTGGACTCATTTGGAAGTCGTTGGATTTTCGCGAATATTTTAATATAATTAAATACCCCGGAAAAAAGAATAATTAAATAATCGTCAGAATCGAAATCCAACTTTGCCGTTGCGATCGTCACCCCCAAATTAACTTGGGGTGAATTTTTGGGAATTTTCAGAGCGCGTTTCTAAAATCAAAATTTTTATTTAATTAAAGGAATAAATAATTATTATTCCTAATTGCATTTTTTTCCTTTTCATTATTTCACTTTCCTAGTTGGCTATTCCATTCGCCTGGCCCTTACCTCCACTTTCGACTGATCCATCTTCTTCTTGCTCATTAATAGAAAGCTTTGATGGCTATGGCCATCCCTCTTCATTCCCCCCTCCTTAATGGCAAAGTTTGATGATTATGATCATCCCTCTTCCTTCCCTCCTTCCTAGCTCATGATGGCTTTCCCCCTTCCTTCTACTTCTATAAATGAAAGCTCAGCTTTTCCTTTCCATTTTTGGCTATCAAGATAAAGCTCTCAAGCTTCCACCCTTTCCCCCTATTGTTGAGCTTTGTGCTAAATAAGAAGAAGAAGAAGAAGTTCCTCCTCCAAGCTTTCCAATGTTCCTTCTTCCTCTTCTAAAGGTTAAGGTACCCAGTTGTTCTTCTTTCTTGGTCATTTCATTCATATATTATGCTTATTCGCATATTTAGACATCCATGATTAAGTATGGAAATCATTATAGTTTTTTAAAGTAATATACCTCATGCTCTATTTTTCGTCTATTCTACACACCCCTACCCTTATCACCATTGTTCATATAGCTAGGATGATCTGTTTGTGTCTATTTTGGTGTCAATGAAAAGGTATCGGAAAAACCTTTCCATTGATATATGGCACCGCTCATGGAATGCTCTGAATCCTAGAAAAATTAGAAATTACCAAAATAACCTTAACCTTAATTAAGTCATAACTTGACCAATTGAAGTCCAATTTGGGTTTACTCCTAGTTAAAGTACTCAGTGTAATATAAGAAAGCTATAGCCACTGAGTTTGCTGAATTTAGACATCAAATAAAAAAGTTAGATTTTTGACCTCCTTAGCTTAAAAAATTACCAAATTGCCCTTAGAAATTGAAATGACTATAACTAATTCATTAGATCTCAAAATTTAATGTTCTTGGACTCTATAAAATTTTTGAACAGCAACCAATAGTAAACTACATAAGAATTTAGATTTCATTAGGTGTAATTTATTAAAATACCCCTTAGGTCAAAAACCTTAGTTTGGACCCATATGACTCATTTCTTATCTAAATTTGGTGCACTTACTGCCTATCTTTATGTTAGACAGTAAGGAATCATTTGACAGTAAAAAATCTTAATTTGGAGCCCTTAATCAAAAAGTAGAATTTTGGACCCTTAAGTAAGGGCAAAATGGTCATTTTGCCCAAAATTTAGGTTAAATATTCTTAACCCTTAAAATACCCTTTGAAATCATTAAAATTAGTAATAGAACTGATTTAGGATTAATTTAAGTCATAAATCCCTCAATTGGGATAATTTGTAAAACATCTTAATTTTAGGTTTGAAAATCCTTAAGTAAGGTTAATATGCCTTAGCTAAAATCTATCTCTAACCTCTCTAATTAAATAAAATCAATAAGTGTGAAGAAATTCAATCAATTCTTAGAAATTTTCCAAGTTTAATCATTAGGAATCTACACTTCACCTTAGGATCCGTTCCTTAAAAATATGATTAAATATTAGGTTAGATTTCATTCATTAAATAACGGGGTTATACAATGAATAAATTCTTGGTTTTATTAGTTTCTAGATTTTACAACTTATTTATATTATTTTGTCTTTCAGCATTAAATTTAGGATATGAGATTCATCCTATTAAGTCTGATTTGCTTAATATGATTTACCTCAATCCTTAGTTCACGATTAGATTTAACCTAGATCTTAAGTCTTGCCCTTGGGATTATGTGATTGAGCCCAATATCATGGTGTTTAATCCATAATTTCTAGCTTGGTAGATTTTGGACAAGCTTTTAGTTTAAAACGTCTAAACTCATAAACTAGGTCGTGATGATTTCTTATAGTCGACATTAATTTAATCATATTATGACCTAGCTAGTCCTAATATTTTGTAACTTATAAGGACATACTTCTAAGTTACACTCGATAGTAGGAATTGAAGATCTTGAACTTGTGTAACTTGGAATAGTTAAAACATTTAAATTAGACAATAAATGATATCACCATATTTAGTAGAGTCCCTTGCTTACTACTTGATTTTGTGCTATGCATTCCTTGAACTTTGTGCTTATTTTTCTTTGAACATGTCATATAAGAAAAACATTGTTTCATAAAAAATGAAAACTTAGAATATTAGGAAAACATTTGCATTTGGGTTCAGTACATGGTGGATTGTGGTGCACATTACTCCAATGGACAGGGGTAAGGAGAGATCAGGATGCTTAACATTACTCATTGAGGAGAGCGTGTTAAGCTTGGGACCCGTTCAGTCTTGCAGACGTGCTTGACTCCTCAGCTGTTTCTGAAATTGCCCACAAAAATAAAAAGTGAAATAACTAAAATATATTTGCATAATATTATCTGCCTCTTCAGTCATATTATAATATATTGTGATATTATGTCCACCCTAGCCCATAAAGGCTACGGGAATATATTGGGCCAGATTGGCCAATTCTTTATAATATGGCAGTTTGTATATTCTTTACAATTTTTTAGCTTACTGTTTATTATGTTGTTGATGCATTTTATTTCGGTTAGCTATATTTTTCCTATGTTACCTGCTTACTTGAGTAGATGCATCTATAGGATGCTAGACTTTACTGCTTATTATATGTACCATTTTCATATTTATATTTTAAATTAGCATATATCATATGATCATCAACATATTTAGGTTAGACTTTTCTTTTCAGTATTTTCACTTACCGTATTACATATGTATGCCCTACCTTATTTAGTTTACTTGAGGTGTGCTTTTGCCTTAATTCTTGCTAGTTATAAATATTATATTTATAACTTATACTCATCCCATTATATGCTTACTTGCTCCCATGCTAGATAGATGTTTCATTTGGTTTAGAGTAAAATTGTGATATTAAAGAATACATAATAAATTACTTGCCTAAAATATACTTAGACAATTTATCTAATAAATATTTCTATATTGGCTGGGGCCCTGGCATTGTGAAACCGACAATGTCAGATCTTATTTAGTTTGAGGAGCCAGTGCCTGAGGAGGAGCCTTATTTAGAGAAGGTGCAGCAGCCTGGTGCAGAAGACCTCTAGTTGCATTTTTCTTTATTGTGAGGATAAGTGATATTATCATTTTTAATCTTTTAAACTTTAATTAAATAATATAATAATACAGGTACTTGTGACTGTATTTACATTCTGCATATTATTATTTTCTGAGCTATTTCATTTTATTTCATGGTTGATGTATGGTGAATGGATATAATCCTTACTTCTTAATGCTTCTGCACTCTGTATGAATATATAGATTTAGTGACTGATTTTCATAAATATTCCGTGCACATCCTTCCCTTATTATTGGATTGTAGACCTTACCTAATCCAAAGATAAGTGAGGGATTTTCCAGAGTGACACTCCACTCCTTAGCCTAATGATTGCGGACCTATGGAGTGGGGCGCCACAGGTTTGCCCTATTATATAAATATAAATACACAAAAAATCCGTGAATTGTATTAATAAGCAAATAAAAAGATATTGGAAGGGTTGGGAGGTTATAAAGCTCCTATATTTAAAAGACTAAAAATAACCCCAAAAGAAAGGATCAATGGTATAAACTTAAAGATCCTTTCAAAGTGCAAAATATCAAAATAAAAAATGAAAGCAACAAAAAGAAATAAGATAGAGTATTAACACAAAAGTTTAGTCACAGCAAATCCAGATTAAAAACTAGAAAAATAAGTATTTAAAACTAAATAAGCAAAAATAAATCTTAAACATTTCTCCCAATTGCATTACCAGAGGTTGTCCGAAATGCAGTAGATCGTTGGGATCTGACACCATTAACAGTGAAAGCGACGGGTGCAATAGCGTTAGCGGTGACATTAACGGCGTTAACAGCCCCGATGAACCCGATTTTGGCCAACTTTAAACCCAAATTCTGGGTCAACCACATGGTGAAATTGGACAACTTTAGTATCTATAGATTTCTCTCACCGAGTTCTACACTTTAGAATATTCAATTTGAATTTTTGAGATACATTTTTTATTTAATTTTGAGAAATACAAAAAATTCATTTTTAGCCAAATTATGCAAAATTAGGCCACAATATTTGGGACTTTTGCATTTGAACCACCTAATTAAAAACACCAATTAATATTCCACATAAATTATTCTCAATTAAGGATGAATTTAAGTCAGTTTATTTTGAGTTATCCAAATTCTACCTTGATCAAATCTATACCATTCGATCTTAACTAAAGCCTTATAGACACTCATAAATCTTCTAACCCTAATTAGAAACTTAAGATTTTTCCTATATTTCTTTCTTACTTTTATTTGAAAATATTTGTCAAACTCCCTTCCCCTTTGTAATAGCCCAAACTCTTAAGCACCAATGTATTATCCACTTTGGCCTAAAAGGCCTCACGGTTTCACCCTTAGAATATAACTTCTCAACTAGTCACCCATCTTAGGAGTGCTCCCACATGAGCACACTTAACTTTGGAGTTCTTATCAGAAACTCCACCATCATCTAAAAAGGTGCCTTGATATTTAAAAGTTTTACTTATTACTACATAAGCTGGTCTTTACAATCTCCCTAAGTTAAGTAACTGACATCCTTATTAGTATCCACACACAGATCCAAGAACCATCTATTTAGTAGATAGGACTAAAGGTGACCCATACAGGCATAAGAGGTACCCACAACCATGTAGCACCTTAACCATCATGAGTTCAAAAAACTGCTCACATGAAGTGGTACTTTACCCTGTGTGACACTTAGCTCTTAATTAACACCCTATGGCTTGCTCTGATACTATTTGTAATAGCCCAAACTCTTAAGTAATAAGATACTGTTCGCTTTGTCCTGAAAGGCCTCATAGTTTTGCCCTTAGAAGATAACTTCCCAACAAGTCATCCATCTTAGGAGTGCACCCATATGAGCACACTTAACTTTGGAGTTGTTATCAAAAACTCCACCATTATCTGAAAAGGTGCCTCGATATTTGAGAATTTTACTTATTACTACTTAAGTGGGTCTTTACACCCTTCCTCTTATCCACCTCTCCAAATCTTAGGGACTTCTTCCTTAAGCAAATCCCATATTAGAAAGAGGATTTTGAAAGCTCTAAATTACTTAAACAATGTGATCTAGGTTGCACTATCTCTCAAGCTTGATCAAAATATCCTTTGCTTCAAGGTAATATGTTCTCTTTGTTTCTCTTATTCCTTCCCTCCTTTAACAGATACTTTTCATGTTTGAACATATATAATGATAGAATAAATGATTATTGCAATATTAGTAGATTTTAGGCACATCCATAATAATATTTTATATTGCATAATTTATATGTGTAGATTCATAGGATTCTAAGAAAAGTTTCTTAGATTTATTCAAATATTTAAAAAATTTTCATCCCTAGTCCTGTTATTATAATTCTTGTTCTACTCAGAATTAGTTGATGTACTATTGCACTCGCAATCTCTTATATATTTTTAACAAATCAGTAGAAAACACTACACCTTAGTTTTCCTCTAAGATGTCCAAAAATACTCCAAAGTTGGGGAAAATTTTCTGTTTTTATTTAAATACTTTTTCAGAAATTTGTGTTTTTTTGTTTGTCAACTTTGGAGAGTTGTAACTTTTCAACCACTATGATCTGAGTATTGTAATTTTGTATGTTTACTCTCCTATATTTGTGAATAATTTCACAGAAGATCTTACTAGTCTATTTGAACTCTAAGGTCACCATTTAGTCACTCAAAACTTCAATGAACACCCATTGAAATTTAGAAAATAATTTTTGACAGATTTTAAATTGTCTTATTATGTTATTGCTATCATAATTTTTAATCTAACCGTTAGATGTAGTTGATTTTTGGCATGATAACTTTCTATTATGTTATAACTTCACTATTGAACATAGAATTTAATTTTGTCATTTAGTCTAAAGTTTGGAAAATAATGTGACTATTTTTTTGAAAATTTAAAAACAGTCAACATTTTTCTCAAACTTTTCACATTAATAAATTTTAAAATACTTTGAACAAATAGTTAAAGTCTTAGCATGTTTAATCTCATATCAATTATGAACAACTTTCATTTAGACTTTAGTAATTAATAATGTCATTTGAACCTTTATTTAAGTGTCCAAAGTTCACTAAAAACTCTAATCACATCATCTAACCAATTTTAGGATTTTCACTCAAACTTTGTAATGTTGACCCAAGATTTTTATATTATCATTTCCTATTTTTAAAATAGTAGATTAATGTATAAAAAATGAATTTTTAACATATTTTATAAAGAAAATTTTGTAGAATAAATGAACAGATCAGGTATGTACAATTATTTTAATTATATTATTTTTATTAATATTTGAGCTTATTTCTTTTGAATGTATATAACTATTGTATTGTAATAATCCTAAATTGTTACTTAGCCAAATCTTAGCTCAATTGTAGCATAACTATTGTTTCATTATGTTCATTTAGTCATTAAAACAAATCATCAAAGATTTAGAATAATTCGGAGCTCAATCGAATATTTAGAATATTTTAATAATATTTAATTAATTAGAAAATTGAGATATTTAATTTGACCTCTAAATCAAAATCCGACTTTGTCGTTGCAATCGTCACCCCCAAATTAGCTATGTGTGATGTTTTGAACGTATTTGGAAGTTGTTGGATTTTCGCGAATATTTTAATGTATTTAAATACCCCAAAAATTAGCATAATTAAATAATCATCGGAATCCAAATACAACTTCATTGTTGAATTCCTCACCCCCAAATTAGCTAGGGTGAATTTTTGGGATTTTTCAGAGTGCGTTTATTAAATCTGATTTTCAACAAATCAAGAAAATTGAAATAAATAAGTATTTATTCATTTAAAAATCCATTTTTCTCTTCCTTATTTATTTTTCTCTACATCTGGCCCCCTCCATGCTGCGTTTGGCGCCTCCCTATTCCTAGTGCACGCAAGCAAGGCTGAGGTCATCTCCCCTCACCTTTTAGCTCCCATAGCCCATCCTCATCTCTTTCTCCTTTAAATGGAGCTTAGCCCCCTCCCTCCATTCCTTGCTGTCAAACTAAGGCTTCCTTCTTCCCCTTCACTTGCTGAGTTTGCTATTGGAGAATCCCTCAAGTCTCAAGCTTTTGTAGAAAATCTATGATCTTCTTCCTTTTCTAAGGGCTAGGGTACCCATTTGCTATATTCTTCCTTGTGCTATTCTCTTCATTTGATTTAGCAAAGTGTTTTGAATGATATTTCTATTAGCTATAGATTCTATGCATGATCATCGAGCCTTAATCAGACTCAAATGAGTCTGATCGAAGCTCATTTTCTCCATTGAAAAATGCTGTAAAAAACTGTATGATTTATGTATACTCGTAGCTAGAGCTTTACTTTTTGCTTGTTAGAATAATGGAAAGGTCTCGGAACGACCTTTCCATTGGTATATGGCACCACTCATGAGGTGCCCAAAATTGGGAGTATTTGGGTGCAAAAGGAGACCCGTCACGAGTTTCGCACATGCAAAATTACCGTCGGGCACTGCATCGCGCCGTAGCGCCCGAAGTTTCGAATTGAAATCTACCTTGGCACGCCGTAGCGCACCGCAGCCGCATATAAATTTGATGAAATTAAATTTAATACACCGAGGCACTAAAACTCGCTGCAGCGCGCCATAGCTCCTAGCTCTCGACCAGGGAGCGCTACAGCGCGCCGCAGCATCCAGCTCTCAAGAACTCTGGAGTCGTAGTGCACCGTAATACCTAAAAGCGCTGCTGGACACCACAACGCTGAAATTTGTTGCAGCGCCTGTAAGCGATGTAGCCGCCACAGCGCTGAAATCTGTCGCAACGCTTTCGCGCTGCAGCGCGCCGTAACACCATGAATTGCTTGAAAGTGCCCGGAACTGTCCGGAATTGCCCGATTCTTTGCATTTTAATGTCTCTAGGACCCTAATGGGGCCAAAATATATCAAAACTAAATCTGAATTTAGTAAAATTAAGCATTTTATGAAATTATAAGTGAATTCCAATGTAAAATTTATCACTTACCCTAAAATGGCATGTTCTAAATCTCTTAGGTATTTACTTAAATATTTTTGTACCAAATGTTAATGTTAGAATTTTTGATTGCTTGTATGACTAAGTAGAACTTAATAACCAAATTGTATAGAATTTAATTGCTTTACAGTTGTAATCAAGTGCTAATCCCTTTTGTGTTTGATTTAAAATTTGATTAGCCTTAATTACTCATTATTTTAATCAATGTAATGTTTATGTATATTAGATAACATTAACGTTGATTTGGACACCTTGATTTACTCAATTTGATATTAAAGTATATTTGAACATAAGAATCTTAAGAATTTGATTAAGTAAATGATACTTAATCTAAATCTAAAATTTGCCATCAATAATACCCCAATAATGCATTGATTTGTCATTGATCTATAAATGAACTATTGGTCTTAATTTAGTAAGGCTAGGGGTTAAACCCTAACCAATCTAACTAAGATTTAAATCCTTAATCACTTAATCAATAAACTTGATTGGAAGATAATTTAACTTGCATAATTCCAATAATACATTTGATTTGACATTGATTTTAAAAATATTGAACTATAAGTATTAAGATCATTAAGGAACTTATGTGATTTATTATCTGGACATGTACTTTAAGATCTTTGATTTTTTCTTATATAAGACTCTTAGCATGAAGATAATTATAAAACTATATTAATTGATTATAAGATCAAATCTAAATAATACTCTCGATTATACCCCATAATTGTTGTATAGGTATTGATCAGATGGGTTTACCCATCTGATTTGATCAAAATAAGCATAATAAATAAAACTTATGAATTTCAGCATAGATGTTGAATATATAAGATATTGATGATCTTACATTATGTTTTATATGGTAATAATATTAGCCTTAATAAATGTTAACATATTGAGGTAGGAAGGACCTATTATGACAAATTGAGGTAGGAACCTAGATGATCCTCCTTAACTCTAGAAGTTTGATCTTAGATTCTTGTGATAGAATCATCCAAAGTACTTAGAATGAGAATTCTCACATATGGTAGAAACCTATATTGAGTGACCTTTTGGTCACACCCTTAGAACTTTGTGTAGGATTCACCCTAATGGAGTTTGAATTCATAGCTTTGGTGATCCTTGTTGATTAAATAGAATTGTCTGACTCATATTATTAGTTGAGTATAATAATATATACCCATAGTGCTAGATTACTTTAGTAGTATTCAGGATTTGTTGATTCACCTTAATGTAGGACTATGTCTATGTTCTATCCTGCTAGTTTAGTCGGATATAGTCCCACTTAGAATAAATTATCCAATCCTAAGAGTGTTATAATTAGGGACTTAGATCATTAGTTTGTTTGAATAAAAATCACCATCGGGTGATGCCTCTTATCGAAGATCACTTCCATAGGTGTGGCTTCAAACAAACTAGGTGATTCAAGTCACCCTCTTTAGAACATTAAGTATGCTTATAATTAAGGTAATTAATAGCTTTAGTTTGAGATACAAATTGTCATCGAGTGATGCCTCCTATCGAAGATCGCTTCAATAGGTGCAGCTTAAACAAACTAAGTGTTAAATTCACATTTCTTGTAAACATGCTAAAAATGTGTATGCAACATTTCTAACTGATGATTTTAAGTAAAATCCTAATTGAAACCAATTATTGGAATTTGGACTAAGAGTCAGAATCCATTTAAATGGATTCTGAACAATGGAGAGTTTTGATTCATTATTTGATTTATAGTATTTTTTGGGATTTTGGATTTTAAGACATGTAGTGTAAAAGATATGAGCATGAACATAAGTATGATGTATGAGTATTGATGATAATTTAAGGGTTACGAAATGTTGCATACATCGACCAGGAAATTTTAGGATGCATCGGCATCACAGTAAATTGTATTCCCAACCGGATGTATGTAGACATTGGACCGTATGACTCATAGCAGTTCAGTGATATTTTGGTTAGATATCAGTGGCGTACAGTATCGTGGCATATACAGATGCATGATTTCATTGGCATACAACATAGTTTTACATATTATTTACTTAGTTTCAGATCATATACTGTACTTATTATTTTTCAGTATTTAGTATACCGTTAGCTTTACTTTACTTCAGTTTTATACAGTTTCTGATATTCAGTTACTTTTATAGTTTTTTTTGCAGCTTTGTTTTACATTATTGAAATGTTAAGTAAATAATTAGAACTATTGAGATTAGTTTTGATGTATTAGACTTATTGTCTAACACATGGTACTTTTGGGATCCTACAATTTGCTAGATCCTGATTAGCTTGAGCCAGTTTAGGATGGCATTCAGGAGGTTCTAGAGGAGTTCATGGAGTCTTAGTGGATTCCTTTTTTAGCTTTACTATTTTTGATTAGTTATTTCAATTCAGTACTTAGACTTTATTTCAGTATTATTTCAGTAAACTGTTTGTAATAATTTCTGAATGTATTTATTTTTTCTATTCTGAGATGAATATTTTTATTCAATTTCTGTGATGAATGTTTCTGGATGTATGCTTAGCTTCTGCACTCTATTTATATATCACTTATACTTAGTATTGTGATGTGATCAGTATACTGGAAATGCTGATATTTTATACCTATATTGGATTCTTCATGTTGTATTTTAAATCCAATGTATGTATTTGTCTAATATTTAGGATAAGGATACTACTATTATCTTAAGTATTAGTTCTCAAACCTCCTTTGGGGGTGAGTCAGCAGCCTTTAGTGTTAGTTTGAGCTATTCGAGGAGATGGTAAATTCCTTCCTAAGTGGTGCACCGCTTCGCCGCCGAAATTGATTATGTTATCTCTTTTGCGCATGGCGATGGGGCGGGGCACTACAGTTGGTATCAGAGAATTATCATAAAGTGTCAGATAAGGAGAATGCTCCTATCTACTTTATGATATGTTCTCTACAGCGAATATAATCATAATCGCTAAGTGTAAGAAAAGCAACATCCAAAGTTTATCAAGCTTATCTCAGAAATGAAAACTGAAGATAAATAGAATGAGGACATCCTAGAAGTTAAACGAACATAATAACACTGTTAAAACAGTGGACAATAAAACATAAACTGGACATCCTAGCATTGGAATTAACTTTAAAGAAAACAACAAATGTAAGTAAGACTAAGCCATTTCTTAAATAAAATTTTAGGTATGGAGTATACACAGTCAGTATTCTTGTACTATCTTAGAAGATTTGAAGATTATTAGGCGGATGACCTTTAAGATGGCAAGATATATGGTAGAGTCATCGAAGGAGTGTCATCCCGTAGAGTATAAGTGCTGGATAAGATCTTAGTTTGTCTGACCTTCAGAGGAACCAGTCTTTCTGTCCTTGCCAAAGAATGGTTGGACCGTGTGATCACTACCTTATGAGAGACAGCATGTCCCGATAGCTACCATCTCTAGATCCAAGAGATTCTACTTGGAGGTTCCACTGATAGATGGTGGTATTGGACTTATAGAAGGAAGCATCGAGTAGTAACATTCGATGATTTTTGTGATGCCTTTAGGGCAGAGTATTATAGTTAATTTCCTTAGATTTCACATCATTGCTTTCGTATCAGTTTATCTTTCATCTATCTATGTAACTTCTCCTTTGAGAAAGTGATGATTGAAAAAGAAAGTGGATCTTTATTTCTTTCGCTTAATTTACACTTTTATTGCAGTCATGAATTCATGATCTCCTTCAACTCCTACACTGATTAAAAATGCAGTCTCATCTTTGGGCGGACCCGATGAGGCAAATTCAATGGCTAGTCTAATGAGAGCCCTGATTGAAAGTAATGTGCAATGGATGCAAGAAACATGTGCCCTATTTTAAGCGCTCATCAACAGTCTACCCCACAGATGGGAGCTCCATTTTCCTCTCATTTATCAGGAGATGGAATCCTTCATAGCTTTCTGCGTCTTAGAACACCTACCTTCAATGGGGCACTAAACCCTATGGATATCGTTGGCTGGTTGAAGATAGCTGAGAATAATTTGGCAAGTATCAAGTGTCCAAACTCTGAAGCAATTCGTCTAATCACTCATCTGTTCCAAGAAGAGGTGGAATACTGGTGGGAAAATGAGCAGAATAATAAGTTCGCTGATTACGCGATTAAAGATATCCCATGGAATATGTTCTTGGGAGCATTCTGCGAAGCATTCATTCTAGCATTGGCTCAAGCAATCATGGAGGACGAACTCCTCCATCTTACTCTAGAAAACAAATTCGTGTTCGTTTACGAACAAGAGTTCCAGAGACTATCGAGTTTTGCTCCAGACTTGGTTAGAACTGAGGCAGCTAGGTGGCACCGATTCTTGAAAGGGCTAAGGGACTCCATAAAAGCTCACATAGTATCCCGCCAAATCAAGAATTTAGCAGAATTGATCAAGGTAGCTCATCTCCAGGAAGGATTCCAAGGTCATATGGACCGGAAGCGTAAAGATGCGTTTGTGCAGCCAAGGAATGAGCACTTTGGTCATCGCAATATGGTAAAAATCTATAACATCGAAGCTGAACAATCCCAACCCCAGAACTCCGAATACAAGCGGTACCATCCGTATGGGAAATGCTACCACTTTGGTGGTGTGTGTTTTAGATGTGGTCGAAGTGGCCACCATTATTTCGACTGCTATTTTAAGACAACAATTGATGGAGTACTCATTGACTACTCCTGTCATAAACAAGTATTCCATGCACAACTGAGAAATAACTGAGAACCTGCCCTGGTTGTGTTGCCAGCCCCTACTTCAAATACTAAGGCAGTTGTACCTACGCAGTAGCCAGCCTGTAATCATCAAGGCCAGCGGCCCTAGGGAAAGCAACCAATAGCTCCTGCAAGAGTATATATGCTAACTCCCGCATCTGCACCTCAAGACAATGATGTTATTTCAGGTACGTCTTAAATTAATTTTATTCAATCCTTACTGTTTCAGTATTTTTGAATATTTAAATAGCAATTCTTATTAAATTATTATAATATTAGGCACCTTAATGATAAATGATAGATCTTAAAATTTTCTTTTCGATACTGGAGCGAGTCATTCCTTTATATCGGAAAGTTGGGTGAAAACTCTTAAGCTACCAACCTATCAATTAGCAAACTCATTGAGCATTGGGTTACCTTCCGGAGCCCGTATGCAATCCCAACAATTCTACAACATAGATATTTCTATTGGTAAACAAAAATATGGAGCTAAATTAATTATATTTCCAATCGCAAATTTTAATATAACTCTAGGCATGAATATGATAAGCAAATACGGTGCTTCCATAAATTGCCAAAAGAAGAAAATCACTTTGGGCATTGGAAGTCAGTCCAAAACCTTCGTTGGAAGATTTAGTACCCAAGCATCGTTGATAAATGCAATGAAAGCAGAAAAGTTAGACAAAAAAGGATGTGATGCGTATCTCATGACAATGTTGAGAGAAAAGAAAAAAGTCGTTCCTATTTCTGAGAATTAAATAGTTTGTGAATTTTTTGATATTTTTCCTGAAAACCTGCCTAGTCTTCCTCCCGTTGGAGAAGTAGAATTTGCTATATAATTAATTCCGGGAACCTAACGATTATCAAAAGTTCCTTATCGAATGACACCTAAGGAGCTTCAAGAGTTGCTCGATAAAAGTCTTATATGGCCACGTTCATCTCCTTGGGGAGCGCCAGTATTATTCGTGAAGAAGAAAGATGGATCGATGCGTATGTGTATCGATAATCGGGAGCTGAATAAGGTAACTATTAAGAAAAAATACCCATTACCGTGAATTGATGATTTATTTGATCAATTATCTGGAGCTAAGGTATTTTCCAAGATCGATCTTCGATCTGATTACCATCAGTTAAGAGTTAAAGATGTGGATATAGAAAAGACAGCCTTTAGAACACGTTATGGATATTATGAATTATTGGTAATGTCTTTTAGTTTAACTAATGCACCATCCATCTTTATGGACTTAATGTAGCGTGTCTTGAAAATATATTTGGATAAATTTGTCTTCGTCTTCATCGATGATATTTTGATATATTCCAAAAGCAAAGCAGAGCACGAGAAGCACTTAATAATGGTGTTATAAGAACTTAAAAAACCATGAATTATATGCCAAGTATTCTAAGTGTGAATTCTAGCTTGACTCAGTCGCTTTGCTGGGTCACGTCATAGACGCACAAGGAATTAGAGTTGATCAAACTAAAGTTAGCGACAGGTCAGGAGGACGTTCAAGAGGTTCTAGAGGAGTTCATGGAGTCTTAGTGGAATTCTCCTTCAACTTTACTATTTTTGATTAGTTATTTCAGTTCAGTACTTAGAATTTATTTCAGTATTATTTCAGTAAACCATTTATAATAAATTTTGGATGTATTTAATTTTTCTATTCAGAGATGAATATTTTCATTCAGTTTCTGTAATAAATATTTTTGGATGCATGCTTAGCTTTTGCACTCTGTTTATATATTACTTATACTTAGTATTGTGATGTGATCAGCATATTGGAAATGCTGATATTTTATACCTATATTAAATTCTTCATATTGTATTTTAAATCTAATGTATGTATTTATCTAATACTTAGGATAAGGATACTACTCTTGTCTTAAATATTAGCTCTTGACCCTCATTTAGGGGTTGAGTCAGCAGCCTTCAATGTTAGTTTGAGCTATTCGAGGAGATGGTAAATTCCTTCCAGAGTGGCACACCGCTCCGCCGCCGAAAATGATTATGTTATCTCTTTTGTGCGCGGCAACGGGGCGGGGCACTACATGCATGTACCCTAGTGTTATGCTAAGTTAAATTGTATTTTTATTTTTCATAATTACTTGTGAAAAATATATGTGGTGAGAGTCTTTGGAGGAAGAATGAAACTGAACATGTACAAGTAGATTTTGCTAGCAATTTATGAAGAAATAATGATGGATCTAGTCCACAATGAAGGAGCAGAAGATTTAGAGAAAAGACTCACCAAAATAATATTTATGTAAATAATTATATACCTTCCTAAAATAATTTTGATGCTAATACCTAGGTCTCCCAGTGAAGCTTGGGGATCCTGAGCCCAAAATGATATATTTATGTCACATTGTAATTTATTCGAAGTAATTTTCATTTATGTCAATTTATATTTTTGCTTTGAAATCATTTGAGCCTCTTGAACATTACAAGTTACTTATAATTGAAATTAACATAATCCTCAAATTGTGATGATGATATTTCCTTCACACTTTATTATATTTATTTTATAACATAAAATGGATGCTAGGAATTAATACTTTTAGATATTCTATGTACTTCTGCCTGATTGGCAATATTGATAATTAATACAAGTTGTGATAATTAGAAGCTTAAGCTAACTTTATTTCAAGAGCTAATAAGGATTCTATTATTAAGAGTGAGATGGAGGCTAATTATTTGAATTTTATATCATCTTATATTTATTTAAGTTAAGAAAAATTATATAACTTTAATTTAACTTTCTGGCTCTGTGATGTATTTATATTATTTTATTTAGTAATTTTTATGATAAATATTTATTCTAGAATTATTACTTGAAATCTCCAAACCCCGATCTTTGGATCGTTACAAGGAGACTGGTGCAGCAACCCGAAACCAAACCAATGGCAAACCAAAATAGCATCATATCTGCAATCAAACATAGTGCGCAATAGCCCACCAAATCTGGGGCAAAATAGACCATCAAAAGGACCTGCATACATAACTGAGACAACAACAAAAATGGAACCAAACAAACAGTAAACAAAAACACTAGCAAACTTGGTTCGGACAGCAAACAAAAATAACCACTTTAATGTAAGGCAGCTTAAAACCCAGACAAGTAGCAAGAGACAATATACTCAGAGAAACAAGCATTAGGAGTTGCATGATGACTGTATTCAAGGAGGAGCACATGTAGAAGGAAGGAGAAAATATGATGCAAATTTAGTCTTATTTAATGCAATTTATTTTAGCATACTTTTCTTAGCGAATGAGTGAACTTTTAACATCATTAAATTTTTATGTGGCATTTAATGAAAATTGTAAAAACTATCAATATTTATGATACAAATGCATTTCTTTTCTTATTTTGGTATATTTATATATTGAAATAGATGTGAAAAGTGTGTTTCGCATGCTTTTAATACACTGTTATGCTAAGCCTTGGGATGTGAACGTCTAATGTTGGATTAGTTCTACTAATCCAACATCGGGTCACCATATTTTGGGTCAACCACATGGCCAAATTGGACAACTTTAGTATCTATGGATTCCTCTTACTGAGTTCTATACTTTAGAATCTTTAATTTGAATTTTTGAGGTACTTTTTTTATTAATTTTAAGAAATACTAAAATTTTGTTATTAGCCAAATTATGCAAAATTAGGCCATAATTTTTAGGACTTTTGCATTTGAACCACCTAATTAAGAACACCAATTAATAATCCACATAAATTATTCTCAATTAAGGATGAATTTAAGTCCATTTATTTTGAGTTATCCAAATTCCACCTTGATCAAATCTATACCATTAGATCTTTACTAAAGCCTTATAGGCACTCATAAATCTTCTAACCCTAATTAGAAACCTAAGATTTTGCCTCCATTTCTTTCTTACCTCTATTTGAAAATATTTGTCAAACTCCCTTCACTGTTATAACAGCCTAAACTCTTAAGTACTAAGGTATTGTTTGCTTTGGTTTGAAAGGCCTCACATTTTTGCCCTCAGAAGATAACTTCCCTGTAGGTCACCCATCCTGGGAGTGCTCTCACATGAGCACGCTTAAATTTGGAGTTCTTATCAGGAACTCCACTGTTATCTAAAAAGGCACATCGATGTTTAAGAGTTTTACTTATTACTACTTAAGTGGGTATTTACACCCTTCCTCTTCTCCACCTCTCCAAGCCTTAGGGACTTCTTCCCAAAGAAAATCCCACGGCAAGAAGAGGATTTTGAAAGCTCTAAACCACCTAAAAAATGAGATTTATGTTGCACTATCTCTCAAGCTTCATCAAAACATCCTTCGCTTTATGGTAATATGTTCTCTTTGTTTCTCTCATTCCTTCCCTCCTTTAACAGATACTTTTCATGTTTGATATAATGATTGAATAAATGATTATTACAATATTAGTATATTTTAGGCACATCCATAATAATATTTTAGGTTGCATAATTTGTATGTATAGATTCATAGGATTCTAAGTAAAGTTTCTTAAATTTATTCAAATATTTTATAATTTTTCATCCATACTTCGTGTTATTATAATTCTTGTTCTACTCAGAATTAGTTGATGTAATATTGCACTCGCATTCTCTTATATATTCTTAACTAATCAGTAGAAGACACTACACCTTAGTTTTCCTCTACGATGTCCAAAAATACTCCAAAGTTGGGGAAAATTTTCTATTTTTATTTAAATACTTTTTTTAGAAATTTGTGTTTTTTTGTTTGTCAACTTTGGAGAATTGTAACTTTTCAACCATTATGATCTAAGTGTTGTAACTTTGTATGTTTACTATCTTATATTTTGTGAATAATTTCACAGAAAACCTTATTGGTTCATTTGAACTCTAAGGTCACAATTTATTCACTCAAACTTCAACAAATACTCATTAAAATTCAGAAAATAATATTTGACAAATTTTAAAATTTGTTTTGTTTTATTGTTGCTGTCATAATTTTTATCTAACTATTAGATGTAGTTGATTTTTGGCATGATTATTTTTTATTATGTTAGAAATAATTTCACTATTGAACACATAACTTAATTTTGTCATTTAGGTCTAAAGTTTGAAAAATAACGTGACTATTTTTTTGAAAATTTAGAAATAATCAATATTTTTCTCAAACTTTGCACATTAATAACTTTTAAAATATTTTAAACAAATAGTTAAAGTTTTAGCATGTTTAATCTCATATCAATTAGGAACATCTTTCATTTCGAAATTAGTAGTTAAAAATGTCATTTGAACATTTATTTAAGTGTCCAAAGTTCATTAAAAACTCTAATCACATCATCTAACCAATTTTAGGATTTTCACCCAAACTTTGTAATGTTGATCCAATAGTTATATATTATTATTTTTTATTTTTAAAATAATAGATTAATGTATAGAAATGAATTTTTAACATATTTTTATAAAGAAAATTTTGCAGAGTAAATGAATAGATTAGGTGCATAGAGTTATTCTAATTTTATTATTTTTATCATTATTTGAGCTTACTTCCTTTGAATGTATACAACTATTGCATGTACGCCAGTATTATGTTAAGTTAAATTGCATTTTTATTTTCCATGTGAAATCAATGTGGTGAGAGTCTTTGGAGGTAGAACAAAATTGAGCATGTACAGGTAGGGTTTGCTAACAACTCATGAAGAAATAATGATGGATCTAGTCCACTATAAAGGGGCAAGAGATCTCACTAAAATAATATTTATGTGAATAATTACCAATGAACAATTGTATACCTTCATATAATAATTTTAATACTAATACCTGGGTCTCCCAATGAAGCTTGGGGGTCCTGAGCCCAAAATAATATATTTATGTCACATAATAATTTATTCTAAGTAATTTTCATTTATGTCAATTTATATTTTTGCTTTGAAATCATTTGAGCCGCTTGAGCATTGCAAATCACTTATTATTGAAATTAATATAACCCTCAAATTGTGATGATAATGTTTCCTTCACAATTTATTGTATTTATTTTGTAACATATATTGGATGCTAAGAATTAATACTTTTAGATATTCTATGTACTTCTGCCTGATTGGCAATGTTGATAATTAATACAAGTTATGATAATTAGATGCGAAAGCTAACTTTAGTTTGAAGAGCTAGAAAGGATTATATTATCAATAGTGAGATGGAGGCTCATTATTTAAATTTTATATCATCTTATATTTATTTAAGTTAAGAAAAATTGTATAACTTTAATTTAACTTTCTGGCTGTGTGATATATGTATATTATTTTATTTAGTTATTTTTATGATGAATATTTATTCTTGAATTATTACTTGAAATCTCTCAACCCCGGTTTTCGGGTTGCTACAAGCAGGCTGGTGCAGCAACCCAAAACCAAACCTGTGGCAAACCAAAACAACAGCATATCTGCAAACAAACCTAGTGTGCAACAGCCCACCAAATTTGGGGCAAAATAGACCAACAAAAGGACCTGCATACATAACTGAGACATTAATAAAAATGGGACCAAACAAATAGTAAACAAAAACACTAGCAAACTTGGTTCAGATAGCAAACAAAAATAACCACTTGAATTTAAGACAACTCAAAACCCAAACAAGCAACAAGAGACATATATACCCAGAGAAATAAGTAATACGAGCTGCATGAGGAATAAGTATTCAAGGAGGAGCACATGTAGAAGGAAGGAGAAAATATGATGCAAATTTAGCTTATTTAATGCAATTTATTTTAGCATACTTTTCTTTGAGAAAGAGTGAACTGTTAACATCATTAAATTTTTACATGGCATTTAATGAAAACTGTAAAAACTATCAATATTTATGATATGGATGCATTTTTTTAATTATTTTGGTATTTCTAGATAGTGAAATAGATGTGAAAAGTGTGTTTCACATGCTTCTAATACATTGTTATACTAAGCCTTGGGATGTCAATGTCTAATGTTGGATTAGTTCTACTAACCCAACATCTGGTCACCGTATATATGTTAGGGAGAACTAAAGAAAAAGAAATTTGATTAGACACATATGTCTTAACATGTGTATTTTAATGTTATTTTAGGATATCTCATAATTACATTTAATGATATGCAGTGCTATAAGATGAAAAGTAATTACAAAAATAAGAAAATGTAAAGTGGCTAATATGTAGTACCACACTGTACTGAATTAGGATTGATCCTGTATAAATTGACAAACTATTTAGGGCACACACACGCGCGCGCACGCGCGCGCGCGCGCACACACACACACACACATATATATATATATATACACACACACACTAAATATCAAACTGTAAAATATGTTCAACTGAATTAATGATTTGGAATAAAAAATTTGATTTACAAGGCAAAAATATTTTATAAAATAATATAATTAATAAATAATTGTACAATTTAGATAATTAAAAGTACAAACTGTGTTTTTAGACTATGGATATTAACTGTGTAAGCACAGCTTGCAAACTGATTATGTTTTGGAGGATTAATTCAGCCACTTGTTTTCTCAAATCATGGTGGAACTGTAAGGATTTTAATGTTTGGGACCCCAGCGGCCCAAATGGTACCTCTTATCGGAAGAATTTAAAAAGGTTTTAATTCTAATTCTAAATGATCATCCTTTATGGAGAGGAGTTGCCAAGCAAAAAGCAAATGATTCCAAGTAATGTCCCTTAGTTAAAGGGCCTCAAACTCAAATACTCCTATTATTACTTGAAAATGCTTGCATGGAAGTCTAACTATACTAAAAGAAGAGGTATAGTTTGTCACACTTTGTGAGCTTTATGAGAAGATGGGCTGAATCTACTCACTTTTTTTTTCTGCTGCAACTACATAATTTAAGCTCTTGTGCGATCTTAAGTTGGTTGGGGATTACTTGTGCCGCCAAAGTTACTTCAATTTGTAGAGATATGTGATGCTACTAGTAACAAATCGAAGAAATAGATCAAACTTATTTCTTGTGATATTTTGCTCTACAATATTAGGATGAAAAGGAACTCTAGAATTTTAAAACAAATTGTGGATGCGCCATACTACTCCAAAAAAAAGATATTCTTTTCCAACTCGTGGTAGTTTGTGGCACTAAAGGAAGTGAATTGGCTATGATCATCTATGATAGTCTTGGCTCCATGCTGGACGGTTCCTTTGCTATACTTATCTTTAGATAAACCTTGACCAAGAACAAATACTGCATCTGGCAACCGCATGGTGGTTGCGTTCAGTTGTGCCCTATCTAGTTGAATGATGATTGCTTCTCGAGCATTAACTTTTATTTGATTTTCTCCCATCTCTTTGGAACTTTATTTGTTTATTGATGTCTGGTTTGGTCATTGATATCATCTGCTTCTTATTTTACAAGTTGTTTGCCTTACGGGGAAAGCTGAGGTTTTTTTATCAATCACTCCTGCATCTGGCTGGAGGTGTGATGGGTTATCTACCTGATCTTGCCTTTGAAGGTTCCAACATGGCTGCCTTACTCACTGTTGGCCTTCGTGACGACGGCATGGAGCTGCTTCTCTCTATCTTTCCTTGATTCCTTTGCTGACCCTACCAGTTATTTCCTTCTGATATGTGTTTAAAGGAAAATGTTCTGCCTTATGTATGCTCCATCTTGTTTGCAATCAATCAGCTGTTTTACAGGAAGCTAAGTCTACCTTTTCTCCCTACTGTTGGAATCACTATAATTATTCTCTGATATAATTGGATACTTGCTCATATCTATATGCAACTCCAAACAAGATAATGTGCGTGTCTAGTCTCCATTATTTTTTTTGAAGATTAATGGAATTCAGACCGGGCTAAAGCCCTTAAAAGTTATTGATGACTTTAATTTACTGTAAATGCAGCAGCCATGGCTGCTCAACTTCTTTAAATGGCAGGCAAATAGTTGCTGCTAACTAAGGTCATATATAATCTGAACTGCTTTCTCCCCACTCTGCTTTTAGAAGTGCTTGCTAACTCAACATTTAACGGCTTTCTTAATATTTTTATTTTAAATCTGTGATGTTGGTGCGGCCCTTTTATATGCAGCTTCCCAGAAGAATCGCATTCTAATGGGATCTACCCTTTTGGAAATCAAATTCCTTTTTCGTCAATTTTCTATCTAAAGCCCTAATTTGGTCGCCACTTAAGTATTGTTTGTGCGGTATTGCTACATTTACGCACTAGTATACATCAAAATATATTATTGATATATCAATCAAATGTATAAGCAAATTATTGGTTGAATACATTTTTTTGGAGGGTTTATATACAAAAATTTAAGAAAAAAAAAATTTCTATTGATAATAAATACTTTTTGAAGTATATTTTTGTGTAAGCACAGTATTTTTCTTATTTGTGAGGGTGTGTCGTTACTCCTAGTATGAATACATATAGAATTGCTTTAAAGGTTATTGTACATGCTCTAAATTGACTTAGAATATATAGCCTCATGCATCATAAGACAAAGAACTATTAATTTCTTCAAGGGTATATTATAATCTTCTCATGTCCAAATAAGATTTACTTTCCTTTGGTACGTTGAATTCATTCAATACTTCAAGATTGTTTAATTAGTTGAAGTTAGAAGTTGCTCCTTTCTTGGCTACCAAATTCTTCCACAATGTCTTGACAAGCGCCTCACACTTGAGAGAGCTTGTTGGTATAAGTTTATTTTATTTTTGGTATATCTCTCTGAGAATTCTTCCCTGAAAATTTGTAAGCTTGTTTTGTTTTTGTATTTCAAATTATTTTTTTAACGAACTCTAATTGAGTTTGTGCTAGAGACATTTCTTTAAACATCGCTGCCTGACAAAAGGCTTGAAAATGAGGGATTGTACCGCTGCCAAAATTTAGAATCCATTAATTAGCTTAATGAAGTTCTTTACTCAGAGAGTCATAGACTAAATAAAGAGTTTGAACTTTTTTATTTACAAATCTTTGGAAAACAAGTTAATGAATTTGAATCTAGACCCAGGAGTGCTAGATCTGCACAAACAAAGAAAAAAAAACCTATAGATACAAAATACATAATGTTTTGTATGTAGCTTATTTGGTCATGTCTCTTGCATGTATAGATCAAGTAAAACTAGAAATATGATTCGGTTACTCAAAAAAAAAAAAAAAAAAAAAGAATATGAACTCGACTTTAAGCGGGTTCAAACAGCTCATATTTGATTTTATGTATACATGCACATCTTCACAATAAGAGCATTGAGGATAGACAGTGAATGCCCCAAACGCATAGCATGACAAAGATCAAAATTTAGAAAGCTAAAACCAAACGGAGGAAGTCACCTTAAGAGGCAACAAGGAAATAAAATTAAGGATATCGGGAAAATAGGTACGCAAAACACTATTAAGAAGAATTAGTCACTTATGTGATATTGGTTTCTGTGTTAAATTTCACATTGTTTAAACTTTCATTAAAAAGAATAATAAAAAATAATAAATGAAATTAGAGTAGAAAATGTGTATCAAAAATATAAGTTCACTTACAAATTCTAAAATAAGATATTTTAAAATTGATATCAATGACCTGTTACTATGACATAAAAGACTATCATACAAGATTTTACACACTCAAAGACTTCGAAATTAGGATTAGTTTTTGGTTTGCTTAGTTTATATTTGAAATCTTCACCTTATGGTGCATGTAACCTTGGCAAGCAAATATTTCATACATCTTATTTAGATAACACTACACTGCCATTTTAAATTATACACATAGATCTATTTGATCCAGTTAATCCTACGAGCCTAAGAGATTCTAGGTTTCATTTTATAATTGAAGATGATTTTTTCAAGTTCACTTGGATGAAGTTCCTAAAATCTAAGAACAAAATTTCAACCGAATTTGAGAAATTTGATATTTGGATTTTGAAACACTTTGTGTTTTTATTTTTATAATTTATTTTGATCATAGAGGATAATTTGAATAGTTGTTTTGATTGTTTTGATTATTCTTGCTTTAAGGGCACTACAACAAAATAAATGTAGAAAAGAATCCTCTATAAGATGTCTAGGTCAATGACACTTGAGTACTATTTACCCAAGTATTTTAAAACTAAAACAATTAATATTGCATGATATATCTTGAATAGAATTTGTATTCGAAAGAGTCTTAGAAAAATCCGATTAGAATTACTTAATATATTAAAATAAAAAATATCATATTTTCATGTATTTGGTTGTTGATGCTTTATGCTTAGGGAGAGTGAAGGCACATTTGACTTGCACTCAAATAAGGTAATATTTGGATATTTCTCTAGCAAAACATATAGAGCTTTCTATAAAATGAAATTAAAGATTAAAAATTCAATTAATGTGATTTTTGATGAATCTAAATATGAACTTCATGTAGATATTCTTAAGATGATGAATTAGAAATGATTTAAATAAGATGGAAATAGAGAGATATTAGATCTAGAAATGATTTCCCAACAAAATGAAGGTACGAGTAAAATCATCCTCCAGATTCGATTTGATCATTGGAGATCCTTCCCAAGCCGTTCAAATTAAAAGACCAAGCTAACATTTTAAGATCTAGCCAGCACACTGTAAACTTTTATTCTTCTTGAAGTTCCCCTTTGATTCCATGAAGCAAGAAAGCTAAAGTATGCTTGATATAGATGAATAGGACTTAAGTGAACCTCTACCATATCTAATCAAAGCTCAATAATCATAAGTGTTGACCTTGTGAAAATTTCTCTTTAGTGTAGAAACTGAAGTTTGCATACATAAACTTGGTTAAACTCTAACTTAATCTTAAACACTTAAATGGCTACTCCATGCATGTCTAGAATCAATTTCTTTGATTAAGTATTTAACTTAGAAAATATATTTGATAATATTCATAGACAACTATAGCATAATGTATGTTAATAAACATATGAAGGAGATTCAACAAGATCTAAGGGATTCTCCATAAAGGATACATGTCTTATGGAGAATCCATTTCTCAATTGACCTGAGACTTAATGATTTAATCATGATAGTTCACTGATAATTAATTTAATAATCATACTAATCAAATGCATTAGTATCATCTAACTTTTAAGTTTGTGCAACATTGAGCTCATGAAGATTGTATCTTATGCAACATTTATAAAATGTAACATATTTTATATATATACACAAGCTTCTGGACATTTTTTTAGGATCAACCCAAATTTTGAGGGGGGCTGAGGGGTTCCTTGATCACGAAGATTAAATTATCCCTTCAGAAACGCTCAATATCTATATTAATGAAGCTTTGGTTGTCTTGAGTAAAAGAGGCGTCGACCCTCCATATGTGGATCTTTCTCCGTAGGTTAATGTTTAGAATCCAAATCAAGTAATGATTATAATTATCAAAATGGTAGTGTAGTGGCAAATTTAAATATATCAAAACTTCAGCATAAGATAAATAACTGGCAAATATTTGAGTGATAAACTTGAGTGGTATGTATGAAATTCTCTATTATTGTTTCTACAGCTAACGCCTAATGAACCTGTAGAGATGAAGTATTGCTGGAATTACTTGCAATTTTCTATTGTTGAAGCTGCCCTCAAATCTATTGGTTTGGAACCAGCTAGAGTATGAAACCTAACTTCTCTCTACGCAAAAAAGGTGGCTAAGTCTTTTATGTACAAAATTTAGTTTTTGACATATAAAACTTCTTCAGTTTAAGGACTGAGTCCTCTCAGGTGTCAAACGATGTGCCAAAAATGTAGCTGAAAGAGTAATGATTTCAGTTCAATCATTAGGATCTAGATACATGCAGGCGCTCACACACGTACATACACATACAAATATAAGGTGTAACTCTTTGATACCTGTAAGATCACAAAAGAAGTGAAATCAACTTGGAAATATTTAACCTGAGAATGCATCATCGGTTATGCACAAGATAGACTGTACTGATATTGCCACGCCGTTGTTTTGGCGAAAATAGGAGCAAGTCGCCGAGCTCTTTTCCACTAGATTTCATTGGTAGCGTGCATCTAATTTATATAATATGTTTCAATGCTAGTGTGGTGATCGTCACCCTTATTTTGAATGACCATGATGATAAAAGACATGATCCAATAAATAATAGGAACCTAACAGTAGATGTGCAGTCATCGTTGCAATCTACACAATCAGCATCATTATAGGCTTGCCTAGTTTAAGCAAGTGAGTAGGTTGAAAGTGAATGCCTATGAAAAATATTTTTGAGATATTTGAGAATCCTCTTGACATCCACATTGTACAGCCCCAACAATTCTACAGCAGTAGTCAGGTGCAGTAATGCGGCTCTTTGACGAGTGAAAGCTTGGTGGATTAAGAACTATTGTGGAACACGGTTTGCAAATTTGCATTGCTACTCTGGGAAGTAGTTCTAGTATTAACTGTGTTGAGACGAAGAAAGCCAATGATTGATAGCATGCAACATAGATTTCATTAAAAATAAAAAATGTGGCACAGTATTAGAGAGTCAAAAAGCATAAAAGAGTTAACACGCTAGGTTATAGTAGAAGTGCTATCAATAATGAGCATTTTATCAACATACAAACGAACATAAAGTTTCTCAGATCCATTTGAAAAGTGGATTAGTTATAGCTTGATGTGTCTGCCATCAAATTTAAGGAAATAATTTGATGGAACCAAGCACGTGGTGTTGTTTAAGGTTGTAACTGGCTTAATTAATGTGATAATGTGAGTTGAAAATTTGAAGTCTATGAAACCCTCTGGTTCGACCACAAATGGTATCTTGAAAGTTTCCGTTCAAGGATGTATTGTTGAATCAAGTTGGCGAACAATCAACTTGAAGGTAGCTCTGATGGGATAAAGATCAGGCATACTGTTGTGAGTTTGATAACATGAAAAAATATTTCATGGTAATTAATGCGAGAGGTACTGATGAAAAAAAAAATAGCATTGTATGCAAATGTATTCAACGGAAACGCTAAATGTTGTAGCTTTGTTGTAGATAATCTATTTGCAAGTTTAAGAGTTGCAATTTGGTTCCGGTGGGTAAATGAGGGATAGAGAGGAGGGAGAGAAATACAATAAAAAAAGAGAAAAAAAATGAGTTCAATAAAAAAATTAAAAGACATTGAATAAGAAACTAAAGAAAGAGAAATAAAACGAGATAATAAGCTAGACGAAATAATTTTCAATCATCTTATTTATTTTTAAATTTGTGAATTCTTAATATGAGATACAACATATAAATAGCACTTCAATCTAATTCAAACTCTTATTTTGGAGAAAATATTAAAACAAAAATATAAATAAGAAACTCCTAATTGCATGACTAATAAAAATATTTTTAATGAAGCTTATTAAGGTTAAAATTCAAAAATCTAGTTATATCTCCTTAATTACAATATAACTTGCCATATTTATTTTCCACCAAAATTTATATTTTATGTTCAGAATTTAAATTTAAATTTAAACAAACAAAAAATACAATATTATGGCAATAATAGTATGATTTGCTAAACATATTTCTCTCAAAAAAATTTAAATTTTGAATATAAGGAAGTTGGGCAGAAAATTTATACTTTATCATTATATGATTATTAACATGGCTCGAAAAAAAGCTATTTTCATTCAAAAATTTTAATTGAAATACAAATTTTGAGTTCAAGTCTAAGCTAGAAAATCATAAATTTATCAAAAAAAAAATTCCTCTAAAATATGAATTTAAAGTTAAAATTTTCTATATATAACCTCATCCAAATATAGAAATAATTCTCTTACCTTGAACACCTTGAAGAAACTTTTTTGTTGATGCTATCATCTTTGAACTAGTAAAACTATGTTATAACTACTCCCCAAATTGGGAAATTTTATAATATGAATTTTTCAAAAATAAAGTATTTCAAATTTAGCTTGTCCCTTTCTTTTTTTTTGCATTATTTTTTATATTTATGCTGATGATGAATATTCTCATATAGGATTATCACAAAACTACGGTCCTGCATCAATAGTTGTACAATTTCAGCTCATAGTTTAAAAATAAGAAATGGATCCATCCAAAGAGATAAACTCAACACTGACAATTATAATAGTGGCAAGACCTGCCACGAACAATAAAATTACGTAGAACCAATTGTTTGCGGTAACTAGACTGTGGACAATTTAGTATAGATCGTTGTATGAGATCAATTATTGAAAGATATTTTTTAAGCAGTACATGAAGTTGGCAATCATATTGTTGGATGTGAATTTGGAAAGAGTTACAGCTCATGGAAAAGGACCACCACATTAAAAAAGCCGTGAGATAATCAACAACTAAAGAAAAAACAATTTCAATTAATGTGGATATAATATAACTAAAAATCTTTTGTTCTTGTCTGACCAAAGTAAGATAAGATAAATTCATGTCAGTAACATTGGCTAGTAATGTTGGGTAGTAAAATTGGGTGGTGTTTGTAGTAGAAGAAAATTGTTCCGCTATGAATTCCATGAGGTGATGAGTTCAAAGAAGATTAATATATATTGGAGAGGCCCCTTCAAATTAAAAGAGTGATGTGATAATCAAAAACTAGAGAAAAATGAATTCAACTAATGTATAGTTAAAATAACTTAAAATTATTTGGTCTTGTTTGAACAACAACAACAATAGCAGCAACAGCACCAAACCTTGATCCCACTAGGTTGGGTTAGCTACATGAATCCTTTGTTTTCATAGTGCACAATCAAATAGCCGCCCCTCCATAAATTCCAAATAAAGAAGATCATTTCTAATGGTTCTTTGTCATGTCTTTTATGGTCTTTCTATTCTTCTTTTAATAAGGAAAAAATTCATAAACTCAATTTCTATGCTTAATATGCCAGAACCATCAAAGGTGACATTTTCTAATCTTATCTACAATGGGAGCAACTCCAACCTTGTTATGGATAAGCTGATTTCCCATTCTATTCTTTCGAGTATGCCCCAATCATCCACCTAAGCATCCTCATCTCTGTAACACTTAGTAAGTTTCTTCTATGTTGACCAGCATTCAACCCCATATAACATAATTGGCCATATAACGGCTCTACAAAATTTTGTTTTATTTTGAGGGGGATTTCCGATCGCATGTCACTCCATAAGCGCTCCTCCAGTTCATCCAACCAACTTGGATCCTATTAAACACATCACTCTCTATTTCACCATTACTTTATATAATTGAACCAAGGTATTTTAACCTTTTGTTTTTCTTGATCACATGGACCTCAATAGTTATGTCCTCAAGATTAAGGCTTCTAATACAATTAAACTTACACTACATATTCTATTTTAGAGCAACTAAGATGTCAACCTTTAGATTTTAATATAGTCCTCCACATTTCAAATTTTTCTTTAACTCCATCTCTAATGTTATCAATTAATAGAATGTCATTTGCAAATATATGCACCAAAGAACCTCCTCTTGAAAGAGTTAAGTAAGAATATTCATAATTAAAGCATAAAGATATGAGCTGAAAGCCGATCCTTGATTTAATCCAATAGTAAAAGAAAAATCATTAGACAAGCCAACTTGGGATCGGATACATATTATAACCCCATTATGCATATCTCTAATAACACAATATACACAACACATCCCTTTTCTCTCTAAAGCTCTACAAAGAATTTTTTTTGGTACTTTTTTATAAGATTTTTCAAAATCAATAAAAATTAAATAAAAATCTTTTCTTTCACTAAATTTCTCCATCAAACCTCTTAATATATATGGCTTCCATGACAAATCTATGTGGCATAAAATCAAATTGATTTTGAGAAATATCACCATTCATTTGTAATATGTATTCAATTACTCTCTCCCAAAGTTACAATATATGACATATTAACTTGATTCCTCCATAATTTTCGCAATCTTGAGAATCACATTTTATGTAAATAAGTATAGCAGTAATCTTACTCAAATCATTAGACATCCATTTAGTTTTCAAAATAATATTAAATAATTTGATAAGCCAAGAAATTTCTTCATCATCAAAATATTTCCATTCATCAATAGGAATGTCATCCGATCCTATCACCTTATCACTCTTCATCCTTTTTAAACATTTCAAAACTTAACTTTTTATTAACACATCAAATAAAAATATAATTGATACTATTTTATAATTATTAAATTTACTAATATTAATTGTATTAGTATATCTTTCATTAAAAAGCTTAGTAAAATAATTCATCCATCTATATTCAATATTTTCTTCTCTAAGAGAATTTTAATGAGTCTTTAATATATTTTACATGAGCCAAGTCATTGATTATTTTATCTCTTCATTTGGCTGGCATATAAATGTCTTCGTGATGTCCTAGTAAATTACAAAATTTAATTAATTTTATTATTATTTATAGTCACTATTATTAGCAATACTATTATTATTAACATTAAAATTTTCAAAATTAGTTTATTTTATTCTACCATGAGTCTAAACAAGTTGTATGTGGGTCCAAATGTGCAACAAGTCTAAACCCGTGTTCGAGTCTAGAAGCTTGACAAGTCTAGACTCGCTATGTGTGAGTCCAGACACATGATGAGTTCAGATGCGCTGTGCCTGGACAAGATCAAAATACGCCCATGTGCGCTTCAAATTAGAATGGGCCGATTTTGCATTAAATAACAAGTGCGGTTTGTAAGACCACCTGGGCACTCTGATATGTCCATAATGTCAATAAATACCCCTTTACATAAAAATTTTTAAATTTTCAAAAATAGTATTGTTACCTTGCTAGAGTACCAAGGCATTGTAAGCACCTTATGACATCACGATTGCATTACACACATCGTTGAGAGCACTTGGAGTGCTACTTTTTCAACTTTGTCACAAGTCGAATGAGATACATTATAATCTAAATGAGCTATAAGGTTGCTTATTATGTAATAAATGTTAATGATGCATCACAAGGGCCTACACAGGAGCATGTGATGACACGAGCATACTCGTAGAGTTTCAATGAGGTTATCAGGTCATGACAAGTTGTGTTATATTGTATTTGTAAGCCCATCTTATTTCTGTATTTTATTTTGTTATGTTTGCATTTATATTATTTTAGCATATAGATTTTTTATGTTGTTTTATTAAGCTTGTATCACCCGAAGATTGTAACAGGACCTAATTGCTATTATTAGTGCCAGTAGATTAGAATTAGGGTACGGTGATTATTTATACCTCAAGTAAACCCAAATTTCATGGTAAATGGATGATAATTCAAAAAATATGCTTGGGAGGTTCTTTGATGTGGATAACCAAAAGAAAATTATATTTTGTATGCATAACTGAAGGCCTTAAACCTTCAAGAACCCAATGTTGGAAAATCTTGAGGTTTGTCTTTTATTTTTTGTTATTTCCTATTGGATCTCATAGTATTCTATATTATCTATCAATTCCATTTATTTCACCAAAATCTGCTTCTGTTTCGGCCCATTAAACACCCCCCAACAAAATCTACGTAAAATCTGACACCCCCCTCACTTTGTTGTTCATAAACCTCTCAAATAGCCATCAAATCATATAAAATAAGCTCCTACAAATTTCTAACATCCACCATAACATTTTTCTAAAATTTCAAGTTATTTCAACTTTGTTTGATCCACATAAGCCTTCTTGAAGTCTCCCATATCAGAGCTAAGTTTTTTATCTAGAATTGTAGAGCATTTTGTGCTAAAAATAAACTATTTATTTCATAATTTTGGGAATTTTTTAACGTTGTTTCGACCCTAACAACCTCAAGGGAGTCTTTTTTTTACCACAAACCATGGTCGCCGCTGCTACAGCGCGAACTGTCGGCCCACCAAACCAACACGACCCCACGTAGCGCCCATTCACATGAACCGTGGGCCCTCTGACTCGGCCCAACTCATTCCGTGGTTCCAAGCCCACAAAAACAGAACCAGCCTGAACTGACCTGAACTGGACCGACATGAATCGAACCGGCCTATGCCCAACCACCCATGCGCACACACGCTAGCCTGCACTTGCGCCTGCGAGCGGTCCTCCTTCATCGGGCCAGCTTCCGGTGCTCTGTTCTCCACGGTTCAAACTCCGATTCACGTGTCATTTTTGCTGTTGGATTCCATATAGTGACACCTTGCACCAATGGCACTCTTGAAGGGTTATAGCACCCCAGCAAAGAGAGAGGATCTTGGGAATATTCAACACATGAAGGGGATCTGTTTGCCTCCACGAATGGTATGCCTTTATTTTCTTGCAATAATTTGAGTTGTTAGTCTTTGGAATTGTATCGATATTGATAGTGACATTTTCTATATTTGTGACAAATTCATGTCCGATTTAGTGTACCTCCACCTTGAATTAGCCAACCAACAGTCCCCAAACTATACTCGAACTTTAAGCGACCACTTGTGAGGGAGTGTGCTCCACTCAAATAGCCCACCTTGCTATGATTGAGTTACACTTGAGCCACATTTACTGTTTCAACTTAGTTTATGTGTTTATCTAGTTTGTTCATCTTTTATTTATTCATTTATTTTACTGTTAGAATAGTTATTTCATTTTATTTAAATAACTTTGGGATTTAAAAGGCAACATTGCTAACACCAAGAATCTAATGGGAATAGTTCAAGTCAGTAAGTTGAAGGCTCGAAAGCTTCTATAGCTATTATAGAAGCCCAATTTAGACAAGTGCTAGAAGCACTAAATATAAGAAAAGATCAACGCCCTCCACCACCACCTAAGTACCCCGGAACATCAAGCTAGAACTAGGGATGATTCTACTTATGAGATTAGACACACTTCAAACTATAGGAGAGGTAGAGTCCCTAGAAAAAATGATTTTGATAATGACTTTGATGTCATGTATATTAGGGGGACTTGGTCATCGGAGAGCAGATGATACTTGTGGATTTTTAAAATTGATCCATCACTTAGACTTGATATATGTAAAAGAGATCACTATGATAAATATATTTTGAACACGATCAAAATAGAAGGCCCTATTTTTGCTATTTTTTGTTTGATTTCGTAATATTCTCTGTTATTTATCATTTTCAATTTAGAAAATAAACAAGGAGTGTGTGATAACACAAGCACAATCGAGGAGCTTGAAGGAGATTATTGGGTCATTATAGGTTGTATTATGATATATTTGTAGACCCGACTTATGTAAGTATTATATTTGCAAACCTGACTTATGTAAGTATTATATTTGTAGACCTGCCTTATCATTTAATTACCATAAAATTAGGGTTTACATGCGATATAAATAGTCACCATACCCAAATTCTAATCTAGCAGCGCAATAATGGCAATAGAGTCTTGTTACACTTTCATGGGTTTACATTCCCTACACAAGCATTATAAACACCATAATAATACATATGCTAAAGTAATGTAAATGCAAACTTAACCAAATAAAATGCATACATAAGGCGAGTCTTGTGTGATAATTTACTTAATAAAATACAAAAAAAAAGAATTAAGTCATACAAGTTTTATTATGCATAATCATGTGTGACTTAATATTTTTTTTGTGATATCAAACACTCTGCATGTCATGATATTATGAAAACAGATGGGTATGAGAGAATCTCATTAACATAAATAACGAGTTAATGAAAGTTTTAATTGACCATATTAATGTCTTAATAGTAGCTATGAAATTTATGATGGACTGAAAATCTTTACAGTACATTTAGGATTAGGTATAGTCCAAACATGGAGTCATAAGAAAGCACGTGTCACTATCTAGATTGGGTCAATGCACATGAGATAATGTTTTTCAAATAGGCATGCTTAGATCCCCCTATATCTTATGCCCAAAACAATTGTTGCATCTCAGTGAAGGTAAAACATTTATTGTGATTATTAATTTGTATGTATTAGGGTTGAGCATTGGTCTAACACAATATTAATCATGAAATATAGGATACTTGTTTCAAAATGTGTAATGACCACAAAATCCTATTTAGGAATTTAAGATAAACAGAATAAAAGAAAATTCAAACTTGCATTCAACATAGTGAAACTAAAATGTTCAAAACAATTACATCTAGAACTACAAGTTTAACATTACAAGTCTTGAATTTAATAAACAAAACTATATTAATTATAATTGGGCAACAGTGAGAGTTCTCGCCTTCAAACAAGCGTTCATCGACCTTGCTCCTCGATTCCAATCTGTTGACTCTAGAAGTCTAGCACATCTGATAAAATGGATATTTTGCTCTTGATGATAACAAAATATTAAGAAATACCTTTTAAATACTAATCATTTTTTGTTGAGACTGTATTTTGTTATAAATTATTATATTCAGTAAGAAAAGTTGGTTAGAAGTCTAAGAGTGCATATTAGAAGAAACAGTACAAAGACACAAGCCACTTATAAGTAACTGTATAAGAATATTCTTTTCTATTATTTTATATTTTATACTTCTATACGATCCTCTATAATATAAAACTATAAAGCTTTGAGATTAAGCTGGAAGAACAACTAAGAGCCTTAAGAAAAAATTTAATCTGATCAATGCATAGTTTGCACACTCAAGCACTACATGCCAAGACACAAAATTTGTTCTCGCCTCGGCATGACCCAAAAGAAAAATCATGAGCCACAAATCATGGCCACACACCCACACAGGTTTTATACGCTGAGGTGCATTACAAAAATTTCAAAATATGGCAATTACCATACTTTAGATTGGTTTATCCACTATAAACAGGAACCCCTTGGCTACATCCCAAAGCACTCAAGCTCTTGTTTTTCTTAGATCATTTTAATAGTCATTTAAGGAAGAATTTCAAAAGCTCTCTCTCCAGCATTCTCTTATTTTCACATCTCAAAGGATAAGAAGCTCTCTAGGAATTCCTCCCAGAAAATTCTAACTGAGTTTGTGCCAAGAGAGATTTCTCTTTAAGCATTTCCGCCTGACAAAAGGCTTGAAAATGAGAAACTAGACTGCTGCTTCGCAGTCAAATTTTTGTAAAAGAGAAAAGGCTAATCCGCCTAAAAAGAGTACTCAAACGTTGAGTAGATTCCACAAGAAAGGAACTTACGAAGAGTATGCGTAGGGTTAGGAGGACCCAAACAACTATACTTCTTTGTGTTTGATTTCTTTTTTACTTTTCCTTTTTTATGTTTATGATTATTTTCTTTGTTTTTTGCACCGAAGTTTGTAATATTTTTTTTTCCTTTTATAATCCCAAAAATATAATTTAAATATTTATTTTTCAAATTTCAAATTCAATTTACCCCTCACTTGGATAGTATCATTAGTTTTTATAGCAACAAGTGATATCAGAACATACCTATGTGAACTTGATCTTATGATCAGTAAACATTTGCTTTTGTGATGGCATTGTTTGGGAATAAGAATGTTCATACAATGAAGGGTGCATCCTACATCTACCCTCCACTATTTGATGAAATTGGTTTTTATTTTTGGAAAATAAAAAAGAGAAACTTTTTAAAGTCTGTAGATTACCACATGTGGGCCTTAGTTCAAGAGGGTTACACAAAACCCACTACCCCATATAATGAATGGATTAAGAAATTGTTCAAGGCCGCACAATTAAATAGAAAAGTGATCACATATTTTCAATGTGAATTGAAACATGAAGATTACAACTACATATCCTTATGCGCTACTAAAAAAAAAGGATTGTCTAACAACTACCTATGAAGACGCAAATTATGTGCACGAGTCCCGCATAAATTAAATTGAGATGACTATGAACTCCTCCGGATGAAATTTGAAGAGTCAATATCGGAGATGTAAACGTGGCTCATGTAGATCATTTGTGCTTTAAACACCTTAGGTAAAACATTTACAAATAAGGAGAGAAAGTTAATAAACTTATATGAAGTCTTTCAAAAAATTGGGATCCTAAGGTCTAGGCAATAATGGAAACAAAAGCTTTAAGAACTTAATCTTAAAATTTATTGTTGAGATTCTTAACCGCTTATGAGCAAATTTTAGCAAAAAAAAAAAAGAAACAAAGGAAGAACCTAAGAAAAAGAAAAAATAAAGAAATAGCACTCAACATTGACGAATCGAACGGAAGCAAAAGCATCGACGAAAAAAAAAACTCGTCTTCATCATGAAGAAATTCAAGTCAATGATAAAGAGCGCGAAAATGATAGAAGAAGGCAACAATAAAACAAGGGCAAAGTTATAAATTCAAATAACAATTTTGATAATTAAAATATTTGCTATGAATGTAAGGAAATAAACACAGGGACGGAGTGCCCAAAATTGAAGAATGAAGAAAAGATCTGGACAAGGAGAATTGAATCAAGGAGAAAGAAATGTACAAAAAGAACTATTAAAATAACTTTTTGGGGGAACTCAGAATCCGAGAACAGTACAAAATTAAAAGAAGAAAAAAGTACATTTTTGTTTGATGGCAAAGAGTTGAAAAGAGTCAAGCTCAGAATCGTCCGATGATGAGGTAAAAGATCTAACCTTTCGAATTAGAATCTATGTTAGAGGAATTATAAGGTGCTTATAATAATTTTAAGAAATCTCTAATTAACAAACTTTAAATCTTTGGATAAGACTCAAAATGAACAAAAAGAACTATTAAAAACTCAACTAAAAAAATTAGAATCCGTTAATGAGCCTAATGAAATTCTTTATTTAGAGAATATAAAGACTAAGAAAAGAACTTAAAGGACTTCCTTTTATTTGCAAATCTTAAAAAAATAAGTTATTGAATTTGAATCTAGAACTAGGAGTACATAAACTTTGCATGTAACTTATTTGTTCATGGTTTTTGTATAGATCAAGTAAAACTATGAATATGGTTTGGTTACCAAAAATAAAAAGGAAAGCAAAGTCGACTTTAGGAAGGTTTAAACCATTAATATTTGATTTTCTGCATTCAGGTACATTCTCACAATAAGAGTAATGAGAACATGTGGTGCCTAGACAGTGGATGTTCCAAAAACATGACAGGATATAGATCAAAATTTAGTAAGCTAAAATCAAAAAGGAAGAAGTCAACTTAGGAGCAACACTAAAATGAATATTAAAGGTATCGAGAAATAGGTATGCAAAATACTATTGAGAGTATTCTTTATGTTGATGGTCTTAAGTATAATCTTCTAAGCATTAGTTAATTATGTGATATTAGTTTCTTTAATAAAAATCACTCTGATTATATTTTTATTAAAAAAGCTAATATACAATCATAAAAGAAATGTGTATAAGTAAATATAAGTTTGCTACAAAATTCTGAAATAATATATTTTAAAGATATCATGACCCGTAGCTATGACATAAAGAGTCTATGTCATACTAGCTCACACTCTCGAAGATTTTAAAATTAGGATTAGTTTTTGGTTTGCTTAGTTTAGAATATTCGAAATCTTTAGAAAAATTTGAAATCTTCACCTTATAGTACATGTCAACTTGGCAAGCAAACAAGATGCATGTTTCATTCATCTTATTTAGATAAACACTATAAGACCACTTCGAATTCTACACATGGATCTATTTGCTCCAGTTAATTCTGCAAGCCTAAGAGGTTCTAGGTTTTGTTTTATAATTTGTAGGTGATTTGTGATTTTTCAAAATCACTTGGGTAAGTTCTTAGAATCTAAGAATGAAACCTCTGATAAATTTGAGAAATTTATTATTTGGATTTAAGAATACTTGTACTACTTTTTTTATAATTTATGTTGATCATTCAGGAGAATTTGAAAATAGCAGTTTTGATAATTTGCGTTAAATGTAATTAAATATAACTTTTCTGCCTTATGGACACAACAATAAAATAGAGTTGTAGAACGTAAATATAGAACCTTGCGCAAGATGCCTAAGTCTTGAGTACCCTTACCTAAGTATTTTGAGACTAAAGCAATTAATATTGCATGTTATATCTTAAGCAAAATTTGCATTCGAAAGACTTAAAAAACCTCCATTTGAATTACTTAATAAACAAAAACCAAAAATATCATATATTCATGTATTTGGTTGCAGGTGATTTATGCTTAGGGAGAGTGAACGAAAATTTGACTCACACTCAAATAAGATAATATTTGAATACTTCTCTAGCAAAACATAGAGTTGTTAATAAGATTAAATTAAAGATTGAAGAATCAATTAATTTGATTTTGATGATTGAACCTCTTATTAAATATCCTTCAGATGATGAATTAAAAAAGGATTTAAATAAGATGAAAATAAAAAGAGATATTAGATCTAGAAATGATTGGCCAAAAAAATGAAGGTATATGTATAATCATCCTCCATATATGATAATTGAAGATCCTTCCTAAGTTGTTTAAACTAAGAGACCAAGCAAGCACTTCCATGATCCAGCCAGCACACTCTAGGACTTAAGTGAGAATCTTCCCTGCCTAATCAAAGCTCATGAATTATATAACAGTTCAAATAACCTTGTGAAAATTTCTCTTAGCATAGAAACTGAAGTTTACATACATAAACTTGGCTAAACTTCAACTTAATCTTAAACATGTGAATGACTACTCCATGCATGTCTAGATTTAATTTCTATGATTAAATACTTAACTTGGCAAATATCTTTATTAATATTCATGAACAAATAATGCATGATGTATATTGATAAACATATGAAGAGATTCACCAAGACCTAAAGGATTCTTCACAAAGGATACATGTCCTATGGAGAATCCTTCTCTCAATTGACCTTGAGAATTACTTAATGATTAAATCATGATAGTTCATTGATGATTTATTTAATAATCATGCTAATCAAATGCATTAGTATCATCTATATGATGACCCATATTAGGTTGGTAATAACCAAACTAATATCGGATGCATCTTTCTGCATGATCACGTTAGCAGTTAGATAAAATAACAGTTAAATACATCCAGAGCTATTTAAGTGTAAGAAATAACATTCATTCAATTTAAAGTAAAATAATATCCATAATTTATTACATAGCTTTCATTATACAAAAAAAAATATCCCTTGAAGGGGCAGTTAGAATCCGTTAATGCCGCGCCATGTATTTAAACTATACCAGTTTTCTCCAGCTGTAACTAATCTGGCATTATAAAAATAATGCCTTAGTGCACATTCTAAATACAAAAGATATTAAGAATATACTTAAAGCAAAATGAAAGGCAAAAATGATAACAATTACAGGGAAAATATAGTTTATTGTAAGAAAAAAATGATCATGTCTCCTGCAACATAAATGTCCTTTTCACATGCCAAGTTTTCAAATGGAAAATCAATAATAGCGTAAAAATTCATGATTATGTTTATGTCTATGATATTATGAAACAATACTAGCAGTTCTGATGGGTAAAGCCAGAACCATGGGTTGGGTTCATATGCATTTAAGCATAAACCTTCACCTGGACCCCCTTAAGGGCCTCAGATGACGATAAACATGCATTTAAGCATAACCTTCACCTGTGCCTCCCTCAAAGGCTCCAGATGGCACCCTTATAGCTCCGGAGGACTAGCCCCATCCCTAACCTATTCATGCTCTATTTCGAAACCCTTCTTGCAATATTCACAAGATACATAAACATCATTCAATTTCTCTTACATCATTAGTAGTAAGAATAACGTATTAAGTAGCAATACAAAATAGGCTCAAAGCGATGCATAAACATCAATAATAGTAAGAAGTATAAAAATAATATCCAGTATACCTTTTGTTTTTGACTAACAAGACGATTCACTCACAACCTTGATGTATCTGCAAAAGTTATAAATTTGGAATTCTATTATACTTTGAAAGTGATGTTTTCAACGAATCCTATTTGCTCGATATACTACCTATCTTTTCATTTTCATATCCTTCCCAAGCCTTGACTTAAATCTCATAATTTAGAAGGTCTGTTACCATAATTTCGCTTAAGAGTTCTAAAGTTGTGACCTAGAGAGTTTAAAACATTACTAATATTATATCGCAGTATTTTAATATCATAATTAAATATTCTTTATTTCTAGTAATACAAATCACATTTAACTCATCCAAATTCTCTTAAGATACTCTTAAGACATAAGCAAATGAACATTTTCAAAATATAGAGTATTATAAGTAATGAGTTTCATGAATACGTTTCTTATTAAAGTTCGGCTTAAAACCCTAAGATAATATTTCAATTGATCGGAACATAATTTGTTTTACTAAAAATTTAGTTTATTAGTGAATTCTAGAAAATTCAAGATTAATCCCAATGAAAAGAAATGCTCAATTTCATTATACCAAATTTTAATCCTAAATCATCATTATTATTATTACATATATATACATATATAAATATATATACATATATATACATATATATATACATATATATATACATATATATATACATATATACATTACCCCTTTTAAGAGAATCGATAGGAGCTCTTACCTTATGGGCGCGGAATCGAGCGCACAGACGCAGAAGGTCGAGCGATCGGCGTCGGAATGGAGGTGGGAGAAGTCGGCGCAGGGTCGATTCGGTGAAGGCAACCGCACGTAAGCAGAGGTCGAGCGCTACGAGCTCCTGATATCCGTCTCTCGGCGCACGAGCGGGAGGAGAATCGAGCACAGGGGAGACGATCGGCTCTGGTTGCAGTCTGTTGGCTCAGGTATGCTTCTACGGAAAAGAGGGAGGGGTAGATAGAAGCTTGTTGTGAGGGATCGTTGGTTCTATAAAGATTTAATAGGTGTGCGCACGTAACGCACGTCCGTTCCTTGCGGCGTGAGCTACGGACTAGGCTCGTGCATCCTTCCAAAACGGTCGGCTCCTTTATGTGTTACTCACAAGTAGGGAGGTAATGTTCCGTTAACCTTTCTACTTGAAACCTTCGGTCGACTTTATTACCGATGATTTCTTAAAAGGTTCGTCTGCCTTAATTTATCCCGGGCTTAATGAGGTAAGTAATGCTTAACTAAATTGAGTATGGGTTAATGATAAAATCTTAATTTCTATTCCAGCATTAATTGAGTTTGAAAAACTTCTTTAAACTAATTATTTGTAACTGAAAAATTATTTTAGCGAGAGATTTAACGGGAAACTAAAATTTGCAGGAGATTTTAACGAATCTGAATATCACGGGAATTTAATGTTTACCTTATAAATGACCTAGGGTCATTACAATCTAGCTCTAAGTTCGTGCAACATTGAAGCTCATGAAGGCTATACCTTGTGATTCTAAGAACCTTGAATCCAAAATCAAGATAATCTAGCCTAAGTCTTGTAGTCATTGCCTAAATACTTAATCATCTTGATTTAATCCAATAATCCATGTCTATAGTACTGTTGTTAATGATTCTATTAACCTTAAAAAATTAGCTCAACTTTTAATATGGTTGCTCACTTATGTTCAAATCAAGATATTAGGCATGAACTTTCATCCATTTAATTATTTGATTAAATTGGTTATTAATTTGACTTTATTAAACTCTTTGCATACTAGACCAAAACATATGAATGATTTAAATGGGAAATGTGAGGCCTTGAAATGCTTCAAACAAGCACGGAACATTAATTGGGCATGTATAGATCTTATAGTAACTTCCTCCATGGCTTGATGACTAAATCCTAATCTATAATGTTGTGAGATATCTTATGAGCTTATGATAGTCTAATTGTGTTATATGACATCTTAAATAAATTTAATTAAGATTTCTTTAAACCCAACTAAGATGTGAATTTATAAGAGAAATATAGTTAAAATCTTGTTTAACTTGAAATGCCACTTTATGTCATAGCTTGCTCTAAATTGTAACCTCCATAACTTGTTCAACCTTGCTACCCTAACATTTGAAGATGGCATGCTGAACTTATATTAGTATAATATAGCCCCTAATTGGTCATATGTTACTTAGGATCAAGATAAGCGGCTTAGGTCTTAAGTGGTAGACATAATAACCAAATCTTTAGAGGTACCTTGTATCACTCTTAGCTAGTTGCCTCCATCATAAATCCTATGCTCACCAAGCTTAACCCTAAGCCCACAAAAGTCCTATGGTATCATTATGAACCTAATATATCCATATTTAAGGAAGATTTACTGGTAGATACATAAAAAATAAGAATATGAGTGCAAGAATATATGTTAAACTATATCATCCCATATGAGGTCTTATATTCGAAAAGACCTATCATTAAGTAAAGAAATAAATATAAATGCAAAGGTGCAGAATAAAAGTTTGGCATGTTAAAAATACAATAAAAATTTGATAAATTTAATCAATGAGTACAAATAAATTTAAGTAGAACAAGATGTAAGTCGCTGAAAGGATATGATGATTCCATGGGGATGAGTCATCATAGGCCTAACAAGTATGATAGAAATTATGCCTACAAGGCCAATTGGCATGTTGGAGACCTATTTAGCTTATGGAATAGTAAAATTAAACAAAAATTAAAAAGTAAGAGATGTTAGGCCCTAGGCTAGAGCCAACCTAATAAAGTCAAGCTTAAAATAGAGTGATCAAAGGACTTGGCCATAAGATTATAAACAATATTAAATGCTAATGATGAACCCAATAAATATAGTTTGTTTCTTATTTAGAATATATGTTTTTGTTAAGATTAGTTGTAGTTTTAGTGTGTTATACTATTTCAGATCTAAAATGATCAAATTACAAAAAAGAAGAGAATTATGAAGGAGAAAGCCACGATGCGCTACGGTGCGTTACAACACACTACGACGCACCACAACGCCAGACTGTACGAGCCTAGCTGCCGCAGCGTGCTACATCGCCAAACTTCTCGAGGTTAAACGCCACACCGCCAAACTATACGAGCCCAGCCACCGCAACACGTTACAGCGCCAAAACTCACTAATACACCAACCGCCGCAGCACCAGGCTGTATGAGCCTAGCCGCCGCAACGCACTATAGCGCTAGGCTAGTTGTTATCTCAGGCTCCACAGCGCGCCGCAGCGCCTGTCTGCCCGAGATCCCGGCAACGCAGCACGCCGTAGCGCGCGCCGAAATTATGCCTTGAAATTCTGCTTCAAGTCAGTACTAGGAAATCCAAAAACATTAATTTCTTCAGTTTCCCACACCAAAATTGATTGCAAGCAATGAAGACCTTCAATTCCAAGAAAAATAAAGAAATAAAATTGATTGAACTCCAATTCTCAAGATGAAATCAATGGCTGCTTGAAGGAGAGAAGGATCGAGAAGAGTATATAAAAGTGAAGAAGAAAAGCTTAGAGATACTTCTAATTTTTATTTTGGAAAAACACATCATTTCTAAGGGGAAACCCTAACCTTCAAGAAGGACCAAAAGGGCTGCTGCAGCTTCAAGGGACAACAGCACGGAGAGCAAGGGAGAAGACGGAGATTGAAGAGAAGATAAGCTTGAGAAACTGCTTACTGTTCCTACATATTGTACTCTTTACTCATATTTTCGCTTAAATTTCTTGTAAGAGCAATGTATGTTCTCATTATTTCTTGTAGCTTTCTTCCTGCTTTCATTGTAATGGCAGCCTACACCCCTTTTTTAGGAGGGTAGGGTTAGAACATGTAGTAAATCTTAGAAGGTGTGCATGTAATATCTTTTCTTTGTAATGAAATGTCAATTCGAGCTTCAGCTTTCTATGAATGATTGAATGGAATGGGTTATTGAATGATGCATATTTCCAAATATTTATTAAACTTAATAAATGTAAGAAAATTCTCATTGAGCTCAATGATCGCCATTTCTAGAATTTGTGCACTTTTGAGCATTAATGTTGTGAATGAATGTGACATCATTCACTGAGAGACAACAACTTGTGCATAATTTCTAGGCAATAGCCTCATCATTTGGGCCATGAAAAAATTATGAAAAATCTTCGAGCTTCATAGTCAGTTCATAACAATTGGATGATGCATGTTAAGTAGTGAACAAGGTAACATAGTTCACGTAGGTCATTGCCAATTCCAAGTTAATGTAGGGACTTGACGCATGTAGGCAGAGACCCATCTATAGAACTCCATTGCTCACCTTTGATTTATGCAAGGTAATATAGTGCGTTAAGCTATGAGCGAAGTGACATAAACTCATTTAGCTTCACAGCTCATTACTTTAGCTAAATCAAGAATTGAAGCGTGTGAGTCATAGATGGAATCAAGACTAAATGATCATAAATTAAAATATGGATTTTATCATTTAAACGTAAGAATGATTTCCACTCACAAAACGATCACAAATATACTTATGTGCTGAGATTGAACCCAAGTATGTTCATCTTAAGCACTAGGCAGGATCTAGCAAAACTAAATATCCAATTTGAAAAGCTAGATCTCTTGATAATAAAATGAAAAAAAAAATAACTCAACTACAACATGGAATTAGAAAATGAGTAATTATGCACACAACTATGAAGAACTATATGTTTGAATACTAACTCTCCACAATTTTTCCAACTTGATAACAAAACCAATTTAGATTAGAATTGTTAATCATATGAACAAAAACCTCAAACAGATAATTACTTGGACATTATTGAAAGTAGATATACTATAGAACAAATCACACACCGTTCTCAAAGGACGATAAATCCCGGGATCTCACCATCCTATATTACTTCAGACCATGTACACTTGTGTGCAAGCGTAGACTACGTAATTTCAGTCTGTCAGCTAACCTAGCATAGATACAAATATTATAAAGTCAAATAAGATGTAAAATTAATTAATATATGCATATCTACAAAAGCAAACTTGGAAACTAAGAATGGTGCAAGCTTATATCCCATATATAATCAAGGAAATCTTGTAACTAATCCAGATTTGTACAAGGAGAAATAAACATAAATTATGAATTAATGGTTTTTAAGAATTCATTTAATAATCTTAGAACTCAATCTATATCCTAAAGCCACCCATTCAATATAAGTATTAGGATCGAACCTAAAAGATCCCATATAAAGGCTTAAGAATAGCACATATGTTCTACTTTGGAAACTCCATGGCTTAAGCTAAATAAATATAAATCTCCTATAGACTTGTACTTCAAATTACTAAACTATGCTATACTAATACCTTACATTTGACCATAAAGCCATAATGAGAATATTAACCCATAGACCAAATTCTATAAAGCTACCTAAAATATTGTAAACTTGAGATCTTGCTAAGAGAATGTGATTACTCAAATCTATAAAACTTAAATTTAAGATCCTAATAGTAAATTAGACCAGGTGTACACCCAAGAATTGGTAATTTTAAGAATAGAAACATAAAATTGCAAGAAGACCCAAACTAGCCAAGTAGACTGTCTTGCTTTGGGATTTGGGTGGAGTAAATCCAAAATTCATAATTTATACAATTGATTAGTGAGTTAAGCTCAGAAAATGAGAAACTAATTCCACTTATGAGAATAGTAATATTAAGCTATTCAAACCATACTTAAAATATCCTGAACTTAAATTGAAAACCCAAATTCCTCTTATCTTAAATTTGTCTCTTAAAATAATAAGTTTAATGCACTATACTGTAAGCTTAGTTTTCCTCCTAAACGAATGTCAATTTCAGATGTGCATATCAATGAACTAACCTTATAGTAAGCAATGCAACTTATTGTTCCACCACAACCAAGGATGAACTTAACTTTTTTAGATGAATAATCATAAGCTTGGCATTACCCTAAAGTGTAATGTTCTCCAATAACATTTCATACTTTATTGTTATAATAATAAACTAAATTACCCTAACTTGAGATCATCCATAAGCCTCCGATAACACCTCAAAATTTATGGGAATGGCCATACCTCATTTAAATCAATAATAGGTTAAGTTAGAACATATTTCTTTATATGTTTCAGTAACTAAAATCCAAATCTCTACTCCATATAAGTATATGAACATAACCTACCTTAAGCTTAATTATTATAATATTTAATTATGAATAGAGCTTATAATAAACAAAATATGAAAAGATAAATTTAATAATTAGATTAGTGCTAATTGTATAAAGTAAATCATAAAAACATAAGATATGTAATTTTAAAACATAGCAAATGATTTTGGTGACAACCTCCAAAAACCTAACTTAATCATAAATTATAGATTAACCATTAAAACTGTAAGAAGCATAATTAAGATAAAATTAGAGAATCCCATTTAAAGGGATAACAAAAAATGAGAATAATTACTAAATCATAAACTAATAAGCTTTGCTATGCCTCTGATGTAGGAGGGTAGTGGTCAATGTGATATTATGGGAAATCATCCCCAAGTTCTGTTTGGTGTATAATCCCTCAGAACTAACTAGTTAAATACAAGACAAATTTCAATGTTCTTGATTTGTGACATGTTTGTGTTGTAAAAGGGGTACATATATATATATATATATATATATATATGTGTGTGTGTGTGTGTGGGCGCGCGCGCGCGCGTGTGGGTGAGTGTGCTTGTGTGTGTACATGTGTATGAAAATATGCTGTGACAAGTATTTTGGGAAATTGAGAGAAAAATGCTACTAAATAAAACTGCAAAAGAAATATGAAAATCTCACAAGTGAAACTAATTGCTAAAAATTAAATGGCAATATATGCTGTTATGATATCTATTTTGCAAAAACAATTGTGCCAAAGTATGAGTGTCATGAGTAAGATTAAATTATTTTAATGCTAAAATAATTTTAAAATGTAGCTATTTTTCTTTTTGTATTGTTTGTTTGTTTTACTTCTATGAACACCGATAACATATTAAGGGGCTGTTTGGAATATATGATTTTGAGTTTAGTGTAATCTGATTATTTATTATGTTTTAATTTTTCTGTTTAAAATAAAGTAATTTAAAGAGCAAGGTGTTTTGAATTATTTGAGAGGTAAGATTACCCCAAATAGGATTTTTATTATTTATTAAATAATTTGTAAAAAGATAATCGCTTCGCCGAACATTCTTAATTACAATGGCTTAAAATAGCACAGTTAAACATACAATAGAGAATCACTACAGTTGGATAAAACTGCAGTGATTCTCCATACAATATTTGTATAGTGAGAATTCTGTAAAGGAAGAAAGCAATTAAAAGCAGGGGGAAAAAGCAAACCTCTTCATAATGAAACCAACCAAGCAAGCAAGGAATAATACATGTTTCTGTTTCCGCCGCATCCATTCCTCGTCAAAATCTTCCAGCAACACTCGATCGATCTCATGGCTCCAGCTTCAACACCGGCAATATCAACTCTCTTTCTCCTGCTCCCTCTCTTCTGCGCCCTCCCCTTTTATAGTTCAACACTCGCATCCACCTGCAGATCCTACTGCGGCAACATAACCGTGGACTACCCTTTCGCCGTCCGCAATGGCTGCGGACACCCAGCCTTCGGCCAGCTGCTCTTCTGCATCAACGGGCTTCTGCTCTTCCACGTGCCTTCAGGCTCTTACCGGGTTCTCTCCATTGACTACGCGTTCCGTCGGCTGGTGCTCAACGATCCCACAATGTCCGATTGCTACACTCTCGGCACTTCCTCCCTCGGCTTCGTGGCCAACCGCTGGCGCACCCAATACCTGCGCCCCTCCCCAGACAACGTCTTCTTCCTCCTCGGCTGCCATCACGACTCTCCCCTCTTCCAGATCGGCTTCTCAGCCGGAAGCGCTTGCAGAAGGGAAGTCTCCGGCATGGCCTGCGAGGACTATTACCGATGCCCGGCGTGGGATGCCGGTGGGAGGGCGCGGGACTCGGCCTACGGAGCGGCATCGAGCCCGCCGGAGTGCTGCTCGGTGCCAGCAGGGGTGATTAGGGAGGTCAATCTGACATGGCTGAGGTGCTCGGCGTACAGCAGCGCTTACAGCCTTGCGCCCCTGCGGCCGCGGGGAGCGGGGGAATGGTCCTACGGCATTCGCGTTGCCTATTCCGTCGCCAGCGACGATGAGGCAGCTTGCCGATCGTGCCAGGTTTCCGGCGGGGCTTGTGGATTCGACGCCTCCTCCAGCTTAGGGCAGGTCGAAGACGAGGGCTCTGGAAGGGCGCTCCCAAGCCTTTTATGTCTTTGCGGAGACGGAGGCGGGACTGTTCCGTGGAACTCCACTTCCACTTGCGATTCTGCATTAGGTATTTCAACTTTAATTGGATATCTGATTTAATTTTAAACTCGTGTCAATTGTATTCATTATTAATTTCAGACTAGGCTTTGATATCTCCATACCAACTAAGTAGAAAACATAATTCAAAAATAAGAAAATACTAAATATATTTATTATTAAAATGAGTTAATATGAATTTGAAATAGGCTAGTATAAAAAAAGAATATGTTATTGTTAAGGAAATTGAATGGTGGATGACACTTGATATTCCATTGTATCTTGATATGAATAGCTCATAGATAAAATGAAAGTTCACTTGAACATGCTTTCGACGGGTGCGAAGAACATGTTTGTGTGATAGGTAAGTGGCACCAACATTGTCACAGAAATATGGGGCGGATGAAGAGAGAAAACCCAAGCTTAATGAAAATGTGCTTGATCTAAAAGGTCTCAGAGCTAGCTTGGGCAACTGCCTTATACTCAACTTATGTGTTGGAATGAGCAATGATGAGTTGCTTTTTAGAGGGCCAAGAGATAAGAGATGAACTAATAAATATAAGATAGACAGTCGTAGATCTTCTATTATCGAGGTTGCTCACCCAATCAGCATCAATGAAGGCACTTAATAACCGAAGAATATGTTCCACACATTAAGACATCATCAACATATATTAACAAAAAAAATTTGACAAATGAGTCACCAAAGAAAAGCATGTAGTGATCTAGCTTGTTGTTTTGGTAACTCATTTGAAGCACTTTGGTTGATAATTTTTGATACCGCACACGAGGCGACTTCTTGATACCATAAATTACGTTATTGAAGTGGCATAAATGATATGATTTGTCTGGATCTTGAAAGCTCGTTGGTTGAGCCATGTAAATGGTTTCTTAGATACCACCGTTGTGAAATGTATTGTTGAAATCAAGTTGTCGAACTTGCAAAGTTACGTCAATAGTAATAATTAGGTTTGCGGATTGGCAACGGACTAAATGTCTCAAAATAATCTATTCCGTAGTCTTGATCAAAACCTCATGACACAGGGCATTCCTTATAATATGAAAATGATCTGTTTGCAGCTATTTTTACTTGGAAAATATACGTTGGAATGATGAAATTGTAGGAAGGATGAAATGGAGCCAAGGTCTGTGTGTTATTTTGTAAAAGAGCAACAATTTTGTATGTCATTGCAGCTCTTCAGTAAGTGTGCTTTGCTGCTTGGTTATATGTTTGGGGAATATATTCACTTCTTAAATTGGCAAGACAAATGCACAAAAAGGATTTGGTTGTGTAAGCTTTGTTTGATGGATCCAATTTTAGAGTGAGTGATCATTCGATGAGAAGACATGATGGAAGGCGAATAAGATGGAAATAGCAGATGAATTAGGAAATTACTGATTTGGTGAATTTGGTTTCTGCAATAAAGATACATGAACATCAAGCGTTGGAAAAGAATGTAGGGGCTGCTCGGGTAAGGGTGAAGAAACATCACATGCTGGAAGTGGATCGGAGGACTGTGTATTTATTGGTGCAGTAGCAAAGAAGGATAGCTACTCGGGTAAAGGTGACGAAATGGGTAGATATTGTTATTGAAGCGAATGAGAACAAAGTTTCTTCAAAAATGACATGACGAGCTACATACTCTCTTTTATTTTTTGGATCATAGCATAAATAAACTTGATATCGACTAACATAGCCAAGAAAGATTCAAGGTTGAGATCGTGGTTGCAATTTTAAAGTTGTGCATGGTTTAATCTAAGGAAAGTACGAAGCTTATAATTAGGTGTGGTTTTATATAAAACAGTGAACGGAGGATGAAAATTAAAGAATTTTGATTGGATGCCGATTAATTAGGTAGTTGGCACTTTGGAATGAGTAATGTCAATATTTTGGTGTCATGGATGCTTTTCTAAGAAGGGTGAGTTCAAGTTCAACAATATGTCTATGTTTGCGTTCAGAAACATTATTTTGGGATGGTATGTACAGGAGAAGAACTGATGAAAAGGCCAAGCTTATCAAGAACAAATGGAAATGAACGAAATTCACCCTCAGTATCAGATTGAAAAACATAAAATATTGCAACCAAATAAATTTTCAACCATTTGCTTAAATGACATGAATGTTGGTAAGACATCAAACTTACATTTCAAAGGATAAACCAACAAAAACGTGAAATGGCATCAACAAATATCATGTAGTAACCATATTTGGAAACATAAATAATAGGGCTAGAACCCCATACATCAAAGTAAACTAATTGCAATGGTATAGTAGCTTTAATCCCAACTGTCAAGCTGAATATAACGAAGGCATGGTGGTGGATGGAATGTTGAGTTGCCGTAGAATGTGTTGGAGCGATTGAGAAGAAGGATGCCCACCCAGTCTCTAGTGCCATAAGGTGGCGATGGAAGCAGTACTAGAAAGAGCTTAGGGGAAAGCCATTGGTGGTGGGGTGGGAGGGTTGGTAAGCAATAGAGACCTTGATGTAGAGGGCCAAACTTTGAAGTCGTCTCTGTTGGGGTGGCTTTCACAATGCAAAAAGAGGGATGAAGCTAGATAAGAGGTTTTTGTTAATAGAGTGAACACAAAGAATATTATTTAAATGAAAAATTGAAGGAGGAAGACTAAACTGGAAGGCCAATGCGAGTGATAGAGAACCTTAACCATTCGCAGTGTGCGATTGGTCATTGCCAATACAGAGATCATGAATATGAAGTTATTTAATGTCTACAACAACATGATGAGTGGCGCCGGAATCAAAATACCATGGACCATTCGACTCAGCTATATATGATGCTTGTGTTTGAGAAGATCTGTTTGGCAGATAAAGAAGAAGACTCTGGCGATAGTAACAATCCGCTGCCATATGTTCTATTCGATTGCAATATTGACAGACTAACGAGGATCGTCCACGACCACGGAACCGCCCACAAGATCGGACTTGATCGGTGTTGACTTGCTGAGCTGCAGATTACGAATTGTGGGATATTGCAAATGGAGCTGCAGCCGTACTATTAGCGGAAGGAGGGAAAGTACTGCTGACATTTTCATAATACAGCATGTAGTAGTTCATCAGGATTCCAACAAATTTTGAAGGAGCCGCTATTCATGAACATATAGTATTATATATATTTCATAAAATTGTCTTGCAAATTGCAATGATATGAATGATTTAAATTGCTGCATGCATTATTATAGCCGTTTGTTTTCTCATGTCTCTATATTTTAAATTTCATGTTAATTAATTAGAATTAGATCTATAATATAATATATAATGTGCATATGATATGTTTAGGGAGCTCCGAGGGCATGATGATTTTCAAGCGAGCTTCAATACTTCATGGCGTGCTCGCAGGTATACTGCGACTCCTTTGTTTTGATGAATATATAAGAGCATACCGTAGTTAGCGCATGCTTTAATTTGCTTAATATTAATCCGATATTGCGTTCCTACGCAGGTTGGGTGGTGTACGCCGGCACTGCACTTTTTGCCATTCTGTAATAATTAACGACCAGTTAACATACATACTCATGAATAAGAGATCAAGAGCGTTCAAATTCATTTTAGGGCTGTTTGCCTGCATATTCTTAAGGTATGGTGCCATGTTATTGACATTTAATTACAAAGTTGGATCCTTCAATTGCTAGCCAATTGTTTCTGTGAGAGCAAATCTCACCGCCTCGCCATCCTCATTGCCATGGCTTTTCACATCTGTCGCACACCTCGTCCTACTTATTTTTAATTATTTAAAGAAAAATGCTATTTAGAATCGTTGATGTGGCACCCAAAAAAGTTTATTCAATGAAATTTTTTAGATGCATTCAATACAAACTTAAAAAATAATATTTTATATTATTTTAATATAAATAAATATACACTAGTGAAATATGTTCAAATTCCATTGGATGGGTGTGACGACCCGTGTCGTCATTAAATAGTATTACTGTTAAAAAAAAAAAAAAAAAACTTAGCAACTATAGTTTTTTATATCCCACTAAGCACTTTAACTGGGAGTAAGCTCAATTTGGACTTAATTTGGTCAAGTTATAACCAAAATAAGGTCAGACATATTTTAGTCTTTATATAAATTTCTAAGATTCAGATCCTGAATATTATTTCAGTTTATTGATGACATTAAAATTCTGAACTAATTAGCATTTTGAATTTTTGAATTTGGAGTTGATTTGACCAAGTTATGGTCATTTAAATTCTATGGGGTATTTTGGTCAATTTTCCCTAAAGTCAATTGAGAATTCTTGAGTTGACTTTTTGTTGTTATGTCCAAATGGGAAAACTAATACTACCACAGTGATGGGGTTATTTTCTTGAGTATTTTAAGACCCATATTACATATGTTTGGTTAAATAGGTAAAAAGTTATGGGAGTTTATTTAGGACCTACAATGTTATTAGGTTAAATAATCCCCGAATCGAATTTTTGAATTACGTCATTTGACTCCATTTATTTTTCTGAGTAAAATGAGACCTATATTCGATATGTTTGGATCAATATATTCAAAGTTATGATATCCTAAAGTTTAATTAAACAAATTAATTAATTAATTAATTAATTAAATATAATATTTCCATTCCCGAAAAATTTAAAATTATTTTTACACCTCAAAATTAAATTTTGACCAAAAATTTAGGTCCGAAACGTCAAAATTAGCTATGAGGGAAAATTTCAGATTTTTCAGAGCTCAAACGGATAAAAAATGCGCATAATACATTTGGAATTAAATTTTTCATAAAATTTTTAATTAAATTAGTATTTTTCGGAATTTAAAAATTCATTTATAAAAAAAAAAAAAAATTTACCACGTGGCGACACGTGGACGTGCTCAGAGCTTCGGGCGCTATGTGGAGCCTCGGATTGCCACGTGGCAGCATGCATGAGCTTTGGGCACCACATGGCAGCACCTCGTTGCATCGCGTCCCCAGGCGCCACGTGGAGTCTCGGATTGCCACGTGGCAGCATGCATGAGCTTTGGGCGCCCCATGGCAGCACCTCGTTGCACCGCGTCCCCATGCGCCACGTGGTAGCACCTCGTTGCACCGCGTCACCATGCGCCACGTGGCAGCACCCTGTTGTGCTACACGATCACAGATGCCACGTGGCAGACACGTGGCGATCTCACATTGCGCCGCATCATCGGGTGCCACGTGGCAGCACCCTGTTGCGCCGCGCAACAGCGGATGCTACGTGACGACACGTGGCAGCACCGCAGCGCCGACGCACAGGCGGCTGCCACGTGTCACGCCGGGATTTGGCGGTGGCAGCGGCGGGGCGGCGACGGAACTTATGAGGGGGGCTCCCTTGCATATTTAAAGGCCTCAGTGAGGCCGAGGGGAGGGCACCTTCAGATCGTCGGAAGATCGCCGGAGTTCGCCGGAAAAAGCTCCCGAAGTTCGCCGGAGGCGGAGGTTCGCGTCAGGTACGTCGGAGAAGATGAACAGTAACTGCCACGTGGCAGCCACGTTGTAGTTCGAAGGTCCACAGTGCCACGTGGCAGACATGTGGCGGCTTAGCGGTTTCTGTCTGTATACGTGGCAACCACGTGTCACCAGGTGACACGTGACAGATTTCTGTGTAGTCGCAGCCACGTGGTCGCCACGTGTCAGCTACATGGTCGCCACGTGGCACCCGCCATCCACAGTTAACGGATTCCGTTAACAGAAAGAGAATATTCTTGGAAGATTCTCTTACCGTTAACGTTAACGGTAACTTAACGGAAACCGTGAACGGTAACGGAATATTCCAAAAATAGTAAAAATTTAGAAAATTCCTAAAACTTCAAAAATTCATATCTTTCAAAATAGGAGTCCAAATATAGTGAAATTATATATCAAAATGATCAGAAAAATTCAAGGATTCTGAAAATATTATCATATTTTTGATTTGACCTCAAAATTTTAAAAGTTATTTTTGCCTCGTAAAGCGAGCTATTTTCGAATTTTAGTAAAATTGCCGCCGTTGTGCCCATAATCACCCGAATAACTTAAATAAACAATAACTAATAATTAAAACTTGCACACTCCTTTTTGTGCCTCATAAAATATGCCAAAACTCAAATTTATGCTAAGTAACCTTATTAGGAGGATTAATCAACTAATCACTAACTAGTCTAATTTTTAAACTATGCATGTAACTTGGAAATCACGTAAGAAATGTACTGGATATTTTCTTATATTTATGGTTTTACTCACTTTCTTTTGACGCTTTAGCACTACTTTGAGCCTTAAATTCAGTTATAGTTATACTTTCTTTTTTATCAAATACTGTCACTATAAATGTTGAATGAAATGTTTTGATAATGCATGCATCATTTTTTTTTTGTTCTTGAAACGGTGGCTTGGGTGGGAATTATGACGGGGCTAGCCAAGATGGGAGATAAGGGAGCGTGCTGTAGCCTACGGGGGGCACAGTACGGTATTATGTTACGATATGAACTCATATTCTGTCTGACCCCAAGGTTCTGTGTTTGCCCAGTAGGGCAAATTGTTTACGATTATGCTTACTGATGCAAGATATATCATACTGATTCCTATGACATATTTTTGATAAAATTCAATATATTTTTGTGAATTTTTTTTTCTTATGAACCTAACAAATTGCTTTACAGGATAAAACTTTCGCATATCCTCCTGTATTTATACCTTTATTGCTTACCGCTAACGCTTTTATAAATGTATGCTTATATCTTGTATTTAGTCTACGGGACTAACCGGCATTCCAACGCCCGCACTTTTATGTGCCAGGTCAAGAGCTAGTGGAGATCGAGGTAGCTGAGAAGTGAGGAGGAGCGGCTCAGCATATCTCTTTTATTTTCTTTTTCTTTATGTTGTTGTATTTAATTAAACTATGTGATGTAATCTTATTTTAATTGAATGGATGATCTCATTTCTGCTTACTTGCTATACTACTTAAACTGCTCAATCGGATTCCTCGACGGGGAACCTCTAATATTAATCCGGCATGACGAGGGTCCCCACAATGGGCTTTTTTGAGTGCCACGTCAGTAGGTCTAAATAGCATTCCTCTTATTTAAATACCATCCCATTTTCCCCAACACTTCACCCATAAACACCGATCCATCACCATGCGCCGACTATAAATGATTAAAATTTTATATTTTCTTAATTATAAAATAAATTTTATTAGTTTAAAAGACAAAATAATTAAGAAAATAATTTAAAATAAGATATTGGGCAAAACTAATTTTCTTATACATTTGGATTCCTCTTATTTATAATGGGGAAAAAGTTCATAATCTTAGAATTAAAATAAGTTAAATATGAAAAAAAAAAAAGAATTAATTTAATTAAAATATTATTATTTAATTAATTTAAATTTGGTAGAAAGAACAAAATTAAAAGGAAAATGAGATTTATACATCATTTCAATATAAAATTTAAAAATAATATTTGTATCATTTTACTGTCATAAATAAATGCTAGTGAAATGATGTCCAAATCTCATTGAATAAATCTTTTTGAGTACCACGTCATCGAGTCTAAAAAGCATTTCTCAAATTAAAATGATAGGTATTGCTTACAAAATAGCGCACAGTATTTCAACCAATAGACTTCGCAAAAATCTTAATGAAATCACGAGAATTATAACCACAATTAGATCAAATCATGAGAATAATAATTGTCATTATATTAAGTCAAATAAATCCAACGTTTGGATTCAAATTAGAACGATTAAGATGCAGACCGTCAGATCGAACCGTTGATTCAACGATCACCTTTTATTAATATCATGTAAAGGATATTCGCCATTAGATCTAATTCAACAGTCATGAGGACTTACATAATTAGCATAGTTAATTGTAACAATTGGATATCCAATTTAGATGAAACAGTTATAAGTTAATTGTAACATATGATATTGGAGTTAATTTGCACAAACATAAAAAAATTGTATTATTTTAATATTATTTAAATATTATGAAAATTATGAAAAATATTTTAATATTAAAACTCAAAAATAATTGCGTATTTGGATTTGAAAATTTTCTAAACAATGAATTTTTCTAAATTAATTATTAATATTTTAATTTTTAAAAATTAATATAAAATAAAATATATATTTAGAATACATTTTTCATAAAATGTTGACTCAAAAGAAAGCGTACTTGTAACTAGTAAGTTTAAATAATAATAATAAATTAATGAGATAATTTTTTTCATTTTCATTTTTCTTTCGCACTACACCCTCTCTCCTCATTGTTCATCTTCGCATTCTTCGCCTCCCATGCGTCTGTTGGCCATGAATAGAGACACGTCGCTGCTACTAATGGCAAATGGTATTCCCATGATCCAGCGAAGTCAAGAATACAGAGCATAAGCAAATCTTCGAGCACTTGATTCACCCTTTCTGTTTGGCCATCTATTTGTGGATGGAAGGCGGTACTTATGGCCAAAGTCGTTCATAAGTCTTGATGGACAGCTTGCCAAAATTTTGAGGTAAATCTACTGTCTCTATCTGAAACGATTGATTTAGGAATGCCATGAAGTTTGATAATTTCTTTGATATAGATTTTAGCAAGCTTCTCAACTGAATCTGTTTACCGAATAGGAATGAAATGTGCAGATTTAGTTAATCGATCAACTATCACCCAATTGTATCTGCTCCAGACTTGGCTCGAGGCAAGCCCATTACAAAATCCATTGATATATCAAACCACTTCCATTCGGGGATTTCTAAAGGATGAAGAAAGCCACTAGGTCTTTGATGCTCAGCTTTCACAAGGTTACATACATGGCGTTTAGCTACATATTCAGCTATACTCCTTTTCATGCGAGGCCACCATAACGACTACTTCAAGTCTTGATACATCTTTGCACTCCCTAGGTGAATTTGGTATCCAGATCCATGACTTTCAATTAATACTTTTTGCTGCATGGATTTTGAAATCCACAGATGATTTTTTTGATAAATAGCACCTTTATAAAAGTGGATATCTGTTTTGCTACCACATTCTATTGCTTGTTTAAAATTCAAGTAATCATCATCTTTGGTTTGGGTTATAGAGACATCTTTATGGAAAGTGAGTTCAATATTGCTCATTGAGATTATCTCACTTATCACACTTCCACATATGGGTTTGATATCTAACCTTTTAAATTCTTCATTTACTGAGCTGGTTACAATTATGGCTGTCAAGGTAGCATGACGACTAAGGGCATCGGCTACAACATTGGCTTTTCTGGGATGGTATTGAATATCCAAATCATAATCACTGATTAATTCCAACCATCTCCTTTGTTTGCAATTAAGCTCTCATTGGGTAAATATATACTTTAAACTTTGATGATCTGTAAATATGGAGCACTGAACTCCATATAAGTAGTGACGCCAGATTTTTAGGGCGAAAACTACTACCGCTAATTCTAAGTCATGAACTGCATAATTTTTCTCGTGTGACTTCAACTGTTGAGATGCATATGCTATCACTTTGCCTTCTTGCATAAGCACACACCCTAGGCCGGTTCCAGAAGCATCTGGTAAACTTGATAATTTAACCCTTCTTTGGGAAGAACTAACAGTGGTGCTGAAGATAAAGCATCCTTAAGTGTTTGAAAAGCTCTTTCACATTCAGGTGACCAAATAAATGGGACTGCTTTTTGAGTCAATTTTGTTAAGGGAGAAGCAATTTGGGAAAAACCTTTAACAAATTTTCTATAATATTCGACTAATCACAAAAATCTACGAATTTCTGTAACTGATTTTGGTTGAGCCCAATCTTGTATCGCACTAATCTTTTGCTGATCCACCCTGATTCCTTGAGCATCTACCAAATGCCCCAAAAAGGATATTGAGCTTAACCAAAACTCACATTTAGAAAATTTAGCATATAATTCATGTTCTCGAAGCACTTTCAGTACTAATCTCAAATGACTTTCATAATCTTCTAAGGTTTTTGATAGATAAGGATATCGTCGATAAAAATAATAATGAATTTATCCAAATATGACTTTAGGATTCTCTGCATTAAATCCGTAAACATAGATGGTGCGTTTGTGAGACCAAAAGACATTATAAGGAATTCGTAGTTCCCATATCGTGTACAAAACGCAGTCTTCTCCACATCTGAATCCTTGACTCTCAACTGATGGTATCCAGATCTCAGATCAATTTTTGAAAATATTATTGCACTAGACAATTGATCAAAAGAGATTATCTATTCGAGGAAGAGGATATTTATTCTTAATAGTTACTTTGTTTAGTTCTCTATAATCTATGCACATCCTCATAGATCCATCCTTTTTCTTTATAAATAAGACTGGAGCTCCCCATGAGGACATGCTAGGCTTTATAAACCCTTTGTTTAACAAATTTTGCAACTGCTCATTTAATTCTTGTAACTCTTTAGGTGCCATTCTATATAGAGCTTTTGATAATGGCTGAGTTCCCGGAACTAAGTTAATCACGAATTCTATTTCTCTTGGCCGGTGGTAGTCTAAGTAATTCTTCAAGAAAAACATCTTTAAATTCATTAACTACTTTAATATCAGAAATAGAGACTTTATTCTTACTGTCTCCCATCATGGTGACCAAAAATGCCATAAAACCCTTGTTCACTAACCTCTCTGCCTGGATTACATTAATTAAAGAACTATTAGTGCTAAACCTTCCTATAAATGTTTCTGATGTATCCGGAGTTTGCAAGATAATCTTTTTCTTCTGACATTTTGTAATGGCATTATGCATACTAAGCCAATTCATGCCTAGTATGATGTCGAAGTTTGCTATGGGTAATACGATTAACTTGGCTTGGAAACTATTGTTATTAATCGGCACTTGGAGGTCACAAAATTTGATTGTACTAAGTTGGGTTCCAGATGGGAGTCCAACAGTTAAGACCTTTGCGAGTTTGTAGAAATGTAATCCTAATTTCTTAGCAAAATTCTCAGAAACAAATGAGTGGCTAGCCCCAGTATCAAATAATACATTGCAGGGCTCTTTTTTAATGCATATAGTTCCTAATTTAATCAAATTTAAATAAAGGATGTTTTAATAAAAGAATTTAATGATGTAAGTATAAGAAAATATTATAAGTGTGTACCTGAGACTACGTTGTTGTCCTCAGCTGGTTCCACAGGGGTAAGATTATACACCCTAGCTTTCCCAGCAGGTCGATTGTTTATTGGGTTGACCCTTTGTAACTTCTGAACTGTGGGTCTAGCAGTATACTGAGTTTTAGCTGGAGGTTGTTCCGGTGCAGGAGTTGGCGGCATGAGAGCCATCGGTGGCTCCCTTGAGTTAATAGGAATTGCACGGAACACTTTATTTTAACGATTACGATTGATCGGCACTCCATTAATTGTCTCAAAGGCTTTACATTGTTCATATCGGTGGCCTTGGCGACCACAAGTAAAACACCAATGATCAAAATGATAACATTTCCCGTAAGGATGAGGTCGTCGATAATCCGGCTTTTTGTTGTCAGTTTCCTTAGCCTCCATTTGATATGCCCTTCCCTGATTTTGGGGATATCGCTTGAAACCATGAGTGCTATTATTCACATTAAATGCCTTTCATTTCATTTCTTTAACTGATTGGTGGTGCTCCACCACCCTTGCTAATTCAATTATCTTCTCAAGTTTAGTGTGCTGAAGTGGAACCACGTGATTCTTTATAGATTCACGAAGTCCACATTCAAATATGTATCATTTATCAGCTTCAGTTGGTGCTAGATGTGGAGCAAAATGAATGAGTCTTCTAAATTCTGTAACATAGTCAGCCACGGATCGACTTCCTTGAGTTAATCTTAATAAGGAGTCGCCGATGATGTTTTTGGCAGACGGTGGTACAAATGTCTCCTTGAAGGCCTGAACAAACCAACTCCATTCTATTTCTTCTAATTCAAATTCTTCAAAGCGTGTTTCTCGTAATTGTTCCCACCAATGTTCTGCTTCTCCTTGAAGCAAGTGAGTAGCTAATCTGACAGACTGGTTGCTTGAACATCCGAGACTTGTTATATTCTTCTCTATGATTTTCAACCATGCTATTATATCCATAGGGGATTCAGATCCATTAAATGTAGGCGGCCTTAACTTTAGGAAACTATGTAATATTCCATCATTGGAATGTCTATTCTGGTTAAATTGGACTGTTGGGGATGCAGAGGATGTGCTGGCATTGGCTGATGGGAGAGCATACACCAACTTTTTTATAGCCAATGCTTGTTGATTGAGTGTATTCATAACACTCCTCATAGATACTGATTCTTCTATATTATTATCATTAGGAACTATGACCTCATTAATAGAAGTTCCCACATTATTTGCTGGAATTCTGTTAGGGGGAGGAGTGCCAACTGGCACATTGTTAGGCGAAGTTGCTGGATTCTTTTTCTTGAAAATAAAAATAAAAATAACTATCTTTAGGTGAAACATAAAACTTTTATTCGCTTTTTATTTATTCTTCCTTGAAACATATTACAAGATAAAAGAAAGTACATTATGCCCATTACATGATAGAACTGACTATTTTACTAGTCCCATCCTATATACTTAGAAAAGAATGCTATATGGAAATCTTCATAAGTAAGTTCACGATGTTCTTCTTGAAGTTTCTGATATAGGCTACGGTGTGAATCAATCCACCATTCCTTTGCTTGATCTCGTAGAAAACATAATACTACTTTTACTTTAATTGGCCATTCCATAACACCAAATATGTGGTCTACCCTTGCGAGCCATTCTTTAGCTAAAATTGGAAAGTTAAGGCCTCTATATGTGCCTTTCTTTAACAATTTGTTTATTATTTGAGCTCCTTGCTTAGACACCGCTTCGATGGATCTCCCTTGCTTTATACCCAATTTGTCCTCGTACTTCCAGATTACCTCAAATTCTTTCAAGTAAGTCATAAATGCCATACTAGTTTATCCTTTATACCTACAATTATAATCAATTTCCCTTAGTTTGTTGAGCGTGTATATATATATATATTATAGACATTTACTCCTTAGTTTCTTACTATGGTGTTCTCATCCCTTACTTTACTCTAAGTTATACTTATAATGATATGGATGTTGTCTCAAGTGTTCATTTAGTGACTAAATAGCAGAAGAACAATCCATTAGGTAGAGAGGAATACAAATTCCAATCTGACACCTTATGAAATTTTTTAATACCAATTGTGGTGGCCCTGCCCCACTGTGGTCCTGTTAACTCTTAAGTTAACATGATTACGGTGGAGGGGTCATCTAAGATAAGGACCTTGCTTATGAATAGGTTAGTGACTAATACTAACCTATTATAATTAATGATTGTCATTTCTCAAATGATATTACCACTAAATAAAAATAAAAGACATGCAGAGTGCGGAAGCAACATCTATCTATCATATAAATACAATAGTACATAATAAGTAAGTAAAGAGCTGAAAGTAAAGTTTGACCCTGTATTATTATAATATTTAAATAGTTTAAAAAGACTGAAATAAAACCCTCATCCTCACAAATATATAAAGAAACTAAGAATCTTCAGGTACACACTCCTCCTCCACAGGCAGATCTCCTGAAGGCTATATAACTCCAAATAGCTCAGAATCTATTATTGTCAGTTTCACAATGATAGGGCCCCAGCCAACATAGAAAAAATTTTAGTTAGACAATTGTCTAAGTACATTTTAGGGTAATCAATTTATATAAGTTCATCAGATATCACCATAACAAGTAAGAACAAAAGCATAGTAGGAGCAGTAAGCGTAAGAAAGAACAATACAAAGTTATAAACAAACAGTTTATAACTGAGACAACTAGGAAGTCAGTACATACCTCCTCCAAGCAACTACAACAAGGTTAAGTAAGTGTAAAATAAGTAACTAGAAAGAAAATACATCCTAAACATGCTTATAATCAATCCAAAACTTATGCTAGTTAACATAAAAGTAAATAAAAATATAAATCAAGTAAGTAACTAAAAGTGAACTAGCATCCTATAAATATAAATAATAAGTAAAACTAGTATCCTATAAGTAGAAGTAAAAGTTAGCAAATGCTGAATAATAGTAAGTAAGTAAGTACTAAAATGTAAACTAAAGTAGTAAGTATGAACTGAAATAAGATAAGCAATTTAAGTTAGAAATGTACTTAAATAAGTAATGCCAACAAAGGGTATAAAAGGATGTAAGGCATGAAGTTTATAGTCTAACGTATACCATCCTAGCTAATTTTTTGGCCTAGGATATGGTTAGACTCACTTTAGACAGACATATACCGCCCTAGCCTAACATAGGTATAGGTTTGGCCTGTACTAAAGTCTAGGTACATGAAAAATGCATACTAATTAGGCTACATTCTCATAATCAAATTTTTAACTTAACAATGATGATGACATATGAAATGTTGATTATGCAAAACCAGTTGACATGAAACACTTTTCAAATATCTATGTATAATACATGTAAACAAGGTGTAGGCGCAAAACAAGGTAAGCATGAACAGCAAAATCAAAGTGAGCAAGAGACTCAACTAGGACACATGTGATATCCATTTGTTGTGTACTTTATTCGTTCTATCTATTCTAAGTTACATAAGATTCAGAATCATCAATTCTTACACAGTCTATAACTTAAAATCATGACCTTATAAGTTGGAAAATAATTAGAACTGATCAGGTTCTAATCTTATTAAATTAATGTCGACTATACAAGTTAAATAATAAATCAAACGTCCTATTTTAATGTTTTATCATAACCCCAACTGTAACAACCCTTGTTGTTACCCAAGCTTAATCTGAATTAATTAAGCTAAACCAACCTTTGAATTTCATTCCATTGGACTCATTGGGTCATCTAAACCTAAACCTAGAAGTTTGGAATCATTTGGAGCTTAAATGGAAAATTTGGTATTTTTGGGTATTTTGAACCCTAGAAAATACCTAAAATAAATTGATCTCCAAACCAAAATCTGAGTTTATTTTTGAATTCCTCACCCCCAAATTAGCTAAGGGTGAAATTTTAGGAATTTTTGGAGGTCATTAAATCACATTTTGGATTTAATTTAAATTGGTTCAATTGTAAATTAGGGTTTTAAATTTTCCTAATTACAAATATACCTTCCAACGGTCGGTGGGTTTCCAAACAGTGGGCACCATCCGAGCCGTTCATTCCGCGGATTCAATCCAACAGCCCGCGCCTTTGATCAGATCCGCCTCATCTCGGCCGTTCCACGATTTCGAGATTCTAATCCGACGGTATCCAATCCACCCGCCGTAAGTATCCTCGATCAGCCGTTAGATCACTTGATCTAATCCAACAGCCGATCTTACCTCCGCGGTTCTTCGTTAAGTATCGGGAGATTAGGACCGTTCTGCCTCAATGGTCGATCAATCAGACAGTCCCGCGCACCCCGAGCACTGTGGATCATCGTCCACCTCTCAACCCATCTGCGTCTGGTTCCCCCCCCCCCCCGACAGCCAGGATCCTCTCAGCAGCATGGCAGTACGAGAAAAGTTTAAATTCCTCTCCTGCCCTCGGCGCATTCGTCTTGCTGGCTGCCATCTTCCCAAATTTCCCAAGGCCGTTGGCCCAAGCCTCTCCCTTCGGTCCGAGCTTCCCTCCATTGCCCGAGCTCTGGAAGCCACCCCCATAGCCCCCTTGGCCTATAAATACCTTGGGAGAATCATAGTGAGTCCCTTTGCTCACTGTAAACCCTCAATTGGCGGCTAGAAACCCTTGGAGCTCTCGTCTTCCTCGGTGATCTTTCCCGTCGACCCGAAGGCTTGAACCGCTATTAGAGGGCCCGTCTGGTGTTCAGACCCCCCTGTGAAGCTTCATCTAGGAAGCTTCAGCGCACCTCAATTCCCCTCGGCCAAGCCTGCAGCCCGACTTGAGGTACAACCTTCCCCATTAAAATTTCCTTAAGCTCAATTTAATTCTGTCTTCTAGATTGAGCCCTAGATGTCGTCTAGAGCACCTTAGCCACTTAGGGAAACCGTGGTAATTGTCGTCTGGGGCTAAGCTAGCTCGAATCGATCGATTGAGCTAGCGTCCGAGCCATGACTGAGTCCGAGTAAGGACCCAGCGATTGGCTGCGCCCCAGGTTAAGATTGTATGGGGGTTCGACTCGCCTCACTTCCCTGAACGTGTAGGGATCGAACCCCGGTCGAATTGAGGCCTCTGTGAGGTGAATTGTCTCCTCACAGTTGGCCTAAGACGCCTTATTGAAAGCATCTCAGTTGAGTAGCACCCCATCGATCTAGAGGGATCCATATGGGGGTTCTTGGTCCAATCGATGCGTCTCGACGCTAGGAATGTTTATGGATCGAGTTGAGCCACTGCCGTTGCCAAAGCGCCGAGAATTTCAGCGTGGAAGTCTGGCTGACTCGGGACCCGTCGAGAGGAGGAAGACGAAGTTGTGGGTCCTGGGCCGGGCCGACCCGTGACCCGCGCAGTTCTGATTTTGGGCCGCGTCTATTTAATAATTATCGGAAGACATTTTTAATAGTTGTCAATTAAATTAATCAAACCCTATAGTTTTAATTTAAATAAAAATACAGAATAAATTATTTAAATAACTTTGTCTATACTAATTCAAATGGTATGATCCAATATATCATTTGAATCAGAAAAATACAAGGAATCTAAATATAAAATAAAATCACAGATTCAACGGTTGGATTTAAAATACTTGCTTAAGCCTTTACTGTTTTTAATTAAATCATATTAAATTCAACAAATATCCAAATATGGAAATTAAGGATTCTAATTACTCATGTGACCATAGAGAATAATTAGAGACCCTTAAAACTAATTTTGGATATTTATTTTTCCTTAATCAGTCTTTAATTACCCTAATTAATGATTAGTAAATTTAACCTTAATTAAGTCTTAAATTTAGGGTAAGTAAATCCTTAATGCTATATCAAGTCTATTAGAACCTAAGTGTAAGGTTGAATTACCCTAAAGATGCCTATTTTCACTATTCACCCTAATGGGCTTAATTAAGTAAGTAGTGATAATTAGTCTAATTAAGTGGTCAAAAATCTGAGATGAGTGAAATTCCTAATCTATTAATCAATATGAAACACATTAAAATAGATTTGGATTAATTTGGATAAGCAAACTCTAAAATCCCAATTTTAGCCTTAAGAGGGGTATTTTGGTCATCTTGACCAAAATATGCTTAAGTGCCCTAAAACCTTGGGAAATTCAGTAAATCAACTCAAAATTAGATTATTAATGTCCCTCTGAACTCTCCAGCTAATAATGTCAATAATATTCATATTAAACTAAAGAATCTTCATTTAGTCTTAATTAAAAGACTTATATCTTGTGTGATCTTAAAGGGGGTCACTATTGCCCTAATAATTGCACCCAAAAATTGTAGATGCTAAGATCTCACATTAATATGTTCAGTTATGTTAACTTATGAGCTTAAAATTCTAAAAGAAATAAAAATGGAAAATTCTAAGTTAAAATCTAGCTTAAAATCTAAAGTGATCAAACCTCAGATCATTATATCTTAGATCTTAGACTTAGATATTCAATTTGAATTAAAATCATCTCCAATTGAAATTCTTTAAATGATTGATTGTTTAATCTTTTGAAACCTTCCATGTGGGTATAGGATGATTCAATCTATAAGATAATGAAATTATCTTAAAGATTGAATATAGATCTTAGATTCTCAGGTTCTTAATCGATTTATTTTATCTTATAATCAGTAGAATAACCCTTCACTAAGTTCTTAGTTCCTGGATCTTTCAGCTTATAGGATTCTATATCTTATTTTGGGAGTAAAGGTGAACCCTAGATCCTAGTTAGGATACTACCTTAGATTTACGATTTGAACTCAAAATTGGGGTCTAAGTTCTAAATCTTTAAATCTTGATATACTTAATCAAGATTTGGGTAAGAGAGTAAAATATTAATAAATTAGGTTGTTGATTTACTTACTTAAACTATATAGTCGTCACATAATTTTGGATTAGAACTTGTTAAGTTCTAATATTAACTTTAAGGACATAAATCTAAGATTCTACTCGATAGCTAGATATTAGAGATCATAAACTTGTACCTTCTCAGAGTAGCTAGATTTGGTAATTAGATAACATCAGATATCACATGAGTTTAGATTGAGTCCCTTGCTTACTTTGATTTGATTTGCTTGGCATACCTTGGTTATTGAGCCTTATTCCTTGAGCATAATAGGAAAATTTACGATATGGATGATACATCCTAAGTTAGTATTTGAATTTCATATCATTCAATTTTGTCTTGTTTGTAGTTGATAGAATATGTCCTAGCTTAGTCTACCTCTTCAGTAATAGTATTGTATAGATTGGACTCAGACCTAGCATATTTGGATGGCTAGGCTAGGAATTGATTGATTGATATTGGAGGCCCTGTATGGCTTATTGGCTGGTATGGCAGTACTTTGTCTTAGGCTTATTGCTACTTTAGCTAGATTGTACAGTATTGTTTTCCATTTTGCTTTGCCACATGCTTCAGTGGCCTTATTTTTAGTACTTGCTCACTTTGCCACATGTCTCAGTGGCTTTACATTTCATAGATTGCTTTACTTTTGCCACACGTCTCAGTGGCTTTTCTTTTCCTTTTCTTAACTAGCATGTTGTATGTATACTCATATGGTTTACTTATATATTGGCATGTTTAGGATGTTAGAATTGCATATTTTCAGTACTTGTGTTTCTTTTACTCGGCATGTGTTAATATGATCATAAGCATGCTAGGTTCAGAATTGTATTGTAGTTGCTGTTTCTTTTGGCTCTTAGCTTCACCTTGTTTATTTTACATTGTATGTTCTTCATACTAATTATTGGCTATAAATGGATAGTTTATAGTTACCCATTTCTTTCGTAGCTTGTTGCACCTATTACTGCTTGCATGTTTAGTTAGTTTAAATGTGATATCTTTAAAATATTCAGTTCATTAAAATAGCCTAAAATGTATTTAGACGATTGTCTAACTGTAACCTTTTTGTTTTGTTGGCTGGGGCCCTGGTATTTGTGATACCGACAAATGTCAGATTCAGACATGTTCGTGGGCAGTGTCACAGAAGAGGAGCAGATTCAGGAGGAGGATCGTGCTACTGCTGTTTAGTTAGATATTGCATTTTATTTCAGTGAGATTGAGAGACATTTTCATTCTCTTTAAAATTCAGTTTGTAATAATTAATTATGGATGTGTTTCATTTCTGTATTTCGATGAGTTACTATATTCTACTATGTATGCTTGTGGATGTTACTACTCGCCTATTGCTTCCGCCACTTTGATATATATATATATATATATATATATATATATATATATTGATGAATGTATAGCACTTGGTGATAAGTCCTTGGCTTAAGGCAGGTTGGGTTTACCTAACTTTACTTAAGTTGGGGATTTGCCACAGTTGGAGCACCGTACTTCCTTGTTGTCAGTACGAGGGCCCCACAGTTAGTATCAGAGAACACCATAAGGTGTTAGAATGGGATCTATGATTCCTTTCTACCTAATGGACCGTTCTTCTAAAATACAAACATCAATATAGGTGACATCCATAATATAGTAGTGTCAGTAACTCTATGCAAAATATACGAGGAGAATACTCCCATCCTAATAATTTAGTCATCTGGAGTCTAACACAAATATAATAAAATTCTGTCCTCAGAGTCAAATGAATTCTGAAGAGTCCGATATAGACTATTATCAGCGTGCCTTCAAGACTGTTTAGAGCTGTAGCTTCAAGTGGAGGCAGGAAAGCAACTGGCAGATTGAAGGAGTTTCATCAAAAGGGATCTTAGTCCTGGAGAAGCTTTACAGCAAGCTGTATATCGAGAGCTCAACTTTCCCATATACGCACAGGAGTGGTTGAGCCGAGTGGAGTCCATTCTGATACACATAGGGTGTCCTGAGTCACCTTATGTAGATATTGTGACAGACCTAATGGTGGATTACGCCGGAGTTTAGTGGTATGAGACCATGGCAAGGCTCGAGAAGAAGCGTAACAGGAAGCATCGGGAAGTCACTTTTGAGGACTTTTGTGTAGCCTTTAGGGCAGAGTACATTGATAATATTTGAGTGATAGTTAGGATAAATATTATTTTATTCTCAAGCAACCTTATTAGATTTATAGTTTTGGCATTGTAATCCCTTATTTCTATAATTAATAAAAGATTTTGATTTCTCTTCCTTAGAGTAAATTCTGAGTTTGTCTTTTTCTTTAAACTTAAACTAGAATAGATTTTGGATCACCACCTACCGTTACGCCTGTCAAGAACACTGTAACCTCTAGTAGTTCTAATGATAAGGTGGCTCATCTGCGAGCCATGGTGACAACTCTGTTGGAAAATCAAGCTCAACAGGCGCTCGTTATGCAGGAATTACTAAGTGCTCATGCAACTCCAGTCACTGTCGCTGCTCCTACAGTATATGCTCCACAAGCTGCTTCTTCTTCACATCATTCGGCGGATAATCTACTTCACAATTTTCTGAGGTTAAGGCCGCCAACCTTCGGTGGGAACCTGTCACCAATGGATACAGCCGATTGGCTGAAGGCTGTGGAGAGGGATCTCATTAGTCTGAAGGTCCCAAACTCGGAAGCTGTCCGCCTCGCCACCCGTCTGTTTTATGCAGAAGCCGAATACTGGTGGGAAGAGATCCGAAATACCAAGTTCGTTGACTACGAGTTAGAGGACATCCTTTGGGATGAGTTCGTCGAGGCCTTCAAGACTGAATTCATTCCCCGATCCGCACAAAACATTATTGCAGACACAATCATGAGGTTGACTCAGGGGAGTCGTTCAGTAGCGAAATACGAAAGGGAATTTTGTAGATTGATTCATTTCGCACTAGAAGTTACTCATTTTGAGTTAACTAAGTGCCACCGCTTTCTTTGTGGACTCCGAGGTTCACTGAAGAACCAGATCATGCCGCTCTGTCTGACTAGTTTCTTCAAACTAATGGATACGGCTAAGGTGATTGAGCATCACCAATCTGAAGAGGATCTTAAGCAAAAAGCGCAAACAACTCTAAACCTGCGGGGAAACTTCAAGAGACACGGATCTAACCATGCAAAAGTATATCAGCTAAAAGCTGCACCTACTGCCGAACAAACTCAAAACTATACTAAGCCACATCCGTATGGCAAGTGTTACCATTTTGGCCAGAGGTATTTCAATTGTGGGCGTACAGGCCACCGGTTCTATCAATGCGACCACACGGAGATAGTAGACGGAGTTCTAATGAAGCCTTACCATAAGAAGCAAGTGTTCCAAACAAATCCACTGAACTGGAGAGAACCAAATCTGGCTATAATGCCAGCCCCTGCTTCTGAAGTTGCTCACACGCAAACACCAGCCCCCAATTCTCAGAATTATCAATGACGGTAGTCTAACAATCATCCTGCTGGACCTGCACGAGTATATGCATTAACTCCTATTGAAGCCGCAGAAGATAACAATATGGTTTCAGGTACACACTCCTAAACCTCTCTCCTTCTAAATTGCATTTTTGTATTTTAAATATTTTCAAGTTGTTAATGCGAAGTTATGTAAATTTAGGCACACTTTATTTCAACAACCTACCTTGTAATGTATTGTTCGATACCGGTGCCAATCACTCATTTATCTCTGAACGATTTGCCAATAACCTTAAACTTTGCGCATGCAACCTAGCGTAAATGTTGAGTGTTGGGCTTCCATCTGGAATCCAACTAAGTGCCCATAAATTTTGCAATATCAAAGTCCTGATAAATGATCAGGAATTTTAGGCCAAACTAATCATCCTGCCAATAGCTAACTTTGATATCATCCTCAGGATGAATTGGCTCAGTGACAATAATGTCGTGATAAATTGTCATAAAAAGAAAGTCACTCTCTATTCTCAGGGCAAGCTTGAAACATTTGCAGGAAAATCCAGCACGTAGTTATCCTTAATAAATGCCATTAAAGCCGAACAATTGATTGTTAAGGGTCGTAATGCTTACCTAGTTACCATGATGGGCGAAACAAAAGAGAGTATCTCTCTTGTTGATTGTAAAGTAGTCAAAGAGTTCGCTGATGTATTTCCAAAAGATTTGCCTGGTGTACCTCCCTTCAAAGAAGTAGAATTCTCTATTGAATTGATCCCAGGTACTTAGCTGATATCCAAAGCACCTTATAGAATGGCACCTAAGGAGCTTCAAGAGCTCAACGAGCAATTGCAAGAGCTCTTGAATAAAGGCTTCATCAGGCCAAGTATGTCTCCTTGGGGAGCACCAGTTTTATTTGTGAAAAAGAAGGATGGATCTATGCGTATGTGTATAGATTATCGTGAATTGAATAAAGTCACCATAAAAAATAAATACCCACTGCCTAGAATTGATGATTTGTTCGATCAGTTATCCGGAGCCGTGATATTTTCCAAGATCGATTTAAGGTCTGGATACCATCAACAGCGAGTAAAGGAAGACGATGTAGGGAAGACTGCTTTCCGTACTCATTATGGCCACTTTGAGTTTTTGGTGATGTCATTTGGACTCACCAATGCACCGTCAATCTTTATGGATTTGATGCAACGTGTGCTAAAGCCGTATTTAGACAAGTTTGTGATCGTCTTCATTGATGATATCATTATTTATTTAAAAACTCTAAGAGATCATGAAGAACATCTGAGGTTAGTACTAGAAACCTTGTGTGAGCATCAACTGTATGCCAAGTTCTCCAAGTGCGAGTTTTGGCTTAACTCTATTGCATTTTTGGGGCACGTAGTCGATGCTTAGGGTATTCTGGTAGATCAGAGTAAAGTAAGAGCTATTCAGGATTGGGCTCAACCTAAGTCTGTCACCGATATTAGAAGTTTCCTGGGATTAGCGGGATACTACAGAAAGTTTGTTAAAGGCTTTTCCCAGATTGCTTCACCATTGACTAAATTGACTAAAAAGGCCATTCCGTTCATTTGGAGTCCTGAATGCGAGGAAGCATTTCAAGCTCTAAAAGATGCACTTTCTACCACTCCAGTTCTTGTTCTACCTAAAGAAGGTTTGAACTATCAGGTATATACCGATGCCTCTGGAATCGGTCTAGGCTGTGTTTTAATGCAAGAGGGTAAGGTAATTGCCTACGCCTCTCGTTAGTTTAAACCCCACGAGCAAAATTATCCAGTTCATGATCTTGAACTTGCAGCCATAATATTTGCCTTGAAAATATGGCGTCAATATCTGTACAGAGTGCAATGCTCAATTTTCACTGATCATCAAAGTTTGAAGTACATCTTCACCCAGAGAGAGTTGAATTGTCGCCAGAGAAGATGGTTGGAGCTTATCAACGATTATGACCTCAGTATCCAATATCATCCAGGAAAAGCGAATGTAGTGGCCAATGCTCTTAGTCGTCGTGCTACTTTAACCTCTCTGATTGCATCTAGTTTCTTAGAACCTGAATTTCGTAAGCTCGAGATTTCTCCAGTAAGTGGTGATATGCTGAGTTCGTTATTAGCAAATATTAATATGGAACCCACTTTCCACCGAGATGTCTCTATCTCGCAAACCAAAGATGATGAGTATCTGAAACTCAAAGCAGATATTGAAGGTGGTCTTCGTCATGAATTGCAGTTGCGGAATGGTATAATTTATCAAGGTAATTGGTTGTGGATTCCTAAGTCCATGCATTAAGAAGTTTTAATCAAAGGCCATAATTCTAGATATCATATTCATCCAGGCAGTACTAAGATGTACCAAGACCTAAAATAATCATTTTGGTGGCCTGGAATGAAGAAAGATGTAGCTGACTTTGTGGCCAAATGTCATGCCTGTAATTTAGTGAAGGCCGAACACCAAAGACCTGGTGGTCTTTTGCATCCATTAGATATCCCTGAATGGAAATGGTTCGACATATCTATGGATTTTGTCATGGGATTGCCTTGTGCAAAATCTAGTGCTGATGCGATCTGGTAATAGTAGACCGTTTAACCAAATCAGCGCATTTTCTCCCCATCTGTCAAACTAATTCTGTAGAGAAGTTAGCAAAACTCTACATCAAGAAAATTGTCAGATTGCATGGGATTCCGATGTCAATCGTATCTGATAGAGATAACAGATTTACTTTTAAGTTTTGGCAAGCTGTGCATCAAGATCTGGGTACGACTCTAACCATGAGTACAGCTTTTTATCCTTAAATGGATGGTCAAACTGAGAGGGTAAATCAAGTTTTGGAAGATTTGCTTAGGCTCTGTATTCTTGATTTTGTTGGTTCCTGGGAAGATCACATTCCATTAGTGGAGTTTGCCTATAATAACAGTTTTCAAGCCAGCATTAAGATGGCCCCTTATGAAGCGATGTATGGTAGAAAATGCAATACTCCGCTAGCTTGGTTAGAAACAGGACGCATTCAGCTCTTTGGTTCAGAATTAGTTGAAGAAACCAGTAATAAGATCAAATTAATTCAGTAGAGAATTCGTTCAGCCCAAGATCGAAAGAGCAAGTATCATGATTCACATCACCGTCTCCTAGAATTTAATGTGGGGGATTCTGCTTATCAAAAGGTCTGTCCAATGAAAGGTGTCTTCAGATTTGGCGTAGCTGGGAAACTTAGTCCCCGCTATGTTGGACCTTTCAAAGTCTTGGCCATAGTAGGATCATCTGCTTACCGGTTAAGCCTTCCTGATGGCTTTGCAGCAGTTCACAACGTATTTCATGTATCATCATTGAGAAAATGTCTTTGAGACCCTTCTCATCTCATTCAACTTCCAGCAGTAGAGATTTAAGCCATTCTTTCGTATGCTGAAGAACCTATCAGAATCTTAACTCATGATCAAAAACAGCTAAGGAATCGTTCAATTCATATGATCAAAATTCAGTGGAAGAATCGATCGTTAGAAGAATCTACTTGGGAGAAAGAGACGGATATGCGTAATAAATATCCCCAGCTCTTTGTAAAATCAGGTATTGTTCTTCTCTTTCTATCAATCACATTTTAACTTGTATTGTTCCAGTAGAATTATTCTTCACTTAGTTGATGTCGGGGACAACATCGTTCTTAAGTGGGGGAGTCTATAACAACCCTTATTATTACCCAAGCTTAATTTGGATTAATTAAGCTAAACCAACCTTTAAATTTGATTCCATTAGACTCATTGGGTCACCTAAATCTAAACCTAGAAGTTTGGAATCATTTGGAGCTTAAATGGAAAATTTGGTATTTTTGGGTATCTTTGAACCTTAGAAAATACCTAAAATAAATTGATCTCCAAACCAAAATCTGAGTTCATTTTTGAATTCCTCACCCCCAAATTAGCTAAGGGTGAAATTTTGGGAATTTTTGGAGGTCATTTAGTCACATTTTAGATTTAATTTAAATTGGTTCAATTGCAAATCAGGGTTTTAAACTTTTTCTAATTACAAATAAACCTTCCAACGGTCGGCGGGTTTCCAAACCGCGGGTGCCATCCATGCCGTTCATTCCACGGATTCAATCCAATGGCCCGCGCCTTCGATCGGATCCACCTCATTTCGGCCGTTCAGCGGTTTCGAGATTCTAATCCGACGGTATCCAATCCACCCGCCGTAAGTATCCTCGATCAGCCGTTAGATCACTTGATCTAATCCAATGGTCGATCTCACCTCCGCGGTTCTTCGTTTAGTATCGGGAGATCAGGATCGTTTTGCCTCGATGGTCGATCAATCAGGCGGTCCCGCGACAGCCAGGATCATCGTCCACCTCTCGACCCGTCTGCGTCTGGTCCCCCCCGACAGCCAGGATCCTCTCAGCCGCGTGGCAGTATGGGAAAAGCTTCGAAATTCCTTTCCTGCCCCCGGCGCGTTCGTCTTGATGGCTGCCATCTTTCCAAATTTCCCAAGGCCGTTGGCCCGAGCCTCTCCCTTTGGTCAAAGCTTCCCTCCATTTTCGGAGCTCTGGAAGCCACCCCATAGCCCCCTTGGCCTATAAATACCTTGGGAGAATCACAGTGAGTCCCTTTGCTCACTGTGAACCCTCAATTGGCGGCTAGAAACCCTTGGAGCTCTCGTCTTCCTCGGCGATCTTTCCCGTCGACCCGAAGGCTTGAACCGCTGATAGAGGGGCCCGTATGGTGTTCAGACCCACTGTGAAGCTTCATCTAGGAAGCTTCAGCGCACCTCAATTCCCCTCAGCCAAGCCTGCAGCCTGACTTGAGGTACAACCTTCCCCATTAAAATTTCCTTAAGCTCGATTTAATTCTGTCTTCTGGATTGAGCCCTGGATGTCGTCTAGAGCACCTTAGCCACTTAGGGAAACAGTGGTAATTGTCGCCTAGGGCTAAGCTAGCTCGAATCGATTATATCGATCGATTGAGCTAGCGTCCGAGCCATGACTGAGTCCGAGTAAGGACCCAGCGATTGGCTGCGCCCCAGGTTAAGATTGTATGGGGGTTCGACTCGCCTCACTTCCCTGAACGTGTATGGATCGAACCCCGGTCGAATTGAGGCCTCTGTGAGGTGAATTGTCCCCTCACAGTCGGCCTGAGATGCCTTATTGAAAGCATCTCAGTTGAGTAGCACCCCATCGATCTAGAGGGATCCATATGGGGGTTCTTGGTCCAATCGATGCGTCTCGACGCTAGGAATGTTTAGGGATCGAGTTGAGCCACTGCCGTTGCCAAAGCGCCGAGCATTTCAGCGTGGAAGTCTGGCTGACTCGAGACTCGTTGAGAGGAGGAAGACGAAGTCATGGGTCCTGGGCCGGGCCGACCCGTGACCCGCGCGGTTATGATTTTGGGCCGCGTTTATTTAATAATTATCGGAAGACATTTTTAATAGTTGTGAATTAAATTAATCAAACCCTATAGTTTTAATTTAAATAAAAATACAGAATAAATTATTTAAATAATTTTGGCTATACTGATCCAAATGGTATGATCCAATATACCATTTGAATCAGAAAAATACAAGGAATCAAAATATAAAATAAAATTACAGATTCAATAATTAGATTTAAAATAATTGCTTAAACCTTTTTTGTTTTTAATTAAATCATATTAAATTCAACAAATATCCAAATATGGAAATTAAGGGCTCTGATTACTCATGTGATCATAAAGAACAATTAGAGACCCTTAAAACTAATTTTGGATATTTATTTTTCCTTAATCACTCTTTAATTACCCTAATTAATGATTAGTAAATTTAACCTTAATTAAGTCTCAAATTTAGGGTAAGTAAATCCCTAATGCTATATCAAGTCTATTAGAACCTAAGTGTAAGGTTGGATTGCCCTAAAGATGCCTATTTTCACTAATCACCCTAATTGGCATAATTAAGTAATTAGTGATAATTAGTCTAATTAAGTGGTCAAAAATCTGAGATGAGTAAAATTCTAACTCTATTAATCAATATGAAACACATTAAAACAGATTTGGATTAATTTGGATAAGCAAACTCTAAAATCCCAATTTTAGCCTTAAGAAGGGTATTTTGGTCATTTTGACCAAAATGTGCTTAAGTGCCCTAAAACCTTGGGAAATTCAGTAAATCAACTCAAAATTAGATTATTAATATCCTTCTGAACTCTCAAGCTAATAATGTCAATAATATTCATATTAAACTAAAGAATCTTCATTTAGTCTTAATTAAAAGACTTAGATCTTGTGTGATCTTAAAGGGGGTCACTATTGCCCTAATAATTGCACCCAGAAATTGTAGATGCTAAGATCTCACATTAATATGTTCTGTTAAGTTAACTTATAAGCTTAAAATTCTAAAAGAAATAATAATGGAAAATTCTAAGTTAAAATCTAGCTTAAAATCTAAAGTGATCAAACCTCAGATCCTTAGATCTTAGATCTTAGATCTTCAATTTGAATTAAAATCATCTCCAATTGAAATTCTTTAAATGATTGATTGTTTAATATTTTGAAACCTTCCATGTGGGTATAGGATGATTCAATCTATAAGATAATGAAATTATCTTAAAGATTGAATATAGATCTTAGATTCTCAAGTTCTTAATCGATTTATTTTATCTTATAATCAGTAGAATAACCCTTCACTAAGTTCTTAGTTCCTGGATCTTTCAGCTTATAGGATTCTATATCTTATTTTAGGAGTAAAGGTGAACCCTAGATCCTAGTTAGGATACTACCTTGGATTTAGGATTTGAACTCAAAATTGGGGTCTAAGTTCTAAATCCTTAAATTTTGATATACTTAAGCAAGATTTTGGGTAAGAGAGTAAAATATTAATAAGTTAGGTCCTTGATTTACTTACTTAAACTATATAGTCATCACATAATTTTAGATTAGAACTTGTTAAGTTCTAATATTAACTTTAAGGATGTAAATCTGAGATTATTTTCGATAGCTAGAAATTGGAGATCCTAAACTTGTACCATCTCAGAGTAGCTAGATTTGGTAATTAGATAACATCAGACATCACATGAGTTTAGATTGAGTCCCTTGCTTACTTTGATTTGATTTGCTTGGCATACCTTGGTTATTGAGCCTTATTTCTTAAGCATAATAGGAAAACTTAGGATATGGATGATACATCCTAAGTTAGTATTTGAATTTCATATCATTCAGTTTTGCCTTGTTTGTAGTTGGTAGAATATGTCCTAGCTTAGTCTACCTCTTCAGTAATAGTATTGTATAGACTGGACTCAGACCTAGCATATTTGGATGGCTAGGCTGGGAATTGATTGATTGATATTGGAGGCCCTGTATGGACTATTGGCTGGTATGGTAGTACTATGTCTTCGGCTTATTGCTACTTTAGCTGGATTGTACAGTATTGTTTTTCGTTTTGCTTTGCCACATGCTTCAGTAGCCTTATTTTCAGTACTTGCTCGCTTTGCCACATGTCTCAGTGGCTTTACATTTCATAGATTGATTTGCTTTTGCCACACGTCTCAGTGGCTTTTCTTTTCCTTTTCTTAACTAGCATGTTGTATGTATACTCACATGGTTTACTTCTATATTGGCATATTTAGGATGTTAGAATTACATATTTTTAGTACTTGTGTTTTTTTTTACCCAGCATGTGTTAATATGATCATAAGCATGTTAAGTTCAAAATTGTATTGTAGTTGCTGTTTCTTTTAGCTTTTAGCTTCACCTTGTTTATTTTACATTGTATGTTTTTCATACTAGTTGTTGGCTATAAATAGATAGTTTATAGTTACGCATTTCTTTCGTAGCTTATTGCACCTATTATTGCTTGCATGTTTTGTTAGTTTAAATGTGATATCTTTAAAATATTCAGTTTATTAAAATAGCCTAAAATGTACTTAAGACGATTGTCTAACTGTAATGTTTTTGTTTTATTGGCTGGGGTCTTGGCATTTGTGATACTGACAAATGTCAGATTCAGACGTGTTCATGGGCAGTGTCGCAGAAAAGGAGCAGGTTCAGGAGGAGGATCGTACTGCTGCTGTTTAGTTAGATATTGCATTTTATTTCAGTGAGATTGAGAGACATTTTCATTCTCTTTAAAATTCAGTTTGTAATAATTAATTCTGGATGTGTTTTATTTCTGCATTTCGATGGGTTACTATATTCCACTATGTATGCTTGTGGATGTTACTACTCGCCTATTTCTTCCGCCACTTTGATATATATATATATATATATATATATATATATATATATATATATATATATATTGATGAATGTATAGCACTTGGTGATAGGTGCTTAGCTTAAGGCAGGTTGGGTTTACCTAACTTTACTTAAGTTGGGGATTTGCCACAGTTGGAGTACCGTACTTCCTTGTTGTTAGCAGAGCTGAGGATATTTATTGCGCATAACTACCTCTTTCTCCCAAGTAGATTCTTCTAACGATCGATTCTTCCACTGAATTTTAATCATAGGAATTGAACGATTCCTTAGTTGTTTCTGATCATGAGCTAAGATTCTGATAGGTTCTTCGGCATACGAAAGATTGGGTTGAATCTCTACTGCTGGAAGTTGAACGAGATGAGAAGGGTCTCAAAGACATCTTTTCAATGATGATATATGAAATGCGTTGTGAACAACTGCAAAGCCATCAGGAAGGTTTAACCGGTAGGCTGAAGATCCTACTTTGGGCAAAACTTTGAAAGGTGCAACATAACGGGGACTGAGTTTCCCAGCTACACCAAATCTGAAGACACCTTTCATTGGACTGACCTTTAGATAAGCAGAATCTCCCACATTGAATTCTAGGAGATGAAGGTGAGAATCATGATACTTGCTCTGACGATCTTGAGTTGAACGAATTCTCTGCTGAATTAATTTGATCTTATTACTGGTTTCTTCAACTAATTCTGAACCAAAGAGCTGAACGCTTCCTATTTCTGACCAAGCTAGCAGAGTACTGCATTTTCTACCATATAGTGCTTCATAAGGGGCCATCTTAATACTGGCTTGAAAACTGTTATTATAGGCAAACTCCACTAACAGAATGTGATCTTCCCAGGAACAAAATCAAGAATACATAGCCTAAGCAAATCTTCCAAAACTTGGTTCACTCTTTCAGTTTGAACATCCGTTTGGGGATGAAAAGCTGTACTCGTGGCTAGAGTCGTCCCCAGATGTTGATGCACAGCTTGCCAAAATTTGGAAGTAAATTTGTTATCTCTATCAGATATAATTGACTTCAGAATCCCATGCAGTCTGACAATTTCATTGATGTAAAGTTTTGCCAACTGCTCTATAGAATCTGTTTGACGGATGGGAAGAAAATGTGCTAATTTGGTTAAGCGATCTACTATTACCCAGATCGCATCGGCACCTGATTTTGCATGAGGCAATCCCATGACAAAATCCATAGATATATCGAACCATTTCCATTCAGGGATGTCTAATGGATGCAGAAGACAACCAGGTCTTTGGTTTGCGAGATAGAGACATCTCGGTGGAAAGTGGGTTTCACATTAATATTTGCTAATAGCGAACTCAGCATATCGCCACTGACGGGAGAAATCTCGAGTTTACGAAATTCAGGTTCTAAAGAACTGGATGCAATCATAGAGGTTAAAGTAGCACGACGACTAAGAGCATCGGCCACTATATTTTCTTTTCCTGGATGATACTGGATACTGAGGTCATAATCGCTGATGAGCTCCAACCATCTTCTCTGGCGACAATTCAACTCTCTCTGGGTGAAGATATACTTCAAACTTTGATGATCAATGAAAATTGAACATTGCACTCCGTACAGATAGTGATGCCATATTTTCAAGGAAAATATTACGGCTGCAAGTTCAAGATCATGAACTGGATAATTTCGCTCGTGGGGTTTTAACTAATGAGAGGCGTAGGCAATTACCTTACCTTCTTGCATTAAAACACAACCTAGACCAATTCCAGAGGCATCGGTATATACTTGATAGTTCAAACCTTCTTTAGGTAAAATAAGAACTAGAGCGGTAAAAAGTGCATCTTTTAGAGTTTGAAATGCTTCCTCGCATTCAGGACTCCAAATGAACGGAACAACCTTTTGAGTAAATTTAGTCAATGGCGAAGCAATCTGGGAAAAGCCTTTAACAAACTTTCTGTAGTATCCTGCTAATCCCAGGAAACTTCTAATGTCGGTGATAGACTTAGGTTGAGCCCAGTCCTGAATAGCTCTTACTTTACTCTGATATACTCGAATACCCTGAGCATTGACTACGTGCCCCAAGAATGCAATAGAATTGAGCTAGAACTCGCACTTGGAGAACTTGGCATATAGTTGATGCTCACACAGAGTTTCTAATACTAACCTCAGATGTTCTTCATGATCCCTCAAAGTTTTGGAATAAATGAGGATATCGTCAATGAAGACGATCACAAACTTGTCCAAATATGGTTTTAGCACTCATTGCAATAAATCCATAAAGATTGATGGTGCATTGGTGAGTCCGAATGACATCACCAAAATCTCAAAGTGGCCATAACGAGTACAAAAAGCAGTCTTCCCTACATCATCTTCTTTTACTCGCAGTTGATGGTATCCAGACCTTAAATCGATCTTGGAAACTATAATGGCTCAGGATAACTGGTCGAACAAGTCATCAATTCTAGGCAGTGGATATTTGTTCTTTATGGTGACCTTATTCAATTCACGATAATCTATACACATACACGTAGATCCATCCTTCTTTTTCACAAATAAAACTGGCACTCCCCAAGGAGACATACTTGGCCTGATGAAGCCTTTATTCAAGAGCTCTTGCAATTGCTCGTTGAGCCCTTGAAGCTCCTTAGGTGCCATTCTATAAGGTGCTTTGGATATCGGTTGAGTACCAGGGATTAATTCAATAAAGAATTCTACTTCTCTGAAAGGAGGCACACCAGGAAATTCCTCTGGGAACACATCGGCAAATTCTCTGACTACCTTACAATCAGAAAGAGAGATACTCTCTTTTGTTTCACCCATCATAGTAACTAGGTAAGCATTACAACCCTTAACAATCAACTGTTTAGCTCTAATTGCATTTATTAAGGATAATTGTATGCTAATTTTTCCTATAAAAGTTTCAGGGTTGCCTTGAGAATGGAGAGTGACTTTCTTTTTTTAACAGTTTATCACAGCATTATTATCACTGAGCCAATTCATCCCAAGGATGATATCAAAGTTAGCTATTGGCAGGATGATTACTTTGGCCTGAAATTCTTGATCATTTATTGGGACTTTAATATTGCAAAATTTATGGGCACTCAGTTGGATTCCAGATGGAAGTCCAACACTTAACTTTTGTGCTAGGTTGCCTACATTAAGTTTAAGGTTATTGGCAAATCGTTCAGAGATAAACGAGTGACTGGCACCAGTATCGAACAATACATTATAAGGTTGGTTGTTGAAATAAAGTGTGCCTAAATTTACATTATTTCGCATTAACAACTTGAAAAGATTTAAAATACAGAAATGCAATTAGTAGGAGAGAGGTTTAGGAGTGTGTACCTAAAACCACATTGTTATCTTCTGTGGCTTCAATAGGAGTTAAGGCATATACTTGTGCAGGACCAGCAGGATTATTGTTAGGCTGTCGTCGCTGATAGTTCTGAGAATTGGGAGCTGGTGGCTGCGTGTGAGCAACTTCAAAAGCAGGGGCTGGCATTATAGCCAGATTTGGTTCTCTTGGATTTAATGGAGTTGCTCGGAACACTTACTTCTTTTGATAAAGTTTTCATTGGAGCTCCGTCTACCATTTCCGTGTGGTCGTATTGATAGAATCGATGGCCTGTACGTCCACAATTGAAACACCTCTGGCCAAAATGGTAACACTTGCCATACAGATGTGGCTTAGTACAGTTTTGAGTTTGTTCGGTGGTAGGTGCAGCTTATAGCTGATATACTTTTGCAGGGTTAGATCCATGTCTCTTGAAGTTTCCCCGTAGGTTTAGAGTTGTTTGTGCTTTTCGCTTAAGATCCTCTTCAGATTGGTGATGCTCAATCACCTTAGCTGTTTTCACCAATTTGAAGAAGCTAGTCAAATAAAGCGGCACGATCTGGTTCTTCAGTGAACCTAGGAGTCCACAAAGAAAGCGATGGCACTTAGCTGACTAAGAATGAGTAACTTCTGTCACAAAATGAATCAATCTACGAAATTCCCTTTCGTATTCTGCTACTAAACGACTCCCCTGAGTTAACCTTATGATTGTGTCTGCAGTAATGTTTTGTGTGGATGGGGGAATGAATTCAGTCTTGAAGGCCTCGATGAACTCATCCCAGGGGATGTCCTCTAACTCGTAGTCAGTGAACTTGGTATTTCGGATCTCTTCCCACCAATATTCTGCTTCTACATGAAACAGATGGGCGGCGAGGCGGATAGCTTCCGAGTTTGGGACCTTCAGACTAATGAGATCCCTCTCCACAGCCTTCAGCCAATCGGCTGTATCAATTGGTGATAGGTTCCCACCGAAGGTTGGAGGCCTTAACCTCAAAAAATTGTGAAGTAGATTATCCACCAAATGATGTGAAGAAGAAGCAGCTTGTGGAACATATACTGTTGGAGCAGCGACATTGACTGGAGTTGCACGAGCACTTAGTAATTTCTGCATAACGAGCGCCTGTTGAGCTTAATTTTCCAACAGACTTGTCACCATGGTTCGCAGATGAGCCACCTTATCATTAGAACTACTAGAGGTAACAGTGTTCTTGACAGGAGTAACAGTAGGTGGTGATCCGAAATCTATTCTAGTTTAAGTTTAAAGAAAAAGACAAACTCAGAATTTACTCTAAGGAAGAGAAATCAAAATCTTTCATTAATTATAGAAATAAGGGATTACAATGCCAAAACTTTAAATCTAATAAGGTTGCTTGAGAATGAAATAATATTTATCCTAACTATCACTCAAACATTATCAATGTACTCTGCCCTAAAGGCTACAAAAAAATCCTCAAAAGTGTCTTCCCGATGCTTTCTGTTACGCTTCTTCTCGAGCCTTGCCATGGTCTCATACCACCAAACTCCGGCAGAATCCACCATCAGGTCTGTCACAATATCTACATAAAGTGACTCAGGACACTCTATGTGTATCAGAATGGACTCCACTCAGCTCAACTATTCCTGTGCGTATATGGGAAAGTTGAGCCCTCGATATACAGCTTGCTGTAAAAGCTTCTCCATGACTAAGATCACTTTTGCTGAAACTCCTTCAATCTGCCAGTTGCTTTCCTCCCTCCACTTGAAGCTACAGCTCCAAACTGTCTTGAAAGCACGCTGATAATAGTCTATATCGGACTCTCTGGAATTCATTTGACTATGAGGACAGAATTTTATTATATTTGTGTTAGACTCTAGATAACTAGATTATTACGATGGGAGTATTCTCCTCCTACATTTTGCATAGAGTTACTGACACTACTATGTTATGGATGTCACCTATATTGATGTTTGCATTTCAGAAGAACAGTCCATTAGGTATAAAGGAATCATAGATCCCATTTTGACACCTTATGGTGTTCTCTGATACCAAATGTGGGGCCCCCATACTGACAACAAGGAAGTACGGTGCTCCAATTGTGGAAAATCCCCAACTTAAGTAAAGTTAGGTAAACATAACTTGCCTTAAGCCAAGGACTTGTCACCAAGTGCTATAACATTCATCAATATATGTATATATATAAATATCAAAGTAGTGGAAGCAATAGGCGAGTAGTAACATCCACAAGCATACATAGTAGAAAGTGGGAAAATAATATAGTAACTCATCGAAATGCAGAAATGAAACACATCCAGAATTAATTATTACAAACTGAATTTTAAAGAGTATGAAAATATCTCTCAATCTCACTGAAATAAAATGTAATATCTAACTAAACAGCAGTAGCACAATCCTCCTCTTGAACCTGCTCCTCTTCTGTGACACTGCCCACAAACACGTCTGAATCTGACGTTTGTCGGTATCATAAATGCCAGGGCCCCAGCCAATAAAACAAAAGGTTACAGTTATATAATTATCTAAGTACATTATGGCTATTTTAATGAACTGAATGTTTTAAAGATATCACATTTAAATTATAAACATGCAAGTAGTAATAGGTACAATAAGCTATGAAGAAACTGTAACTATAAACTATCCATTTATAGCTAGCAACTAATATGAAGAATGACATACAATGCCTAATAAACAAGGTAAGGCTAAAAGCTAAAAAGAAATAGCAACTACATTATAATTCTGAACCTAACATGCTTATGATCATATTAACACATGCTGGGTATATAAAAGAAACACAAGTACTGAAAACATGCAATTCTAGCATCCTAAACATGCTAATATATATAAGTAAACCATGTGGGCATACATACAATATGCTAATTAAGAAAAGGAAAAGAAAGGCCACTGAGACATGCGGTAAAAGCAAAGCAATCTATATAAAGTAAAGCCACTGAGACATATGGCAAAGCGAGCAAGTACTGAAAATAAGGCCACTGAAGCATGTGGCAAAGCAAAACAGAAAACAATACTAAACAATCCAGCTAAAGTAGCAATAAGCCTAAGATATAGTACTGCCATACTAGCCAATAGGCCATACAAGGCCTCCAATATCAATCAATAAATCCCCAGTCTAGCCATCCAAATATGCTAGTTCTGAGTCCATTCTATACAATACTACTACTGAAGAGGCAGACTCAGCTAGGACATATTCTACTAACTGCAAACAAGGCAAAATTGAATGATATGCAATTCAAATACTAACTTATGATGTATCATCCATATCCTAAGTTTTCCTATTATGCTCAAGGAATAAGGCTCAATAACTAAGGTATGCCAAGCAAATCAAATCAAAGTAAGTAAGGGACTCAATCTAAACTCATGTGATATCTGATATTATCTAATTACCAAATCTAGCTACTCTAAGAAGGTACAAGTTTAGGATCTCCAATATCCAGCTATCGAGTAGAATCTCAGATTTACGTCCTTAAAGTTACCCAAATCTTAATTAAGTAAATCAAGATTTAAGGATTCAGGACTTGAACTCCACTTTGGTGTTCAAAACTTAAATCCAAGGAGGGTATCCTAATAAGGATCTAGGGTTCACACTATATTCCAAATTTAAGGATAAAGGATCCTATAAGCTGAAAGATCCAAGAACTACGAACTTAGTGAAGGGTTATTCTACTGATTATAAGATAAAATAATCAATTAAGAATTTGAGAATCTAATATCTATATTCAATCATTAAGATAATCTCATTATTTTTAGAGATTGAATCATTCTATACCCACATGGAAGGTTTCAAGTGGTTAAACAATCAATTATTTAAAGAAATTCAATTAGAGATGGTTCAATTCAAATTGAAGATCTAAGTCTAAGATCTAAGATCTAAGGATCTGATGTTTGATCACTTTAGACTTTGAACTAGATTTTTACTTAGGAGTTTCCATTTGTATTTCTCTTAGAATTTAGGTTTATAATCTAACTATATTGAACTCATTAAGGTGATAATTGACAATCTTAGATATTTGGTTTACGCATCTAAACTAGGTGACCTCTTTTAAGTTACTTAAGATCTAAGTGTCTTATTTAGGGCTTAAATGAAGATTTCTTAAGTTAAGGATCACATTAGCATTAATATTGGTATGAGACCTCAGAGAACATTTCTAATATATGTTAGGGTAGATTATTGAAATTTTCAAGGTTTATAAGGCATTTAACATATTTGATCAAAATAACCAAAATGCCCCTCTTAAGGCCAAAATTGGAATTTTAGGGTTTAATTGTCCAAATTACTCTTAATCTATTTTAATGTGTCCCATACTGATAAATAAGGTGGGAAATACATTTATCTTGGATTTTTACAACTTAATTAAGCTAATTAGCACTAATCATTTAATTAAGCCAATTTTGGGGATTAGTATATGTAGGGCATCTTAGGGCAATCCAACCTTTCCAAATAGTTCTAGAATACTTAGGATAGCATTAGGAATCATCTCTATCAAGATCAGAGGCTTAACTATGTTTAATTTTACTAATCCCTAATTAGGGTGATTAAGGAGTGATTAAGAGAAATTGATATCCAAAATTGAATTTAAAGGTCTAAAATTGATCTTTAGGGTTCAGGGAGCAATCAGAGCCTTTAATCTCCTCATTTGGATATATATTCAAGTTAATATGATTTAAACAAGAACAGCAAAGAGTTGGGCAAATATTTTTAAATCCAACTATTAGATCTGTGATTTTATTTTATATTTAGATTCCTTGTATTTTTCTGAATCAAATGGTATATTGGATCATACCATTTGGATCAGTATAGCCAAAGTTATTTAAATAATTTATTCTATATTTTAATTTAAATTAAAACTATAGGGTTTGATTAATTTAATTCACAACTATTAAAAATGTCTTCCGATAATTATTAAATAGACGCGGCCCAAAATCAGAACCGCGCGGGTCACAGGTCGGCCCGGCCCAAGATCCGCGACTTCGTCTTCCTCCTCTCGACGGGTCCGATCCAGCCAAGCTTCAGCGCTAAAATTCTCAGCGCTCTGGTGACGACAGTGGCTCAACTCAATCCCTACACGTTCAGGGAGTCGAGACGCATCGACTGGACCAAGAACCCCCATCTGGATCCTTCTGGATCGATGGGGTGCTACTCAACCAAGACGCCTTCGATAAGGGCGTCTCAGGCCAATTGTGAGGGGACAATTCTCCTCACAGAGGCCTCGATTCAATCGGGGTTTGATCCCTACACGTTCAGGGAGGAGAGGCGAGTCAAACCCCCATACTATCTTAACCTGGGGCGCAGCCAATCGCTGGGTCCTTACTTGGACTCAGCCATGGCTCGGCCGCTAGCTTAATCGATTGATACGATCGATTCGAGCTAGCTTAGCCCCAGGTGACAATTACCACAGGTTCCTTAGGTGGCTATGGTTCACTAGGCGACATCCAGGGCTCATCCAGAGGACAGAAATGAAATGGAGCTAATGGAATTTTAATGGGGGAAAGGCTGTACCTGAATTTAGGGTTGAAGGTCTGACCGAGGAGAATTGAAGTGTCCCTAAGCTTCCTGAAGGTCAGACGAAGGCGCACAGGGGGCCTAAACACCATACAAGCCCTCTATCAGCAGTTCGCACTTCGGGAAAAGCTGGGAAAGATCGCCAAGGAAGACGAGAGCTCCAAGGGTTTCTAGCCACCAATTGCGGGTTCACAGTGAGCAAAGGGACTCACAGTGATTCTCCCAAGGTATTTGTAGGCCAAGGGGGCTATGGGGGTGGCTTCCAGAGCTAGGGCAATGGAGGGAAGCTCGGACCGAAGGGAGAGGCTCGGGCCAACGGCCTTGGGTAATTTGGGAAGATGGGAGCCAGCAAGACGAATGCGCCGAGTGCAGGAGAGGAATTTTGAAGCTTTTCTCGTACTACCACGTGGCTGAGAGGATCCTCGCTGTCAGGGGGGGGGGGGGCAGACGCAGACGGGTCGAGAGGTGGATGATGATCCACGATGGCTGGGGTCTCAGAGCCGTCGGATGGATCGACCGTTGGCTCTGGACGATCCTGATGGATTACTTAAATGGGTTAACCGGTAGCCATTGGATGCGAGCGATGGATCCAACACGTAGGATTAGATCCTACCGCGGAGGAGATCTCGCCGTTCGAAGGAGCGCGCTGAGATGCGTGCTCAAGCATCGGGTGGCTTGAATGCATGCACCGCTGTTGGGACCCCGTAGCGGATCCGTCACGGTCCCGACAATAAATCCAAGCGATTTAATTTTTAATTAAAATTTAAATTAAATATAAATAAAATTAATTAAATAATATATAATTATTCTAAATATGCCAAATCTAATTTAGGACCAAATGAGCTCTAAAAATTCCCAAAATTTCACCATTAGCTATTTAGGGTATGAGGAATTCAAAAATGAAATCAAATTTTGATTTGGAGATCAAATTAATTTAGGTATTTTTCAGGGCTTAAAAATAGCCAAAAATACCAAATTTGCCATTTTAGCTCCGATTGATTCCAAACTTCTAGTGTTAAGTTTAAATGACCCATTGAACCCAATGGAATCAAAATCAAGGCTTAGATTAGCTTAATTAATCTAAGTTTAGCTAAGATAATAATTAGGGTTGTTACAAGACATCCTAACTAGTGTTATAAGACATATGGAAAGATCTTAGAAGGATTAAGGAAGAAAAAACATTCAAATTTTACTTAGGATTTCTTTAAGGGCTTAAAAATGAGATTTTGATCAAAATCAAATTAAGGTTTGAAATTATATAATTTCTATCGTAAATCATTTTATTTACTGTTTGTAGTGAATATAATATGATTTTGGGGTTTTAAAATACTAAACCCTAATTTGGGCAAAATGACCATTTTGCCCCTACTTAAGGGTTCAAAAGATCAACTTTTGATCTAGGGTTTCAAATGTAAAATTTTATGGGGCAAAGTGTTTCTTACTATCTAATATAAGATTATATAGTAATTACACAAATTTTGGGTGATTATTAAGCCTAATGAGATCAAATTAATAAATTTAACTCATAGGGGCATTTTGGTAATTTTGCTAAATGAAATCTATTTTTTTTTTTAGTTTATTGTTATTTACTGTCTAAGATTTCCATAGAACCTAAAATTATTGAATACTAATAAGTATTGGCCAAGTTATGGTCAATACAAGCTAAGGGGTAAAAGGATAATTAAGGGTTCCTTAATTAAGGGTCAAAAATCCTAACTTTGTCAATTGATGTCCAAATTGAACAAAATCAGTGGCTGTAAATCACAAATGATCTACTGATTACAATGATTGGTAGTAGGTTCAATTTAGACTCTAATTAGCTAAGTTATGGTCTAATTAGAGTTTAGGGTAATTAGTGAGTGATTAGTGAAATTAATCACCAAATCACTAATCCAACTACACCATTAGGTTCTGATATACTCTAAGAGTTTTTTGAAACTTAAATTGTTCAATTTGGATCATTAGATTTGCTAATATTTACTAATCAAATTTTAGAGTAATTAGGGTTGATTAGCAGATCTAACTGTTGGATCTAAAATATTTTTATAGATTACTGTAAATTAGGTTTTCTTGATCTAAATGGATATTTGAATCACCTTGTTTAGAGTTTAATTGATCAACTTATAGTCAATTGAAGTTCTAGGGTTAAATGTCTTAATTAGGGTTAGGTGCTAAATGTGATTAGTCTAAATCTAATCCAAATATCAAAGTTAACACTACTAAAATATTTCTTAAGGTTTTCTGAATATTTTGAGACACATATTGGATATATATGGATTAAGGGATACAAAACTATGGCCATTTGAACATTTGTGATATTATTTGAATTAAATTAATACCCCTAAATGTCACTAGGTGAATTATTGATCATACAACAAAATAAAAGACATCAATAAATTCCTCATATTTTTCTGATGAATTTGATATATTTGTTTGTTAGATTTGGTTAAGTATTTTGTGAGTTATATGTCTTCAAAGTTTGATATTTAATCTTAACTAATTAATTATATATATACTAATATCATTGCTTAGTTTAATTTAATACATTTGATTTAATAAACTGTGTATTAATTGATTCTTTATTTTTCTGATTTTATACATATATATAAGATTATATATAAGTATAAATATAATGAAATATATAAATATTAATGTATATATATATACTCTTTACAGTATATATATAACTGTTCTAAAGTATTGTGTACATATTTATGTACTAAAACTTTATATATATATATATATAGATACATATATATATATATATATATATAAATATATATTTATTTTTATCAATTTTCTTTTGCAGGTGGGCCCCAGCTGACGGACAGGATCACTCACCGGATGGGACCCACCGCTGTCTCGGGTGAGACAGACAGCACGGAGGTATAGGCGCGGGACCCACCTCTTCTGCACGACGAATGGTTGAAGGACACGTGGCTTTTTGGGAAGTCCATCGGGAGCAAACCGGCTGCACTGGTTCGACTCGAACCGGTCTGATTCGAATCTGATCGGACGGTCCTCGATGTCCAGATCAAATCCGACGAGCGGCATTTGTTTAATTCGAAGATTAGTTTACTCTAATTAAGTATAGTTATGCTTTAGATCAATTTAAAATTGGACGGTTGAGAATGAATCAAGCGAATTGGATGGTATTTACAAACTGATTGGATTCGACGGTCGGATCCATCTTAGATTTGACGGATGGATTGGATCTCTCTTTCACTTCATCCCCGGCAACGATTTAGGGTTTACGCAAATTGATCGATCGAAGATCGATCGATCGGTTAAACACGAATTGGCATAAATATTTTGAAACAATACATAAATGAAAACTTAAGAAAGGTAGGAGGTACCTCAATTTAGGCGGATGTAGGACGCGAGAGACACCGGTGCGATCTGGTTCTTCCTTCGGGTTCTAAGAGGTGAAACCGATGCACAGGAAGGAGTGGGGATCTTAAAGGAGTCCTAAAGCGGCAGCGAGAGGCAGTGGGAGCCAGTGCGAGGCTCCTTGCGACCGCGTGTCGAGCGGGGCGACGCGTGCCCTAGCATTTGGGGAGGATGGATCGGAGTCGTCCGATCCAGCACTCCGATCGAACAACGCAAAGAGGCACCGTTCAAAATTAACGGGGCTAGCTGTTAAGGCCAACGGTGAGGGCTTAGAAACGGGGCCCACAAATGGATTAATTAGAAATAATTATAATTAATAATTTAGTTTTAAATTCTTAATTAAAATTGGACTATTGAATGAGTCCCAAAAAATCCCAAATTTTCACCCCTAGCTATTTGAGGGGTGAGGAACGCAACGGTGCACTCGAATTTTTATTTTGACGAGTATTTAAGTATTCGAATTTTTTAGGTATTAAAAAAATATAAAAATATTCGACAAAAATTCAACGACTTCCAAATGCATCCAAAACTTCATCCCTAGCTAATTTGAGGGTGGTGAACGCAATGGCTAAGTCGGATTTTTGATTTGAGGTCTAAATAAAAAGTGAATTTCTAGAGTTTTGGGATTTTCCAAAATAATCAAGTTTTGATCTATTTGATCCCTGATTTGATCCAGATCTTAGAGGTAGGTTCTAAATGTCTTAATTAAGATATTAGAACCATAATTAAGACTTAGATTAGTCTTAATCGACCTAAGTAACAACCTGGGTTATTACACCCGGACCAGCCTGGGTCGATCTGGGCCTGACCCGCGTGCAGATGAGCCGTCCGCGTGGCCTCCTCAATGATGAGGTGTAGGGCCCGCCATTTTTGCGGTGTTGACCTCAGGGGCCGACACGTGTAACTCGTGCGCCCGACACTCTCAGCTGAGGCGGAGCCCACCGTCATTCTAATCTGAAGGATACATGATTAATTAAATTGCTGATTAAAAGGATTCAATTTAATAAATTAAATTATAAATTTTAAATCCTCATGAATATTAATCTAGTAATCTAAACATAACATATGTATATACTATTTTAATCAAAAAATTATAAGAAATTTATTGGCACTACCAAAATTGCATTTGGATCAATATTTAATATAGTGACATTTAGGATCCCTAAATTAAACCTTAACAGTCACAAAACTTCATTTAATCATAATTTTGTGTGTTTACCCAAATATACCTAATATGGGTCTAAAAGTAATTAGAAATGCCTAAGGATTAATCCAATAGTGTTTGTTTTGTTGTTTGAAGTATTCTTAGACTAATCACTTTGGACACAAACCCTAAAATTTTCCTAAGCTTATAACTTTGTAACCTCTAGTCAAAATATAGATAATATGGGTCTTAAAGTGATCAGTAAAACCTCTAGAACAACATAGTAGTGTTCAATTCTTTATTTTGATTAATTTGAGCTTAATCACTTTTAGGACCTAACCTTAATTACCTTAATTAACCCTAGATCTTTAATTGACCATAACTTGGTTAATTGAACTCCAAATTAGGTCATCCATATATTCATTTTGATCAGAAAAACCTAATTAATAGTAAACTACAAAAATATTTAATGTCCAACAGTTAAATTTCTTAATCAACTCTTATTACCTTAAATCTTGATTAATGAAGATTAGCATAATTAGTGATCCAAATTATGTGATTTAAATTTCAAAAAGCTTCTAGAGTATATTAGAACTTAATGGTATAGTTGGTTTAGTGATTTGGTGATTAATTTTACTAATCACTCACTAATCATCCTAAACCTTAATTAGTCCATAACTTAGTCAATTAGAGTCCAAATTGAGCCTATCACTAGTCATTGTGATAAGTGGATCAATTGTAATCTGCAGCCACTAATTTTGCTCAATTTGGACACCAATTGGAAAAGTTAGGATTTTGAACCTTAATTAAGAAACCATAAATTACCTTTTTACCCCTTTGCTTGTATTGGCTATAACTTAGCCAATACTTATCAGAATTTAGTAATTTTAGATTATATGAAAACCTTAGATAGCAAGCTATAATAAACTGACAAAAAATTTAAAATTTATTAAATTAAATTATTAAATTGCCTCTATGAGTCAAATTCCTTAATTTGATCTCATAAGGCTTAATAATTATCCAAAATTGATGTACTTACTGTCTAACATTATATTAGACAGTAAGTAATCATTAGCTACTAGAATTTTTCAATTTAGAACCCTAAATCAAAAAGTTGAATTTTAGACCCTTAAGTAGGGATAAAATGATCATTTTGCCCAAAATTAGGGTTTAATGTCTTTAGGCCCTAATTTCCTATCCTAATTTCTAAAATTAGTAAGTTCAGTAATTTAGAATGAAATTTTATTTAATTAACCCATTAATTAAGTTCCAATTAAAATCCTTCATTTTCCTTACTTATGCAATTCTTTCCTTAAGCCTTTACCTCTTTTCCTTTACCCTCCTTATAACATTAGTTAAGATTGGAGCTTGAGTGTTCATCTTAGTGTTTAAGAGCTCATTTCTTAGGATCTAGGATTAGCTCTTAAGCTAGAGTTCACTTATTGAGTAAAATGAGTTACTCAATATGTAAAGCCTTGATTTTAATAGTTTATAGATTTTTATAGTTTATTATTGATTATTCAATCTTTTAACTTTAGATTTAATAGTAGAGATCTACCTTATTAAGTATGACTTCACTTAATAGGATTTACCTTAATCTAAATATGTGAGTTTGGGTATTAAAACCTAGCCCTTAGAATCACCATTTGGATTAAGTAGTTAAACCCCAATATTTGGGGTTTAATTCTTAATCCTTTCATCTTGATTTGGCTAATCAAGATGGCTTGGGATTGCTTAAACTATTAACATAGGTCAATTGATTTATCATTTAACTTATATAGTTGATATCAATTTATTTATAATTGGGACCTTGCTAGTCCTAATTATTTTCAATCTATAAGGACGTGAATCTGAGTTATACTCGATAGTAGGAATTAGAGATCCTAAACTTGTGTAACATAGAGTAGATAGAACAATTAAATTAGATAACAAATGGATATTACTTGTGTCCTAGTAGAGTATCTTGCTCACTTTGACATTTGATGCTTTGCCTTCCTTATTTTTGAGCTTTATACCTTGGTCACATGTATTAGGCATAAGACATTTGAAAAGTGTTTCATGTCAAACTTGTTTTGCATAGTAGCATTTGCATATGTCATCATCATGGTTTAATTGAACATATGGTTATTAGAATGTAGCCTAATTAGTATGCCTTTTTTCGTACCTATACTTTAGCACAGGCCAAGCCTAGACCTATGACCGGCTAGGATGGTATTCGTCTGTCTAAAGCAAGTCTAACTAAGCCTAGACCCAAGACTGGCTAGGATGGTATTCATTAGACTTCATATTCTTTTCCCTTTGTTAGCAATACTAATTTAGGTACATTTCTACTTTAAGTTGATTATCTTATTTAAGTTATAGTAGTTTTAGTTTCATATATTCTATTTCATTTTCAGTACATTCGTATTTACTATTTTACTGCATTATTATCTTTAATTACTTATAGATTGCTAGTCTTGTTATTACTTACCTCTTTATAGGATATTAGTCTTACTTTTCAATTATTTAAATATTTCACATGTTCATTTTACTTTATGTCAATTAGCATATACTTGTATTGATCATAAGTATATTTAGGCAGTTTCTTTATAATTATATTAGTACTTAGTCTTTATTGTATAACTAATCTTGTTATAGCTATAATTAGAAGTATGTGCTTACTTCTTATTTTGTTAAGTTATAGACTTATAGTTTATAATTATATTTTTCTTTCATATGCATTCTGCTCCTTTACTGCTTGTTTGGGTGTATGGTTATGGTGATATCTAAATAATATAATAAAATTTATAGCTTAAAATGTACTTAGACTTATTGTCTAATTAGAATTTTTTTTTGTTGGCTGGGGCCCTATCATTGTAAAACTGACAATGGTAGACTCTAAGCTTTTTGAGGTTGTGGAGCCTTCTAAAGACAGGATTCAGGAAGAGGTTCAAGCTGATTGAAGACCCTTAGATTTTATTTTCTGCTTTGTGAGGATAAGTGCTTACATTTAAATTTCATTTTCTGCTTAATCCCTTAAATTTCATATTGTAATAATACAGGGTAACTTTATTTTGCTACTTTACTTATTTTGAGTTGGATATTTAGTTCCTCTTATATTGTGATGAATGGATGTTATATTTTATGCTTCCGCACTCTGCCTTCATGTATCTTTCATTTAGTGAAATTTTACTTTGAGAATGTCAAAGTCCTTAATTATGATGGATTAGGATGTGTGCCTAATTTAATAATAAGTAGGGACCTTGTCATTTAGGTGACCCCTTGTAGCGCCCCGCCCTGTCGCCGTGCGCAAAAGAATCAAGTACAATCATATCGACGGCGGAGTAGTGTGCCACTCGGGAGGAAAGAATAACCCGTCTCCCCGAATAGCTGAAAACTAAGCCCACCTGAAGGGCTGCTGACTCAACCTCAAGTAGAGTTGAGAGCTAATACTTAAGATAAGAGTAGTATCCTTATCCTAAGTATTAGGCAAATATATACACTGGATTTAGAATACAATAAGAACTCAATATATGTATAAGATATCAGCATTTCCAGTATACTGATCACATCACAATACTAAGTATAAGTAGTATAAAAATAGAGTGCGGAAGCTTAAAGCAAACATCCGGAATCATTCATCACAGAAGCTGTAGAAAACATTCGTCTCAGAAACAAAAAGAAAATACATCCAAAATTATTACAAACAGTTTATCGAAATACTGAAGTAAGACTAGGTACTGAACTAAAAATACTAAGCAAAAAGTAAAGCTGGAGGAGAGTCCACTAGTACTCCACGGGCTCCTCCCGAATCTCCTGAATGTCTTCCTGACCTGTCTCAATATACTGCTCAGGATCTAGCAAATTGCCGGATCCCAAAAGTATCTCGTGTTAGACAATAAGTCTAACACATCGAAACTAATCTAACAGTTCTAATTATTCATTTAACATTTTCATAATACGAGTAAATCTGCAAAAAAATTGTAAAGGTAACTGAAAGTACAAATCTGTCTAAAACTGTACAAAATTGAAGCAGTGTAAAGTAAAACTGAACTGTAACTGAATACTGAAAATAAATCAAAACAATACTAAATCTGAAACTGAGTAATCATAAGTACAACTATTCTGTATGCCACTGAAACTGTGCATTTGAATATGCCACAATACGATATGCTACTGATATGCTACTAAAATATCACTGAACTGTTATGAGCGGTACGGTCCAATGTCTACATACACCCTGTTGGCTAATCCCGCAGGATAGCACCTAGTCATAAGTCCACATTGGAGTGAATCAACCAATCATGAATATTACTGAATTAATTCAGTAATATGGGTATACCCTACTATACCCAACCAATAATCTGAGTTCATCAAATTCTATTTAATCGACAAGAATTTATCAAATCTATTAATTCTTACTCTAATTAGATGTATCCTACACAAGGCTCTAAGGATGTGATCAAAGGATCACTCAACATAGGTTGCTACCACAAGGAATGAGTCACAATCTAAGTACTTTAGGTGATTCCTACCATAAGGTATCAAGTTCAACTTCTAAAGTTATCAATGAGCAACTAGGTTTCTACCTCAATAAGTTACAAAAGTCCTTCCTATCTCAATGTATCATTAGTTAAGGTCTTTAATCATTTCAATGACAAATCCTATAGCAAGCCCATTAAGATCTCACTTTTCTACTTATTAAGGTTTACTTGTTATACTTAAGTTAAGATGATTAGATCAAATGATTAAAATTCATTTGATCCTTTTCTATTCTATAATCATGGGATAAAATCAAAGATCTTATTAGATTTAGATCATTGCATAAATCATTATAATTTTATTTCCATCTTATGCTAAGTGTCTTATATAAGAGAAAATCAAAGATCTAAAGTTTGGATTCAGATAGTTCAATCACCCATATTCAATGTTATCCTTAGCACTTCTAATTTGATGATTTAAGATCAATACTCAATCAAATGCATTATTGGAATAATGTAAATCATATTCTCTTACAACCAAGTAGATTGATTAAATGATTAAGATTTAGATCTTAATCAAGATAAGTTAGGGTTTAATCCCTAACCCTTATATCATTATGACTAATGGTTAATTTAAGGTCAATGGAAAATCAATGTATTATTAGCATATTATTGATGTCAACTTAGGTTTGAATTAAGTATCCTCTTTTTAATCAAGTTATACAGATTCTCCTGTTCAAGTGATCATATTTAAGTGTCCAAATAAGTGTTAAGGTTCTCTAGTATACTTCCTAAGTTCATGAACACATATAGATGAAAAGGTAACATAAAATAAAAGGTGATGGTTGCTAATCAAAATCTAAGTCAAACAAAAGAGATTAGCACTTAATCACAATTCTAAAATATCAAAGTTTCATGCCATTTAGATTATTAAGGTATACTTAACTGATACAAGCAATTAAAACTCTAGTACTTAGCATATAGCATAACATATATTTAAGATACATAGGTTTTAAGCACTTAATGAAATTGACAAAGTTTCAAATTTAATTTTCAAATAGAATTATATGCAGTATTCAATTTGAACTAAAACAGTTGAGTTTTGGCCATTTCAGCCAAAACTGGGCAGTTCTACAAAATCTGGGCAATTTTGGAATTGTTTGGAAATTTTGCAATTTTTCGGGCCCTGTAGCACTTTTCGCGCGGTAGCGCTTTTCGCGCAGTAGCGCCATTGCGCTGCGACTCGCTGCAGTCCGCTGAAATTCACTGTAGCAGATTTTGGCGCGTTGTAGCGGTCCAATTTGCAAAATCTACAGTTCAATTTATTTATATTGTCATTTCCTAAGACCTGAAATATTTCCGCTAAGTTCAGCTGCAGCGCGCTGTAGCGTCCCATTTTGCAAGTTACTGTTCAATTAATTTTTATGGCCGTTTCCAAAGTTTCGTAAAATGCCACTGCAAACCGCTGCAGTGCGCTGCAGCGGTTCATTTCGTAATTTTATTGTTCAAATAATTAATGTGCATTTTTCCTAAGTTTTCCTGTCTACTGGAGCCCGTGGCAATCCGTTGCAGCGCGCGACCGCGCACTGTAGCGGCAGACGGTGATTTCGCCAGGTGCGAAACCTGTGATGGCCTTTTTTTCGAGCCTAATTACTCCCAATCTAGAGCGTTTCATGAGTGGTGCCATATATCAATAGAAAGGTATTTCCGATGCCTTTCCATCGACACTGAAATTGGCACAAACAGAGCATCCTAGCAATACTAAAAATGACGATGAATGATAGGTATACAAAATAGAGAAAAATAGAGCAGATTTTCATGGAGTTCTTAAGAGCCTTAATGGCTTTCATACATGCATATAGACATTCCAAGGCTGCATTCTAACATTATAACATCATAAGGAAGATAAGGAGAGGAGAAAGAGGGTACCTTTATGTTCTTGGAAGGAGAGGAAGAGGAAGGGATCTTTATCTTCCTTCAAACCTTAGATAAGAGCTTCTTCTTTCAGCAAGGGAGGAGAAATGGAGGAAGGTGGGGAGCTCTAGATGGGCAGCAAGGGGAGAGAAGAGGGGTTTGAGCTCCTACTTAAAGGAGATGAGGGGGAGGGAGGCTCCATTATTGGCTAGGGAGCCTAGGGGGAAGATGAGATGGCTCTCAACCATCTCTTGAGTGACTTGAGGGGAGGGGCACTGAATGGATGGTATGGGAAACTGACTAGGATGCCAGCTAGGAGAGAGAGAGAGGAAAATTTGCAGTTTAAGTAACATCTAATTACTTAATTATTCTCTCTAATTATTCAAAAATTCTGATTTTTGAAACACACTCCGAAAAATCTCAAAATTTCACCCTTAGCTAATTTGGGGGTGAGGAATTCAACGATGAAGTCGAAATTTGATTCTGACGATTATTTAATTATCCTATTTTTTGACGCATTTAATTACATTAAAATATTCGCAAAAATTCGACGACTTCCAAACGCGTCCAAAACATCACCCCTGGCTAATTTAGAGGTGATGATCGCAACGGCGAAGTCGAATTTTGATTTTGAGGTCAAAATAAATACCTCAATTTTCTACTTAACTAAATATTAAAATATTCCGAATTAATCGATTGGTCTCCGAATTGCTCCAAACCTTCAGGGTTTGGATCTAATGACTAGATAAGCTTGATGGAATGATAATTACGATACGATTAAGCTAAATTCAAGCTGGGTAACAACCTTGGGTTGTTACACCCCTCCACCATAATCATGTTAACTTAAGAGTTAATAGGACCACGGCGGGGCAGGGCCCCCACAGTTACAAAAATCCGTAGCTTTCTGGGATTGGATGGATATTATCGAAAGTTTGTTAAAAGTTTTTCCCAGATCGCTTCTCCCCTCACAAAGCTAACTCAAAAAGCAGTACCATTTATTTGGTCGCCAGAATGTGAGAAAGCCTTTCAAACCCTAAAGGATGCCCTTATCTTTTGCTCTTGTGCTAGTCCTTCCCAAAGAAGGAATAAATTATTAAGTTTATACAGATGACTTTGGAATTGGCTTGGGATGTGTTCTTATACAAGAAGGAAAGGTTATAGCATATGCATCTCATCAATTAAAACTATACGAAAGAAATTATGTAGTCCATGATCTGGAACTAATGGCAGTCCTCTTTGCTTTAAAAATTTTGCGCCATTATCTGTATGGAATATAGTGCTCTATCTTAACAAAGCATCAGAGTCTAAAATACATATTTACATAGAGAGAATTAAATTGTAGGCAAAGAAGATGTCTTGAGTTAAATAGTGATTATGATCTGTATATTTAATATCATCTTGGTAAAGCCAATATTGTACCAGATGCCCTTAGCCATCGTGCTACGCTTTCAGCCATGATCGCCACTAGTTCTTTAGAGGAAGAATTTTGCAAATTAGATATTAAACCAGTTCATAGAGATATGTTAAGTTAGATGATCTTAATGAGTAATGTGGAACCACTTTTCATAGAGATGTTTCTATAACTCAAACTAAATACAAAGAGTATATAAATTTCAAGCAAGCAATAGAAAGTGGCCGCCATACAGATCTCATTTTCATAAAGGTACTATCTATCAAGAGAATTGTTTATGAATTCCAAAATCCATGCAGCAAAAGTGCTAATAAAAGGCCATGGCTCTGGGTATCAAGTTCACTCAGGAAGCTCCAAAATGTATCAAAACCTAAAGCAGTCTTTTTGGTGGCCTGGTATAAAGAAGAGCATAGCTTAATTTGTAACTAAGTGCCATGTATGCAGCCTAGTAAATGCCGAACATCAAAACCCCGGTGATTTTCTTCATCCTCTAGAAATCCCTGAGTGGAAATAGTTTGATGTATCAGTGGATTTTGTTATGGGATTTCCTCGAGCCAAGTTTGGTGCTGATGCAATTTGGGTGATAGTAGATTGGCTAACCAAATCCGCGCACTTCATTGACATCCGACAGACTGATTCTATCGAAAGGCTTGCAAAGATGTACATTAAAGAAATTGTCAAACTTCATGGTATTCCTATGTCGATCGTATCAGATAGAGATAGCAGATTTATCTCAAAGTTCTGGTAAGCAGTACATTAAGATCTAGGAACTACTCTGGCCATGAATACATCATTTCATCCTCAAACAGATGGCCAAACTGAAAGAGTAAATGTAATAACCCAAATTGTTACCCAAGGCAATTAGGACTAGTCCGAGTTCTAATCTCAGTCTTAGTGCACTAATTAAGTCATTAGGAGTTCACCACTAAGACCTAATCCAAATCAGGAGTCAAACGGATGAAATCTTGATTTTAGGAATTTCAGGAACTCTAGAGTTTGACCTAATTATTTTGATTTCAAATAGAAAATTAGACTTCTCCATTGTGCTCATTGCCCCAAATTAGCTAGGGATGATGTTTTGGTGGCAATCGGAAGATTTCATCGAATATTTTAATAATATGTAAATATCCAGAAAATGATAAAATTATATACTCGTCGGAATCAAAATTCAACTTCGCCGTTGCGTTCCTCACACCTCAATTAGCTAGGGGTGATTTATCGGGAATTTTTGGAACAACTTAAACTATGTAATTTTAATTGAGAAAAAAAATTAGAATAAATTTTATTAAATAATAAATATAAATTAATTAAATTAAACTTCTATATTCCTTCTCTCCTTATGTTTTTTCTCTGCCCTAAAATCGCCTCGATCGGACGCATTCGGCCAACCCCCTCCCTCCTTCCCCCTTGGAACGATAAGCATCCTCTCCTAGGAGTCTCCGCGGCCGCGCATCCGGCCTATCGGCGCGCCTCCATGCCGTGTAGACTCCGTCTGAATGGCCATAAGGCTTCATCCGCGCTCAGGGTCCCGACTGTTTGTGCGATTGAAGCCTGCAACAGTCATCCGGCCGAGCACCTCTGTCCTCCCAGCACCAGCCCTCTCCTTTTGGCGCCGTCGAGGTACCCCTCTCCCTTCTGTTCGTGCGCTAATCTACTCTAATGATGAGCTTAACCCTTCGTGCAATAGGTTCTAGTGCATTTTGATTATCTATTTTAGTTAAATTAATCACATGCAAATAGGAATTGATCTGTACTCCCTCTTCTTCTTAACTGTCAACTTTGAAATCTCAGTTTGTTTCAATATTTTTTTTTAATTGGATGGCAAAGTTCCTTATCATTGTAGACAAATCTAAAGGTTTATTGACTATATAGGCAGCATTTGAGTGGCTACATCAGTATTGGTTCAAGCTATAATTTTCAATTGAAATTTAGTTGAATGCATACATCTTATTTGATTGGAATGGGTGAGGAAGTCATAGCCATTAATTTCAGATTTTTTTTCTCCCTATTTCGTTCTTCTAAGGACTTGTAATTGGCGATGATTATCTGATCCAATCTTAGTCGAGCGTATATTACAAATAATGCTTCAAGCACACAGCTGCCTATTGACCCACTAGCCTTTTTTTTTCTTCTTATTTCTTAGAACTGTGTTAATTTACGGTTATTACATATTTCTTGGCTCTTTTATAGATTTATGGAATGAATAATTTGAGTCTATGTGCTCTCAGTTTTTTTTTTAAGAAAATTATATTTTGATTAAGACAAATGATTTTTCCAAAAGCAATGATTGCATTAAAAGGGTGTATTATTTCCCATATTAATCTTTAAGCATGCCTCTAATCTATGTATCTATATTTTAGGCTGTATAGCTAAATTATTTAAGATAACTTATAAATATTTATATTCCATTTAAAACTTTCTAAATATTATAACTTATAAATATTTATATTCCATTTAAGCATATGGAAGATACATAAATACGAATATACTAATATTGTGGTTGATAAATAATATTTTATATGGACTCAATTAAACATCAGAAAATAGTTTAGATGTCTTAACCTCAATAATTTCTTATTTTTACTGAGTTCACATAATAAAAAGGCGATGGACTAGTGAATGTCAATCATTAACAAAGGTAAATAGAACCATTTGAGACAACAGCAAACATATGAGTAGTGCATAGTTCGTTCCAATGAACATACAAAAAAAAAAAGAACCACAACAAAAAGCAGCAAAGATTAAATCTAAAGCAAAGACTCCAGTGCATGTATTCTGATGATATAATAAAAGGACCATTTCTGCCAAGCATTAGCTAACTTGAAAATCTTATTCATAATGATAATTCTGTTAAAATATTAAAAACAAATACAACCATATATTTTATAAACATTATTATGAATAATCAAAATATAAAACATCTTTTAAAGGCTCATGCACTTGTATTCAAAAGAAGTTATACCCATCTGGAAATGTCAAAATTAAGAACATGTTTTCAATCATATACAAGTATACGAGTCGTATCATCATATGTTAAGAGTCTAAATAATTGTAATATATATAATATTATTTGCTGAGATATAAGAAATATAAGATGTTAAATCTTTTAATAGCTGCATGGATGACTTTTAGAGTAGTGTATACATTTGTTAATAAGTATTACTAAGAATGAGCATAGCTATATTAATGTATGTGTGGGAGGATCTATGGTAGTTAATACAGGATCAAACAAATATAATTTTACCTACATATATATTATCTAACTTCTTTCCAATATGTTATTCCAGTACAGCTTGAATCGGTTAATTTAAATATTGTTATTTTGCCATACAAGCATTCTATCCTTACCCTTATGAATGTGCAAGCATCTTCAAAGAAATTATGAGAACAAATAATAATATTGAGAATGGAGATAAATATCCTAATTGATTCCATCAACTTATAACTTATTAAATCCTTCATCAAGATAGATGAGATGTAATGCAAATGCTTTCGGCTCTTTAGGTGATTTAGAATTTAAGATATGTAGTTTAAATTCTTATAAATTAATGTTTCTTTAATTAAGCTGACAGCAAAATAAATAGTAATCAGCGAAATAATTAGTAATCAACGAAATAAATAGTAAATAGCGAAATAAATAGTAAACAACGAAATGAATAGTAATCAGCGAAATGAATAGTAATCAGCGAAATGAATAGTAATCAGCAAAATGAATAGTAATCAGCGAAATGAATAGTAATCATCGAAATGAATAGTAATCAACGAAATGAATAATAAACAACGAATGAATAGCAAATAGCGAAATGAATAGTAATCAGTGAAATGAATAGTAATCAGTGAAATGAATAGTAAACAGCAAAATAAATAGTAATAGAGTTATAAGTTGAATTGTATCTTTTCTTTCTACACAAAATAATTAAGTTTTAAGCTTCATGATGTGAGATTCATCTCACATCATACATTCTTTAAAATCTTATAATCATTCAATTAAGCCTTCAATCAAGATTAGTTAGGGTTCGTGCTTGAGTGTTCATCTTAGTTTCTTAAGAGCTTCTTCCTTAAGAATTAGGAGTAGGACTTTGGTCATAATTTATTCATTGGGTAAATTGGATTACTCATTGAATGAAACTTTGGTTTTAGTAGTTTATAGATTTTTATAGTTTGTTTATAATTATTTAATCTTTTAACTTTAGTCTTAAAAATAGAGATCCATCCTATTAAGTATAACCTTACTTAATAGGGTTTTTGCCTTAACTTTTAATCCGTGAGATGGGGTGGTAAAACTTAGATTCTTAGACTTTACCCTTTGGGTTATGTGCTTAACTCCAACTCATGGTGTTTAAATCATGATCCCTAGACTTGGTATATTTTGATCAAATCTTAGTCTAGAATGTCTAAACTCATTAAATAGGTCGTGATGATTACTTATTTAAGATATGTAGTTTAAATTCTTATAAATTAATGTTTCTTTTATTAAGCTGACAGCAAAATAAATAGTAATCAGCGAAATGAATAGTAATCAGCAAAATGAATAGTAAATAGAGAAATGAATAGTAAACATCAAAATAAATAGTAATCAGCAAAATGAATAGTAATCAGCAAAATAAATAATAATCAACGAAATGAATAGTAATCAGTGAAAAGAATAATAAATAATAAAATGAATAATAAATAGCAAAATGAATAATAATCAGCAAAATGAATACTAATCAGTGAAATGAATAATAAACAACGAAATGAATAGTAATATAATTATAAGTTGAATTATATCTTTTCTTTATATACAAAATAATTAAGTTTTAAGCTTCATGATGTGAGATTCATCTCATAACATGCATTCTTTAAAATTTTCTAATTATTCAATTAAGCCTCTAATCAAGATTAGTTAGGGTTCATGCTTGAGTGTTCATCTTAGTTCCTTAAAAGCTTCTTCCTTAGGAATTAAGCGTAGGACTTTGGTCATAATTCATTCATTGGGTAAATTGGATTACTCAATGAATGAAACCTTAGTTTAAGTAATTTATAGATTTTCAAAGTTTGTTTACAATTATTTAATCTTTTAACTTTAGACTTAAGAATAGAGATCCATCCTATTAAGTGTGACCTTACTTAATAAGGTTTTTGCCTTAACCTTTAATCAGTAAGATGGGGTGGTAAAACCTAGATCGTTAGACTTTACCCTTTGGGTTATGTACTTAACTCCAACTCGTGGTGTTAAAATCATGATCCCTAAACTTGGTAGATTTTGATCAGATCTTAGTCTAAAATGTCTAAACTCATCAAATAGGTCATGATGATTACTTATTTAACTTACATAATTAACATTGATTTAATCATATGAGGACCTAGCTAGTCATAATATTTTGTAACCTATAAGGTCATATTTCTAAGTTACACTCGATAGTAGGAATTGGAGATCTTGAACTTGTGAAACTTAGAATAGTTAGAATGGTTAATTAGACAATAATAATATCACCATATGTAAAAGAGTCCCTTGCTTACTACTTGATTATTTGTGCTACGCATTTCTTGTATTTTGAGCTTAATTCCTTAAACTTGTTATGTAAGAAAACTTTATGCATGAAATAAAAACTTATAATATTTAGGATAACAGTTACCTTGGGTTCAGTTATATTCTGGTAGATTCTAGTGCATATTTACTCTAATAGATAGGGGTAAGGAGTAATAAGGATGCTAACATTACTCATTGAGGAGTGTGTGTTAAGCTTAAACCCGTATAATCTTGCTAATATGCTTGACTCCTTAGCTGCTTCTGGATGTGTCCACAGAAGCAAGAGTAAAATAACTAAAATTTACTGCATTTGTATTTAATACCTCTTAAGTTCAGATGTTATGTTCTATGTGCCCTAGCTCAGAAAGGCTTTGGGAATTTCTATCTGCCCTATCTCAAAAAGGCTTTGGAAATTATGCTGGGCCTGATTGGCTAATTTTATGATATGACAGTTGTACATACATATTTTATGTTTTAGTTTATTGCTTATTATTTTAATGATGCATGTTATTTCAGTCAGGTTTACTTTATTTACTTGCTTACTTGTATATTATAGGATGCTAGATTTTGCTACTGTTTATTATATATGTATCATGATCAGATTCTTTACTTTAATTAGTATATGTCATATGATCATCAGCATGTTTAGGATTAAATTTTTCTTCTAGTACTCTTACTTATTATATTAAATATATGTATGTCTATCCTTACTTAGTTTGCTTTGGGGTGTGCCTTTTTGCCTCAAATTTTATTTAGTTATAAATGTTGTATTTATAACTTATCATTTTCCTTGTATGCTTATTTCTCCTATGCTAGCTAGTATTTTTGTTTAGTTAATATAAAATGGTGACATTAACAATTTATGAAAAATATTTAGCCTAAAATGTACTTAGACAATTGTCTAATATGATTTTTTTTTTTGGCTGGGGCCCTGGCATTATAAAACTGACAATGTCAGAATCAAATAGGTTTGAGGAGCTTGGTGCTGAAGAGGAGGAGCCTTACCTTGAGGAGGGGCAACCAGGAGAATTAGAAGCTATTTAGATATTTCCTACTTTCTATGAGGATGAGTATTTTTCTTTCAGTCATTTAAATTATTTTAAAATGTTATAATAATATAGGTACCTTTATCTATATTTTTCATGAATGTACTTTATATTCTGAGTTATATGTTGCACTTTCCCTATTTATTATGGTAAATTGGATATATGTTTGTTTTACTTTGCTTATACACTCTGATTCTATATTTGCTTAGTGACTAATTATATAGTATGTATGCAATGGCTCATTCCTTCCTTACTAGTGGATTAGGGTTTACACATAATCTAATTTTAAGTAAGGGATTTGTCAAAGTGACACTCCACTCCTTAGTTTAATGATTGTGGATTAAGAGGTAGGGCGCCACAATAAATCAATTGCTTGAAGGTTTGCTTAGGCTCTGTATTCTTGACTTTGCCGGTTCTTGGGAAGATCATATACCATTGGTGGAGTTTACATATAATAACAGCTATCAGGATAGTATGAAAATCGCTCCCTATGAGGCCTTGTATGGCAGAAGGTGCAGTACTCCTTTAGCATGGTTAGAAATAGGCAGTGTTCAGCTTTATGGATCTAAATTAGTTAAGGAGACCAATAAGAAGATTCATTTGATTCATCAAAGATTTTGCTCTGCTCAAGATCGTTAGAGCAAATATCACGATGCTCACCATCATCTTTTGGAATTTGATGTAGGAGATTCTGCTTATCTGAAGGTAAGTTTTATGAAAGGTGTCTATAGATTTGGCATAGCTCGGAAACTTAGCCCCCACTATATTGGCCCCTATGAAATATTGGCTAAGGTGGGATCATCAGCATACAAATTGAATCTTCTTGAAGACTTTGCTATTGTCCATAATGTTTTCTATGTTTCATCATTAAGAAGTTGTCTTCGAGATCCTTCCCATCCTGTTCAACTTCCAGTAGTAAAAATTTAACCTGATCTTCCTATGCTGAAGAACCTGTTAAAATTTTAGCTCGTGATCAGAAGCAACTAAGAGAACGTTCTATCTCAATGATCAAGGTTCAGTAGAGGAATCGTTCATATAATGAAGCCACTTGGGAGAAAGAGGTGATATGCATCAAAAATGCCCAAATCTTTTTAACCAAGGTACTTCTTTAACTCTAACTTATTTCAATTCATTATTCTATATCTGTCTTATTCTTTCCACTGGATGATGTCGAGGACGATATCATTCTTAAGTGAGGGAGTCTATAATAACCCAGGTTATTACTTAGGTCAATTAGGACTAATCCAAGTCCTAATTGTAGATCCAGTACTCTAACTAAGTAATTAGGAACTTTAACTATAAAAACTTAATCCAAATCAGGAATTAAGTTGATCAAATTCTATTTTTGGGAATTTCCAGAAACCCTAGAAATTGAACTGTTTAAATTAACTTCAAATCAACTTCGCCAATGCGCTCATCACCCCCAAATTATCTAGGGGTGATGTTTTGGATGCATTTAGAAGTCGTTGGATTTTTGGTAAATATTTTAATATAATTTAAATACCTTGAAAATTCAAATAATTAAATACTCGTCGAAACCAAAATTTGACTTTACCGTTGCATTCCTCACCCCACAAATAGTTAGGGGTGATTTATCTGAAATTTTCTGGATGCCTTTAATAATTTATTTTTTATTAATAAAATAAGAAAAACTAAATTAAATAATATTATTTAATTAAATGAATCTAACGACGCCGTCCACTTAAGTAAACAACATTTCCTTTTTTGCCGCGAGTACCATCTAAATTGACGGATCAATCGATTCGTCCGATCGGGCGATCGGACGACTAAGGCTTCGTCATCCTCGTGGAGGCTTTGTTTGGAGCTCAAAGCCACACGCGTCGCCCTACCGTCTCGCCAGGGTTCATCCACTGCCTAAGGGCTGCCTCGGACCATGTTTTAGCCTCATCTGATCTTGCTACTTTGAACCCTATCTATTTGTTCGTCTGCATTTTTGTTTGAAGCATTTCTCGAAGGATTTCTATCGCCAGCCATTAATCAGGTACCTGTCCTCCTCCTCAATCCTTTAATGCTTTACCTTTAACTATAATTCCAAAGTTTATTTCATGCTTTAGATATATAATTGTGCGGGACGATTGATCAATTTTATCATTTCATATACAGTTGTTTCTGTTAAACCTTTGCTTCCGCACCCTAGTAGCTAGGGTTAGCCTTAAACAGCGGTACCGTTCGCCTTTGCCAATGGTTCACCAACAGTCGGGAAGATCACGTCAACACCTATCTTTGGCCGTGTGGGCTGGACCCCGTCGTCATCAAAAAGGGGCAATATTTAGTTGTAGGCACGCGAGTTGAAGCAGACACCTTTTTGGGTCGGGCTGGGACGACCCGGGCCCGACTCGCTTCAGCGCGAGTTCAATCCGCATCAGTGGGCAGTTCGAGGCCGTGGGACCCACACGCCCACCTGGCATGCATGGATTTGCGGCGCGTCTCAGTGTGGGGCCTGCGACTGTCTCTTTTGTCTGAGGCTGTGGAACCCACCCAGATCGTCTCTGCCAGTGAAATTCTGTCGCGTGTACCTGTGGGGCCTGCCACTTGTCCGCTGCTGATTTCTGTGGGACCCACCATAGTTTATTAAATTAAAAAGATTTAATTAAATTTTAAAATAGTAATGTTTAATGTAAATAAATTTAATTAATTAAATTAATTTAACAATAAACTTAAGCATTAATATCTTGAGATCTCGAATTCCAAATATAGCAAATTAAAATACCATTGTGATCACCAAAATTAGAGGATCACTTTGGTACTATCAAATTTCCATTTGGAGGTATAATTCACCTAGTGATATTTAGGACCATACTTAATGACCTTAATTAATTCTATAACTTCAATTGACCATAACTTGATCAATTGAGCTCCATATTAGGTCTTCCAATATATTATTTTGATTAGGAAGATCTAATAATTAGTAAACTGTAAAAATATTTAAGTTTTAATAGTTAAATCTCTTAATTAACCCTAAATACCCTAAAATTTGACTAGTAAAGATAAGCAAATTTAATAATCCAAATTCAATGATTTCAGTTTTTGATAACTCCTAGAGTATAATAGAACTTAGTGGTGTGGTTGGTTTAGTGATTCTATGATTAATTTCACTAATCACTCACTAATCACTCTAAGCCCTAATTAGGTCATAACTTAACTAAATGAAGTCTAAATTAGGTCTACTTCTAATTAAAGTACTTAGCAGGTCATAGGGAAGCTATAGTCACTGACTTTACTGAATTTGAACTTCAATTAGAAAAGCTTGGTTTTTGACCTCTCTTAAAAAAACTTAAATTACATTTAGAACCCTAATTTTGTTTTAGCTATAACTTAGCCAATACATATCAAAATTCAGAAATTTTAGGTTTTATTGAACCCTTAGATAGTAAGCATTAACAAACTGAGAGAAGATTTAGATTTTATTAAGATAAATTACCCAATTGCCCTTATCAGTCAAATTTCTTAATTTGATCTCATAAGGCTTAATATTTATCCAATTTTGATGTACTTATTGTCTATCTTCATGTTAGACAGTAAGCAATCATTTGCTATTAAAAATTTTGATTTTAGAGCCCTAAATCAAAAAGTAAATTTTTAAACCCTTAAGTAGGGGTTAAAAGGTTATTTTGCCCAAATTTAAGTTTAAGCATTCTTAAGCCCTAGATTCATGTCCTAATCAATAAAATAAGTAAATGGAATGATTTAGAACTTAGTTCATATGCTTTAGACTATTAAAATGTATTTCATATAAAAACCTTAATTTGTTTTCTTAAGAAAATAATAAGTAAAAATGTTAGTTGTATAATGTGAGATTCTTCTCACATCATACCCTTCTTTGAACTTCTAATTCATCTCTTTGTCTCTAATAATATTATCTAGGATTTGTGTGTCTGAGTGTTAATCTTAGTGCTCAAGAGCTCTTTCCTTAGAAATTAGGAATATATCTTATGTTATAATTCATCTATTAAGTAAATTGGGTTACTCAATAGATGAAGCCTTGGTTTTGATAGTTTATAAATTTTCACAGTTTATTAATGATTATTCGATCTTTTAGATTTAAACTTAAAAATAGAGATCCATCCTATTGAGTATGAATTCACTTAATAGGATTTGCCTTAATTTATTATTTGTGAGAATTGGGAATTAAACATTAGTTCTTTAGTATTACCTTAGGATTAAGTGATTAAACCCCAACATTTGGATTTAATTCTTAATCCTTCCATCTTGATTAGTCTTAATCAAGATGGGCATGTGTTGCTTAAATTATCAAAATAGGTCGATTGACTTATTTGTTTAGATTTGTAGTCGACATTAGACAACAATGGATAGTCTCTTGCTCTCTTTAAACATTGATGCTTGCTTTCCTTAAAATTGAGCCTATTACCTTGTACATATATATTGGGATATTTGAGGAATATCTCATGTCAAACATGATTTACATAAATAGCATTGGCATTTGTTTTTATCGGTGCTTTGGTTATGATAATTTTGGTTAAGTAGAGTGCAACCTAATTAGTATGCCCTTTTTGTTCCATGCATTTGCTTTAGTACAGGATAAGCTGTAACAACCTAGGTTGTTACTTAGATTAATTAAGACTAATCTTAGTCTTAATTAAAGTTTTAATTCACTAATTAAGTAATTTAGAACTTATCTCAAAAGCCTAAGTCAAATCAGAAATTCTGGAAAATTCCAAATCCTAAAAATTGACTTTTTATTTAGATCTCAAATTGAAAATCTGACTTCGCCATTGCATTCAGAACACCCAAATTAGCTAGGGGTGAAGTTTTGGAGGCATTTGGAAATCGTTGTGTTTTCATCGAATATTTTAATATTATTAAATACCTAGAAATTCAAATAATTAAATACTCGTCGGATCAAAAATTCGAGTCGCCATTGTGTTCTTCACCTTTCATTTGGTTAAGGGTGATTTATTGGGAATTTTTGAAATAAATATAATTAAGTGATTTTAATTAAGGAAATTGATTTAAAATTAATTAAAATATAAAATAAATATTTAAAAGTTAAGGGCGCCGTTCAATCGACCCTAACGCCGTCACCTATTTTTCCTCCACGCCGTCAATCTTGACGACGCCTTCCGCGCTGTCTGATCAATCGATCAGACGGCTAAGGCTCGTCGTCTTCCCGGGCTCGGCGCGTGGAGGCGTTTCGGGCACGCGGCAGAGGTATCGAGCGATTGAGGATCCAACGAATAGGTCACCGCCTTCGAAGCCATTTAAGTCTCCATTTTCTCGTGTCCATCATTTTTCATCTCTTATATCAAGTGGAAGCGTCGATCGAGTCAAGAATCGGAAGCCCTAATTTTCTCTGCAAACCCTAAGGTACTCCACGACCCACCCTATTTCCTATACGATTGTCCATTTGAATATTCAAAATTCTATTTCAAGTCTTCGATTGATCGTTAGCTATGCCTGATCAAACGATAGATGGTTTGATCTCTTTAATTTCGCAACACATCCACAGTACATACCGTTATAAACCCGCGACTAGAGCAACTAGGGTTTAATTATGCGCTCTATCCTGACCACCTCAGCTATAGATCTTTGTACCATTGAGTAGCTAAGACCATCCTCTATCCGACGGTATGTGGATCGACGTCCGGCACCACCGGAATGCCTCTGAAAAATTGAACCCTAGCTGTAAGGACTCGGGGGCCGGGCGTCGAAGGGATGAAGTTTTGTGTCGGGCCGGGTCGACCCGAGCCCGACCCGTTAGCAGGCGAAGCCGTCCGCGTGTCTGCTTCTGATAGGCATTTTCTCTGCGCATGGGCCCGCCTTGTGTCGATTCAGCTGAGCCAGCCGTGTAGTGGGGCCCACTCCATTATACCTTCTGCTCAAGTGGACCCCGCCAGCCTCCTGTCCTCCAATCCGGCCGTGACGCGTGACCCTCCTTTTTGCTGCCGTTTAAATGGTGGTCCCCACCTGCAATTTTATTTAAATATATATATATATATATATATATATATATATATATTAGATTTTTATTAAATTAAATCAGTAAATTTAAATCAGCTTAATTAAATGCATTTTAATTAATTTAACCAAATCTTTAAACCTAATATCTTAATAAATATAAGTTCAATCATAGCAAATAAATATATCATTTTGATCAGCAAAAATAGAGGAACATTTTGGTGTTGTCAATTTTATATTTGAACCTATATTTAGCATAGTGACATTTTGGGGTGTTAATTAAATTCAAATAATGTTACAAAATTGAAAATGATCATAACTTTGCACACACTAATCCAAACCTATTGAATATGGGTCTTAAAATACTCAGAAAACCCTAAGCGTCATTTTAGTAGGGTTAACTTTGCTGTTTGGATTAGTATTTGACTAATCACATTTAGGACCTAACCCTAATTACCCTAATTAAACCTAGAACTTCAATTGACCATAACTTGGTCAATTGAGCTCCAAATTGAATGAATCAAATATTAATTTAGATCAGAAGAACCTAATTAATAATAATTTATAAAAATATTTTAGATCCAACAGTTAAATTTGCTAATCACCTCTAATTACTCTAAAACTTGATTAGTAAATATTAGCAAATCTAGTAATACAAATTGAGTGATTTAAGTTTTAGAGGACTCATAGAGTCATTTAGAACCTAGCTATAAGGTTGGATTAGTGTTTGAGTGATTAATTTTACTAATCACTCACTAATCACTCTAAACCTTAATTAGGTCATAACTTAACCAAATTAGGTCCAAATTGAGCCTACCACATGTCATTGTGATCAGTGGACTATTTGTAAATAATAGCCACTAATTTTACTTAATTTGGACACTAATTGACAAAGTTAGGATTTTGACCCTTTATTAAGGATCCCTTAATTACCCCTTTTAATCTTAGATCTTGTATTGGCCATAACTTGGCCAATACTTATCAGAATTTAGCAAATTTAGGTTCTATGGAAAGCTTAGGTAGTGAATAATTTTAAACTAAAAGAAAATTTAAATTTCATTTAGCCAAATTACTAAATTTTCCCTATGAGTTAAATTTACTAATTTGACCTCATAAGGCTTATTAATCACCCAAAATTAGTGAAGTTTCTATCTAATCTTACATTAGATAGTAAGAAACTTATTCCAATAGAAAATTTCAGATTTGGAACCCTTGATCAAAATTTGATCTTTTGAACCCTTAAATAGGGGCAAAATGGTAATTTTGCCCAAATATAGGGTTTAGCTTTCTAAAGTTCTAAAATCAATTTATAATCATTAAAAATAGTAAATAGAATGATTTATAATAAAAAGTAATTAAGTTCAAGCCTTAATTTGACTTGGATTTAAATCTCATTTTTAAAAGTCATTAAATAATTTCCCAAGTCATTTGAGTGTCCTTTTTCCTTAAATCATTCTTAGATCTTTCCTTAGGTCCTTATAATATTAGTTAGGTTGTGTGTCATGAGGGATACTCTTAGAAATTAAGAGCCTTAATTCCTAGGATTAGGGACAGATCTTAAGTTAGAATTTATATGTTGAGTAAATTGGGTTACTCAATAGATGAAACATTGAGTTTATTAGTTTATAGATTTTTCTTAGTTTATTTAAATGATTATTCTATCTTTAAACTTTAGAACTAAGAATAGAGATCTATCCTAATGAATTGATTTAACATTAGGATTTGCCCTAACTTAATTTGTGAGATTTGGGTTCTAAACCATAAGATCCTTAGTTGTACCTTTGGATTAAGTAATTAGATCCCATCATTTGGAGTCTAATTCTTAATCTTTTCATCTTAATTTGGCTAATTAAGATGAGTATGGGGTATTTTAAATATAAAATTTAGTCGATGATTTATTCATTTAAACCAAGTAGTCGTCTTTTGATTAAGATATAGGTAGGACTTGGCCAGTCCTAACTATCTTCAACTTGTATGATCGTGATTCTAAGTTACAGAATGTGTAAGAATTTATGATTCTGAAACTTATGTAACTTAGAGTAGATAGAATGAATAAGTAGATAACAATGGATATCACCTGTGTTTTAGATAGAGTCTCTTGCTCAATTTGTTTTGATGCTTCGCTTACCTTGATTTTGAGCTTTAAACCATGAGCATATTTGTGGTACTTAAGATATTTGATAAGTATCTTATGTCAACATTGATCATTCATAAGTAGCATTTTGTTTTCTTTTCATATTTTTGTAAGGTGTAGTTTGATTAGTATACCTCTTCAATCAAACTGTTTGGGGTCGGCTTCATTATTCGGGTCAGTCCGATAGTCTATACCATGCCTAGTCAGTGGGATAGGATGGATAGACTCTTGCCCTACTGACTGAATAGTCGGGATCTGATATAATTATACTAATTCAAGTACACTTACATTTGGTTTTTGCCTTAGCTCATTAGGCTAAGAGATTTCAGTGATACCCAGTTCAGAGCTTCTTTCTTAGCCCATCAGGCTAAGTATTACTGAGTGTGCTTTCAGTTTGAGTGACTTGAATAGCCAATGCAGTTTTCAGTTTTGTAGACACTATTTTACTTTTCATATTCTGCATTTCAGTACTATTTTTACTTATAGTTTTCCTGCACTTTCCTAGCCTTATTTCTATATAGGATGCTAGTCTTACTTACTGTCTTCATATGCATATATATAGGTTGTTAGCTATGTTTTCAGCTTTATAATGTTTCACATGTTCAATTACTGTTATGTCGCTTAGCATAAGTTTGTTTTGATCATAAGCATGTTTAGAATGTATTTTTCTTTACAGTTTTGTTTAGTCTTTCTTTTGCTTACCTGACTTTGTTGCAGTTGCTTGGAGGAGGTATGTGCTTACTTCCTAGTTGATTTAGTATAAACTGTTTGTTTATAACTTTATACCGTTCTTTTCTTACGCTTTCTGCACCTACTTTCTTATTGTACTGGTTTATGGTGATATTCAGTTAACTTAATAAAACTTTTACCCTAAAATATGCTTAGATAATAGTCTAACCAATTTTTCTTTGTTGGCTGGGGCCATACCATTATGAAATTGATAATGGTAGGTTCTGAGTTTCTTGGTGCTGTAGATCTAGTGGAGGCCTTGCCATTGGAGGAGGAGCTTGTTCCTGAAGACCATTAGTTTTATTTCTGCCTTGTGAGGATGAGAGTTTATGTTTCAGTTCTTAAAACTACTTTAAATGTTGTAATAATTCAGGGTTACCATTTCTTTTCAGCACTTTACTTATTCTGGATTATTGTATTGTATGGATGGATGTTGTATTTTATGCTTCCGCGCTCTCTGCATTTTCTTGTATATTCATTTAGTGAGATATTTACCTTATGAATGGCAAAGTCCTTAGTTAAGTTAGATTAGAGTGTACGTCTAATCTAATTCTAAGTGGGGACCTTGTCATTTGGTGACCCTTCCACCATAATCATGTTAACTTAAGAGTTAACAGGACCACGGCGGGGCAGGGCCGCCACACAAGCCTAGGCCTATGACTGGCTAGGATAGTATCTGTCTATCTATTGTAAGTCTTACCAAGTCTAGGCGTATGAACCAGCTAGGATGGTATTTGTTAGACTTTATATTCAATTCCTTATTATGGAATTACTAATTTTGGTGCACTTCTACTCTTAAGCATGATCCTTCTACCTTATCCCATATGCTAAGTGAGATGTTATGCACTTTTTCAGTTTAAATGGCTTGTTTAGCCATAATAGTTTTAATTTTATACTTCTTACTCCATATCAACATTTTCCCTTAATTATTACTTTATAAGTATTTTAGCTTATTTATATGTCATTTTTTCTTAGTTTAATAATAATCTTATTCATTATAGGATGTTAGAAATGTATACTTGATCACACATAAGATATTAATTTTACTTGATGTGCATATTTAGGATGTTAGAATTATTTAATTTATGATGCTAGTTTTACTTTCTTTATACATGTAAAGACCACTTAAGTAGTAATAAGTGAAACTCTTAAACATCGATGTGCTTTTTCAGATAATAGTGGAGTTCCTGATAAGAACTTCAAAGTTAAGCATGCTCAGTTCGGAGCACTCCTAGGATGGGTGACTTACTGGGAAGTTATCTTCTGATGGAAAAATTACGAGACCTTTCAGGCCAAAGCAGATAATACCTTAGTGATTAAGAGTTTGGGATATTATAAATGGTATTAGAGCAGGCCATAGGGTATCAAATAAGAGCTAAGTGCCATACAGGGTAAAGTACCACTTCATATGAGCATCCTCTTGAACCATGATGGTTAAGGTGCTACATGGTTGTGGGTACCTCTTGAGCCTGTAAGGGTCACCTCTAGTTCTATCTACCCAATGGATATTTCTTGGATCTGTGTGTGAATACCAATGAGGACGTCAGTTACTTAAGTTGGGGAAATTTTGAAGATCCACTTAAGTAGTAATAAGTGAAATTTTTAAACATCGAGGTGCCTTTTCAGATAATGGTGGAGTTCCTGATAATAACTCCAAAGTTAAGCGTGCTCAACTGGGAGCACTCCTAGGATGGGTGACCTACTAGGAAGTTATCTTTTGAGAGCAAAATCGTGAGACCTCTCTAGCCAAAGCAGATAATACCTTAGTGATTAAGAGTTTGGGCTGTTACAATATATATCTAAAATATTAGCCTTACTCATTTGAATTATTTTAATCGTATTTTATGATTTAATTGAGTTACATTAATTAGCATAAATTTTCTTTAATCATAAGCATGTTTAGGATGGGTGACCTGCTGGGAAGTTATCTTCTAAGGGCAAAACTGTGAGGCCTCTCAGACCAAAGTGAATAATACCTTGGTGATTAAGAGTTTGGGCTGTTACAATACATATATAGAATGTTAACCTTACTCATTTGAATTATTTTAATCATATATTATGATTTAATTGAGTTACATTAATTAGCATAAGTTTCATTTGCTCATAAGCATGTTTAGGATGAGTTTTCTTTTCATTTATTAAAATTATTATTTATATTATTTCTAACCTTGTTGCAGCAGATCTTGGAGGTATGTGCTTACTTCTACTTTTGTTAAGTTATAAACCTATTATTTATAGCTTTCTATTCCTTTAATATGCTTTCTTGCTCCTATATATATTTGCTTAGCTGTTAAGTTTATGATGCTATCTAAATTAAAATAATAATGTTTTAGCCTAAAATATACTTAGACATTTTGTCTAACTAAGATTTTTATTTTTATTGGTTGGGGCTCTATCATTATGAAACTGATAATGATAAATTCAGAGTTGTTTGAAGTTTTGGAGCCATTCGGGGACCTACCTTTGGAGGAGGATCGTGTTGCTGAAGACTCTTAGCTTATTTATTCTTTCTTTCCTATAGTGTGAGGCTGAGTGTCTTTATATGTTTAATTTCTTCTAAACTATTTAATTATATTGTAATAATATAAGTTAAACTTTACTTTTTGCTGCTTTACTTATTCTGAATTGAATGTTTGGATTCTTATATTATAATTGATGGATGTTTACTATTTTGCTTCCGCACTATATTTTCATGTACTCTTCATTTAGTGAAAAATACATTGAAATAGCAAAGTTTTTGATTATAATGGATTAAGATGAGTACCTAATCTAATTATAAGTAAGGAACTTGTCATTTGGTGGTCACCTCACCGTAATCATGTTAACTTCAAAGTTAATAGAACCACGGCGGGGCTGGGGCACCACAACTAATACTTAAGATAAGGGTAATGTCCTTATCCTTGAGTATTAGATAAATACATATATTGGATTATGACTAGAATATGATGAATCTAATATATATATATATATAAGTATAACATCATTTTCAGTATACTGATCACATCACAATACTAAGTATAAGTGATATAAAGACAAGTGCAGAAGCTAAGCATACATCCAAAAATATTCATCATATAAATTGAATAGCACATTCATCTCAGAAAAAGAAAAAAAAATACATCCATAATTATTATAACTGTTTACTTAATAAAAGTACAAATAGTAGTCTAAATACTGAACTGAAAGTAAACTAGTGCGGAAAAGTAAATGTCGATGTAGAGTCCTCTAATGCTCCATAAATTCCTCCTGGATCTCTTGAATTAGCTCCTGATCTGACTGTACAAAATGCTCTGGATTTAGCAAATTGCTGGATCCCAAAAGTACCACGTATTAGACAATGAGTCTAACACTTTGAAAGCTATTCTAAACACTTTATAATATCTACTATTTAAAATTTTAATAGTTTAAGTAAAACTGTAAAAAAGATAGTAAAATAGCTGAAAGCTCAAAATAGTGTAAATCTGATAGCAAAGTGAACTAAAACTGTAAACTAAAATTGAAATGTATGTAAAATAATATGTAATTTGAATCTGAATAAATAATGTTGTAAAACTGTGTTGTATTCCACTGAATTTATAATTATGCATCTGAATATGCCACTGAACTGTATGCCACTGATATGCTGACTTGGTGTCTCATGGACACACCACAGATTTTCTAGGTGAGTGAACACTCTACTAACAGAGTCCTTAGGTATGCCAAACCACTCCGCTAATGCTGACATGACTTATGCATTTATGATATGCCAATGTTTAATGCTAGTATGTAATAAATTATCGAAATCCAGAAAATTGCTTTAAAATCAAGTAATGATTATATTGTCTTCACTATATAGAATTCATCTAAATGAATTTTGACTCCTAGTTCTAATACACTAAATAATATTAGTTAAGATTATACTTAGAATTATCAATAGAAGAGGTTGTATACATATAGTTGGTATGTTTCTGAGAAATGTGAATTTAATATTTAGTGTGTTTAGCTGCACTTATCAAAGTGCACGACGACAAGGGGCAAAACACGATCATAGTTTATTCTCTTAAACTAAGTATTAAATACCCTAATTACAAACATACTTAGTGTTCTAAAATGATAATATTTAGTTTGTTTAACTGCACTTATCGAAGTGCACGATAATAAGAGGCATGACCTAGTTATATTTTATTCTCTCAAACTAAGCATCCAAGTTTCCCCAATTATGAAACACTTGGACTTAGAAAATTTACTATAAGTTGGATTGTACTTATACAATCACATAGGATAAGATTGAGACTTTGCAATCTTACTTAGAATGACTCATCCAATCCTAGGTTCTACTGAAATGATTCAGCATTATAGATAAACACTTTCACATTCTACTGATAATCTATTGATTTTCACAAATCTATTTAATAACCAAGGATTTTCAAACTAATAAATCTTTACTACATTGAAATGGTACTACACAAAGGTCCAAGAATGTGACCTAAAGGCCACTCAAATTTAGGTTACTACTACATAGAAGAAACTCATACTAAGCTCTTAGGTAATCCTACCACAATGGTCTAAGATCAAGCTTCTAAAGCTAGTAAGGAGCATCTAAGTTCTTACCTCAATAGATTAAATATTTACGGCTTACAATTATTGATTTATTCATGCTAAGACAAGATCGTAATGATCTTGCGCACCTAACTTAAAAGAAAATCTAAGTTTTGTACTTTGCGCTAATTCCACAGTCTGTATTTCCTTAATGTTTTCATTTGACCATATCAAATGGGTAAGCCCATCTGATCCACACTTATGCCAAAATCATGGGATTTAATCTTATAATTATTATGGAATGGTTGGTTTATAAATCCATTCCATTTTATAGGTTACATTATGCTAGTAGTCTTACTTAAGAGGAAATCAAGGATCTAAAGATAAGTATTTAGATTGACCAATCGCATAGCTTATTAAGGATCTTAATAGTTCTAAGTTAATGAGCTAAGATCAATATCAAATCAGGGTGCATTATTAAATTATGCAAGTTAATTTATCCTTCAAATCATGTTGATTTATTTAAAGTGATTAAGGTTTAGATCTTAACTAAAATAAGTTAGGGTTTAACTCCTAACTTAACCAAATCAAGATTAATTATTTTGTTTATGGATCAATAGCAGATCAGTTGATTCTTGGTGCATTATTGGTGTCAACTTTAAGTTCAAAATCAATTATTAATTAACTTAATAATCCTTTAGGATTCTTAGGGTTGAGTTTATTAATATCCAATCAAACATTTAAAGTATTCCATCCATGATTTAAATTTCTAATATGCATATTACTATTAATGGAATATATAAACATCATAATAATTAAAATAAAAAATAATTAAAGCTAATCAAATTCTAAATCAAATCAAAAGGGATTAGTACTTGATTACAAGTTTTAAACACCTAAATTTCATGCAACTTTGTTATTAAGTTATACTTATTCATGCAAACAGTTTCTATTTGACACAAAATATTCAAGCAAATCTTTCGGAGTCTTAGAACGTGCCATTTAGGATAAAAAGATAGATTTCACATTTTAAATGACCTATACATTCACACAATGCTTAATTTTACTAAATCTAGTTTTAGTTTTAATATATTTTGGCCCCATTAGAGTTATAGAGTCATTAAAATGAGAAAAATATAAAGTTTTGGCGACAGTTCTGGGCACTACGGCGCGCTACGATGTTGGCCAACTCGAGGCACGGGCGTTACGGCGCACTGCAGTGCCTGAAGGCACTGTGGCGGATTTTAGCGCTGCACGCTGCAGCACTGTGACGCATTCTACGATGTCAGATTTCTCGAGAGTTGAGTGCTACGGTGCGCTATGACGCGCTACAGCGTAATGAGGAATTGTTTGTTACGGCGTGCTATGGCGTATGTAAATCAAGACACGGGCGCTACGACGTGCTGTAGCGCTCGACAAAGATTTTTCCTGGGCAAAAACGAAACGTGTCCCCTTTTGCACTCAAATACTTTTGATTTAGGACACCTCATATGCCGTGCGATATACCGATTGAAAGGTCTTTCCAAGACCTTTGCATTGATACTAAAATTGGCATAAAAAGATTATTCTAATGTTGCAAATAATGATGCTAAAGGTTAAGGTAAACAAAAATCCTACTTGCAGAGACAGTTTTCTTAAAGAACAAAATGAGCTTTGATCGGACTCGTTCGAGTCCGATTGAGGCTCAACAATGAAACATGACTTCATTCAATAGTTAATCAAAATATCATTTCAAAATTCATTGATTAAATCAATGAAAAGAGTAGCACAAGGAGGATGCAAGAAGGAGGTATAAGGAAAGTTACAGCAAATGGGTACCTTAACTTGCAAGAATGGAGGTTGAGAACTCTATATTCTGCAGAAGCTTGAAGGAAGGAGCTTCTCCTTCTTTTGCTGTCAGCAAAGGAGGAGGAAGGCTGGGGATTCTTCAGGAGCTTGGGAGAGGAGAAGGTGTTCAGCTGATGGCCAAATGGAGGGAGGAGAGCTGAGGAAGATGCTATAACAACCCAGGTTGTTACTTATGTCAATTAAAACTAATCTAAGTCTTAATTATGGTTTTAGTATACTAAATAAGTCATTTAGAACTCATCTCTAAGATCTAAATCAAATCAGGAATCAAATGGATCAAATCCTGATTTCTAGAAACTCTAAAAATCCTAAAAATTAACCTATTTAATTAGACCTCAGATTAAAAATGAACTTCTCCATTGCGCTCATTGCCCCCAAATTAGCTAGGGGTGATGTTTTTGTGTCAATCGGAAGTCGTCAAAATTTCGACCAATATTTTAATATTATTTAAATAATTAGAAAAATATGAAAAATAAATTATCGTCGAAATCAAAATTCAACTTTGCCGTTGCGTTCCTCACCCGCAAATTAGCTAGGGGTGAATTTTTGAGATTTTTTAGAGCTTATTTAATTATTTAATTTTGAATAATTAAAATATATTTAATAATTAATTAATTAATTATTAAAAAAAATCTGCACATCTTCCACGCACCCCAAGAATGGTGAGCTGGTTTTGCCACCGCTTTAGGATCTCAAAAACATCCTATTTTTAACCCCATTTTTTCATCAAGACTAGTTTACATCGGTTGAATCTATCATAGAGCAGAGTAGCAACATCATCTCCTTCATTTAAGCCTCAAACTGAGCCCTAAAGGTACCCTTTATTTTTTTTTAAGCCCAAATTAGGGCTTGTAATTTATTAGATAATCTATAAAATTAAGAGGCGTATTTGGTATCAATAGAAGATCTTGATGAGAGCTTTCTATTGATATATGGTACACCTCGTGAGGAGATCTGTGTATGGAGAAATTTGATCCTAAAGTTTCATTTTTTTTTTAATATTCTTGTGCGCTACAGAATTATTTCAGAAAATTTTATTTTTCTTTTCTTAAAATTTTGCTTATTTGAATCCTTTTCAATTCTTCAAATTCTCATAATTTTGTAATTATATATCCAAACATAGTGATCAAATATACCATTTTGATCAAAAAAATAAAAGAATTAATATTATATTATTAGTTTTTCTATTTGGGAAATAATTTCATTAATTATCATTTAAACTAATTAACCCCTTAATCTAAAAATTTGATAAATTTATAACTTATTCAATTTAGCTTCAAATCATATGATCCAATATATCATTTTGATCAGGAGAATGTATAGAATGCTAATCTGCAATAAAAGTTTAGTTTTTGTAATTATATTTTTTAATTTTGCTTAATTACTTTAAAAAAATGGATTAGTGAAAATTAAGCTTTTTAATTATCTAAATATATAATTTCAAGTTGCTGATATCTCTTAGTGCAGTATAGAACTTAGTGGTGAAGTTAAGTTTTCTATTTAGTAATTAATTTCACCAATCAACCCTAATTATCCTAAAACTTCATTAGTGAAGATTAGTAAAACTAATGATCCAATATGAGTGATTCTAGTTTCAGAGCACTCCTAGAGTGGAATAGAACCTAGTGGTGTGGTTGGTTTAGTGATTTGGTAATTAATTTTACTAATCACTCACTAATCATCCTAAAACTTAATTATGCCATAACTTAGCCAATTATAGTCCAAATTAAGCCTACCACTAGTCATTGTGATCAGTGGATCATTTGTAATCTACAACCACTGATTTTGCTCAATTTGGACAATAATTGGAAATGTAAGGATTTTGAATCTTAATTAAGAAACCCTAAATTACCTTTTTACCCCTTAGCTTATATTGACTATAACTTAGCCAATACTTATCATAATTTAATGATTTTAGGTTCTATAGAAACCTTAGACAATAAGCAACATTAAACAAACAAAAAATTTAGATTCCATTAAGCCAAATTACCAAAATGCCCCTATGAGTTAAATTTATTAATTTGATCTCATGAAGTTTAATAATTATCCAAAACTAATGTAATTGCTATTTAATTTTATATTAGATAGTAAGAAACACTTTGCCACTGAAAATTTTAGATTTGAAATCTTAGATCAAAAGTTGATCTTTTAGACCCTTAAGTAGGGGCAAAATAGTCATTTTGCCCAAATTTAGGGTTTAGCATTTTAAAGCCATAGAATCACATTCTAAACATTATAAATAGTAAGAATTATGAGCTCAAGTTTAATTAGATCATTGATTAAAATCTCATCTTATATCCTTAAGAAAATCTTAAGTAAAATTGTGAGTCCTTCTTCTTCCTTAATTTCTTAGATCTTTCCATAGGTCTTAATAACATTAGTTATGATGAATGTCTGAGAGATATTCTTAGAAATTAAGAGCTTAATTCCTTAGGAATTAAGATTAGTTCTTAGGTTAGGTTTCATCTATTGAGTAAATTGGGTTACTCAATAGGTGAATCCTTGATTTTGATAGTTTATAAATTTTCATTATTTGTTGTTGATTATTCAATCTTTTAACTTCAGACTTAAGAATAGAGACCTATCCTATTAAGTATGACTTCACTTAATAGGATTTGCCCTAAATCTTAATCTATAAGATTGGGTGGTAAAACCCTAGTCCTTTAAGATCACCTTTTGGATTAAGTAATTAAACCCCAATATTTGGAGTTTAATTCTTAATTATTTCATCTTGATTTGGCTAATCAAGATGGTTTGGGATTTGTTTAAATTATTAAAATAGGTCAATTGACTTACTTATTTTAACTTATAGTTGCCATTGATTTAATCAATTAGGACCTAGCCAATTCTATTTATTTTCAATTCATAAGGTCATGAATCTGAGTTACACTCGATAGTAGGACTTGGAGATCCTGAACTTGTGTAACTTAGAATAGATAGAACAAATAAATTAGACAACAATGGATATCACCTATTTCTTAATTGAGTCTGTTGCTTACTTTGACTTTGATGCTATGCTTGCCTTGAATTTGGTCTTTAAACCTTGAGCATATGACAGGAAATAAGATACTTGATGAATATCTTATGTCCAGATTGAATTGCATAAGTTGAGTAATTCTGTGATCAGATTTAGTCAGTAGTTAGTAACCTATTTAGTATGCCTCTTCAGTTCAGTCGCCGCCTAGTACTACATTTACTAGCTAGTGGCCTTTCTCTGTGAAACTCGTGGAGTCATTTCTTCTGATATGGAAGATCTAGTTTAGGTGTACTACTACTATGGTTTGATTGCATTAACTTACATGGAAAAGTAAGTTATGTGATGTATAGAATCTGTTCAGTAGTTTGTGACCTAGTTAGTATGCCTTTCAGTTTACTAGCCGCCTAATATTGAGATGACTAGCTAGTGGCCAGTTTTGACTATGAGACTTGTTGAGTCATTTCTTTTGCTATGGATATCTAATTTAGGTGCACTACTATTCGGGTTTTGTTGCCTTAGCCTTGATGGATAAGTAAGATTATATGTGATGTATGCAGTTTATAGCATGTTTGGCCATTTCAATTTCTAATTTTGTTTTTGTGTTCAATTTACTTTATATTTTCAGCACTTTGTATTTACAGTCTTGCATATATATATATGTTAGGATGCTAGCATTATTTACATTCATTTATATGTTCTTTCATTTTAGTAGATTAGCATATATTGTATTGATCATAAGCATGTCTAGGATGTATTTCCTTTATAGTCATTTGCTTTAGTCTTTTCTTATTTACTTGACCTTGTTACAGCTGCTATGGTAGATGTATGTGTTTACTTCTAAGTTTGTTTAAGTTATAAACTAATTGTTTATAGATTTATCTTATTCTTTCTTATGCATTCTGCTCCTACTATTATGCTTTTATGCTTAAATGTTTATGGTGATATCTAATGAACCTAATAAATTGATTTCCCTAAAATATACTTAGACATTTTGTCTAATTAAGATTTTTCTTTTGTTGGCTGGGGCCCTATCATTATTAAACATATAGTGATAGATTCAGAGTTATTTGAAGAGATTGATCCATTGGAGGACTTGCCATTGGAGGAGGAGCGTGTACCTGAAGACCTTTAGACTTAGTTCTTTTATTTCCTTCTAGGTGAGACTGAGTGTTATTTCAGTTCTTAAACTGTTAAAATGATATAATAATACAGGTTAAATCTTTACTTTTCTACACTTTACTTATTCTGAGATGTTGTATTTATATATGATGAATGGATGTTTATTTTATGCTTCCGCACTCTATTTCTTCTCGTACTTGCATTTAGTGATGATTTCTTTAGATAATGACAAAGTATTTGATTATAATTGGTTAGTACTAGTCACTAACCTAATCATAAGCAAGGACCTTGTCATTTGGTGACCACCTCACCGTAATCATGTTAACTTAAGAGTTAACAGGATCACGACAGGGAGCGGGACGCCACAGATGCCTTTATGGAGGAGGAGAATGTATGGGCTAGGAGAGGGGATGGCAGGCCAGCATTCATGGTGCAGCAAACCCTCTCCCATCACAGCATGGGGAGGAAGCTTACTTGTGCAGGAAGTGAGGAGGAAGGTCCAGGGAAAAGGAGGGGACGGCAGGAGGAAAAAGGGAGGGAAAGAATTAAGGAATTAATTAAACTAATTTCTAACTTTTAATTTATTCATTTCCCAAATTAAAATTGGATGAATAAACGGGCTCCAAAAAATCACGAAAATTCATCCATAGCTAATTTGATAGTGAGAAACTCAACGGCAAAGTCGGATTTCGATTTTAACGATTATTTAATAATTAAAAATTTTTTCGGGGTATTTAAATTTATTAAAATATTCATGAAAATGCGACAACTTCCAAACACTTACAAAACATCACTCTCATTAATTTGGGGGTGATGAGCGCAATGACAAAGTTGGATTTTGATTTCGTTATCAAATTGAATATCTCAATTTTCTAATTAATTAAATATTATTAAAATAATCCAAATATTCGATTGAGCTCCGAATCGCTCCAAATCTTCGGGGATTAATTTTGATGACTAAATGAGCCTAATAGAATGATAATTAGGATACAATTAAGCTAAGATTAGGCCAAGGAATAACTTAGGTCTGATATGGCAATACTAGTTTTAGGTGCACTCATATTCTTCAGTTTGGTTCTTCTGCCTTAGCCCAGTAGGCTAAGTGAGATGATGCATGTTTTCAGATTTGAGTGGCTTGCTTGGCCATAGCAATTTTTAGTTCTATATTTACTATTTTCAGTTTATTTTTATTGTATTTCAGTACTTTCTTACTTACTATTTACTGGATTACTAGCTTATACATGTGCTAGAATGTTAGCTTGTTATTTATTCATGTACTATAGTGTTAGCCTATTTACTTGTTTATGTGCTAGGATGCTAGCTCTACTTACATATGTATAAATAGGATGTTAAATTTTATTCAATAGTTCATATATAAAATGCTAACCTACTCATATGTTCATAAGTAGGATGATAGTCTTGCTTACTTGTTTATACATAGGATGCTAGATTTGTGTATTTGATTATATATATATATATAAACATTAACTTCTATTAATCAGCAAAAATTACAAAGAGAGTACAACCGGGCCACATTCCTGCCCTCCTGTACCCCAAAAAGAACCCAAACAAAAGAAACAAACCAAAAAAATACAAAAAATAGTTGCCTCAAAACATCCAACCCACGCCAAAAACAAAACAAAAACCTATACAATCCAAACGCCACCATTCATATCCTTGTCCACCCGCACCTTAGAACAAAGGAAATAAGACCTCAACGAACACTGTGAGCATCCAGAACAGGAACCAGAGACTGAACGCAAGTAAACACAGAGACGCCGATGACCTGTCCGACCAATTCGATGACATTGACAGCCATTACAACGCTTCACAGATTTTAAAAAGCATGACAGCACTGAGCCAGAATACCTTCTGCAGTTCAAAGACCTGAACCGCCAGGTGCGACTTGCCGCACGCCAGAAAGAACTCCCACAAGGCCGATGCCAGACAGAAGATTGGTCCCACCAGCCGAATTTTCCTGAAGAAGAAGAAGAGAGCAGGATTGCAAAAAAAACCACTCAAAGCAGGATGGGGAAGGAGCCAACATTCCACAACTAGGTTGAACTTGAATAAGCAGAGGCCACAGCAGGGATGCAAGGGGGAAGACAGGGGCAGAGACATACTACCAGCCTGCTTATATCTCTGCAATCCAAGCCCATAAAAAGGACAGGCAACAAGGCACCTCAACACAGCTATCGAGAGCTACGCCAGCACTGCTGACGGAAAGACACCTATCACTCTGAAAGCAGGCAACTGACGAAAAGACTTGAAATTACGCCACAGAGCAGCGTAGCCCGAAAGAAAGAGACGAGGAAGCTTCTGAATCCCGAACACACATCTGGAATCCCATTACTCACGACACCACCATAGCAAGAAATTAAAAAACTCCAACCAACTTGAAAAGGAGCCAATAAGATAGGCGTAATTTAAGAGCAGCAATTTCTTGCACCATTGAAGAACACCGAAAGATCCAATCAAGCAAATGCTAAAACTTGCCTGTCCCCAATAGGACAGTTCCCAGCGCAATAACCAGGGGATCATTCAGATTTTAAGCCCTGGTCCAACCGAGTAGGACCACCACCACTCCATAAGCTTAGATTGCCCCCACCACTTCCAGCCAACCCTGCTGATTAACACCTCTCCCGAAGGAGATAAGAATAGTCTCAAAACAAGAAAAGTCTTCGGATACCACCAATGAGAGAGTTCATAGGATACCAGGTGGACACCCGAAACCTCCTTCACCCCCGCTAGAAAGCCCGCCATCTCCATATAGCTATCAATGTAAGTCTTTAATAAGCGACTAAGCAACAATTTCTTCCCCCACTTCACCTTGGTCCTTGCATACCAAATCTGCCAACACACTTGGCACGCCAGAGTGAAACCCCACTTACCCAAGTGATTGAAACACCAAAGCAAAAAAGTTGGAATGGACTAACAGGAATGAGAAGAAATTGAGTTCAGAATATTAAAATCGGACCAGAGGTCCCTCGCAAACTGACAATTTAAAAATAGGTGAACCAACAACTCTTTATTCTGACAGAACACACACTTAGAAGGTAACGACACCCCCCTTTCTTTAAAGATGTCATCAACTGACAGAAACTTCTTAAAAATTCTCCAAACAAAAAAAGAAAGAGCAACTGTAGGCAAGCGGAACCAACCTGGCACGACAGGGAAGAGCGACTCTAATACCTGCTTCGCTAGTTTCAACTTTGGCTTAGACTCTATACCAACCTTGACTCTCACAGAGTCCTCCCCTCCAAAAATTGGAGTATTACAGACCAGGTTCACCACTTCTAGCACCGGAACCACTTCCACAACCTTTGAAAAGTCCCATTGACCCTTCAACCAAAACTCAGACACCGAAGATAGAGCCGAACCCACCACCGAGATGAGGGTATGGAGAGGTCCCTCCTTAAACCACTTGTCAAACCAGAAGGAGAAGGCTCCCTCCCCAATGGCCCAAGAAATTTACCCTTCCGCCTCGCTCCTGATTCTCAGGAGATTTTTCCACACGGATGAATCATTTTGAAGAGCATCTCTTACTGAAATATGACACATGGCCCCATACTTATTGTGCATGAAATTGGCCCAAAGGCCCTCCCTACATCTTAGCCTCCACCAAAGCTTGACACAGAAAGCTGCATGAATTCTTTTCAGAGGACAGAAACCCAACCCACCCGAAACCTTTGGGAGCGCTAATGATTTCCAGCTGCACCACCTAGTGGCCTTCCTGCCAGCATAATCTCCCCAAAGGAAACTGTTGCAAAGAACATTAAAACAACTAATGAAAGCAGCCGGTGGTCTTAGCACCGCCAGAAAAAAGTTCAGAATAACATTCAAGACCGATTGAAGGAGTACGAACCGCCCTCCAAACGAAAGACACTTTGCCGCCCAGCCATTTATTTCAAGGAGACACTTTGTATGATAGATTCAAATGCTGCCGGCCTCACCAAACCTTTTTACAAAGGGAGCCCTAGATAGCAGAGAGGGAGAGAAGACCTTGACAATCCCGAGAGATTGATCAAATCTTGGGCCCTGTCTTGGACCACCCACTTGCCAAAGACCACGTTAGACTTACTACAATTCACTTTCATACCCGATACCGATTCCATATGCTCCAAGATTTTCATTACTAATTTAAAAGCTTGTTTTGTGGCTCTGCAGAAAATAAGAGTATCGTCTGCAAAGGATAAATGCAAGATCACCATCTTACCTGAGTTATGATAGGCAACCCCCTTCCACGAGGAGAAATCGCTGGCAAGGAGTCTGGAAAAAAACTCATTCACAAGAATAAAGAGCGCCGGAGAGAGGGGGTTACCTTGCCTTAAGCCCCGGGAGGAAGGGAAAAAGCCCCTGCTTTCCCCATTCAGTAACACTGAGAAACCAATATTAGAAATTGCTTTGTACATAAACTGGATAACAAGATTAGAGAACCCAAACTTTCTCAGAATGGAAAAAAGAAAATGCCACTCCACCCTATCATAAGCTTTCATTATGTCAAGCTTGATAATAGCATTGCCCCCATGGCATCTCTTGTCAAGGTCCTGGATTAGTTCTTTAACTAGAAGGAAGTTATCTGAGATCAATCTACCTTGCACAAACGCACTCTGAGAAGAGGAAATTAGGTTGGGAAGAAGAAGACTTAACCTGTTTTCCATCACTTTTGAAGCAATTTTGTTAAAAACATTACACAAACTAATTGGACGAAACTCAGACCACGAAGAAGGATGGGATTTTTTAGGGATTAAAGCTATAAAAGTAGCCGTTACAAACTTTGGTAAGTAGTCAGCAACAAAAAAAATCCAGCACTGCCTCAAAGTCCTCACTTTTAATCGCCTGCCAACAAACCTGATAGAAACGAGGCGAAAAACCATCAGGACCCGCCGCTGTATCCGGGTCAAGGTTCAAGACCACCTATTCTAGTTCAGCAAAAATAGGTGGGCTGAGAAGAAAAGCATTTTCAGCATCCGAAACCTAAGGAAAAGAGAAATCACTTCTAATTTCTACTGTGGAACAACCTTCAGTTCTCCAAAGCTCAGCAAAGAAACTAATCGCCGAGTCCCCCAGAGCTTCCTTAGGAAGCTTATTGCCCTCACTATCATGCAAATGGCTGAAATTGTTGGACGCATGCTTAATCTTTGTCCACGAATGGAAGAATTTCATGTTCTTCTCACCTTCTTTGAAATGCTTTAATGTTGCATTTTGAATCCAGAAATCCTGTTCCATTAGAAGCACCACCTCTAGCTTACTTTTGGCTGTTCTCAACTCAACTGGTTCAGGCCCCAAACCACCCTCTTCCCCAATCGCCTCCAACCTAGTTACCTCGCTTTCTACTAACTTCACATTATCGAAAATATTGCCAAAAGGATCCTTATTCCAGCGCCTTAAACAGGACTTGAATCTATTTAACTTCATATAAAGAATAGACATGGCATTACCTTTCACTTGAACTGGTGCCATCCAACTAGCTTTCACCAGCTCAAAGAACTCTGGGTGATGGGTCCACATGTTTTGGAATCAAAACAAACTCCTAACCGGGGAGGAGGGGACCAGACTTAGAGGAAGGAGGAGAGGAGAATGATCTAACCCCAACCGGTTAAGATGGAGCACCAAAAGAGAGTTGAACAAACTGAGGAAACTTGGATTGACTAAAACTCTGTCCAGACGCGAGACTTTTGAGTTGTTGCGCCAGGTATACCTGGAACCTGAGAAATCCACCTCAACCAGGCCTGAATTAGAAATTGAAGAATTGAAATCATGCATAGCCCCCGAGTAGCCTCCACCACAACCCAGATGCTTCGAGGGACATCTGACCACGTTAAAATCCCCGCCCACTAGACAAGGAGAATCATCCAACGAGCACCAAGCTTCCAAAGAATGCCACAAAGCCCTACGCTCTTGATAAGAACAGCTAGCATAAACTACCGATAGCTTCCAACTGAGATTTTTCCAAGAAACCAAATCGTGAACCCCCTGGTCTTCATCTAGCACCACCACGAAGACCACTGAATCCTTTCAGAACAACCAAATCTTACTATTTTTATTTGCAAAGAACTGAGAAAAACCCAACCTCTTTGCATACTGCCCAATCGAATGACTATGAACAAGGGGTTCCAGGATTGCCAAAAATATAACCTTATTACTCTGACACAAAGAGACCACTCTAGCCCTACTCACCTTGTTTGCAATGCCACAAATATTCCAGAACAAAAAAGAGGAATTCAACATAAATGTATACGATTGGATTTTCTGGAGCTGGCTCTTAACAAAACTATTTCAGCCTTAGACATGTGGGAACTCTTCTTCTTGATTGGCGTTACCCACTCCCCCGGCTCAACCAGGAGCATACCTGGTTTGCTATCCTCCAACAACAACAATTCCTCTTCCCTGACTTGGATGGCCTCCAGGATCACATCTACCAGATTAGGTTGGGACAATGAAGAAGAAATTTCTACCTCACTGGGAGCAATTGCCCCCCCAATGATGGGAAGCAAGGATCCCCTCACCGGGGGAGCAAACGGCACAATAGCCCAAGCTTGAGATGGAGGCTCAACCTCTACTTGGGTAGCAGACGGAGGCTTCGGTCTCCATTGGAATTTGGAGGAATTTTTCTTAGCTCGACACTCTTCCATGACATGGCCACATCTATATCAACTGGAACATTTTACATACTCCTGTTCCACCATAACCTTTTGAAAATGATTGAAAATATTCCCAGAAATAAAGATCTCCCTCGGACATCTTCTAGAGATGTTCAAGTCCACTAACACTCTAGCTTTTGAAGCATCCCAGAACCCCGACTCTTTATCAATGGCGATCAGGTCCCCAATCAGACTGGCCAACACCCACAGATGGTGCGGGTTATTTAGTTTCGAACGCAGATAGGGAAAGAAAATCCAGTGGGGTTCTGAAAGAAACCCCTCATCCAACTGCTGAGCCTTATCTGCATAAAGCTTTAGAGTCCCTCTGCTCAAAAATAAGAATCTCTTAGACAAAAGATCTACAAAGTCATCAAAAAGAACCAGGGAGATCGAAAAGGAATTTTTTGGTAAACTTTGGATCCAAAAACCCCCTTTACAACACTGATTTAGTAAAAGATCTAGCTTATCTATAGCAATCCACCCTCTAACGCAAACTCCCAAGACCGAGAAACCGCCCCTCTCGCGATAGGGGACATGGAGAACGGGAAAGCTTGGGGTTCCTGGTTGCACCGGAGCCAGATCACCTAGGAGGGGGGAAGTCCTTCACAAACAATCCCCCCTTCCCAATGGCGACCCCGTCAGTGCGTCAAAAGAAACCCTAGGCGCATACTCTGCACCTCCAGACTCCCCTCCTGAAACTTCCCCCATTCGTATTGGATTATATATATATATATATATATATATATATATATATATATATATATATATATATATATATATATATGATGCTAGATTTGCTTTTAAGTTATTTAAATGTATTACATATTTATTTATGTTATGAAAATCAACATAAGTTCACATTGATCAAAAACATATTTAGGATGAGTTTCTTTTTAATTATTATCATTTATTTTCTCTTTTATGCCTAACCTTGTTGTAGCATTGATTTGGAGAATGTACTTACTCCCTCTTGTTTAAGTTATAAACTTATTGTTTATAGCTTTCCTTTTTCATTTTATATGCTTTCCTACACCTATGTTGTTGCTTAGTTGCTAAGTTAAAGTGGTGATATCTAAGAGAATATGAATTATAATTAGCCTAAAATGTAATTAGACAACATGTCTAACAAGATTTTTTTATTTTTTATTTTTTGCTGGGGCCTGATCATTATGAAACCAACAATGGTAGATTCTGAGCTGTTTGAGGTAGTGGAGCCTTCTGAAGATCTGCTTTAGGAGGAGGAGCGTGCTTCTGGAGATCCATAGTTCATTTCTTTTATTTTTGCTTGTGATACTAAGCGCTTTTATTTCTATTTCAGCTAAACTTTTTAATGTTTTGCAATAATATAGGTTTTATTTGTATTTTTTATTACTGTACTTATTCTAAGTTGTATGTTTTACTTATCATATTATGATGGAATAGATGTTTACATTCTTACTTTCGTACTCTGAATATTTTTTGTATTTATCAATTAGTGAAATGCTCTTGTGAATGGCAAACTCCTTAATTATAATGGATTAGGGTGAATACTTAATCTATTTATAAGTAAAGAATTTTTCATTTGGTGACCACTCCACCGAAATCATATTAATTTAAGAGTTAACAGTACCACGGTAGGGCAGGGGTGCCAATGTTAGTATCAGTGAACTTTATAAAGTGTCAGATTAGAATTTGTATTCCTTTTTACCTAATGGATTGTTCTTTTGCCAAATAATCACTAAATAAGTACTTGAAATAACATCCATATCATTATGATTATAACTCTGAATAAAGTATGGAATGAAAATACTATGTGGAATGTTTAAATATAAAGACTTAAATACTAACTAATGCATCGCTCAATAAATTTAATAAGTCTGATGAAATATATAGGTTTAAAAGACACTTATTGATGTCAATTACAGATTACCTAAAGATATTCGAGTCTGATTGGGAATTTGATTTCCAAATGGGCTAAGAGTATGGAAGGTATGTAGATGATGTCTCCGAATAAGGAATTTTGGTGCTGGGCAAGATGTTGCAAGATTCTATATATGGAGGCCTTGATTTCCCTATTCTAGCCAAGGAGTGTCTCAAAAGAGTGGATTCCATTCTTGAAATGATGGGGTGGCTGGATAGCGTTAAGGTCACTCTAATGACCTTTCTCCTCTTAGATGACGCGAGAGAATGGTGGGACACCACCTATCGTCAATTAGCTAGAAAACTTTGAAGGGAGCTTCGCATGGTCACTTTTGAGAACTTTTGCATAGTCTTTACTACTATATATATAGGATAGGATCTTTATCAAGTTCAAACTGCTATGGAGAACATAGAAGATGAGCCAATAGGGAGAATAGGAGAACAAGTAGGGCGACTCTTGAGAGATTATGACTTACCCACTGTTAGAGGAATCCGTCACGCAATTGTGAGACCCAACATAACTTCTAATAACTTTGAAATTAAGCCATCTATCCTTAGTATGGTGCAAAATAATCAGTTCCTTGCCCAGCAATTCTATTCGCACTTGGGACGATTTAGCTAGAAAGTTATTAGCTAAATATTTCCCACCTGCTAAGATCGTTAGACTTAGAATTGAAATAACTAACTTTTGCCAAGCTAACGGAGAGACTTTGTATAATAGATGGAAATGTTTCAAGGAGTCCCTTAGAGTCTATCCACATCATGGGTTTTCACAGTGGATGCAGGTTCAAAAATTTTACAATGGATTGAACGCAACCACCCGAACGCTCATAGATATAGCATCTGGATGATCTATGAGCAGCAAAACTCAAGAAGAGGCCTACAATCTATTGGAAGAAATGGTTGAGAATGCATATCAGTGTCCAACTGAGAGACTTTATATTACTAAAAAGGAATGCAACTCGCTAAATGATTCACAAAAATTTACTGAACTCCAAAATCAAATCTCCCAACTTAACAAAAGAATAGAAAACATACAAATGAACTCAATTCAAGGAGATGAATGTGAAATGGGCAGTGTGAATGCTATAGTAAGCCTTGGGATTAATCAAGGCAAGAGAGAAGGGAGATTTGAGAATTCTTTGAGAGAATTCAAAACCTCCACCATAGAACTCATAAATAAAATGGATGTAACACTCAACCAACATGAAAACACTGTACAAATACAAGAAGAAACTATAAAAAGAATTGAGCAACAAGTAAAAGAGATTGTGAATCAACTTAAGAAACATGCCTTAGTGGGAGCAATTAGAGAGTGTGAGACTAAATTGGGAAACTCTATAATGTTGAGAAGTGGAAAAATAATTGAATCGGTTGGGTTTAAGAAAGCTAAAAAAATATCTAAAGAAATAAGTGAGAAACCTAGGGAGGAAGAAATTATTAATAAAGGTGAGGAGAAGGAAGAAAGGGAGTTGGATCAAACTAATTTGAATAACCAGCCCCAATTTACTGCACACATTCCTTATCCTTAAAGAATGTCAAGAAAGAAATTGAATCTCCAACTTCACAAATTTCTAGAAAATTTTAAAACTCTTCACATTAATATTCCCTTTGCCGAAGCATTAGAACAAATGCCTAGCTATGCTAATTTATGAAGGTTATTCTATCGAAGAAAAAAAGGATTGATAAGAAAGAAACTGTAGCTTTAACAGAAGAGTGTAGTGCAATCCTTCAACAAAAAATTCCCCTCAAGAGAAACTATTTGGGGAGCATCGGAATCCTTTGCACTATCGGAAACCACTCTTTTGAAAAAGCTTTTTGTGACCTTGGGGCATCCATAAACCTAATGTCATTTTACATATTTAAGAAATTGAGAATAGATCACTTGAAACCCACATATGTTCTTCTTTAATTAGCTGATAGATTCATCAAAACTCCTATGCGAATTCTCGAAAACATTCTTGTTAAGGTTGAAAAATTCATTTTCTCCACTGATTTCATTATCTTGGATATGGAAGATGAAAACTAAGAAATCCTCATAATTCTAGGTAGACCTTTTTTAGCTACTGGTAGAATAATGATAGATGTTTATAAAGGGGAGTTGAGTTTACGCTATGAGGGAAAAGAAGTGAAATTTAACATAAATGAAGCCATGAAACACCCAATAAAGCCTAATGAGGAGTGTTGGAGAATTAATTTAATTAAAGATGTGATGGTGTCAGGAGATGTGGGAGAGTTATACTTAGAGATAAACGAGAAAGTTGAGGATCTTGAGGGAGAAGGTGAGATTGAGGAATTAATCCAAGAAAGGAAGAAAATTGAGCTATCCATTGATGTACCTCCTGAATTAGAGTTAAAACCCTTGACAAATTAGTTGAAGTACATTTATTTAGGGGAAGGAAATTCCTTACCCATGATAATTTAGACCTGGTTGAACCAAATCAAGAGAATCAATTATGCAAGGTTTTGAGAGATCATAAAATGGCAATAGGTTGAAGTATAACTGATTTGAAGGGGATTAGTACAACTTTGTGTATGCACCGAATCCTTTTGGAAGATAACTCAAAACCTTCAATTGAACATCAAAGGCATTTGAGCCCCAACATTAAAGAGGTTGTGCACAAAGAAATTATAAAACTTTTAGATGCTGAAATTATCTTCCCTATCTTAAATAGCCCTTGGGTGAGCCCAATTCATGTTGTGCCAAAAAAAAGTGGGATGACTGTGATAGTAAATGATAACAATGAATTAACCCTAACTAGGAGGTGACCGGGTGGAGAGTATGCATTGATTACAAGAGATTGAATAAGGCAACTAGGAAGGACCGCTAGCCCCTTCTATTCATTGACCAAATGCTCGATAGGTTGGTGGGAAATCCTTTTTTCCATTTTCTAGATGGGTATTTCAGGTATAATCAAATTTTGATAGCACCGGAAGACCAAGAGAAAACAACTTTAACCTACCCCTATGGGACCTTTGCCTTCAGAAGAATGCCTTTTGGATTATGTAATGCTTCAGCCACTTTCCAATGATGTATGATGGCAATCTTCTCGGACATAGTAGGGGAATTCTTAGAAATATTTATGGATGATTTTTTTGTTGTGGGTAGATCCCTTGACAACTGTCTAACCAATTTGAGTAAGGTCTTAAGAAAATGTGAAGACGCTAATCTAATCTTAAATTGGGAAAAATATCATTTCATGGTTGAAGAAGGAATTATTATTGGTCATTTGATATGAAGAGTTTTAAAAATTTCTAGAAAATTGTGAAGAGTTTTAAAATTGAAGTAATTCAAAATCTCCCTCCTCCCATCAATGTGAAGAAAGAATATTAATGTGAAGAGTTTTAAAATTGAAGTAATTGAATTAACATTAAGAAAGGATTGGACATCAAAATTTTAAGATGCCCTATGGGCATACATGACTGCTTTTAAAACTCCCTTAGGAATGTCCCCTTATAAACTAATGTATGGAAAATTCTACCATTTATCGGTGGAGCTGGAGCACCATGCATATTGGGCCATTAAAAAATTGAACTTTGATTTTAAACAAGTAGGAGAACAGAGAATTTTACAATTAAGTGAACTTGAAAAATTCAGGCATAATGCTTATGAAAGCACCAAAATCTACAAAGAGAAAATAAAAAAATGGCATGACAAGTTGATAAAACCAAAGCATTTTTAACCCGGGATGATGGTCCTCCTATTTAATCAAGCTTGATATTGTTTCCAGGAAAGCTAAATTCAAGGTGGACAGGTCCCTTCACTATAGAAAGGATTTATCCCCATGGAGCAATAGAGATCACTTCAAAAAAAAGCACATTCAAGGTAAATGGGAAGTGTTTAAAACCTTACTTGGAAGAAGGAAAGCTGTATGAAAAATGGGGATGGACATTGCAATACCACCCTATGGAAAGAATCACGTACGCGGGGTTGTAGTGCCTCGCCCCATCGCCGCGCGCAAGAAATAAGTATAATCAGATCGGCGGCGAAGCAGCGCACCACTCAGGGAGGAATATCCCATCTCCCCGAATACCTAAAACTAAAACCCATCTAAATGGCTGCTGACTCAACCTCAAGGAGGGCTGAAAGCTAATATTTAGGATAAGAGTAGTGTCTTTATCCTAAGTATTAGACCAATACATACATTGGATCTAAACCACATGAGCAATTCAATATATATATTAGATATTAGCATTTCTAGTATACTGATCACATCATAATACTATGTATAAGTAGTATATAATAGAGTGGGGAAGCCTAAAGCAAACATCCAAAAATATTTATGTGGGGCCCCATACTTTCTGCAGCTATGCTAATACTAATATTAGCATAATCATAGGGAGTACGATGCTCCACATTAATTGGAGTGGCAAATCCCCAACTCAAGTAGAGTCAGGTAGGACCCAACTCATCTTAAGCCAAGGACTTGTCATCCTGCTGTGGGAGAACTGTAAACATACATGAATACAAATCAAAGTGGTGGAAGCAAGAAACAGAGTAATTTAACATCCACGGATATAACATAGCATAAAAGACTAAAAGGAACAGTAACCCAGATCAAATGCAGAAAAGTAAATACATCTAAAGTTTAATTATTACAAACTGAATTTAATAGAAAATAAAGTCTCTCAATCTCACTACAAAAAGGGAGAAAATCTATCTAAGCAGTAGTAGAAAGATCCTCCCCCTGCACTGGCTCCGATCCTGCAGCACTACCGATGAACAACTCTGAATCTGACATTTCTCGGTATCACAAGCCAGGGCCCCAGTCAACAAAAGAAAAAGGTTACAGTTAGACAATTATTTAAGTACATTTTAGGCTATTTAAGTGAACTAAATATTTAATATATCACATTTAAAGGTTTTAAATATGCATGCATTAAAAAGGTGCAACAAACTACAAGAATGGGGTAGTTATAAACTAATCATTTATAGCTAATCAACAGGTATGTAAAATAGCATACAAAAATATCAACTAAATATGGTGAGGCTAAAAGCAAAAGTAACTGCAAATACTAAAGTAAATCTGATCCTAACATGCTTATGATCACATGGAGACATGCTGAGTATAATAAGATCACAAGTACTAAAAATAGGCATACAATTCTAGCATCATAAATGTGCCAATATCTTAGTATCAATCAATGAGAGCGTATATAAGCAAGCAAATTGACATGGAAAAGGCCACTGAGACATGTGGCAAAAGTAAATTAAAAACATGCATGAGCAAATGTAAAGCCACTGACACATGTGGCAAGGCAAACCAAGCACTAAAAAAAAGGCCACTGAAGCATGTGGCAAAGTAAAACAAATACTGACAACTGATCTAAAGTAGCAGTATGCCTAAGACATAGTGCTACCATAATAGAACAGGCCATGCAGGGCCTCTGAACTGAAAGTTCAACATATATCCATCCTAGGCATCCGCAGAGCTAGGTCCGAGTTGAACTTATAGAATAAGACATGTATCCATCCTAGACATTCATCGAGCTAGGTCCGAGTCTATTCTATAACAAAACTAGAACTGAAGGGGCAGACTATGCTAGGACATACTCAACTAACTGAAAGTACTGAAATAACTAAATTAATACTATGCTTTTTAAACACTAACTTAGGATGTATCATCCATATCCTAAGTTCTCCTATTATGCTCAAGAACAAGGCTCAATATTCAAGGTGTGCAGAGCAATCAAATTAAAGTAAGCAAGAGACTCAGTCTAGACTTATGTGATATCTGTTGTTGTTTAAGTTATCCAACTAACTATTCTGAGATGGTACAAGTTTAGGATCTCTAATATCCAGCTATCGAGTAAGATCTCATATTTATGACCTTAATGTTAACATTAGAACTTAATAAGTTCTAATTCATAATCACATGACAACTATAAAGATTTAAAGTAAATTAATCAAAGACTTAATTATTATTATTCTCCTCTCTTGACCTAAATCTTGATTAAGTGAATCAAGATTAAGGATTCTAGATTCAAACTCCTCTTTGGAGTTCAGATACTGAATCCAAGGTAGTATCCTTAGTAAGGATCTAGGGTTCACACTTAAACCCAAATCAAAGGTAATGAATCATATGAGCTGAAACATTTGGAAACTAAGACCTTAATGAAAGGCTACTATACTGGTTATAAGATAAAATAATCAATAAAAACTAAGAATCTAAGATCTATATTCAATCTTTTGGATAATTATATTATCCTATAGATTGAATCATTCCTATACCCACATGGAAGGCTTCAAAAGGATTAAACAATAAATCATTTAAGGAATTCCAAATGGAGGTAGTTCAATTCAATTATAAGATCTAAAGTCTAAGATCTAAGATCTAAGATCTGAAGTTTGATCACTTTTAGACATAAGCTAGTTTTAAACTTAAGATTTTACAAGAATACTTTTCTTAAGATTTTGGTACAAGAATCAACTATCTAAGTATCTAGTACTTTAAGATATTTAGGTTTAGTTCTTAAGACAATGTGATTTTGAGTACTCTTAAGATCTTAATAAGAGCTACTTAAGGTTTCTTCACTTAATATCCTCATTATTAACTTAAGATTTCAGAGGGATGTTAAATGGATTAATTAGAAGTATTTTACTGAATTCTCTAGGTTTAAGGGGTGCTTAAATACATTTTGGTCAAAATGACCAAAATACCCCTATTAAGGCTAAAATTGGGATTTTAAGATTTAATTATCCAAATTGATTCAAATCTATTTTGATGAGTTCCATAATGATTAATGAAGTAAGAAAAAAGCACTCATCTTAAGTTTTGGTGACCTAATTAGCTTAATTAGTCTTAAGCATACTAAGAGGCCAATTAAGGTGATTATGGAAACTAGGGCATTCTAGAATGATCCAACCTCACTTATCGGCTCCACTGTCCTTAATGAGGTATCAGGAACTTAGCTCACCAAAATTAGGGGCTTAATCATGGCTTAATTCACTAATCCCCAATTATGGTAATTAAGAGATGATTAGAAAATTTAGGATTCCTAAATCACTTTTAATGGTCTAAATAGTTTTTTGGGGTCACATGAGCAATCAAGGACCTTAATCAACCTTTTTGGATAATTAATGAATTTAATATGATTTAAACAAAAATAGAAAAGGATTAAGCATTTATTAAAATCTAACCATTAGATCTATGATTTTATTTTATATTCAGATTCCTTATATTTTTCGGGATCAAATGGTATATTGGACATACAATTTGAATAAGTATAGCTAAAGTTATTTAAATAATTTAATCTGCATTTTTATTTAAATTAAAACCATAGGATAGATCTTCTGAAATAATTTCCTTAAGGAAATTAATTCAAAAATCTTATTATTAATTATGTCGGCCCAAATTCAAAAGGCGCGAGTCACGAGTCAGCCCGACCCGTGACTTCGTCTCCTACCTCTCGACGGGCTCGGCCCTAATGGAACTTCTGCGCTGAAATTTTCGGCATCTCGATGACGGTGGCAGCTCAACTTGATCCCTACATGTTCCCAGAGTTGAGATGCATCGACTGGACTAAGAACCCCCATCAGGGATGCACCCAATCGTTGGGGTACTACTCGACCGAGGCGTCGATTATGGCGCATCTGTGAGGATCAAATTCTCCTCACAGAGCTAACCATCTGAGTCCGGCTCTATTTGTACATGATCGGGGACCAAAGGGGATTCGATTGATCCACTCAGCGAGCCTTAGGGATGGATGGATCGCTGAAGTGCTACTCACAGTATTTTGCCGGTGTGAGCTGCGATTGGGTCGATCGATTCCAGTTGAATCAATCGACCTGATTGAAGCCAACCCTCGATACTAATCTACAGTTATTGCTGAGAGATTTCAGCATTCATTGGATGGCTAATCACTTGTGGGGAACGCAGCCTTTGGTAAAATCAAGCCGACTGGCAGTGCACACTCAGACGACAATTTTGCCGTCTGGTCCACTGCCAGGCCTTGCCAGAGGGTTGGGCACTTACTAGGGAACCGAGGTGAGGACCTAACACAGCATCTAGGGTAACATAGGAAACGAGCCAAGCTGAAACCAATTCAGCAAAGGAGATAGGGTCGAAGGCTGTACCTGAGGATGGAAAAATAGTTGCAACAGAGAGGGATTGAAGTGCTTCTGAGCTCACCGAGTCAGCGTCACAGGTTCACAGGGGGTCTGAACACCAGCGATTCGCAGCCCTAGATTAGCTAGGATTTGCCAAGAGCTCAAAATGCATTCAACAGGGAGAATCAGGGGATCTCAGTGACCAAAGGGGATCACCGAGATGCGCTGAAGGTTTTTATAGGTGAGGAGGAGGTCTAGGGGTGGACACCATGGCTAGATGCCATGGTTCAGGCTCGAGCAGGAATGGAGCCACGAGCCTCTATAATTGGGGCTAATAGGTCTCCGAGACCCGACCAGCTTCATCCTACTGGAACCGGGAATATCTCAATGGCCGGGAGGATGTGGCAGAGGGAGTGGCAGACAAGGTTGACGTGGCTTGTATGAATGGATTTCCTCTGCCGGGTCTGCGATCGAGCAGAGACGATGATCCACAATGGTGGGGTTCGTCTCCATCGTCTGATCGTGAGACCATTGAGGATCGACGGTCTGATGCGGCTCCCGATTAACAGAACCGCATAGTAGATCTCGTGCGTCGGATGTTAAATGCCGATCGGGCGGATAGGATTAGATCATGACGCGTGTTATGTGAGCCGTTGGATTACAAGCATTAGGATGTGTGCTCGAACATCCATACGACGAGTATGGTGCCCCGCTGTCGGGACCCCGCAGCGGATCTGCCGCGGTCCTGACAGCAAATCCCGTGGCTTATTTTAATTAATAATTTAATTTAAATATAATAAAATCAATTAATTAATTTATAATTAACTATAATTAATTCTAAATCCAATTTAGGCTTATATGAGCTCCAAAAATTCCCAAAAATTCACTATTAGCTAATTAGGGTATCAGGAATTCAAAAATAAAATCAGATTTTAATTTGGAGATCATATTAATTTAGGTATTTTTCAGGGCTTAAAAATAGGCAAAAATACCAAAATTCTCAATTTAGCTCCGATTGATTTCAAACTTATAGGGTTAACTTTAAATGATCCATTGAGGCTAATAGAATCAAAATTAAGGCTTAGTTAGCTTAATTAGTCTAGATTTAGCTAGGGTAACAACTAAGGTTGTTACAGACTCCCCTACTTTAGAATGATGTTGTCCCTAACATTACTTAGTGAAGAAAGTACTACGGGAACTGAACATTTAAATGAAACAGATAGAAAGAAAAGAACAGTACCTGAATTTGCAAAGAGCTGTGGATATTTATGGTGCATATCCACTTCTTTCTCCAAGTAGATTCTTCTAAGGATCTATTCTTCCACTACATTTTTACCATAGGAATTGAACAATTTCTTAGTTGTTTCTGACCACGAGCTAAGACTTTGGTTGGTTCTTCGGCATAAGAAAGATCAGGTTGGATCTCTACTGCTGGAAGTTGAACGAGATGAGCAGGGTCTCTGAGACATCTTCTTAATGACGATACATCAAACACGTTATGGACAGCTGCAAAGTCATCAGAAAGATTTAACCGATAGGCAGATGATCCTACTTTGGCCAGAATCTCAAAAGGTTCAATATAGTGGGGACTAAGTTTCCCTACTACATCAAATCTGTAAACACCCTTCATTACTTGCTGAAATAAGGGATTACATAAAATTAGAAAATGCCAAAAAGGATAACTCTACTAGAATTAAGCAAATCAAAAGATGACAATTATTCTAACTAATGCTCAGACATCCTTAATATACTTAGCCCTAAAGGCTACATAAAAGTCTTCAAAAGTCACTTCCTGATGCTTCCTTTCGAGCTTTGCAATGGTGTCGTACCACCAAACTCCTGCGTAATCCAGCATCAGATCCATCACAATGTCCACGTAGAGTGACTCGGGACACTTTATATGTATCAAGACTGACTCCACTCGGCTTAACCACTCCTTTGCGTATATAGGAAAGTCAAGCCCTCGGTACACTGCTTGAGGTAACAGTTTGTCCAAGACTAAGGTTCCTCTTGTTGAGATTCCTTCAATCTACCAGTTACTCTCTTGTCTCCATTTGAAATCCAAGCCAACTTGAAGGTGTGCAGATAATAGTCCACGTCAGACCCTCCAGAATCCATTTGACTCTGAAAGGAGAAGTTACTAAGTTTTGTTAAACTAGAGATAATGAGATTTTCAATATATGAGTATTTTCATTCTACAAATGTTCAAAGAGTTACTGATAATACGATGTTATGGATGTTACATATTAATATTTGCATCCAAGAAGAACGGTCCATTAGGTAGAAAGGAATCATATATCCTGTTCTAACACCTTATAGTGTTCTCTAATACTAACTGTGGGGCCCCGTACTTTCTGCGACTATGCTAATACTGATATTAGCATAATCATAGGGAGCATGGTGCTCCACTTCAACTGGTGTGGCAAATCCCCAACTGAAGTAGAGTCAGGTAGGACCCAACTCACCTTAAGCCAAGGACTTGTCACCCTGCTGTGGGAGAACTGTAAACATACTTCAATACAAATCAAAGTGACGAAAGCAAGAAATAGAGTAATATAACATCCACAGATATAACATAGTATAAAAGAGTAAAAGAAATAGTAACCCAAATCAAATGCAGAAAAGTGAATACATCTAGAATTTAATTATTACAAACTGAATTTAATAAAAAATAAAGTCTCTTAATCTCACTGCAAAAAGGGAAAAAATCTATCTAAGTAGCAGTAGGAAGAACCTCCTCCTGCACCGGCTCCGATCATACAGCACTACCGACGAACAACTCTGAATTTGATATTTGTCAGTATCACAAATGATAGGGCCCCAGCCAACAAAAGAAAAATGTTACAGTTAGACAATTGTCTAAGTACATTTTAGGCTATTTAAGTGAACTGAATATTTAAGATATCACATTTAAAGGTTTTAAACATGCAAGCATTAAAAGAGTGCAACAAGCTAAAAGAACAGGGTAATTATAAACTAATCATTTATAACTAATCAACATGTATGTAAAATAACATACAAAAACATCAACTAAATCTGGTGAGGCTAAAAGAAAAAGTAACAACAACTACTGAAGTAAATCTGATCCTAACATGCTTATGATCACATGGAGACATGCTGAGTACAATAAGAACACAAGTACTGAAAATAAACATACAATTCTAGCATCCTAAATGTGCCAATATCTTAATATCAATCAATAAGAGCGTATATACAAGCATGCAGATTGACATGAAAAAGGCCACTGAGACATGTGGCAAAAGTAAATTAAAAACATGCATGAGCAAATGTAAAGCCACTGAGATATGTGGCAAGGCAAGCCAAGCACTAAAAGAAAGGCCACTGAAGTATGTGGCAAAGTAAAACAAATAATGACAACTGAACTAAAGTAGCAGTACACCTAAGACATAGTGCTGCCATAATAGAACAGGCCATGCAGGGCCTCTGAACTGAAAGTTCAACATGTATCCATCCCAGGCATCTGCAGAGCTAGGTTCGAGTTGAACTTATAGAATAAGACATGTATCCATCCTAGACATCCATCGAGCTAGGTCAGAGTCTATTCTATAACAAAATTGGAACTAAAGAGGCAAACTATGCTAGGACATACTCTACTAACTGAAAGCACTGAAAGAACTAGATGAATACTATGCTGTCCAAACACTAACTTAGGATGTATCATCCATATCCTAAGTTCTCTTATTATGTTCAAGAACAAGGCTTAATATTCAAGGTGTGTAGAGCAATCAAGTCAAAGTAAGCAAGCGACTCAATCAAGACTTATGTGATATCTGTTATTGTAACAACCCAAGTTGTTACCGTAGTGAATTAAGACTAATACTAATCTTAAATGTAATTATATGTGCTAATTAGGTCAATTGGAGTTAACCCCCTTAGACATAGTCCAAATCAGAAGTCAAATGGATCGAATCCTGATTTCTGGGAAATCTAGAAATCCTAAAAATTTGGCCAATTTAAATTGACCTCAAATTGAAAAACAGACACTACCATTGCATTCATTGACCCCAAATTAGCTTGGGGTAAAGTTTCCGTGTCAATCGGAAGTCGTCAAAATTTCGACGAATATTTTAATAATAAAAATACCTCGAAAATCGAGGAATCTAAATACTCGTCGGATCGAAAATCCGACCTCGCCATTGCATTCCTCACCCTTCAAATAGCTAAGAAAAACATGTTCAAAATTTTTGGATTAAAAAAAATATATATATTTAGTTGACGGCGCCGACAACTTAAGTGGAAGGCGCGAACGGCGTCGTCCGATCGGACGGTTCCGTCCGGACCGTCCAATCCGCGCGGATCCCACGGCTCACAGCCGCGATCCGCATCGCGTGGTCCGGGGCCTTCGCCCTCGGCCCCGTCGCCCGCGAGCCACGTGGCGCGCCCGCCGCTCGCCTGGCCCACCGGTGGCCTCCCCCGCCTTGGCCGGTCCGTCTGAAGGCCTTTAAGAGCCTCCCCCGCACCCCCGACCCCCGGTTACGTGAACCGGAGCCAGACCAGCCTGACCCGGGCCAACCCCCGTCCAGCCTCCGCAGCCGTCAAATTCCAAGTACCTCTGATCCCCTCTCCTCCGGTTACTTTTCGTCGTCGCATAGTCTTAGGATTGTAGATCTGGGTTAGGATCGACAATCAACCGGACCTGATCGACCTCGATCAGGTCCGGCTGACTCAGACCGAGGCTTGAAGCCTCGGGCCGAATTCCTGCACGCACTCGTCCTGCAACCCTAGGACATAGGCTTAAGTTTTATCGGCGACTCTGGCCACCTCCGGCGAAGGTCCGCCTGCCGACGTGTAGGCCTCGTCGAGGGCTACCATCGGACATGCGGGCCGAGGTGGTCCGGCGCCGGGAAGGCCGGCAAAAGCCGTGCCCTAGGAGCCGGCCCTCGGGGCGTCTTCGTGAGGGAGACGAAGTCCGGGTCGGGACGGGTCGACCCGAGCCCGACCCGACCGCGTAGGGTCCGAGTAAGCCCCGGGTGGGGCACACTACGCCAGGTGGCAGCCTCCAGGCCCGCCTCGTGTCATGTGGGGCCCACACGCCGAGCCAGCAACCCCTCGGCTTCGGCCGTGGGGCTCACCGCGCCACGTGGCAGCCACTGAGCACGCCACGTGGCATATGGGGCCTACTACCCGAGCCTGCGGCTTTTCGGCTTCGGCCGTGGGGCCCACTGCGCCCCGTGGCAGCCTCCGGGCCCGCCACTTGTCACGTGGGCCCCACGTGCCGAGCACCGCGACGTTTCGGCTCCCCTATGGGGCCCACAGTGCCACGTGGCAATCTCTGGCAGTGCCACGTGTCAGGTGGGGCCCGCTGCCCAGTCACCCAAGCCGACTCAGCTTACCCGTGGGGCCCACAGTGCCACGTGGCAGCCTCTAGCAATGCCACGTGTCTAGTGGGGCCCACTGTCTATTAATTAAAATTAGTTAATCACTATTAGTGATTAATTTATTGTAGTTAGTAGTTAATTAAATTAGGATTAGTGTTAATGATTTATGAACAGTAATTTTATAATTAATTAACTGTAATTAGCAATTAAGAGATTAATTAAAATTATTTTAATATTAAATTAAACCTTAACAGTAATTAGAATAATTAATTATTATTAAACAATAAACTATAATTAATTATTCTTAATTAGATATTAACAGTTGATTAAGGTTAATTAAATAGTAATTAGTGCTAATGACTTTACAATAGTAAAATAATAATAAATATAATTTAAGTAATTAATTAATGGATTAATTATTGTTAAATAATAATTAAGCCTAATTAATCAACAGATTAATAAATTCAGAAACTATATATATAAACTTTAGGAATGAACAGTAAAATCATTTAATTTAAATAAATGAACAGTAAAATAATTCAAATTGTATTTTTGAATAGTAAATCTTAAAAGTTTAATAACTTTTTATAGGATAATCCAAACATAGCCAATATAGGTCTCAAAATACTCAAAAAAATATAAGGAATCAAATAACGTAATGTAAAAATTGATTTCGGGATACGCATAACAAGGTAGCATTTTATGACCTCTTTAGGACCTAATAACTTTTTACCAAGTTATCAGAACATAGTCAATATGGGTCTTAAAATGCTCAAAAGAGTGGCCCCATCACTGTAGTAGTATTAGTTTTTTCATTTGGACATCAGGACAAAAAGTCAACCCTATAAGTCTTAGTAAAAATGACCAAAATGCCCCTAAACTTCAAACACCCATAACTTAGTCAAATCAACTTCAAATTTAAAAATTCAAGATGCTAACTAACTTAAAATTTCAATGTCATCAACAAAGTAAAATAATATTTAGGATCTGAACCCTAAAAATTTAGGTAAAAGACCAAATTACCCTTGGCCTTGTTTTGGTCATAACTCGACCGTTTGGAGTCCAATTTGGATGTACTTACTGTCTATCTTCAAGTTAGACAGTAAGGAACCAGTTGCAACTAAGAGAATCCAATTCTAACCCGTAAGTCAAAAGTTGACTTTTTAACCCTTAAAGTAGGGACAAAATGGTCATTTTGTCCTAAGATTGGACTAAGTACCCCTAACCCTTAGTTAACATTCCAAAACACTAAAACTAATATTATAGTTATCTTAGTGACATTTAAGTGAGTGAAATCAACCCTTAGGTTAGATTCCAATAATCACTCTAAGTCTTAACACTGCACCTTAAGGACCTTTCCTGAGACTAGGACTAGATCATAGGTTAGAGTTCATTCCTTGGGTAAATTATGTTACCCAATGGGTGAAACTTTGGTTTTATTAGTTTCTAGACTTTTCTTTTATTTTACAACTTGTTCTGATTATTTTGTCTTTTAATCTTAGATTTAAGATAAAAGATTCATCCTATTAAGCTTGACTACTTAATAGGATTTGCCTCAACTAGTATATCACTTATAGAATAAAACTTAAAACTTAGGTCTTAACCTCTTTGGATTATGTGATTAAACCTAAATCTCGTAGTGTTTAATCCATAATCTATAGGTTTAGAAGATCTTGATCAGATCTTAGTTAGAACGTCTGAATTCACAGAACTAGGACGTATGATTTATTGATTTAACTCGTAGTCGTCTATCTGATTGAGCTAGATTAGAACCTAATCAGTTCTAATCCTTTTTAACTTATAAGGATGAATTTCTAAGTTACACTCGATAGTAGAAAAATAGTGATCCTAAACTTATGTAACTTGGAATAGTTAGAATAGTTAATTAGAAAATAAATGATATCACTATATTTAGTAGAGTCCCTTGCTTCTATTTGATGATTGTTGCTACGCATTCCTTGTATTTTTGTGCATTAACTCCTTGAGCATATCATATAAGATTTTTGATGCATAAATAAAATGTTAGGAAAATATAGAGACTCCTTAGATTCCTCATAAAATTATTAAAGTGATTGATTAAAGATAATAGTTATATGAGCTACCTCTCAGATATGTCCTTATTGCCTAGTCTCCTTATGTCGCTAGGGGAAGGACCTACTTTGTTGTGTGCCTAGTTTACTAGCCTCCTTATGATGCTAGGGGTACACCATTGGTGCCTTTGCTATGCTGGTGTTAATGTTACTCTGTATGCTTAGCTTACTAGCCTCCTTATGTCGCTAGGGGCATACAGTTGGTGCCTTAGCTGTACTGGTGCTAAGACCCTTCTCTTGCTTTTGTGTGCTTAGTTGCCTAGCCTCCTTATATCGCTAGGGGTACACAATTTTATGACTTAGCCGTGATGGTGCTAAGCTCCTTTGATATTCGATGGGCTAGATTAGCTCTTTTCTGTATGGCAATCGATGCACAGATATGTATATACAGTCATGTTATTTACTTTTCAGTATTCTTATTCAGTCAGGTACTTCTTTGTACTGCTTTTATATATATTTAGGATGTTAGAATCTTGCTGCTATTTATATGTACCACTGCTGAGTTGTCTTATTTTAATTGGCATGTTTCTTTTGATCACCAGCATATTTATGATGTAGTATTTTTCTTACAACTCTTGTTTGTTTATGTATATATATATGCCTTACCTTGTTTGCATTTGAGGCATGCCTTAGCCTCCCTTTTGCTTAACATAAATGATGATTTATAGCTTTTTTCTTTTCTTTGTATTGCTTGCTGCTCCCTTTTACATTGTTGCCTAGATGATTATAGAATGGTGATATTACTTAACACGTATAAAATTTATCAGCTTAAAATATACTTAGACGATAGTTTAACCAGATTTTTTTTTTTTGGCTGGGGCCCTACATTGTGAAACCGACAATAGCAGAACCTCTTCAGTTAGATGAGCAGGAGTTAGGAGTGGAGTCATACCCAGAGGAGGAGCCCGTGGAAGAAGCTGCTGTTTAGCCTTTTATTCTAAGTGAGGATGAGTGTCTTTACTTTCTTTTATTTAAACTTTTAAATTATGTAATAATATAGGTACTGATGATTACATATTTAAATTTTATACTTATGTTCTGAGATACATTTCTTATACTTATGTCGTGATGCTTGGATGTTATGTATATTGAAAATCGCTTCCGCACTCTGCATGTTTACTTAAATAGTGACTGAATGTTTGATTATATACTTACTCCTTCCCTTATTAGGTGGATTGTGGATTTCATCCTAATCGAATTATAAGTGAAGGGTTAGCTAGACTGACACGCCATCCCTTAACTTAATTCTTGTGGATTAAGGGGTGGGGTGCCACAATTGGTATCAGAGGATTCCATAAGGTGTCAGATGAGAATTTGTATTCTTATCTACCTAATGGATGATTCTTCTGCCAATTCAGTCACTATATCAGAATACAATAGAGTCACATCCAAGGGATCACAACGTCACACTCAGAATAAAAAGTTGATAATAAAAATACGCAAGCAGTGGTATCAAATAAAAATCTAAATGTTAATATAATTAGATACACTAGGATTACTGTTGAAAGGCATCACCAACGATTCAATGAAAGCTGGGAAAGAATGGTCCAATTCTACCAAGAACTCGACATGTACATAGAAGGGATATCAAATCCGAAAGTCAGGATGTTGACCCAACTGCTCCAAGAAAGCACATTCAGAGGTTATGATCTCCCCGCATTGGCCAGACGATGGCTAATGAGGACAGATGAAATAATGGGGGCGATGAACATTGCGGACAATGTCAAGATTGCCCTAGTAACAAGTCTCCTACAGGATAGGGCTAGAGATTGGTGGCGCATCACCCTTAGAGCCCTTGCCCATCAGCGCAAATGGTTACAGCGGGTCGTCACCTACGAAGACTTTCGTCGTGCCTTTATGGCCCGATATATCAAATAGAAGTTTTAGTTTTATTTATATGCCTATATGCCTCGCTGTAGCCTGATTTTTAGAAATTTAAAAGTAATTTTTTTTATATCACTAATATGGATGTCTAGGATACCATGCCAGCATGACAGGACACGATCTTTTTGCCCATTTTAAGGACAGGTGGGCATATGACATATTTCTGGAAAGGATGCTGGAAGGTGCAATATATAGGGGACTAAATTTCTCCATCCTGGCTAGAGAATGGTTACGCAGAGTGACCCAAGTGTTTGAGGAACTGGAATGCCCTGACGATGCACGACTCGACATCCTTGAGATCCTCCTCCAGGATTATGCGGAGGAATGGTGGGCCCAGGAAGTATGGAGGTTCGAGTGATGACACGCCCACCACCGTCGAATGCTAACCTACGCTTACTTTACTCAAGCCTTCATGAGGAGATACATAGGATAGATTCCGTATTTTCCCCCAATGGCTGTCTTTTCCTTTTTGTACTCTGTTTCCAATGATGTATCATATATTTTCTATTTAATAAAAGAGAAGATAAGCTGTTGTGTTATTTCCTTTTTCAAAGATGTTGAACCTGTGTTATCCTTAATTCAGATTCTAGCAAGACAAAATGAACCCCGGTCAAAGCCCTTCGCCTGCCCCGTCCAGCACCGCGTCCAGTGAGGTTAGTGCCTTACTGGAGGCCGTAAAAATGATGGTGGAATCCCACCAGCAGCAGGCCAAGGAAAGCCATCGGCAGGCAAGAAAGGCCGCGAAAGCACAGGCCAGCCAGGCGGAGCGCATGGAGCACCTTCTGGTATCCCAAATTAACCAGAATTGCTCGACAATAGAAGCCGCCTCAGCACCTCAGAGCTCCACCCAGCAGCAGTACACCCCATCCACCGACAAATTATTACATAACTTCCTCCATTTGAGGCCCCCCACGTTCAATGGGAACTCATCGACTGTGGACACTGAAGATTGGTTGCGTATGATGGAGAAAATTTTGACCAGTATTAAGTGCCCAAAGATGGAGGTGATCCGGTTGGTCACCCACCTGTTATACGGAGAAGTTGAACACTGGTGGCATCATACCCGCACCACCAAATTCGAGGGCATCAGCTTAGAAGATATTTCCTACGATGAATTTGAAAAGGTGTTCCGGGCGGAGTACATTCCCTTGTCTGAACACCGCAGCATGGCGGAAGAGTTCCTTAAATTACAGCAAGGGGACCGTACCGTGGCTACATACGATTCAGAGTTCCGGAGACTCACCAGATTCTCCTCGAGCCTGGTACCCACAGAAGAGGACCGGTGCCACCGGTTTCAAAGCGATCTTCGGCCTTCTATACAGACCCAGGTCGTGCCCTTCCGTCTAACCAATTACCTGGAGCTACTGGAAACCGCCAAATTCATTGAAAGGTGACAACAGGGAGAGGCGAAGCGGCTTGCTAACTCTGCCATGCAATGCTAGGAGAACCCAAAGAGGGCCAGGGTGTACCAAATTGAGGCAGAAGCCCCTATTGCGGATCCTTACAATGGCTGTACTAGGCCACATCCCTATGGCAGACGCTTCCATGGACAACGGGTATGCTACACATGTGGCAGACCAAGGCATGGCTATACCCAGTGCCGTAATACCGATATGATTGATGGCACGCCAATCAAGAGGGTGCAGGGTTAGCCTGTATTTGATCTCTACCAACGAGCCCCTACCACGACTATGGCACGTCCAGCCCTGCCACCTCCTGCCCCTCGACGAGAGATACCCAATGCTTCTCGTCCTAGCACCTCCAGGCCACCGACCAAATAGCCTTTCTACAACATGCCTGCTGGTCAGGCACGCGTATATGCTCTCACACCGATAGAGGCCACCGAAAATAATCATGTGGTGTCTCAGGTACACGCTTTTGAACCAATCCAGCATTCTTTTACTCATATGCGCTTAATAGTAACTAGTAAATCCTGCATTTATAATTAGGTACGATATATATAAATAGTAAGCCCTGTAACATTCTGTTTGACACCGGGGCAAGTCACTCCTTCGTCTCTGAAAACTGGACAAAATCCCTCAACTTACCGGTTCATCGCTTGACGACACCTCTAAGCGTGGGGCTACCATCTGGAGCCCAGCTTCAAGCTAACCAGTTTTGCAAGTTACAAGTTCCCTTCGGAGGAGCGAAGGTTGAAGCCAAATTGATAGTACTGCCAATAGCTAATTTTGATATTATTCTGGGCATGAATTGGCTAAGCCAACACGACGCTACCATTAACTGCCAAAAGAAAAAGATTACCTTAGGCAGCGGCAAATAGGCAAGGTGTTTTGTAGGAACTTCAGCACCAGAGCCTCCCTAGTTAATGCCATTCAGGCAAAGAAATTTGTAAGCAAGGGCTGTAGTGCTTTCCTAGTAACTATACTAGGGGAAAAGAAGGAAGAGGTTCCTCTCTCCCAAAATCCTGTCGTTTGCGAATTCACCGACGTCTTCCCTGAAGATCTGCCCGGTCTTCCACCTGTCTGGGAAGTCGAATTTGCCATTGATGTTATTCCAGAAACTCAACCAATCTCGAAGGCACCCTATAGGATGGCACCCAAGGAGTTGTAAGAGTTACATAAGCAACTGCAAGAGCTACTAGAGAAGGGTCTTATCAGGACAAGTTCATCTCCATGGGGAGCTCTAGTCCTATTTATGAAAAAGAAGGACGGGTCAATGAGGATGTGCATTAACTATAGGGAGCTGAATAAGGTCACCATCAAGTACAAATATCCACTACCCCGCATTGATGACCTATTCGATCAATTGGCCGGAGAAAGGGTGTTCTTAAAGATTGACCTGCGATCAGATTACCACCAACTACAGGTGAAGGATTCCGATATTGCGAAGACTGCTTTCCGAACTAGATATGGTCACTACGAATTTCTAGTAATGTCCTTTGGACTAACAAATGCACCCTCCATATTCATGGACTTGATGCAACGTATATTGAAACCGTACCTAGATAATCTCGTCATCGTGTTCATAGACGATATTCTGATATATTCTAAGTCCAAGAGCGAACACGAAGGACACCTTCGGACTGTATTGGAAGAACTAAGGAACCACCAGCTATACGCCAAGTACTCGAAGTGTGGATTCTGGCTAGAATCTGTCACCTTCCTAGGCCATATTGTGGATGCTCACGGGATCAGAGTGGATCAAAATAAGATTCACGCAATCCAGGAATGGGCTCAGCCTAAAATAGTAACAGAGGTCAGAAGTTTTCTGGGATTGGCAGACTATTATAGGAAATTTGTGAAGGGATTTTCCCAAATCTCCTCTCCTATCACCAAGCTCACTCAAAAAGCTGTACCCTTTGAATGGTCACCCGCGTGCGAAGAGGCCTTTTAAGCGCTTAAGGATGCACTTACCTCTGCCCCTGTATTGATCCATCCAAACGAAGGAGCGAACTTTTAAGTATATACGGATGCCTCGGGCATAGGCCTAGGGGCTGTACTAATGCAAGAAGGAAAGGTCATCGCTTACGCCTCGCGACAACTAAAGGTTCACGAGAAGAATTATGCAATCCACGACCTTGAGCTAGCCGCAGTAGTGTTTGCCCTGAAGATCTGGCGACACTACCTCTACGGAGTTCAATGCTCAATTTTCACCGACCACCAGAGCTTGAAATACATATTCACCCAGCGGGAATTAAATTGTAGACAGAGAAGGTGGTTGGAGCTGATCAGCGATTATGACCTGGACATTCAATACCATCCCGGGAAAGCCAACGTTGTGGCCGATGCTCTAAGTCGTCAAGCCTCCCTAAATGCCATCATATCAGATGGCTCGTTGATAGAAGAATTTTGCAAAATGGGTATCAAGCCTATTAGCGGGGATAGACTCAGCTTAACACTAGCAAATATCAATGTAGAACCCACCTTCCACAGGGATGTGTCTGTGTCACAAACTAAAGACGAGGAATTCTTGAGCTTCAAACAGGCCATTGAGAGTGGCCGCCGCACTGATCTTCGCTTTTAGAAAGGAGCTATCTATCTAGGAGATCGCTTGTGGATCCCTAAATCCATGCAATGCGAAATACTGGTTGAAGGCCATAATTCGGGATATCAAGTACACCCAGGAAGTACAAAAATGTATCAGGATCTGAAATCATCATTCTGGTGGCCAGGAATGAAGAGGAGCATAGCAGATTTTATGGCTAAGTGCCACGCGTGTTGCCTAATAAAGGCAGAACACTAAAGGCTAGGAGGTCTGCTACATCCACTGGAGATCCCAGAGTGGAAACGGTCAGACATATCGATGGACTTTGTTATGGGTCTGCCTCGTGTGAGATCTGGGGCAGATACTATTTGGGTCATAGTTGATCGGTTGACTACGTTTGCACACTTCCTCCCAATCCGACAAACTGACTCAGTCGAGAGGCTTGCTAAAATCTATATTAATGAAATAGTTCGGCTTCATGGCATCCCAAAAACTATCGTATCAGACAGAGATAGCCGATTCACATCAAAGTTTTGGCAGGCCGTTCATCAGGATCTAGGCACCACGCTAGCCATGAGCACGGCTTTCCACCCTCAAACAGATGATCAAACAGAGAGGGTAAATCAGGTACTAGAGGACCTACTCTGCCTCTGCATACTAGACTTTGTAGGATCTTGGGAAGATCAGCTCCCCTTGGTGGATTTCGCATATAATAATAGCTTCCAAGCTAGCATCAAGATGGCTTCGTATGAAGCACTCTATGGTAGGAAATGCTCTACACCAATGGCTTGGGCAGAGACAGGTGATGTTCAATTATTCAGCTCTGAGCTAGTAGAGGAGACAAACAACAAGATAAAGCTCATACAGTAGCGTATCAAAACGGCCCAGAATAGACAGAGTAAATATCATGACCTCCATCGCTGGCCCTTGGAGTTTCAGGAAGGAGACTCTGTATACCTAAAAGTCAGTCCCATAAAGGGAGTCTATCGCTTCGGGGTTGCCGGTAAGCTTAGCCCAAGATATGTTGGACCGTTCAGAATCCAAAGAAGATTGGGTCAGCTGCTTACCAGTTAGAATTGCCAAAGAATTTTGCCGCAGTACACAACATCTTTCACGTGTCGTCCCTAAGGAAGTGTCTCCTGGACCCGTCTCACCTCGTGCAACTCCCAGAAGTTCAAATCCAGCCCGATCTGTCATATGCCGAGGAACCAATTAGGATCCTAGCTCGTGATCGCAAACAGCTCAGGACTCACGCCATCGCCATGATCAAAGTCCAATGGAAGAATCGTTCTTGCAATGAAGCTACCTGGGAAAAGGAATCTGATATGCGATCCAAGCATCCTAAACTCTTCGAGAATCCAGGTAATTCCATTTCCTAGCATCTAGAACCTTTAACTTAAATTCAATTCACACCTAGTACAGCTTTTGGTTTCCACTTGAGTGATGTCGAGGACGACATCGTTATTGAGTGGGGGGAGTCTGTAACAACCCAAGTTGTTACCGTAGTGAATTAGGACTAATCCTAATCTTAAATGTAATTATACGTGCTAATTAGGTCAATTGGAGTCAACCCCCTTAGACTAGTCCAAATCAGAAGTCAAATGGATCGAATCCTGATTTCTAGGAAATCCACAAACCCTAAAAATTTGGTCAATTTAAATTGACCTCCGATTAAAAAACGGACACCGCCATTGCATTCATTGACCCCAAATTAGCTTGAGGTGAACTTTCCGTGTCAATCGGAAGTTATCGAAATTTCGACGAATATTTTAATAATAAAAATACCTCAGAAATCGAGGAATCTAAATACTCATCAGATCGAAAATGCGACCTCGTCATTGCGTTCCTCACCCTTCAAATAGCTAGGAAAAACATGTTCAAAGTTTTTGGATTTAAAATATATATATATATATATATATATATATATATATTATTAAGTTGAGGGCGCCGTACGACGCCATCAACTTAAGTGGACGCCGCTAACGGCGCCGTCCGCTCGGATGGTTCCATCCGGACCGTCCGATCCGCGCGGATCCAACGGCTCACAGCCGTGATCCGCGTCGTGCGGTCCGGGCGGATCCAGGCGGTCTGTATGTCGCGAGACCGGACGGCCCGGGGCATTTGTCCTCGGCCCCGTCGCCCGCGAGCCACGCAGCGCGCCCGCCGCTCGCCTGGCCAACCGGCAGCCTCCCCCGCCTCGGTCGGTCCGTCCGAAGGCCATTAAGAGCCTCCCCCGCGCCCTCGACCCCCGGTTACGCGAACCGGAGCCAGACCAGCCCGACCCAAGCCAACCCCCGTCCAGCCTCCGCAGCCGTCGAATTCCAGGTACCCCCGATCCCCTCTCCTCCGGTTACTTTTAGCCATCGCATAGTCTTAGGATTGTAGATCTGGGTTTGGATCGACAATCAACCAGACCTGATCGACCTCGATCAGATCCGGCTAACTCAGACGGAGGCTTGAAGCCTCGGGCCGAATTCCCGCACGCACTCGTCACGTAACCCTAGGACCTAGGTTTAAGTTTTGCCGGCAACTCCGGCCACATCCGGCGAAGGTCCGCCCGCCGACGTGTATGCTTCATCGAGGGCTACCGTCGACCGTGCGGGCCGAGGTGGTCCGGTGCCGGGACGGCCGGCAAAAGTCGTGCCCTAGGCGCCGGCCCTCGGGGCGTCTCCGCGAGGGAAACGAAGTCCGGGTCGGGCCGGGTCGACCCGAGCCCGCCCCGACCGTGTCGGGTCTGCGTAAGCCCCGGGTGGGACCCACCACGCCACGTGGCAACCTCCGGGCCCGCCACGCGTCACGTGGGGGCCCACATGCCGAGCCCGCGACCCCTCAGCTTCGGCCGTGGGGCCCACTGCGCCCTGTGGCAGCCTCCGAGCCCACCACGTGTCACGTGGGGCCCATGTGCCGAGCACCCACGGCATTTCGGCTCCCCTGTGGGGTCTATAGTGCAACGTGGCAGCCTCTGGCAGTGCCACGTGTCAGGTGGGGCCCACTGCCCAATCACCCGAGCCGACTCAGCTTACCCGTGGGGCCCACAATGCCATGTGGCAGCCTCTAGCTGTGCCACGTGTTTGGTGGGGGCCCACTATCCGTTAATTAAAATTAGTTAATCACTGTTAATGATTAATTAATTGCAGTTAGTAGTTAATTAAATTATGATTAGTGTTAATGATTTATGAAGAGTAATTTTATAATTAATTAACTGTAATTAGTAATTAAGAGTTTAATTAAGATTATTTTAATATTAAATTAAACCTTAATAGTAATTAGAATAATTAATTATTATTAAATAGTAAACTATAATTAATTATCCTTAATTAGATATTAATAGGCGATTTAAGGTTAATTAAACAGTAATTAGTGCTAATAACTTTGTAACAGTAAAATAATAATAAATATAATTTAAGTAATTAATTAATGGATTAATTATTGTTAAATAATAATTAAGCCTAATTAATCAACAGATTAATAAATTCAGAAACTATATATATAAACTTTAGGAATGAACAGTAAAATTATTTAATTTAAATAAATGAACAGTAAAATAATTCAAATTGTATTTTTGAATAGTAAATCTTAAAAGTTTAATAAATTTTTATAGGATAATCCAAACATAGCCAATATAGGTCTCAAAATACTCAAAAAAATATAAGGAATCAAATAACATAATGTAAAATTGATTTCGGGATACGCATAACAAGGTAGCATTTTATGACCTCTTTAGGACCTAATAACTTTTTACCAAGTTATCAGAACATAGTCAATATGGGTCTTAAAATGCTCAAAAGAGTGGCCCCATCACTGTAGTAGTATTAGTTTTTTCATTTGGACATCAGGATAAAAAGTCAACCCTAGAAGTCTCAGTAAAAATGACCAAAATGCCCCTAAACTTCAAACACCCATAACTTAGTCAAATCAACTTCAAATTTAAAAATTCAAGATGCTAACTAACTTAGAATTTCAATGTCATCAACAAAGTAAAATAATATTTATGATCTGAATCCTAAAAATTTAGGTAAAAGACCAAATTACCCTTGGCCTTGTTTTGGTCATAACTCGACCGTTTGGAGTCCAATTTGGATGTACTTACTGTCTATCTTCAAGTTAGACAGTAAGGAACTAGTTGGGACTAAGAGAATCCAATTCTGACTTGTAAGTCAAAAGTTGACTTTTTGACCCTTAAAGTAGGGACAAAATAGTCATTTTATCCTAAGATTGGACTAAGTACCCCTAACCCTTAGTTAACATTCCAAAATACTAAAACTAATGTTATAATTATCTTAGTGACATTTAAGAGAGTGAAATCAACCCTTAGGTTAGATTCCAATAATCACTCTAAATCTTAACACTACACCTTAAGGACCTTTCCTGAGACTAGGACTAGATCATAAGTTAGAGTTCATTCCTTGGGTAAATTAGGTTACCCAATGCGTGAAACCTTAGTTTTATTAGTTTCTAGACTTTTCTTTTATTTTACAACTTCTTCTGATTATTTTGTCTTTTAATCTTAGATTTAAGATAAAAGATTCATCCTATTAAGCTTGATTACTTAATAGGATTTGCCTCAACTAGTATATCACTTATATAATAAAACTTAAAACTTAGGTCTTAACCTCTTTGGATTATGTGATTAAGCTTAAATCTCATAGTGTTTAATCCATAATCTATAGGTTTAGAAGATCTTGATCAGATCTTAGTTAGAAAGTCTGAATTCACAAAACTAGGATGTATGATTTATTGATTTAACTCGTAGTCGTCTATCTGATTGAGCTAGATTAGAACTTGATAAGTTCTAATCCTTTTTAACTTATAAGGATGAATTTCTAAGTTACACTCGATAGTAGAAAAATGGTGATCCTGAACTTGTGTAACTTAGAATAGTTATAATGGTTAATTAGAAAATAAATAATATCACTATATTTAGTAAAGTCCCTTGCTTCTATTTGATGATTGTTGCTACACATTCCTTGTATTTTTATGCATTAACTCATTGAGCATATCATATAAGATTTTTGATGCATAAATAAAATGTTAGGAAAATATGGAGACTGCTTAGATTCCTTGTGAAATTATTAAAGTGATTGATTAAAGATAATAGTTATATGAGCTCCCTCTCAGATATGTCCTTATTGCCTAGTCTCCTTATGTCGCTAGAGGAAGGACCTGCTTTGTTGTATGCCTAGTTTACTAGCCTCCTTATGTTGCTAGGGGTACACCGTTGGTGCCTTAGCCGTACTGGTGTTAAGGTTACTCTGTATGCTTAGCTTACTAGCCTCCTTATGTCGCTAGGGGCATACAGTTGGTGCCTTAGCCTTACTGGTGCTAAGACCCTTCGCTTGCTTTTGTGTGCTTAGTTGCCTAGCCTCCTTATGTCGCTAGGGGTACACAATTTTATGACTTAGCCATGATGGTGCTAAGCTCCTTTGATATTCAATGGGCTAGATTAGCTCTTTTCTGTATGGCAATTAATGCATGGATATGTATATACAGTCATGTTGTTTACTTTTCAGTATTCTTATTCAGTCAGCTACTTCTTTGTACTACTTTTATATATATTTAGGATGTTAGAATCTTGTTGCTATTTATATGTACCACTCCTGAGTTATCTTATTTTAATTGGCATGTTTCTTTTAATCACCAGCATATTTAGGATGTAGTATTTTTCTTACAGCTCTTATTTCTTTATGTATATCTATATGCCTTACCTTATTTGCATTTGAGGCATGCCTTAGCCTCCCTTTTGCTTAAGTTATAAATGATGATTTATAGCTTTTTTCTTTTCTTTGTATTGCTTGCTGCTCCCTTATACATTATTGCTTAGATGATTATAGAATGGTGATATTACTTAACACATATAAAATTTATCAGCTTAAAATATACTTAGACAATATTTTAACCAGATTTTTTTTTTTTGGCTGGGGCCCTACATTGTGAAACCGACAATGGCAGGACCTCTTCAGTTAGATGAGCAGGAGTTAGGAGTGGAGCCATACCCAGAGGAGGAGCTCGTGGAAGAAGCTGCTGTTTAGCCTTTTATTCTAAGTGAGGATGAGTGTCTTTACTTCCTTTTATTTAAACTTTTAAATGATCTAATAATACAGGTACTGATGACTGCATATTTAGATTTTATACTTATGTTCTGAGATACATTTCCTTATACTCATGTTGTGATGCTTGGATGCTATGTATATTGAAAATTGCTTCCGCACTCTGCATGTTTACTTAGATAGTGACTGAATGTTTGATTCTATGCTTACTCATTCCCTTATTAGGTGGATTGTGGATTTCATCCTAATCGAATTATAAGTGAAGGGTTATCTAGAGTGACACGCCATCCCCTAACTTAATTCTTGTGGATTAAGGGGTGGGGCGCCACAGTTGTTGTCTAAGTTATCCAACTAACTATTATGAGAAGGTACGAGTTTAGGATCTCCAATATCCAGCTATGGAGTAAGATCTCAGATTTATGACCTTAATGTTAACATTAGAACTTAATAAGTTCTAATTCATAATCACATGATGACTATAAAGATTTAAAGTAAATGAATCAATGACTTAATTATTTTTATTCTAATCTCTTGACCCAAATCTTGATTAAGTGAATCAAGATTAAGGATTCTGGATTCAAACTCCACTTTGGAGTTCAGATCCTGAATCGAAGGTAGTATCCTCAGTAAGGATCTAGGGTTCACACTTAAACCCAAATCAAAGGTAATGAATTATAGGAGCTAAAAGATTCGAAAACTAAGACCTTAATGAAAGGCTACTATACTGGTTGTAATATATAATAATCAGTAAAAACTAAGAATCTAAGATATATATTCAATCTTTTGGATAATTACATTATCCTATAGATTGAATCATTTCTATACCCACATGGATGGCTTCAAAAAGAATAAACAATAAATCACTTAGGGAATTCCAAATGGAGGTAGTTCAATTCAATTATAAGATCTAAAGTCTAAGATCTAAGATCTAAGATTTGAAGTTTGATCACTTTTAGACTTAAGCTAGTTTTAAACTTAGGATTTTATAAGAATACTTCTCTTAAGATGTGGTACAAGAATCAACTAGCTAAGGATCTAGTACTTTAAGATATTTAGGTTTAGTTCTTAAAACAATGTAGTTTTGAGTACTCTTAAGATCTAAAGATCTTAATAAGAGCTACTTAAGGTTTCTTCACTTAATATCCTCACTATTAACTTAAGATTTTAGAGGGATGTTAAATGGATTAATTAGAAGTATTTTACTGAATTCTCTAAGTTTAAGGAGTGCTTAAACACATTTTGGTCAAAATGACCAAAATACCCCTCTTAAGGCTAAAATTGGGATTTTAAGATTTAATTATCCAAATTTATTCAAATCTATTTTGATGAGTTCCATAATGATTAATGAAGTAGGAAAAAACACTCATCTTATGTTTTGGTGACCTAATTAGCTTAATTAGTCTTACGCACACTAAGAGACCAATTAAGGTGATTAAGAAAACTATGGCATTCTAGAATGATCCAACCTCACTTATAGGCTCCACTGTTCTTATTGAGGTATTAGGAACTTAGCTCACCAAAATCAAGGGCTTAATCATTGCTTAATTCACTAATCCCCAATTACAGTAATTAAGAGATGATTAGAAAATTTAGGGTTCCTAAATCACTTTTAATGGTCTAAATAGGTTTTCTAAGGTCACATGAGCAATCAGGGACCTTAATCAACTTTTTTGGATAATTAATAAATTTAATATAATTTAAACAAAAACAAAAAAAGATTAAGCATTTATTTAAAATCTAACCATTGGATCTGTGATTTTATTTTATATTCAGATTCCTTGTATTTTTCGAGTTCAAATGGTATATTGGATCATACAATTTGAATAAGTATAGCTAAAGTTCTTTAAATAATTTAATCTACTTTTTTATTTAAATTAAAACCATAGGATAGATTTTAGAATTAATTTCCTTAAGGAAATTAATTCAGAAATCTTATTATTAATTATGTCGGCCCAAATTCAAAAGATTCGGGTCACGGGTCGGCCCGAACCGTGACTTCGTCTCCTACCACTCGACGGGCTCCGCCCTAATGGAACTTCCACCCAGAAATTCTTGGCATCCCGATGACGGCAGCAGCTCAACTTGATCCCTACACATTCCCGGAGTTGAGACGCGTCGATTGGACTACGAACCCCCTTCAGGGATGCACTCGATCGTCAGGGTGCTACTTGGTCGAGGCGTTGATTATGGCGCATCTATGAGGATCAAATTCTTCTCACAGATCTAACCATATTAATTCAGCTCTATTCCTACACGATCGTGGACCAAAGGGGATTCGATCGATCCACTCAGTGAGCCTTAGGGATGGGTGGATCGCTGAAGTGCTACTCACAGTATTTTGCCGGCGAGAGCTGTGATAGGGTCGATCGATTCCAGTCGAATCGATCGACCTGATTGAATCCAACCCTCGATACTAGTCTACAATTATTGCTGAGAGATTTCAGCATTCATTGGATGGCTAATCACTTGTGGGGAACGCAGCATTTGGTGAAATTGGGCTAATTGGCAGTGCACACTCAGATGGCAATTTTGCCATCTGGTCCACTGCTAGGCCTTGCCAAAGGGCTAGGCGCTTACTAGAAAACCAAAGTGAGGACCTAACACAGCATCTAGGGTTAGATAGGAAGTGAGCCGAGCTGAAACCAGCTCGATAGAAGAGATAGGGTTGAAGGCTGTACCTTAGGATGGAAAAATGGCTGCGACAGAGAGGGATTGAAGTGCTTCTGAGCTCACCGAGTCAGCATCGCAGGTTCACAGGGGGACTGAACACCAAACCGGCCCTCTATCAGCGGTTCGCAGCCTTAGAATAGCTAGGTTTTGCCGAGAGCTCAAAATGCATTCAGCTGGGAGAATCAGTGGATCTTAGTGAGCAAAGGGGAGCACCGAGATGCGCTGAAGGTTTTTATAGGCGAGGAGGAGGTCTAGGGGTGGACACTATGGCTAGAAGCCATGGTTCAAGCTCGGGCAGGAACGGAGCCACGAGCCTCCATAATTGGGGCTAACATGGCCCTGAGACCTGACGAGCTTCGTCCTACCAGAACTGGGAAGATCTCAACGGCCAGGAGGAAGTGGCAGAGGGAGTGGCAAACAAGGTTGACGTGGCTTGTACGAGCAGGTTTCCTCTGTCGGGTCTGCGATCGAGCGGAGATGATGATCCACAATGGCGGGGCTCATCTCCATCTTCTGATCGCGGGACCGTTGAGGATCGACGGTCTGATGCAGCTCCCGATTAATAGAACTGTGGCGTAAATCTCGTGTGTCGGATGTTAGATGTGGATTGGGCGGATAGGATTAGATCACCGCGCGTGTTATGTGAGCCATTGGATTACGATCGTTAAGATGCGTGCTCGAACATCCATACGATGAGTATGGTGCTCCACTGTCGGGACCCCGCAGCAGATCTACCACGGTCCCGACAGTAAATCTTGCGGCTTATTTTAATTAATAATTTAATTTAAATATAATAAAATCAATTAATTAATATATAATTAACTCTAATTAATTCTAAATCCAATTAGGCTAATATGAGCTCCAAAAATTTCCAAAAATTTACCCTTAACTATTTAGGGTATGAGAAATTCAAATATGAAATCAAATTTTAATTTGGAGATCAAATTAATTTAGGTATTTTTCAAGGCTTAAAAATAGGCAAAAATACCAAAATTCTCAATTTAGCTCCGATTGATTTCAAACTTCTGGGGTTAGCTTTAAATGACCTATTGAGTCCAATGTAATCAAAATCAAGGCTTGGTTAGCTTAATTAATTTAGATTTAGCTAGGGTAACAACTAGGGTTGTTATAATTTATCACAGAAACTGTATGAAACATTCGTCTCAGAAAAGAAAAGAAAATACATCCAGAATTATTATAAATAATTTAATAAAATACAGACATAAAAGCTAAGTACTGAACTCAAATAAATTAAGCAGAAAAGTAAAGCTGAAGGAGAGTCCACTAGTGCTCCATGGGCTCTTCCTGAATTACCTGGGTGTCTTCCTGACCTGGCTCAATATACTGCTCAAGATCTAGCAAATTGCTAGATCCCAAAAGTACCCAGTATTAGATAATAAGTCTAACACATCAAAACTAATCTAATAGTTCTAGTTATTCATTTAACATTTGCATAATATAAATAAAACTGCAAAAAAACTGTAAAGTAACTGAAGGTATAAAATGGTATAAAACTGTACAAAATTGAAGTAAAGTAAATGAAAGCTGTACTAGAAACTGAATACTAAAAGTAAACAAAAATAGTAATGGATCTAAAACTGAGTAATAACACGTACAATTATGCTGTATGCCACTAAAACTATGCATCTGAATATGCCACAATATTATATGTACTGATATGCAACCAAGATATCACTGAACTGCTATGAGTCGTACGGTCCAATATATACATACATTCAGTTGGGAACGGCGATGCCGATGCATCCTGAAATTCTCCAATCAATGTATGCAATATTCCATAACCCATAAATTATCATTGATACTCGTACATTATTACTGATACTCAACATTATGCTTATGCTCATGCTTATGCTCATACTTCTAAGCTATATGAGATAAATCCAGAAATCCAGAAAATGCTTTGAAATTCGATAATGAATTCAAGGTCCATTGTGCAAAATCCTGCTAAAAGAATTCTGACTCCTAGATTCTAGTCTCAAAAATTGGTTAAAGTTGAGAATTTACTTAAAAATCATTAGATGGGATCAATGTATACACATATTTAGCATGTTTGCAAGAAAGGTGGTCCTTAACACTTAATTTGATTAAGCCACCCTAATGAAGCGATCTTCGATAGGAGGCATCACCCGATGGCAATTTGTATCTCAAGCTAATTCGTTAAGATGCCCAACTCACAATCACAGTTAGTGTCTTAAAGAAGGTGACTTGAATTACTTAGTTTGTTTAAGCCACCTATTGAAGCGATCTTCGCTAAGAGGCATTACCCGTTGGCGATTTGTATTTTAATCAAACTAAGGAATGAGTCCCTATTTATAATACTCTTAGGATTGATTGATTTACTCTAAGCAAGATTATATCCGCCTAAGCCCGCAGGATAGCATGAAGATAAATCTTACTTAGAGTGACTCAGCCATTCTTGAATACTACTGAAATAATCTAGTACTATGGGTATACCCTACTATACCTAACTAATAATCTAGGTTCACAAGATTCTATTTAATTAATAAGGATTCATCAAAGCTATTAATCCTTACTCTAAATGGGTGAGTCCTACACAAGGCTCCAAGGATGTGATCAAAAGATCACTCAATATTGATTTCTACCGTAAAGGAGAAGTTCCATTCTAACTATTTTAGGTGATTTTACCACAAGGTATCAAGTTCAATTTCTAAGATTATGAAGGATCATCTAAGTTCCTACCTCAATAACTTACAAAAGTTCTTCCAATCTCAATGTATTAATAATTAAAGTCTTTAAATATTTCAAGAACAATCCTATAACAAGACCCTTGAGATCTCATTTTCTACTTCTTAAGTTAATATTCAAGGTTTACTTATTAGACTTGGATTAAAGTGATCAGATCAGATGAATAAAATCCATCTGATCATACTCTATTCTACAATCATGGGATGAAATTAAAGATATTATTAGAATTAGATCATTTCATAAATTATTACAATTTTATTATCCATCTTATGCTAATTGTATGATATAAGAGAAAATCAAAGATCCAAAGTTTAGATTTAGATGATTCAATCACACAGATTTAATATTAATACTAGCACTTCTAATTCAATAATTTAAGATCAATACTAAATCAGATGTATTATTAGAATAATATCAATTGAATTATCTTACAATTAAGTTAATTGATTTAGTGATTAAAGTTTAGATCTTAATCAAGACAAGTTAGGGTTTAACCCCTAGCCTTACCAAAATTAAGACCAATAGTTAATTTAAAGATCAATAACAAATCAATGTATTATTGTTGTATTATTGATGTCAAATTTTAGATTTATATTAGGTATTATTAACTTAATCAAGTTCTTAAGATCCTTATATTTAAATATACTTAATGTCCAAATAAATATTAAAGTTCTCTAACATACATCCTAAAATTAAGAAAGCATAGGAATGTAAAGATGACATAACATAGGAGGTAATTAAGGCTAACCAAATTCTAAATCAAAATAAAGGGGTTAGCACTTGATTACAATTCTAAAAGACTTAAATTTCATGCTATTTAGTTGTTGAGGTATACTTAGTTAATATAAGCATTCAAGGATCCTATTCTTTAACATTTGACACAAGATTTTTATGACACATAAGAGGTTTTAAGTGCAAATTAAAAAGGGCAAGTTTTCAAATTTAATTTTCACATAGAATTTTATGTAATGCTCAATTTTAACTAAAATAGGTTCAAATTTGATATAATTCAGTCCCACTAGGATCCTAGGGACCTTAAAATATAAAAAAATAATAATAATGTTTTGGCCATTTCAGCCAATTCTGGGCACTTTCAGAAAATTATGGGCGCTACGAGGCGCTGTGGCGTGCTACGGTGCATTGCAACGCTTTCAGACGCTACAGTGCGTTGCTGCAGAAAACAATGTTGTGGCGCACTGCAGCACTTTCAGGCACAGTGGCGCACTACGACGGAAAACGATGCTATGGCGCGCTGAAGTGCTTTTGATGCTGCGGCGCGCTACGGTGAGACCAATCCGAGAGATGGATGCTACGGCGCGCGGCAGCGCTTTTGAGCACTGTGGGGGGTTAACTTGCAGAAACACTATTCAATTAATTTATTTTTTAGTTTCATATAGTTTTCTAGAAATGACGCTGCAGCCCGCTGTGGTGCGCTGCAGCGGTCCAACTTTCGTGTGACTGTTCAATTAATTTTTCTCTTGATTTGTTATAATTTTTCCCAAAATAATGCTGCAGCCCGCTGCAGCATGCTATGGTGCGCTGCTGTAGAAACTATTTGAAATTCGGGCGATATGGCGCGCTGTAGCGCCCGACAATTATTTTGCCTGTGCGAAAACTGTGATGGGCCACATTTTGAGCTCAAATACTCTTAATCCTGAGCATTCCATGAGCGGTGCCATATATCAATGAAAAGGTCTTTCCGATACCTTTCAATTGATACCAAAATCAGTACAAATGAATTATCCTAACTATATAAATGATATAGTTAATGATTTGGGTATAAAAAATAGATAAAAAACAGTGCATGATATTTTCAAGTAATATGATACCTTAATGAACCTCAATGTCTTCCTCAAACAATCATGGATCCTCTAAATATACACAGCAGTATAATAGCAAGTGAAGTAGATAAGAAAGAGGAGCAAATGGGTACCTTAGCCTTACAAGAAACGGAGGAAGAAGACTTAGAAAACTTGGAGGAGGAACTTCTTCTTCTTCTTCTTCAGCACAAGGTGCAATAATGGAAGGAGGGAGAGCTCTCAGTTTGGCAGCAAGGAAATGAAGGAGGGGCTGAACTCCATCTTAAAGGAGGAGAATGAGATAAGGGAGGTCATCATGAGTTATGGAGGCTAGGAGGTGACGGGAGGAATGGAGGGCCATCAAATCTTATAATTAAGGGGAGGAGGAGAGGTCAACCAAAAAAGAGAAGGGGGAGAGGGGTCAGCTAATTTTTTGGCCAACTAAGAAAGAGAAGGGAAGGAAAAATAAAAAATGAAATTAAGGAATGAATTTAGGAATAAATAAATATTTATTTCTTAAAAAACTCTAATTTTTAAAACGTGCTCCGAAAAATCCCAAAAATTCATTCCTAGCTAATTTGGGGGAGAGGAATTCAACGGCGAAGTTGGATTTCGATTCTCACGATTATTAAATTATTCTATTTTCCAGGGTATTTAATTATATTAAAATATTCGCAAAAATCCGATGACTTCCAAAAGCGTCAAAGACATCACCCGTAGTTAATTTGGGGGAGACGATCACAACGGCAAAGTTGGATTTCAATTTTGAGGTCAAATTAAATACCTCAATTTTCTAATTAATTTAATATTAAAATAATCCAAAATAATCAAGTGAGCTCCGAATTGCCCAAACCTTCAGAGTTTGGTTTTAATGGCTATATGAACTTAATGGAATGATAATTAAGATACAATTAAGCCAAAATTAAGCTGGGTAACAACATTGGGTTGTTACAGGGGTACTACAAGCGCTTCGTGGGAGGCAACCCATGCTAACAAGGTTGTATCATTTTTTATTCTGTATTTTCCTTTGTTTTTCTTTTTATTTATTTATGCATATTTTTATGAATCTTGGAGCTGACTGGATTGCAAGGAAATTTTTCTTAAAAATTTCACAACACGATGGATTCAATGAGAATCAAATGTGAAAAATTGTCATAAAAATTTGCTTAAATAACATGTGATTGAACTGAAATGATAGCACTAACATCTTGAAAACCAAGTAATATTCCTAAGAGTACATCAAGTCTCCAAAAATTTTAAAGAATGATGCTAAAAATCTAAGTGTGGGGGTGGACAATTTAAGGAACTTAATCCACGAACAGCAAGAAATGAGTGAACTTAAGATTGTGCTAGACTTTTGTAGGACTTCATAATCACAATGTACTGAGATAAGGATGAAGAAAAATATCTCTCCCTTTGAACTGAACAAGAAAAATAAAACAAAAATCAGGGATGAAGAAAAATATCTCTCCCAAGAATAAAAAAGCTAAAAAAATAGGATGATGAAAATGATCTTTCCTAAATTTTGAATTGTACATTTTGATTCATAAGAAGAAGCATATATGACACACTAATACAATTCACCCTTTCAGGCTTATCGTGTTTAAGAATTCCTATTAAACTTCCCCCTTAATTTAGAAACAACATCATAAACTAAGAATTAGAGAATAAAAAGGAAATTAAGGAGCTGCACTTGTGCTGGAATTCATTATAAGCTGAAATTCTATAGGGTCGCATTAATTGAGCAAACAAGTTGATAAAACACTCACATTGTATTCATAACTGAATTCTATAACTCTAATTTTAGAAAAATTCATTTTGAGCTTACTTGAGGATGAGCAAGAATCTAAGTGTGAGGGTATGATAAGTCCAAGATTTATAACTAAATAAATGAAAAAATACAAGCAAATTCATGTTAGGATGACCAACTTTGATGGGTTTTCCATGATTTTCTATAAAAATGACAAGTTGAGCAAAATTTGGAAAAAAATTGGAATTCTGGAAGATAACCGCTGTAAAGTGCCCAAACGTGCTACAGCACACTAAAGCAAATTGACCACGAGAACCTCACCGCTATTGCGCGCCATGGTGGCATTTATAAAACTAGACTCATCACATGAAGATTTAATATAACTGCCACAGCGCGCCATAGCAGTTTTGATACGAAGGTTTGGCTGCTGCCGCGCGCCACAGCAGAGTGAAAATGAATTAAAGATTTATTGGTCCGCTATAGCACGCCGTTGCAGATGTGATATGAAAGTTCAGTCACTACCGTGTGCCACAGTGGAGTGAAAATTAAATGAAGACTTATTGACCCGCTATCGCACGCTGCAGCAGATCCGATATGAAAGTTCAGCCACTACTGCGCGCTACAGCTGGATCGAACTTAGTATAATTCCTAATATCTCTGCTATCGTGCATTACAGTGGATCCGATATGAAAGTTCAATCACTGATCAACTTAACAGAATTTCTAATATCTCCGCTACCATGCGCTGCAGTGGATATGATACGAAAGTTCAAGCGCTACCGCGCGCTCCAGCGGGGCAAGAGGGTGGAACAGATAAATGAAATGAAATTTAATACATTGGCCACAACGCGCCCAAGCAGATTATGTATAAAAAGCTAGGTGCTTCAGCGCGCCGCAACGCCCGCCGTATTTTCAGCCAGGTCTAAGCATCAATGTCAACATAGGGAAGGCTACAAATTCAAACCATTTGCCTTTTCCAACTGCTTAAAACTCCAACTTAATTAACTCCTTGCCTTTTCTCAAGAGAATAACATAATAATTATCATTGCAAGCCATCAAGATAAGGGAGTTGGAAAGGTGGTAGATTTGATTGCAAAGGGCTAAAGGCTGGCCTATTTAAGATGCTATGTAAGACTAAGAGGGAGTTCCTCTCTTTAACATTCTCAAATCTGAAATTAAAAGCCTGCTATAAGAAATGAATAGGAGGCCCTTAACAAGGAAGAAAGAAGACAACCATTACTATAGAGAGAAAGGAATAACATCGCCAAGGAGCTATAAGGGAAGAAGATTGGAAATAAAGGAAGATCCAGAGAACCCCAACAAGAGCTGTTCCTGGTATTCTTCTCAACCTCCTTTTGATTTATTTTTAGTAGAACCATTAAAGGCTTCTTGTTCTTGTATGTTTTTTCCTCTATTTTTGTTGTATTGGAAGGTTAAACCCTCCTTGGGGAGGGTTGGGGAGATATCATGTAAATGTATGAGGGACTGTTGGTGTTGTATGAACTTATGTCAATAAATAAAATCTATTTCAATTTATTATCTAGATATGTTCTTGTTGCTTGTATGCTATAGATTGAATGTGTATTTTATATTTTAGAAAAAACGATTTATAATAAAAATACATTAAACCACCTCTATATTTCAAACTCAATGGGAATGCACATAAAGGTCCTCACTGTGAGCACACATTTGCTGCGCAAGGATTCTCGATGCAAAACACCTTGAGATTAAAAAGAAATGGTGATTTGATAACTCAGATTCTCTTGTGCCCCATTGCTCACAAATTGGCGTGAAGCTAAGAGTAAGTGCAGTGCTCAGAGCCCAGTGACAAGCTCTTAAGCCTAAACGCACACTGTTATTTGAGCTCAGTCGAGAGATCGATGCATGTGAGCCAAGAGCCACCGATCAAGCTCCATGGATTAGAATACATCAAGGGAGGAAGAGGAATTGTTGAGAGCACATGGATGATGTGACATAGTCCATGTAGCCCGATAATTCACTTCCTTAGTTAGACTGCACATGTAGCATGTGATGCTAATTATATGATAATCAAGTTCATGTGATCGCTAAACTAAAATGTTTATTTTGATAACTTAGACGTAGGGAATCTTAATAATTCAAATCAATCACATGAGAGTCTAAGTGCTAAGGTTGAGCCATTGTGTATTCATCTTGTGTACTAGACTTGAAATAGTCAAAACTAGAAGACTAATCTAAAGAACACTATATTCACATAATTAATTAGCATGATAATAAGTTCATTAAAAGTTGCATGAATGCAAGTACAGCACCAGTCCCTTACAACTTGCATGATGAAAACCCAACTCTCCCTTCTTTATCAAATAGCATCTTCAATTATAATCTTTAAGCAATTATGTTAAGAGCCACAAAAAAGCTTAAAACATATTTTTTGAACATTATTAAAAGTAGATACACTTTAGTATTAAAACACACCATTTCCTACGGATGATAAATCTCAGAACTTACCTTCCATTATTATATTAGATCATGTGCACTTGCATGCAAGCACAGACGTGTATTTACCATCTATCAGTGGATTAGCCTGTATAGACATTTGAGCTAGAACAGATTATGAAGAGATCAAAAGGTTACACATATCATATAGAAGTGTATATAGTTATACATAAGACCTCGCTGCATATAGTTGGGCAGATGTACATAACTGCTCTATTGTTCTTTACGTGCCCACAAAACATATTAAAATAAGATAAATTAAAAATAACTCTTATATCATATCTTGTACACAATCTCATTGATTGTGTAGATTCACTTATATTATAAAGTCTAGAAGATTGTGAGTCACAGTTTATTTCAGCCTTAGAGATTGAACAAACTTTACTTACACTTACTTCGGTATTTTATGCAGTTTAGCTTATATATTTTAGCTTACACCAGTTAAATTTATTTATATTTCATTTTAGTTACTTAACATAATTCTAATTGAGCATATTTACTTTCTTTACTTTCTTTATATGCACACCAGTGCATACCTGTTGCATTTATTTGACATACTTTTGCATGATCTCAATAGCCTATACCAGTACATACATTTATTCTCTTAAACTTTCCATGCCTTTTATTTTACTCTTAATTTCTAGCATTATCTCATTATTACATTTTTTCACCACTTATAAATTAATTAGAAATATTAAAGTGTGATATAATAATAATAATTCATAAAATGTTATTTAGATGTTAATAATGTAATCATATTTCTATTTTTTAGCTTTGCCCTACCATATTAAAAACCAAATACGATAGATCAGGAGCTTCAAGAAGATCCAGTGTGGAGGCCTATAGCACAAGAGGAGGAGCAGTAGCTGCATTGAATACATTGGAGTTTCTTTTTCTTTTATTTTATTAGTAAGAATGAGTGTCATTTTGTAACAACCCCAATAATTGGATAGAAGATTAATCCAATGATTGGGATGTTACCTTAGCACCCAACACTTGATTAGAAGAAAATAAATCAAGTATTGATGTTAAGTGGCCAAGTCACTTTATGAGCAATTGTTAAATTAAACGAATGAAAATGAAAATACAAGTAAATACAATATTACAAGTATTTACAATACTAGAAATTAGATTAATCCACTAAATCATCCCAAGCAGTTTTAAACTTAAAAGATACAACACAGATAAATGTAGGCAAAAGTAACTTAAATAATTTATAATCTAATTATTACAAACTTTTTTTAAAAGTAAGAGAAAAATACAGTAAGTAATCACTCTCTCTCACTTATACAAGTAAATTATTTAAAACTAAGCGGAAGCATAATTCTTTATAAGTTATTCAAGTACTAGGACCTGCATTACCTGAATAGAAGGGCTCTTGATCTATCATATTTTGGTATTTAAATATGATAGGGCAAAGCTAAAGAAAAAGAAAAAGTGTAGTTATCCTAAACAGTTTAAGCATATTTTAAAATTGGCTATATTTTTAGATTAACAAGATATCACAATTATGATTTATAATTTATAGTAAGCAGCGGTGCTATAAAAGCTATAAAATATGGGGAAAATGAACTAAGCATAACTGTAATGAAAACAGTATGAAATTAATTGAGTAAAAATGCTCACTTTTATTAAAGTTCTAGCCTGATACTAAAAATTAGTAAGGGAAAGCATTTTAAAGGCTAGAAACTACTATGTGCATGAAATAAAAGTAATATATGATTAATTGGAATTTATGCTAAGTAAGCAAATGACATACAGTGATGCATTAATTGAAGTTAAGCAACATACACTATATTCAAATTAAACTGAAGTAAGCAATACACAATATTGAAAATAGAGAGTGTAAAGCAAAGAAAATAAGGAAATATTTTAGATTCTCAATCTAAGACAAACATAGTCTAAGACTATGTAATGCAGGCATAACTAAACAGTTATGAAGAGATCTTACAATTTGGAAAAGAACTCTTATATCCTTAGTTAAAGTTACATTTAGAAATTACCTTATTCTGTAGGAGTACACAACAAAATGGGCGATGAGTTAAGCATGTCTACTTAACCAGATACAGTGGGGAGGTTGAATATTCACATTTACCCTCTCTAAAATGTGAAGTCCTATTATAAGCGCTTTCTTTTGTACTCAAATTTGTCATAAGGCATTCTCCTTTAAAATTTTAAAAAAATCTTTATTTATGCTCAATGTTCTTGAATGAATGTTCAAGGAAAGAGGCTCAAAGCTAGGCAAGCATTCAATAAATTTTAATAATTGTAAAGTATGTGATATATTTTTGTTATCTATACTTTTAATAATCTTCTCTATGATTGGAGCTAATTAAGCTCCAAATTGACTTATAGATATTTGATCTTAAGTCAATTCTAAATGAAAGTAGAATGAATGTAAGTTTATTTTCATGTAATTTTGAAGTTAAGAAAGGAGATAGATTATATCCAACTTGAAATAATTCAACTTAAGATTATAAGGACTTGGAAATCTAAAGCTTTTCTAAAGCTTAAAAAAGAGGCTGTTTTTCTAAATCAAATTGATTGAGAACTAATATTTTAATTGAAATGAATACTTGTAATTGAAGTGAATACTTTCAACTGAAGTGAAAAATTACAATTTTAGACATGAAGCTCTAACTATTTTATAAATAGTTCACATATGAAAATATCTCTTATTTTTCTTAAAAATTTCTAAGTCCTAAAATTCTTAGATTCGGCAGAGTCTCCTTTGTTTTTGTTCAAGTAAACGATTTTACACAATCAAAATATAAGTCAATCCATTGACTATTTTCAATTCTATAATAGAGTTCAATCCTTTTTATAAGATTGCTCATTTCCAATTCTAAAATAGAGTTCATTTCTAGTTCTAAAATAGAGCTCAATCCTTTTTATAGGATTGCTCATTTCCAATTCTACAATAGAGTTTAAATATATAAAACTAAACAAAGCAGTTTATACATCCTATATTAAATATCTAATAAAAGATACAAAAATAAAATTAGCAATTTATAAGAGCAGCATTATGTGACTTTTTGCACATAGCATTTAATTTATCATTTCTGTATTGATTTTACAACTCAACCTGCAAAGAAAATCAGAATTTAGCATTTTATTCTTATTGATAATAACATATGAATTTACTTAATAAAGAATTCAGCATTTGATTTACAATTTGTATTTAATTCAACATTGCAATAGTTAATTTCATTTGGACTTAGAATATGCCATGAAACTTAATTATACTGACTCCATAATAATTGCATTACACGTGTAAGAAAATTATCAACAATAATTGGAATTAAATCTAGCTTAGTATGATTGTATAAAATTATATAATTCAATTCATTCATGTAATCATTTTATCATTTAGAAAATTAATTTATGAAGTACTAAATAATTACTCACACTTAATTAACAATATCTGACTTCCATAAAAGGTAAGAATTATCCATAATAGTAGGAATTAATCTAATTTAGATAATTCCATGAATTACAATCTGACTAAGATTCAAATGACAATTTACTTAAACTAAAATATAAATTCCATGACATAGTTCAATATATGAATATCAAATCAAGGATACTATGATTTAACATTAATGGTTTTCATAACAATTCTTTTATATATTTGCAAGTTCTATTAAAATTAACTTTGAATTACTCTAATCTTAAAGTTCTCAATTTGTAAATTATAGTCCCTTTAGAATCAAAATCTGATTCAATATTTTATGGGACATCAACAATTAATTTAGAATTTATAAAGGAACATGAGTAAATGTAAAGGACAATAATATTTGATTTAATATACAAAGAACAATTGCATTTAACTCAACAATTATAAGAGAGCAATGGCTATTTATATTAGCTTTACAAGGTTCAACAATTTATAACTTAACAAGCTAAGAATAGTTATATTTGGTTCAGCATTTGATTTATAATTGATTGGCAGCATAGAATTCGAATGACAGAATTGTCAGCATTTAGATCTAAATACATGGCAGCATTGAGATTCATTAATATAGATGGCAACTTTGAATTTTATATGATAAATGGTATCATTTAATCTAATAATATAAATTGGCAGCATAATTCTAATAAGAAAATGAGAGCATGTGAATCTCATAACATTTAAATCCTATAAATAATTGACAGCATTTATAATATAAAAAAAAATAACATCATTTAATCATAAATGGAAGCATTTGATTTCTATTGAAATTAATAATAGAAATTGTTCTTCCTTTACTTTAGATAACAACATTTGAATCTCAATTAATACATGTCAGCATATGATACTAATGAAAGCAATTACAGCATTTATTCTAATATTCCATTAATCTCAAATTAATCTAATGATAACATATGATCTTACTCATAATTGATAGCAACAATTCTTTTGTATGATAACATTTGGATCTCAAATAACACATGGCAGCATTGGATTACTTTATGATAAACATTCAAAACCAAATTTGAATACTTACAAATAGAACTCTATCATATACATAATATTTGATTTCCTCTAATTGCAAGTAGAGATGAGATATCATGCACTTTAGGAATAAGATGATAAAACTTTTCCAGCAATCATTGCAGTATGGGTACTGAATATGTATTTATTAGGTTTGAAGTAATGACCCCTTGGAATTATATTTAAAAGAGAATTTAAATATCGTGACCTTTCAATTATAAAAGATGGCAACAATTCTATCACTTTTGGAATAATTGACAACATATAATTCTAATAAAATGAATGACCACATTTATTTTTATATTGCATTAATCTCACATCCCTAAAATGACAACATATGATTCTACAAAAGAATAATAACATTGAAGCTTGTATAATCTATTGGCAGATTTCGTATCTCACAAGTATTCAAGGTAGTGATACTCTACTATATAAGAATATGCTTTTATTTTAAACTTAATTTTTAAATGAACAATCTCATCAATAAAAGTATTGATCGATGATTCCAAGTAAGAATTATTTCTGCATATTATTTGTGTTTCAATTTTCTAAACATCATCTCCATGCTCAGGAACTTGTGTAGAACAAGTGCTGCACATTCAAAATGTTTTACTACCATTCACAGCTTTTATAAACATTCTTTATACATGTCACAAGCCAATGGAGTGACATGATCATGGCACAAATAGCTATTGTAAAAGTGGCAGCTTATTATGGCATCGACAATGAATTGTATGTGTTAGAACCCCATTTGTGTTGTGTCAAGTGATATAATATGTTAATCACATATTTACTGGCAAATGATTATAATTTCTCACAAAAAAAAATACAACTTAACATAGAATGAATTAAAAATTCATATATATGGGAAATTTTAAATCGATTGAGTTTAAATGGAGTTCGGCGAACGAAGGAGAGGAAAGATCGACGAAATCGAAATGTCGCCTACGATCATTTCTTTATAGTTCGCCGAGAGTTCAGGTCTACGCATATTGCGTGCAAGAATGAAATAATTGCTAATTGGAAAAGAAGTAGAAGGTTGTACCTGATCAGTTGCTAGCAGTGAGGATCGATTGGCCACTCGACTGCGACCCTAAAAAGATTCGGCAACCTTCTCCAATGCGAAAGGATTTGGATCTTTCGAAGCTGAGAAAAGCAGCGCCGTTGCCGATGGCTGGAAGGAGGAAGAGGACGGCAGCTCTCGGCCTCTAGCCGAAGGTGGGGGATATGTAGGCCTCTCGTCCTTGTGTCCTCCTGCCGAGAGACACATCCTCTCGGCCTCCTGCCGAGAGAGGGAGGGGGCGATCTCTCGGCCTCTTGCCGAGAGAGGGAGAGGCAAGCGAGCATAGTGACAGGTACTAGGGCTTGGGTAGATATGGGGATAAAAGGGATATGGGCTTAACTCTTACATGAGTCGCCATTAGCTTATGCAAGCGGTGGAAGCCACGCGTCGCCGATCTTGAAGGAGGAGGATAGGAACGGGGGAGGTGTCGGTTGCGTGCGAATGGATTAGGGCAGATATGAGATAATGGATTTATCTTTATATGTATATGTATATATATATATATATATATATATTGATTTATTTGATTAATTTAAAAGTTTTATTTAATTAAAATTAATGATGAAATATTTCCAAACCAAATTTTGAAAATTTGCTTTTTAGCTAAATTGAGGGTCACTGACTCAAAAATGAAATCGAAATTTTAATTGGAAGTCATCTTAATTACTTGATTTATCAGATTAAGAAAATATCATAAAATAATCAAGAAATTTTGACTATTTCCAAAACTCACCAAAATTTCACCCCAAGCTAATTTGGGCATGAGGAACACAATGGCGAAGTCCATTTTTGATTCTGAAGTCTAAATAAATTAGGTATCTTCAGAATTATCTGAAAACCAGGAAACGTTGGAAATTGACAAACGGTCTCCACACGAAATTTGAAATGGAAGCTCCTAATACTATTATATGACTATTAGAAAAAGATTAGAGTCAATTAGGTTACTAATTGATGGGTAACAACATCTAGGTTGTTACACATTTGCTTAAACTATTTGTATAACTCATATATCTGAATGCTTTTACTTTCTTTTCTGTGATAAATATTTTATTTTTCTTATCTGAATGGATGGAAGAGTAGACCCATATAGCTTAATATTCACTATTTTATGCATTTTTTTCTCATCTCATTAGATTTTTGACCTAAATAATACTTAGTATTTGGTTATTTATAATAATCCAATATTAATTATCACAATGATACATAATATTAAGTTAGAATACCTAATCCAATATCAGGTTGTTACAATTAGGCAGACATGCCTAGATCTTTACTTTGTTCTGTATAATGCTCACATAACATATCAGTAAAACAAGATATAACATTAAATAAAATTGCATTTGGGTACAGTCTCTTAGAATTATAAACTTCATTTTAAGTACAATCCTACATACTGTATATTACAGATTTCAAATATAACTTTCAGAAGCTATTTTACATATTCACATTTTTTTCTTATATTTCACTATACTTTATTTTCAGTTAAGTATAGCAATCATGCCATTTAAAATAGATTTTTTTTATACAATACTTTCAGCACATATCATATATTTATGTTGATCATATTTTAAGATTGCTCTTTTTTTCAATGCTTATATATATATATATATATATATATATATATATATATATATATATATATAAGCATTGAAAAAAAGAGCAATCTTAAAATATGATCAACATAAATATATGATATGTGCTGAAAGTATTGTATAAATATATATATATATATATATATATATATATATATATATATATATATATATATATATATATATACATCCATAACATTATAGTTTTTGCAAGTTATACATTGCTTTAAGATACAATATTTTGTTCCATTCCATTAACTTTTAGTTTCAATTTCTTTTACTTCATGAGTACTTGTAGTCTTTGCACTCGTATTTATTAAATTAATAATAAATAAAATATAGTAAGAACCTAACATGTACCTAGACAATATGTCTAATCATATTTCTACCTTTTTTTTATTGTGCCTTGATATATGATACTGATATGTCTGATCAAGAACCTAATGAAGATATAAATTTGGAGGAGTAGCACATTCAGGAGGAGCCATTTGCTTAGTCCTTTCTGCTTCAACATTTCAATTTTTATTTTTAGTGAGAATGAGAGTTTAGTTTTGAAATTTAGTTTTAATAAAACTTATGTATCTGGATAATTTTTGCTTTCTTTTTGAGACATATGTATCTTATTTTTAGTCATTCTAGATATATAAGATTAGGAATGTTGTATTATATTTTATTACCTTGTTCAGTTGTATTATAATTACTATTGTGCTACACCTCAATAAAATCCTTGACAAGTATGACACCTTATATTGGATTAGTATATATTTTTTCAATATAAAGAGTCATAGTGACACCTAATATTGATTTAGTCACACTAATCCAATATTAGGTCATTACATCCTCCTCCTTACTAGCTTCTTTAGTAGCCACTAGATAAATCCCAAGCCTTGAAAGGACGCCTGACACCTTCCACAAGGAGCCCTTAGATCCATATATGCCCATTATTGATGGAAGCTCTCCTCTTCTCCAAAAAACTTGATATAATATACTTACCACCCTTGGGCTAAGTTGAATATTAAATCATGCATAAGCTCATAGATCTTGCTCACTCAAAAATCTATCTCTTGAAGCTCACTTAACCTAAGATGAGAAATTTTAATTGTTTTCTTAATGGTTTAGTCATAATACCTCATCTATAATTAATTCAATAACTATACATATTAAATAGAGTACTCTTTATATCTAAGTATAAGAAATAATGAAGCCCATAAAGACCAAACCTTATAAACCTATAATTATATTTTCAGATTGTGATATATACATGAACAACCAAAGCCACCCTAAATTAGGTCTCTTACTTTCCATATATCTAACCCTAGAGATTTAGTGTTGAATGGCACATAAGGACTTTATTTTTATTGCAACTTTCTGATTAAAATTACTATAGCTTCCCTCAATATAAAATTATTTTAGGCACCATTTAAGGATGGGTAGGTATGAATGAACAAGTCAAGTGGATTATGATTCCTTAGTCCATTGGCTTGACAAATGTAGTGTTAATATAAGTTAAGATGAACCTAAAATTTATTCATGATGTAAATATAATAAAAGGAAAGCTCATTAAATATTTCCTTACCATTCTAGGTACCTTTAATCAAAGATAAAGATATTAGGCTAAGCCTTGGAATACTTGCTTAGATGCATAGAAACTATTATAAGTCACTCCCATGGACACACACTCATGGAACCTTGCATGATACAATCCAAACCAGGTGAACACACACGCATGGAACCATACCTTAATTGCCTTGATTTCTTGCTCATTTCTATTCCATTAGTTATTGTGGTGATTATCAAGCTCAAATGATCTCAATTGTAGTAAGATCTCGGGGTCGAGTAAGATCTCGTTGTTCCTAGCTGCCTCCATTGAGGATTTAGGGTTCCTTGTGTAGCAATCCTTGGTTGTTACCATGCCCAATCTAGAATAAACCAAGTCCTAATTCTTGTTTCATTATGTCATAATTATCAGTAGAACTTAACCCTGAAAATTTGGGATTCAAAAGCCTATTGGACCAATTGACCATTTTGTCAATTTTATGACCTAGAAAAGCAGTTAATTTAAATTGATATCCAAATTAAAATTTGATTGTATTTTTAAATTCCCATACCCAAATTAGCTATGGCTAAATTTTTGGAGATCGTGTAGGACTAAATTGGATTTATTTTAATTATAGCTAACTAATTTAATTATATTTAATTAAATATTTAAGTTTCTCTAAACCCTAACAATCGACTCCAAATCCTAGAAGATTGCGACCGTTCTGCGGTTCCGCGGATTCATATCAGGTGACCCGCATTTGATTCTGCTTGAGTCTGTCTCCCGCCATCTGATTGCAATCGTGATCCTACGACTGTGATCTAATTTGAGGTCGACTATTATAGGGCGCTGCATCAAGGCTGTTGTGTCTTTTTCTTAAATCGATCTAACGGCTGGTATTGCTTCTGATCCTATTCATCGTCTTCATTTGTTTTCTCTCCCGACAACCAGATTTGATCGTATAACTCGTGCTAGAGCTTGTTCCCCATTCTCGTGCCACATCCCTAGAGTGTTGCTCGCCATATTCTTACTAATATTAATATTATGAAATAATTAGGGATTTCTTTCTTAGAATTTATAAACATGAAAGAATATCTAATAAAATGATTATATTAATTTAAAGACCTAAGATTAAGTGATGATGGACACTTGATCATTAACAATTCATTTGATTAATTAAAAAAAGTCTATTTTGTTTTTATTTTGTGTATTCCATGATTTATGATAGGTTATACATATGCATTTATATAATGTTGTTATGTGTTCAATTATGAAAAATGCTATGCCATGCTCTTTTAAAAAATGCAAAGTAAAAATATGGCAAAAATGAACAAAATGTGTTATATATGATATAGTCTCATGAATGAGACTAAATGCCAAAATATAAATGAATATATGATGTTATGGCATCTATTTTGTAGGATAATTATGTCAAGGAAATGATAATCTTATGGGTGAGACAATACTATTTAAATGCTAAGTTTTCTTGTTTATAAAATATTCTTGCTTACAACTTTTTGTTGATTTTTTACTTTATGTAAATCACTAAATATAAAATATAAATGGGATATCCATATACTTAGAGTAATCTAACTACTTTGTACAATATTTTAATAAGAAAATTGACAAAATATTTAGAAGTCCTTTTTATAAAATAATATATTCCTGTTTTTAAGAAAATAAAATAAAAAATAATACTAATCATAATCTTAGAAGTAATAAAAATGTGTTCATGCTTTGTGCATGCCAAAGTCAACATAAATATAAATAACTCAGAACACACTTTTTTTTCTAAAGAATCATAGGCGGTTCAAAGGGTTTAAGCTTACAAACTTGTAGCAAAGGTATGCATCACCTCAAGACAAATAATCATCCACCACTCCCGACATATATGCCTTGCGCCAAGCTATTATTTATGCCAGCAAATCAGTGCTGTGTCCGTTTTAATAGGCACTCTATGCATGCCATAAGTTCCTTCAAGCGTAAATTCAAAAGGAAAAAGCCAGAAATGGGGAGATAAAAAAATTTTAAAATGAAAAAGTTGAGCAAAACAAAAATCCATGCAGTGCTGCTGGATTCTCTTGGCAGTTTATGCGGGCTTGAACATCTTCCTTCCTTGTGGTCTACATAAGAAGAAAGTTCCTGTGGAGCCGGGGAAAAAGAGGAGAGGCATTACTTATTAGACATCTGTAATGCGCAGGACGGATGAAGAAGTTTCTTCTGTTCTTCGTGAGAATACTCTTCTCAAAATCGAAGGAAGGAAGCAAAGAAGAGTCTGATTTCTTCAGCCGCAGCAGCAGAGGAGCTCACAGCAATGAAGGGAGCAGAGAAATAGAATTCAGAGAAGAAAAAAGATTGGCGCCTGGTGGTTCCAATCCTCTCCACAATTGATCCATGATGCTCTAATTTCAACTTGCATTTATTAGCTAATGTGGCCCTTACTTAGCCATATGTGTTGGATGGCCCTTTTGAAGCTTTTCTTTAACCGTTGTGCTCTTCCTTTATGAAACTTTCATGGGATTAGTAACTAAGAAAGCATTACAATTTCTAGACACAAAATACTATCAAGAATGACTTAAAGCACTGGGTGGTACTCTGGATCCTTCATGTTCCTTTTCATATTACTCTTCAGCCCTATAATTTCTTAGTTACAGCAAGTCTTCTATGACTATAACTGACATTTGATTCCGCAAGCTTTCTGCAACAAATACCGGCAATCTACCATAAATACACTGATGGCTATTCCATCTATTCGACAATCAATCTGTACTAGCGTTTTTAAAGATTATGAAGCTCCTTCTATTCACAAAAGGATGGGTGCCACATTCCATATTTGGCCAACAATCTGCATACTATTAGAAAGTTAGAATTAACGCTCATCACTAATCAAATTATACTTAGAGGATAAACCACTATAAATTCTATGTTTAAATTAATTTCTTTTTTTTATTATTATTTCTTGGCTGCATGTATTGAATATCACACGTCTTTACTCGAGAAATAATATAATTTGTATTTGGAATTCATCTCATATTGTTGTAAATCACTCATCCCTCACTTGGATGATCTTTGTTTCAAACTTTAGAGCAACAAACTTGGAGATGTTGAGAAAATGATTCTTTTCCCAATGAAACCTCTACGATCTTCAAATCTTATGCAGACTATCGAAGAAGTACATGTCAAGGAAACTACACAATTCTAATTATTAGAGTAGCTTATATTCCCCATAAGAACTATCCATTATTTGCAAAAAAGAACACTAAGATAACGCATTGCTCCTATTTATACTTAGTTGCATGCATCAAGGCAAAGTTCAAAATTTTAAGCATCAATGTATTGTCTTTTTTGAATTTGATTGCGTCACAGTTTATCCTCATATGATAACTTTTCAAGAGGTCGCCCATCCTGAGAATGATCCCACTCAAACACGCTTAATTTTGAAGTTTTTATCAGAGCTCCATTATTTTCTCAAAAGATATATTTGACCATAAAAAATGATGAAACTAATTATGAGAAACTACTTTGTACATTATCGCACAAACCCATCATTCTATAAAGTGAATCGTTGTTGATGTGCTTCGACCACAATTCAAGATGACTCACAAACCTTGGTGTTTGAAAAATAAATTAGCTGCTATGCCAAAGTGACTTATGCCGCATACATTTTAAACGTATAAGCAAATGACTGATCTCATTAATCATGTATGCACTTTGAAACCATACTCTCCTATATGACTTGAGGGACAAGGTGAAATGCAGTATTTTTGTGCTTGTGGGGACCCAATGTCAGATTACCGTGAGCTAAACCAATATTAGGAGTATTCCCCTAGCCGCATAATTATATTGAGTGATTTAAGAGAAATGACATTTATGCATCAAACATAACTCCTTTATACATAAATTAAAAACATCACACTATAATGGCTTGATCACAAGGATCTTAATATTACAAACTTCAAATAATTAAATGTTTAAAGCGGTAAATCAGCATGAAGCAGAAGCAGTGCTATCTGATCCTCACAGCCTTTCCTTTAGAATGAGCTCCACATCTGGGCACATTTCAAAAGTGCGGGCATTCGAATATCGGTTAATCGTGAAACTAAGTATTGAAAGATATCACATTTATAATTACTAAATAATACGCAAAATAATCAAATTGACAGACAATAAAGAGATGAAAACAATATATTATTGCAAAACTTGTTTCAGTTGTGCTGAAACCTATCACAAAGAGGTTTTCTATCATAAAGATAAATATAAAACTTTATTGTTTGATATCTGTCGCGGTCTGATAATTTTGTTCAGCATGTACAAAATCATGGAAAAAAGATGTTCATGTTACATATCATTTCTGTCTACTCTCTATACCTGCCCACTCAAAGGTATGTCAGTATAAGCTCTTTATGCCTCCCAATATCAGACAACTTGTCCTAACAGTGTCTGATCAGACTAATTATAAAGAATAGTTTCAGTAGTGAACTTTTGTGCATCACAGATATCCAAACTCATTCAAATATCATTTTATGTGACTTTAAATACATTTTTCTCAAAATAGTGCGAAATTAAGTGCAAAAGCATTAAAATGAAAGTAAAAAGATATTTGGTACATTTAGCAGTAATGAGTAGATTTGGTGCTAAATAATTTGACTTCTGCATAAATTTTTCATATGACTTAATATTTACTAAAAGTAAATAAAATAAGATTTTTAAAAGGTTTAATGTAAAAGAAATGCTTATACTTTAATTCATTTCAGACTAAAGAATTTGCGAATCTTAGCTTGGATTTCGAAAAAAAGGTTTTGAAAGTGAAAGGTGATAATTCGTGTTTTGGAAGTGCTTAGGCTGTATGTTGGACTTTGGCCAAACTTAGCTAAGTGTCCAGATTGGGCTAGCTTGAGCTAGCCCAATCAACTAATTTCTGATTTCAAGTTATAATTGTAGTTTTAATAATGCTAGGATTATTGTGTTAATTACTCAGAATCATAGCTCTAATTGAGAATGGAATTGGAGGTCCAATAATCATTCTGGGGTAGAGGTGTTTTGAGCTAGTCTGTGGCTGGTCAAGTTGAGCAAATGCTCCCTGATTAGCCCAAATATTGATTTTAAAGTTTCAATGGGTGGAAATAATTGCAATAGTCTTTAAGAGATCAATTCTAATGTTTTTGGTTAGGATATGAGTTCAACCCTAACTTGGGTCAAGTTGTTTGGCATAAGTTAGCATTATGGGTGTTATGGGTTCTAAGGTTTTCAAGGAAGTGATCATCCTTTTTATACGTTAATGAACTTATGAAGAGTGTTGCTGGCTTGAATCATTCTCCATAAGGAGGTATCCAGGATAAACTTTGATTGGGCCTACTTGGATTAGTCTGGCTAGCTCAAGTGGTTCAAAGTGGTCCCATGAGATCATGAAGTCTCATGATTACTTTTAGTGCTCACAAAGATCACTTAAGTGGCTTGGATCATATTATGACCTAACTGGCCCATTTGTCGAGTATGGGGCTAATTAGGTTATAATTTAACTTGGGCTAGCTCTAGCTAGCCCAATATGGTTAACTTGCAATATTAGAGAATTTGGACTCTTGAGGTCATATATTACTTAAGGGTAGGATAATTAAGGTTTGCGCACTCATTCGGATGAAGTGGACCAACTTTCTATAAATTGGGCTTGGGCTAGCTTGAGCTAGCCTAAGTTATGTAAGAAAATAGATTTTGTGCAAGGCTTACTGTAGGATTAATATGGTTCATAGCACCTCAATGGACCATAAGAAGGCTAGAGGAACTCTAGTTTGACCAAGTCAACTGGGCTAGGGCTCGGGCTAGCTTAGGTGTAATTCCCAGTACTAGATTAGATACTCTAATTCAATAGTGAGTGTTACTGTAGTACTTATTGTAACAACCCAAAGTTATTAATAGATTGATTAGACATAAACCAGATCAAATTAGGATCTCAATTTAAGTTGAGTAAAAATTAAATAAAAATACCTTTAGATAAATCACTGTGAAGTGATCCTACTTTATAAGTTTGAGCGCGATTGAGATCCTGGATTATCCTAAATAAATTTTTTAAATTTTAACTTCAAAAGTTGATAGAAAATAAAATATAAATCAAAATTTAAAATTTTTTGTAGTGTTAGGTTATTCTACAGAGGAGGATGTTATGTTTTTAAGTTTTGCCAAATTTCAAACTCTAGACTGACCGTAATGAATTTTCAAAGTTTTAACATTTAAAAATTATTATACAAATACTCATCCAAATTCAATAATTTTTGGATCTGTGTGTTCATCTCGTCAAGACACTCGTATCAGTCTAAAGTTTGTAATTTTTTAAGTTCAAATGACTGTTAATCATAACCCAAAACCTTCTAGCCATCTGATCCTAAAATAATGGCTTAAAGTATCTATTATACTTTATTAAATCCCTACATTCAAACCCTAAGGTTAAGAACAAAAGCACTCAAACTTTATCATTTTTTCTAATTTTGGTTGAATGCAAAGGAGCCGCAAGTCCTTCCCCTCCATTTGACATAGAGTGGCACTGAGCTCCTCCTTCTTCAACTCCCATATGTTCAGTGTAGCCCAAGGGGTCTCTAAATCATCCTCTTCCACCTTCAAATCCCTTTCATTAGGTGCATCCAATAATCACCGATCCTTCGACATTCGTCCTTTGTATTTTCTTATCGATTTTTCATTTGTTCTCCATCAGTGCTAAAAGTCATCGACGCCCTCTTCATCACGCAACAAGTGTCGGCCTCCTTCTATTCGATCGAGCAACCAATCTCTTCCTTGGACGTGAGTAGATTTCACTCCGCGACTGAGCACCCCACCTTCTTGGCCGAACATCAGTGTGTGGCCAGACCTTCCCCCGTCGTTGGCCGATCATATGCTGATCATTATTAAGGTATACATAGCTTACATTAATCTTAATATTGCATATTATGTTGATAGACATATTTCCTTTCAGATCATTTAGATGTAATTAAATCTAATTAGGTTGTGTCATAATGATTGGGATGTCTAGATAATTGTATTTTGTATAATTCGAATTAAGAAATGTATTAGAAATTTATAGCAATAGTCCTTCTTTATACATGTAAGGAGGGCTTATGAATATCAATTATATTATATTTTATGTATAGAATTGGAAAGTTTTAGGAGGATTAAGGTTATAATGCAACATCATAGTGTCCCAAATTATTTTCATAAAATAAGTTCTATTAAAATTGAGAGTTAAAATGCATGCTAAGTAGAAGAACCATCTCAAATTTGTCTAAGACACATAATCCCATTGTTAAAATTAAGCCATGTTATTGCAGATATAATACTATTAAACATATTTATACTTACACAAACCCTTATTTTCCTTGGTATTATGAATTGATTTCTAAGATTGAAGTTGCTAAGCTGTTGGTTATAGAAGCTTTGGAGTTATGTCAGGTACAATAAATACTTAAAAATGTTACTGAGTTTTGAATGAATTATTCATGTAATTTTTAAGCTCTATGTATATTGTGTATATCATTTGCAAATATCTTAGTACCAGTGTATTAATTGTTTGAAATTCTATTGTTATGACATAGGCTTTATTTTGCAATTGTAGGAGGAAATATTACTATGTTGGTTTTATTAGTGATTTTTTAGTCATAATATTTTTTCATAAGTATAGCATCATCATATTGTTATCAGAGTGATTCAGTGCTCACCTAGGATCAATTAGCGAAGCAATGCAATACTCACATAGTATCTATTAACGGTGCCATTCAGTGCACATACTGATATTTATTAGCGGTGTGATTCAACGCACACCTTACGATGTGCTAGCAGTGCGATTTAGGCACACAGTATATGCATACATGCTGCATATGCATTTCAGAAGTACATGTTATTTCAGCAGCATGATTCAATTATATTTTCAGTGGTATGTTATTTTAGCAGTTTATTTCAATTTATAATCTTACTATCAGCTATTTTGCTTATAGTCTTTTGTTCTATTTGTAGTACTATTCAATTTTTTTCAGTAACTTGATTTATAGTTATAACTTTATTTTTTGTTTTATGCAATTTTAATCTTGCAGATTTATACATATTCTTACATGCTTTATTCTTCTATTATGTAGTAACGATATCCTAAAATGCTAACTATTTATGTAAATTAAAGTGTACTTAGTCTTTAAAAGTCTAACAAGATTCTTTCTTATGATGTGCCATGTCATGTATGTACATATGATAGATCATGTTATGTGTTGGACCTAGCATTCAAGGATTAGGATCATGAAGTAGGATAGGCTTAAAATATATGTAAGGAGAGAGAAAGAAGTTGTATTCATTTCCATTTATCCATGTTATTTTAATCAGAGAATAGTACATTTAATATTTATAATTATTGAAGTAGTGCAAGGATGCAATCTAAGAAGTCTTGCAAGTATGTTAGGTAAAAGCAACACGTATGTATAAAGTGTGTATATGAAAGAAGTATGAATACAATATGTTCAACATGAATAAATGCTAAGTAAATCTATAAAATAATGCAAAGAGTGCAGTTGTTGAGCTGTATAAAGAAAGCATTGTTGTAAATGTAAGTAAATTGAATTGAAAACTATGCTAAATTAGAAGTAAACTATATACTATAAAAGTATGTAAAGTGATTTCAATTTCTAAGACTGAATAAACTATAAATCACATTCTTGAAGACTGTAAATTGTAAATGTTATTTAATTTATCTTATTTTAATGTATTATACAAGCACATTATAGAACAACTGAGTAGTTAGGCATGTATGTCCAACCATTTGTAGTGGGGACTACGATAACACATCTCCCTCTAGGATATATGTGGTCTCCTAATGTAACAACTATAGGTTATTATCAAGCTTAACCTAAGCTTAATCACACCTTAAAATTTAATCCATTGTATTCATAAGATCATTAGAAGCTAACCCTAAAAATTTGGGATCAATTAGATCTCTTTAGGTCAAATTGGCAATTTTGTCAAAATAGGAACCCTAATTAATATCCAAAATATTTTAATCTTCAAATCAAATTCTAATTGCATTTTTAAATTTCTCACCTCCAAATTAGCTAGGGATACATGTTTAGAAATTTTTGAAGGTCATTTAGGCCATAATTAAATTTAATTTAAATAGGAAAAATTGCATAAAAGGGTTTCCAATAATTCATATTTGCAAATATAACCTCCAACAACTTTACCCGTCTGGGATCCGCTTTGCGGACCATGAGCAATCCACTGCGGAGCCCGGGCCTATGACAAAAAATTTGACCCTCATCATCGCCACCCTATTGCATTTGATGGCTTTGGATTGATCGCGCGCGGGCGTCAATCGAATGTCGAATTGAGCCCGAGGATCCTACATCTCGAATCATTCCAGATCATGCCATTAAGATCCAGGAGATCATAATAATTCTATGATTCCTATCTATAGATCAAACAGCTACTGCAAACTTCATTGCAGCTCACCTTCATCTACACTTCGCTCGCGTCCCTGGCAGGTAGGATCTTCATACTCCCGATCGCATGGCTTGTCCCCCACTCTCCCTCCACCTCAGCAGAGCCATTAGGCCTTCCCGAATCGGTTGTATGCCATGAATGGGTCCCAAAGCTCGGTTGTCCCAGTCTTGGCAAATTCTGAGCTCGGTCTCGACCCTAAGGCTATAAATAGCCTCAAGAATTGCCCAATGAACTATTTGCTCATTGTGAGATCCCAATTATTGTCTTCTTCCAATTCTCAATCCTGGCTATTCGCAAGATCGCCCAACACCCTCAGCTCTAGCCAACAGCAATCTGAGGGTACAGACTGAAAAGTTGTTTTTCCCACCTAAAATAAAGTGCAGAAAAGCTATTTTTCCCACCTCATAAAAAGTTGAATTCAAATCATATTAAATTCATGACATTAAAATAAAATTTTACTGTCCTTTAATCATGCTTTGAATGTTTTTAAGAGCAAAAATATTTCCAGAATTTCTTCTATAAAAAGCTAGAGTAGGGAAGGAAAATTTTCACTGCTTGTTCTTGACTAAATTCTGCCACATCACTCTCAAGACTCTTCAAAACCCTCTCCATCTCCAATGGCCTCCCAAAAGAAGAGTGTTGCAAGCAATGAAGCAATCGCCTTAACATCTAGAGGCACATTCAACAAGAAACGCTTTTCTTCGGTGGAAGCCGAACAACAATTTTTTTAAATAATGTCACATTGCAAGCTCATCCCGGAAAGGGGATCCAAGCTCCCCTATTCAGTTTTCTACCAGAATGTCCAAAATCAGGAGTGGCACAAGCTGGTTTGCTTACAGACTGACTCATTTCCATCCATAGTACTTGAAGTTTATGCCAACGCAATCAACACGAATGGGAGTAAAATTTTTGTACGAGGGAAGGCCGTGATGTCTGAGCTCGAGGAGATCGAACAATTCTTTGAGCTTATAGCGATAGATGAGTGTTCCTACCAGGCCCTACTAAATTTTGAAATTAATCCAGCAGACATTGTGAGCGCCCTCACCCACAATGACGCGGGATGGAGAGGAAATTTAGCCAACATTCAATGGGCTCTTCTTAGGGATACATACAATGCATGACACGTTCTTATCTCCAATGTCATAATGCCATTTGGGCATTTGAGTGAGGTGACAAGGTCACGAGCGCTGCTCATATGCACTATTGAATGATCTGGAGATATCCATGTCACTAAGATAATACTTGAGCAGCTCTGGAATGCCTTGACCTGGTCATGCGCCGCACTTGCCTTCGGATCACTAATTACTGGGATATGCCTTGCACAAGGGGTCAAGGTATCATCCGATGACGTTTCTATCCCCCGCCCCATAGTTCCTCTTGGTCGCCACAATTTAAATGCCAGTTTTCAAGAGGGTAAGAAGAGCAAGAAGAGAAAGGAGGAGGAAGGAGAAGCTTCATCTTCCTCTAAAATAATATCATCACTTAAAAATTTACAAAAAGGAATGAACAGAATGAGGGATTACCAAATGAAAATGGGGAAGAGTATGGCAGCAGACATGTGGAACTGCAAGGCCGAACTATCCAAACAACGTCAATTTCAAAATGATTTCCACTCAACTCTCGGAACAATATTTTCGAATTGGAGCTTACAAAGTGGATCGGGCAATGTTGTGCTGATCACAGACTGTAGAATACACGTCAACGCTTACACGCAAGTGTACGTGGTCTAAAGTAATAACTTGGAAGGTAATTTCCAAGATTTATCATCCTCATGGAACGGTGTGTTTTGTTACTAAGGTATATCTATATTCAATAATATTTAAACGGAATGATTTCAGTTTTGAATTAGTTCCGCTAACAAGCAATATTTATGATTTAAGAAACTGTTTGATTTAGAGAGGAGAGTTTGGTTTCCTCCATGTGAATTGATAGGGACTCATGTTGAATTACTTCTCAAGCACTTCTCATTCTTTCATGGTCATGCCAAATAATCAAGTGCATATTGCATTCCTTAGAGGTTTCCTCTAATTCTTACAAGTTCAAATCTTGTGCATGAAATGAACACACTAGGGTTTGATTTCAGCACAAAGATCCTCATGAGATCACAATTAAGGCATCTCAATTTTCCTACGTCTGGGTTGCCAAAATAGTAATTTTATTTAGGCAATCTCACGAGTATTGATTCCACTAACGAGCATCACACGCATCATGCGCAGTTTAGATAAGGAAGTGGTTTCATTGGGCTCCATGGACTATGTCACATCATCCATGAGCTCTCAATAAATCATCTTCCTCCTTTCACGTATGCTAAGCAACGGAGCTCCGTTGGTTAGTCTTAGCTCACACATTTCAACTTCTTAGTTGAGCTTAGAGCATGGTGCAATTAGGCTCAAGAGCTTCTCACATATTTCTAAGCACCAATGCACGCATGTCCAGCTCTAAATTAAGCAATGAGCTATGGAGCACAAGACATTAATTTAGGTTTTAATATTTAAAGTTATAATTACTTAACATATTTTTCATCTAGTCCATAGCATTATTTTTTTGTGATCTCATTAAGTCATTCAACATAGATTTTTATTTCAATGCTTGAGAAAATTCTCCAACATTCATGAAGTCCTTTACATATCATAATGGATTCAGCCCAACCCTCCCCAAGGGGGTCTAGCCTTCCATTACAGCTGAAACAAGAAGAAAAATATACAATGATGAAGACCCTTTTGTGATCCACTAAAATAATTAAAAGCAAGATTTATAGTTTACTAGGAACAACTCTCAATGGGTTCTCTGGATCTCTCCTCTTCTTCCTCTCTTCCTTTCCCTTAGCTCCCTAGTATAGCTTGACTTCATTCTCCTCTAACAATAGTCTCTTCAACCTCCCTTGGAGAGGTCTCCTTCTTCTTCTATGCAGCATTCTAAAAAGCTAGAATTTTTGAGTAAAAATTGGGAACCCTTCTCTTGTAACAAGAAGCTACGTTTATAGAGAAGTCAATCTTCTCTCTTGCATTCAAATTATGCCTCTTTCCCTCCATATTTTTGTTGTCACGAATGCTCAACCCATTTGAGGCATGAAATGACATCTTATTTTCCATTTTTAAATCTCATAATCATTTCAAAACCTTCCTTTTTCTCTTAAAAATTATTCTACTGTAGAAGATATGGCAGCTAGGAGACAGCAGTAGGCTGGGGGTCTTGTCACAGCTGCAATTAATGCCTTGAGAAGATAGAAATTTAGTGCACGTTGTAGCTGTTTAAGTTTACAACTCCATCCGCTGTAGCGTGCTATAGCATTTTTTGTCTTTCGAACTCGATTCGCTGTAGCGCGCTGCAGCGCGCTACGGCACGCTGTAGCTGTTCTAATTCGAAAGCTTACCCGATACGGCGCGCTGCAGTGGTTCAAGTTTGAAAACTTACCCGCTGTAGCACGCTGTAGTGGTTTAAGTTCGAAAAATTATTTGCCGCGGCACGCTGTAGCGGTTCAAGTTTGAAAACTTACCCGCTGTAGCGCGCTGTAGCGTGCTGTAGCAGTTCAAGTTCAAAAATTTACCCGCCGCGGCGCGTTGTAGTGGTTCAAGTTCGAAAACTTACCCGTCATGGCACGCTGTAGCAGTTCAAGTTTGAAAACCTATTCGCTGTAGCACGCTATGGCACGTTGTGGCACGCGGTAGCGAACTTCGTCCAGAATTCAGAAAACCCCTTAGAATAGTGCTTTCTGCTTGCCAGTAGCCGGGGCGCATTGTGGCGCGCTGCAGCACGCTATAGCGCGTTACAGCAGTTTTCTCCCAGAAATTGCAGAAATACTCCAGATTCTCCAAAAATTGTTGAGATCAAATTTTACCTAAAAATAATCATAATTTGATCAAGATAGGCTATTTCTAATATGGACTTGTATGAGATTTTTTCTTTATTTATGATATAAATTATGGATTCATCACACCCCCACCCTTAGAATTTTGCTCATTCTCGAGTAAACTCAAAAATGATTTTCCATTTTTAAGGTATGAGAGTCAATAAGTAATGTCAATGTGAAACTGATTGCAGTTCAAACTTATGCTTAACTAAAATGACTAGCAAATTTTTTGCCACTAAACTTTTCTAACTCGGGTTATGATCCATGGTTGATTGACTAGTCTCCAATTATAAGTTTTGTAATGCTTGATGCTACATGATGGGAGATGTTCTTTAGAATTCACTAAACTAGTGAGGCAGAAAGTAACCAAGAGTTTTGTGCCGTATGTGCTCCTTCTCATGAATCACAAAAATACTTAATAATTTATGAGATATATTTTTTATCATTCTATTTTATTTTTTTCTTTGGGAAAGATATTTTTCTTTATCCCTATTTTTGTTTTCGTTTTCAGCCTTAGGGAGAGTTATTTTTCTTCATCCCAATTCCAATTCTTTGTGATCATGAGGTCCTACAGGAGCTTAGCACACTCTTTAGTTTACTCAATTATTTTTAATCACTAGTTTAGGCTTCTAAGTTTTTCTCCCACACTTAGACCCTAGCATTGATCTTGTTAAATATTTGGAGACTAGATAACAAAGGATGGTTTAGTGTTTCCAATGAGTTTAGTCATCTTTTGTTAAGCAAATTTTGGTTGGCAATTAATTTTCACATTGATATTTTCTTAACATTCATAGTCTTGAAAAGTTTAGAAAAATTTTTCATTTGCAAATCATAGAAAGATTTTAAGAATATGAGAATCCATTATTTATTACCTTCAAGAAAAATCAAAATAGAAAAAAAAAAGGAAAATGAAAACTAGAGATAAAAATAAGAAAAGAAATACAACCTAATTTATTCATCATCCTCGCCTTCCTCCTCATCTTCCTATTCCATGCTCTGGTAGGTGTAGTCACAAGGCCAACGGGTGTCCGGGATAGGGTCACCGACAAGTGGTTGTGGTTGCACATATCCATCTGGTCCTCTTTGCAAGCTCCAATCTTGGAACATCATTCTAAGGGCTTCATGGAATTCTGATTGGAACTCGTGCTGACGGGCAATTTCTTTCTTGCAAAACCGCATATCAGTGGCCTTAGCCTTACCCAAGTCAGTTTGTTGAGCGTAGATCCACATCAACAATTTTTCTAAGTATGTACGGCTGGTGGGAGCTCAAGCTTCTCTTTCTTCACCCCTCCTCTTCTTAGCCTACTTCCGTTCTTGGGAACAGACATTTAAATGTGTTCGCGCAAGACGGGCACTAAGATGGACTATTGTGTCAGAGGACAGAACCTTAACCCCTTGGGCCACACAGATGCCTAAGATTAATGACCCAAACGTAAGCGCAACGCAGGACTTGTACAGGGCATTCCAGAGCTGCACAAACATGATGCCGAAGATACAAATTTCTCCGGGCCTTTGGAGTGCACACATGAGCAGCGCCCTCGAACGGGTCACTTCGCTAAGGTGTCCCATCGGCATGATGAAGCTGGAGATGAAAACCAGCCAAGCACTACTCGAGTCCGTGAGGAGGGCTCGAAAAATGTTCGCCAGATTTCCTCTCCACTCCGCATCATTGTGGACGAGTTCACTGGCGAGTGCAGCAGGGTCATAGCGAGATTCAATGAAAGCCAAGTAGGAGCAATCCTCGACCTCCCTCAACCCGTAAAATTGCTCCATTTGCTCGAGCCCAAGAACTACTCCCTTTCCTCGAACAAAAATTCTATGCCCCGCCAATTTAATGGCATTGGCGTATACTTCCTGAACAATGGTAGGGTAAGAGACGGCTGGAGTGGTTGCCATCTCCCTCCATCCCCAGGGGTCAACTTGCTCGGATGGTACCGGCAAGACCTTCCCGAAACATTTTTCTGGGATGAGCTTTCGTCGGGAATAACCAAAGTGAACCTTTGCTTGGCCTCGGCGGAGGAGAACCTCTTTTTATTAAAGGCTCCACCAGATGTGGAGGCCTCAGCATCCTTTCGTGGGATGGATTTCTTTTCAGAAGACATGCTAAAATTGAAGAGATGCTAAGGTTTTATAGGAAGGTGGAGAAGATCAGAAGAAATTTGAAGGTGCAAGTTTACACCCTCCCCCCCCCCCTTTAAGCCCTTTAAATAGTCACACAACAAAGAGGGCCAAGGAAAATCTGGTCAAAAATCTCCCCCATGCCATAAATATGACATGCTTTAATTAGGAAAGGGAAGAGAGGAGGCAACTTTGTCAACACCATCCTATTGACTGCTTAGGAATCCCAAATAAAGCAATTATTAACTGCATTGGATTCCCTAGGCAGTCAATACTGCTACACTTGGAGCAAAACGCTATAGCGTGCCGTAGCACGCTGTGGCGCGCTATAGCAACTACAACTTGGAAAATTTTCAAAATGAGCCTGTGCACGCTACAGCGCTTCACATCAGCAATTTCCGCTATAGCACGTTGTAGCGCACTAAGGCGCACTGTAGCTATTCAATTTCAAAATCTTACCCGCTGCAGCGCGCTGTCGCGGTTGAGGTTCGAATACCCCCCGCTATAGCGCGCAGTGGCATATCTGATTTCTTCAGTTTTTTTTTTTCTTAACTTGGGTTGCCATCCCAAGAAGCACTCAGTTTTACGTCATTAGCCCGACTCGTTTAGGATCTCTTTGTTGCTAGAAAGGTCAGGAGGTATCTCCTTCCAAACCTTTGAGGTATAGGGGTGAGCACTGACATGAAGTGTGTTCGAACCCACACCCTCATCAATCCTTTCACAGTCCACGCCTTTAGTTTTGGAGGAAACTTTCTTTTTTTTCTTTCCCCTCCTTATTTTTTTCTTTTTCGTTTTCTCCTTATTTTCACTTTCGAAAGATGTGCTAGAGCTAACCTCGAAGTTCCTTTCACTTAAATTTAAATTTTGCAGGCTTAGAGTTTCATGAAATTTCTCCTCACTAGCCTTCATTTTCAATTCTAATTCCATAACTTTTTGTTTGAAAAGGGTAGGCTTAAGATCTATCAATTCGAACCTACCCTGGATTTTTATGCTCATTACCCCCCGGCACACATCTATTATGGCTTTGGTGCTCATTAGGAAAGGTCTTCCGAAGATAATGGTAAAGTTCATGTTCCACCTATCCCACTCACAAACGATAAAATCAGTGGGGACAATGAAGCTTCCTAACCTTACAAGAACATTCCTTACAATACCTAAAGGATTTAACGATTCCAAATTAACAAATTCAAGAATTATAGAAGTGTACTCCATCCCTCCTACCTTGAGATGTTCATAAATATGGTAGGGCATGGCATTAACCGAGGCACCAAGATCACATAGAGGATCTAAAAGTACATCGTTCTTAATCACACAAGGAATGCATAACCTCCTCGAGACTTCGCACTTAGGGGCTGTGAGCTTTTCAAAATCTGGATTCCTACCCCCTTCCCTATCCTCTAACTCTTTTTTAATCACTACCTTCAATATGGTCATCACTTTCCACCCCTTTCGAATAAATTACACTCACCAATTCTCGTGCATTCACTTCTGTAGAACTAGGCAATGCTCCTTGCTGCCGAGTGGTCAGCTGCTTGGAGATCTATTCTAGTTATACTTCAATATTTCTGAGGGATACCTCTATCTCTTCGATTGAGGCATCGTGGCGGGTGATTATTGCCTCAACCTTCGCATAAACTGGATGGTTTCTGCCTTAAATGCGTTAAAAGCTCCTTCTAAATTTGTTGGTTTAATGAACTACCCCCATTAGGATTTCTATTATTGTTATTATTACTCCAAGAAAAATTAGGGTAATTTTTCCACCTTGGGTTATATGTGTTAGAGTAAGGGTTGTTCTTAGTATTGTTATTCTTGCTCGGTATTTGATTGCACAAAAGGATTATTTAGATTGCAGTTTTCAATAGCATGCTTCCCCCGCACAGCTCACAATGAGTCTCTTGAACAACATTAACATTCATTTTTTCAATTCGTTGGGTTAATGCGTGAATTTCATTTTATAGAGCTATTATTTGGTTTGATTCACTCATCTTAATTGATTCCTTTTTTAGCCGTTTAGAAGGCCATTGGTACGCATTATTTGTCATTTCTTCTAAGAGATCATAAGCTCTTCTTGGGTTTTGCTACTAATTGAGCCACCGGCGGCGACATCTATGAGTGTCCATGTTGGAATGTTCAAACCATTGGAAAAGGTTTGCACTTGCATCCATAAAGGGAACCCATTATGCGGGCATCGCCTTAGGCATTCCTTAAAGTGATCCCACCTATCATATAATGTCTCCCCTTCAAACTGATTGAAGTTGGTTATCTCAATTCTCTGCTGAGCAGTTTTCACCGGAGGGAAATATTTCGCTAGGGATTTCCTAGCGAGATCATCACAAGTACGGATAGAATCACTTGGGAGAGAGCTGAGCCAACTCTTGGCTCTGTCTCTTAAGGAAAAAGGGAAAAGCCTAAGTTTAATGATATCTTCAGAAACACCATTAAACCTGAAGGTATCACATATTTCAAGAAAGTTTGAAATGTGTGAGTTATGGTCCTCCGTGGCTAACCCACCAAATTGATTATTTTGAACCATATTGAGTGTAGAAGGTTTGATCTTAAAATTGTTGGCTTCTATGTTTGGCTTAACAATTGCATGAGGAATGCCCCTAATAGTGGGCAGTGCATAATCTCTAAGTGCTCTACCCCGTGGTTCTCCTAAAAGCTCTCCAGGAATTTCATCAAAGTTTTCTATAATAGCTTATTGGTTATTTAAGATGGCTTATTCTCTTCTAGTTCGTAGATGGGTTCTTTCAATTTTTGGATCGAAAAGATATTCAGTACAATTTCTTCTACTCATACAGATTTAGAAATTAGGCTATGAAGAACAAGTATATCAATATTGTTCAATAGTTCAACAAATGAAAGAAAAATAAATGGTCAGTCTAAGCTATAAATTAGTACATAAATAAATAAATACAAGAACAAAATAAAACTATATGCAAAGAGATTTGTTTAAATCACTATTTACTAGTAGATTATCCTTAATACAAAATAATTACAATTTCCCGGCACCGGCGCCAAAAACTTGACAAACTGTAGAATACACATCTGTGCTTGCACGCAAGTGTACGTGGTCTGAAGTAATAATTTGAAAGATAAGTTCTGAGATTTATCATCCTCGGGGAACGGTGTATTTTGTTACTAAGGAATATCTATATTTAATAATATTTAAACGGAATGATTTCAGTTTTGAATTGGTTCCATTAACAAGCAATAATTCTGAATTAAGAAATTATTTGATTTAAAGAGGAGAGTTGGGTTTCATCCATGTGAATTAATAGGGACTCATGTTGAATTACTTCTCAAGCACTTCTCATTCTTTCATGGTCATGCCAAATAATCAAGTGCACATTGCATTCCTTAGAGTTTTCCTCTAATTCTTATAAGTTCAAATCTTGTGCATAAAATAAACACACTAGGGTTCGATTTCAACACAAAGATCCTCATGAGATTACAATTAGGGCATCTCAATTTCCCTACATCTAGGTTGCCAAAATAATAATTTTAGTTAGGCGATCTCCCGAGCATTGATTCCACTAACGAGCATCACACGCATCGTGCGCAGTTCAGATAAGGAAGTGGTTTCATTGGGCTCTATGGACTATTTCACATTATCCAAGAACTCTCAATAAATCATCTTCCTCCTTTCACATATGCTGAGCAACGGAGCTCTGTTAGTGGGTCTTAGCTCACACACTTTAATTTCTTAGTTGAGCTTAGAGCATGGTGCAATTAGGCTCAAGAGCTTCTTACATAATTTAAGCACCAATGCATGTATGTCCAGCTCTAAACTGAGTAATAATCTATGGAGCACAAGACATTAATTTAGGTGTTAATATTTATAGTTATAATTACTTAACTTATTTTTATCTAGTCCACAACATTTTTTTAGTGATCTCATTAAGTCATTCAACATAGATTTTTATTTCAATGCTTGAGGAAGTTCTCCAACATTCATTAAGTCCTTTACATATCACAATGGATTCAGCCCAACCCTTTCCAAGGGGGTCTAACCTTCTATTACAGCTGAGATAAGAAGAAAATATACACGGATGAAGACCCTTTCATGATCCACTAAAAAGAAATCTAAAGAAAGATTTAGAGTTTACTAAGAATAGCCCTCAATGGGGTTCTCTGTATCTCTCATCTTCTTCCTCTCTTCCTTTCCCTTAGCTCCCTAGTGCAGCTTGACTTTGTTCTCCTCTAGCAATAGTCTCTTCAATCTCCCATGGAGAGGTCTCCTTCTTCTTCTATGCAGCCTTCTTAAAAGCTAGGATTTTTGAGTGAAAATTGGGAACCCTTCTCTTGTAACAAGAAGTTGCATTTATAGAGGAGTCAATCTCCTCTCTTGCATTCAAATTCTGCCACTTTCCCTCCATATTTCTGCTGTCATGAGTGCTCAGCTCACTTGAGGCATGAAATGACAACTCCTTTTCTATTTTTAAGTCTCATAATCATTTCAAAACCTTCCTTTTTCTCTTAAAAATTATTCTACTGCAGAAGATATGGCAGCTTGGAGACAGCAGCAGGCTAGGGGTCTTGTCTCAGCTGCATTTAATGCCTTAAAAAGATAGAAATTCGACGCCCGCTGTAGTGCACTGCAGCGCCCTATGGCGCGCTGTAGCAGTTTAAGTTCACAACTCCATCCGCGGTAGTGCGCTGTAGCGTTTTTTGTCTTTCGAACTCGATTCACGGTAGCGCACTGTGGCGCGCTGTAGCTGTTCTAGTTTGAAAGCTTACCCGCTACGGCGCGTCGTAGCGGTTCTAGTTCGAAAACTTACCCGCTGTAGCGCGCTGTAGTGGTTTAAGTTCGAGAACTTACCCGCCGCAGCGCGCTGTAGCGGTTCAAGTTCAAAAACTTATCTACTGTAGCGCACTGTAGTGGTTCTAGTTAGGAAACTTACCCGCCACGACGCACTGTAGCTGTTCAAGTTTAAAAACTTACCCGCCGCAATGCGCTGTAGCGGTTTAAGTTCGAAAACTTACCCACCGTGGCGCGCTGTAGCGGTTCAAGTTTGAAAACCTATTTGCTGTAGCGCGCTATGGTGCGCGGTAGCGAAATTGCTCCAGAATTCAGAAATCCCCATAGAATAGTGCTTTCTACTTGCCAGTAGTTGGGGCGCGTTGTGGCACGCTGCAGCGCGCTATAGCGTGTTGCAGCAGTTTTCTCCCATAAATTACAAAAATACTCCAAATTCTCCAAAAATCGTTGAGCTCAAATTTTACCTAAAAATAAGCAGAATTTGATCAACGTGGGTTGTTTCTAATAAAGACTTGTATGAGATTTTTCTTTAATTTATGATATAACTCTTCTCTTTATTTTCTTTTAGTAGAACAATGCAAATGTTCATGTTCTTGTATGTTATTTCTTTTATTTCTTTTATAATGGAAGGCTATTCCTCATTGGGGAGGGTTGGGATGGCATCATGTAATGAGTAAAAGATCCCACTAGTTAAACTAATTTATATATTAAATATTATTTTAATAATTAAAAATAGGCTATTAAACGAGCTCAGAAAAATTTTAAAATTTCACCCCTAATTAATTTGGGGGTGAGGAACTCAATGGTAGAATCCAATTCTTAAATAGAGATCAAATTAATTATCTTAGATGATTTTCTAATTAAGCAACTACATTAAAATTAATCCGGAAAACACACAAATGAAAAATTCTTCGAAAATTACCAAAAATTCTTTTAAAATATGTTTAACAATCTTAAAATTTTATTACAACAAATTATCACGTGATTTGATTAAATAAAAATAAGTAAAAATTAAAATTAAAACTTTGTATTTTACAATACACCACAGTGTTATGCTAGCTTAAATTACATTTTGTTACTTTCCATAAATGCTTAAGACAAATATATGTGGCGAGAGTCTTTGGAGGTAGAACAAAATTGAATCTGTACACGTAGGGTTTGCTAGCAACCCATGAAGAAATAATGAGGGATCTAGTCCACTGTGAAGGGGCAGAAGATCTAGAGAAAAGACTCACCAAAATTATATTTATGTGAACAATTACTGATAACTAATTGTATACATTCCTAGAATAATTTTGATGCTAATATCTGGGTTCCCAATGAAGCTTGGGAGTCTTATGCCCAAAATGATATATTTATATCACATAGTAATTTATGCTAAGTTATTTCTATTTATGATAAGTTATTTTTATTCATGTCAATTTATATATATGTTAAGTTTTGCTCATTCATGCCAATTTATATATATGCCAAGTTATTTCATTCATGTGAATTAATATTTGTGGTTTTAAATTATTTGAGTTGCTTGAGCATTGTCAATTACTTATTGTTGAAATTAACATAATCCTCAAATTATAATAATGATATTTCCTTCATACTTTATTGCATTGATTTTGCAACCTATATAGAATACATGAAATTAATACTTTTGGATACTCTATGTACTTCTGTCTGATTGGCAATGTTAATATGTAATACAGGTCATGAAAATTAGAAGCAGAAGCTAACTTTATTTCAAGAGCTAAAAAGGATTCTATTATCAAGTGTAAGATGGAGATTCATTATTTGAATTTTATATTATTTTATATTTACTTAAGATAATTTATATAACTTTAATTTAAATATTTGACTCTATGATATATGAATATTATTATATTTAGTAATTTTTGTGATGAATATTTATTCTAGAATTATTATTTGTAATCTCCCAACCCATATCTTCGGGTCATTACACATAAGATCTCTTATTTTAATGACTTAGCTATCAACCAATCTTTTAGATTCACTATTAATTTCATAAGGTGTCCCATATAAAATTCCAATCCATTCTTACATTCCTCAAGTTCTAATCACATAAATATCTCAACATGTCATTCACATAAATCACCTTAAGTGTTCACCCACCTTCATTCACTCACCTAAGATGTTTAAATGGAATGTAAATGCTCAAGCTACTCTACTCTAAGTTTTATGAATTCTACTAGCTGCAACTCCTCTACATTCCAAATTCAACAGGTGAATTGACTCCAAAAAGTCAATTTCCATATTTGCTATTCAATCTGAATAAAATTAGTGTGATTACATTTCCTATATAGTATAATATGAGTAATGACAGTAAGTATGCTCATTTTAGAGTTTATTTGACCTAACTAGGGTTTAACCTAAGTTAATTACAGTTCAAAATGTCATTAGCAAAGATAATAATCAAATTATAAAATAAATATCACCATAATATTCTTCACATTTTTCTGAGCATTTTAAGATATAATATTGCTATATTTGAATCACTAGTTTCAAAGTTATGAGCTAAATGAAATTTGAATTAAACTAATTAAATTATTAAACCCGCTATTCCCTTCTACGTACGCACATCACTCCAACTCTTAGTCCCTGCACACACACGTGCTCTCCAGTGCGCAAGCGGGTTGGTCGCAGGCACTGGCCTATCTACAGAGCCGTGCGCGTAGGGGCCGACCCGCTTGGCACTGTACGCCTCCCAGATGGAACTCTCCCCAAACCCTAGAGAAGTAGGGCATCAACTCTCTAGCAGCTACGAGCTCCTCCCGACTCACTCCACATATCAATATCAGTCTCTTATCATGACTTTCAAGACGCCCATATTATTACATCCTAAGTTTAACCCTAACACTCGAATGCGGCACAGGCGGGGCAAGGAATCAGGGTTACTGTGGACAATTATACACACACGAGAGCAACATACTATATGGAGTTCAATCAGTCTAAATTGAGTTTACCCAACAATCATATTTCATTTGAGATGAACAAACAAATTGCTAAAGTGGGAAATTGCACAACATAGGGTCTGGGAAGAGGGGTACCTCTCATTTGCTACATGTCGACTTCGTCTGTGTTGTTCACCCATTCCAAAAGATACATAGCAGCTTCAAAACTCTCTTTTGCTCTTGATTTGCCAAATGAGCCACAAGATGGGTCTGGCCTGACCTTGATCGGGCGAATCGACGGCTCCGTCGTCGATTCGGAGCGACATGAGCCCTCGAACATTGCCTCTGGGGACGACAGCCCGACGACAAGCTCGATAGATCACAGTCGTTGGATCGATCGAGCGAACAGTGAAAGGCTAATCTTCCGTCGTTCGATCGATTCCAAAGTCAGATCATTTAAAAAAATAATTTAAATATTTATTAAATATAGTTAATCTTAATAAATCAAATCACTCATCAAATGATCTCCAAAAAAAATTTTAAAAAGATCATTCTTAGCTAATTTGGTTGTGAGAAACTCAAAAATAATGTTGGATTTTTTATTTGAGGTTTAAATAATTATCTTAATTTTTCAATTAATTAATTTGATCAAAATATAAGGCTCACTTAAACAACTTCTGATTCCACCAAAAATTCAGGAATTTGTCTTAAAATTATTTTAAAATCAATGGTGAAACATTTAAGCTACTTTGATGATATGAATTGTTACATAATATAAAAAAATCTTACGCCATGTATACGCATCTTGAGTAAATTAACGTGACTTTTTTTGGCAGGTGTGTTGATGCATGGGGGATTGAATGAGGGTACTCGGCGGTCATTGAGCTCTTTTGTGTGCGAAAATGGCGTGCGGTGCTGACTTTAACATCAGGTGGCGACGGGATAGTTTAAAGAAAATGCGCATATTGCTTGTTCCATGTAACATGTTGAATTTAATATAACTAAAATACACTTTATTATACTTATATAATATTAAGATACAGCTTACAGTTAGTTGTTTAATTTTAATTTTAGTTTCAAATATAGCTTACAGTTATCGATTTAGTTTTACTTTTAATTTTTAGTTCAGTGCATTTTGTTTACAATACTGTTACTCAACATTTTCATAAATTATATATATATATATGTACGTGTTTGTGTGTTTGTGTGTGTAAATTATATATATATATATATATATATATATATCATCTATGTTAAAAAAGTTCATTTACATTTGGGCTCATAATTTGATCAGGAATTTGAAATTCGAGTTTCATTCGATTTAAACTCACTCAAAAATTTTAAAGTCGAATTTGAGTCTTAAGTCTTGACTTAAATCATATTTAAAATGAGTCAAAATGACTCGAACTCGACTCGAACAAATTCGAGTATGGGCTGACTGGATACATTTGAAGTTGATTTCTTATCAAACTGACATTAAATTTTGCTAGGCTTAATATTATCTCGATTATGAAATTATCGATAAATTATTTTTTGTGAATTAAAATTTGTAAAATAAATATTACTTCAAAAATATGCAAATAAAGTCTCAATGCTTTAATATTGATATATAAAAATATTTTTATTTTTATTTTTAATTATATGGAATTTTGAGATTTAATATGCTTTAGAAAATATAAATTAAATTAAAAAAATAAAATAAAAGATTTTGTTATGTATTTTACCATATAGATTTAGGTGATTGCGTATAATATTCATTTTAAAATAGGAATATCATTGATTGACACAAATTGCTAATGTAGTTGCAGATGATTAACAAAAATCGGATGCCAACGAACAAAATGAAAATTTGAATTATCGATCAATCATCTAATTATGTCGAACAAATCGTCCTTCTCCAATAAAATAAAATTGCACCAGCTTCTGCGCATATATTGCGGAAAAAAAAACGAACCCATCCCTAACTAATTAAAGAAGATGAAGCAGACTTTAAAATTTGATATCAAACCTCAAATTAAAATTAGTTGCAAGAGATTTCTTTATTATATATAGCATGCACGAATTTAAAATAAACATAAAGAATCAATTTATAACGAATTAGAATTTGATAAAAAATCTCAACCTCACTATTGCAACCCAATGTTCAGCACTTGATCAAATTTTTAAGAAGCTACCAAACTCTAGAATCATGAAGTGATTCTTCCTCCCATTGCTAGCTAGCGATTACTCTAAGCTCTCTTTCAAACCTGATTGGAGCAAGTGTTTGAATCATCTCAAAATCTTCTCTATGCATCTCTTCGATGGCTCCAAAGAGCGTAGCATTCTCATCCTGCAGAGCAAAAACTCAGCTTATTTATCAACCTTCCATTCATTTTCTATGGTTGAATGTTTAGGAGAGAAATTGCAGTTTTAGATGATTATAAGGTAACTTGATTAATATGGAAGAGTGAGAAGGGAGTGAGCAATGCATCTATCAAACCCAGCTTTTCGAGCACAAAGAGACTGGCAAAAAACACTGAGGGCAAAAAAAGGAAAGAAATAAAGCACCTGTGCTAGAACGATAGAACTCAATGTGGGAATATTTTCTTAGAAGGCCTGGATTCCAATTGCGCTGCATGCTGGCTCATCTGTGCTCGGAGGAGGAACGTAGAAAACATCCTCCACATCCTGCATTTCAGCAAAATATGATCGCATCATCAAAACGCTCGAAGCAATACACTTATTGTGAGACTAAGGAAAAATTCAAGCAAAAGCTTGTTTGTGCACCTCCATTATGACATCATAAGTCAAATACCCACGGAAAATCCGGTCGGGTCTTTCCATACTCCACAGAATTTGCTCTGGAGTTTTGCCTTGCATCAGAGATAAAATGACGCTGAAGTTGCCGGAATCTGCGGAAGCAGATGACGGTTCTCCCCAGGATTGTTCATCCCACGCTGCGGCTGATCCCATCAGAGAATATCTGAACCGTTCATTGAATCTTGCTTGCCGTGGAGTTCTTATTTCATTTCCAGATGATCGTATTTTGTCCATTGGTGCCGTAGAAGGGGGCTGATCCCAGCTCGTTGAGGGCAGGTTCCTCTTCTTGTTATTTTTCCTCTGGCAATCTCTGGAGAAAGGCAGAGAATCCCTAACCGGCCAATAGCATTTCCGGTATTGCATCGCCGAATCGAAGCATTTGTTCGCTGAGAGCTCATCCATGGCAGGATTGCTGCTCTTATCGTCAAGAAAAAATTCAAGAGCAGAAGGATCGGAAAGATGAAAATCAATGCGGTCCATAAGAGAAATGGGATGATCCGATTTCGAATCAGGAGAAGTGATGCGGCCGCTGCTTTCCTTGCGAGAAGCGAAGAAGAAGGCGGAGGAAATCGGCTCCATTAAGTCAGATGCGAAGTTGCAGAAGCGCGAGAACCAGATCGGCGTTCTGATCCCAAGAAGGCGATCCCCTTTCTCATCCGATTCCAAATCAGGAACAGCAATGCGGCCTCCGCTTTCCTTGAAAGAGCCGAGGAAGGAGGCCGAGGAGATCAGGTTCAGTGCGCAAAAGATGAGACTCCAGAAGCACCAGAAGAACCACGGCAATGGCGCCTCGGTCTTGAACGGCGCCAGATTGCAGGAACGGAAAAATGGCGTCATTGCTCGAGTCGAGAGTGATGGAGATCGATGATTCGAGAACCAAAACGGACATAAAACAGGAGAGAAAAGGATGATTCTATGATATCGCCTGAAATACCGCGAGCTGGAGGTGTGAGGCGTCATTGGAGATATAAAGGGCTTCTCTGAGTTCGTTGCAACTGTATGGCTTAGCTTTTATTTATTTATTTTATTTTAAAATTTTAATAAATATTAAATACTAAATAATTACCGGCCACTAATTCGTATCTTAATTTTTTTATTCATAGTTTAATTACCGTTAATTAGTTATAAGATTAACGGTCAGTTAATTTGATAATTACCATTAATTTGTGAAAATATAAAACTGAGTAATTATTTATTATATTGTAAATTTGGTATGCCATTCTTAAATCTGTTTTAATTACAATTAATTGCATAAAATGCTATATTGTAGAGGAAAATGCTATATTGTCTAATAAATAATTCAAAATATCTAAAAATAGAGAAAAAAAAAATTATTTATTGTTTTGTCTAACCACCAACATTTATTTTTTTCAAATATTTTAAATTATTTATTGGACATTATAGCTTTGCAAAGCTAGGATTATATTTTTATAAAATATCTTAAATATGATAAGCTAACATCACATTTTTTATATATTTTAATAACACAAAATACAATAAAATTAATAAAATGGTATTGTGAGTAGAGATTAAATATTGTATAATACAAGTTTCTAAGAGATGGCTTTGATCAAATTAAAAATAATTATAATTTTTATTATTTTAGAATACATTAATAAATAAGCAAATGGCAGAGAGTGATTAAAATAGGTTGCAAATTGCACCATATGTAATATAAGAATTTGGCCTTATTTTTATATTAACTTTATATAAAATTTTATACAATCCAAAAATGTTTTTGTGGCGAAAGTGATATACTTATAATATTCCATATTTATATTAATTAATCTTAGAGAAATATTATTTGGACCGGCTGACGTGACACTCAAAAAAACCCAAACCAATAAAATTTGAATATATTTTATTAATTTTTTTTATTTATATTAAAATAATATTAATATTATTTTTAATGTTTGTATAAAAATTATGTTCAAATATTATTAGGTGAGCTTTTTTAGGTGCCACCTCAGCGGATCGAAATAATATTTCTCTGCTTTGATACCCTTTTTTTTTTATACATCTTATAATATATTTATAATCATAATTTTGACAAGTGAATCTTAATTAAAATTAATTTAATACCAATTTTAATGATGATAAAGCATTGAAAAAAATATTATTGAAAGTATTATAACAGTTTCAATTTTATCGAAGAAAAACATCTGCTTTCACAAAAGAAATGGTTTTCTTGGTGTACTTTTTGCTAGGCAAATGAAACTTTTGTATTTCCTTTAGATATTGGCTAACAACATCATGCATTTAAATAATTTGCATCACAGTATATAAAATTTATAGTCAATCATTAACACTTTAAGATATATAGACATATATCAAAATAATAAAAATAATAAAAAATAAACATTAGGGCCATTATGAAGCCATAAAATGAACTAAGAAAATCTTTTTACCAATGTTTAGAAACTTATTCTAAAAAAACACTTGTCATTAGGCACGATTGGTGCTGCTGGAAGTGGACAGTGCATTCCGTGACTATGTATACTTCCCGTCACAAAACTCTCTTCTCTCTATACAGTAAAAATATAAGTATCTGCGCAGCAGTGGCAACTGTATAATGCACAGAAGACTCTCCCTTAGATCCTTGTCATCAAAGGAGAAGAGATAGAGAGAGGTTCATTTGTCCATTCTTCAAAATCATTCGAGAATACTGGAAGAGACAATAATGGCTTCCTTCAACTTGCAAGATAGTATGACTGAGGAAACCAGCTCATAAGCAAGGAGTGCTTCAGCTTCATTACCAAAGAGAAGACTGCATAACAGGGCACATGCAGAATTCCCACAACCAAGTACCTTTACATCATCAGCCACGATGTTGAAATTATTTACTATTTTTTGTCCCATTTTTTAAAATGTTGAAAATACTATGTAAAAATGTCTGAGAATGAAATTAGCCTAAACAATCAATGAAGAAACAGAAAGGAATTTGTTTTGGGGGTGGCAAAATCATCTCAAGCATCATAACAACATTTATCTCGATATTCTAAAGATCACCCACCTGAAAGTATTTGTGGATTATTGATTTCAAGTATTTATGCTCATCAAGAAAATATTAACATACTTGTATTTATCTCTTGAAACCTATCATTATATCAAAACCATTAGTCCTCTTATGTTCTTCAAATCACTGCAAACGGTTGAGCTTCTATGTGGAGTAAGATCAGATGTTATTTATTTATAAATACCCAAGATCTGCCAATTATTTCAGTAATTAATCAAAAAAAAAAATCTCTCCCTTTCCCTTAATGAAGCAAATTTTCATTATAGATTGGAGTATAAGCTAACTAACATCATAAGATGAACAAGATTTCAAAAGATGATTTATTGAAAGCTCATTTTTAACAATATGAACATACCATATAGGGGCATGAGCTGATGACAAGTCCAGGAATGGATAAGGCCACCTATTTTACAGAAAATTAGACAAACAAAAATTAAGCACAATAAGCTGTGCATTACAGAAACTTCGAAATCAGAGTGGAGTGAAAATTACCATATTGATATGCAAATATGGATGACCCACTGAAAAATCACATAGATCGATGTCCATAGCAGAAAATATGCAATACGGAACCATGGGAATCGCTAATGAAAACATAAAAAGACACAGAAATTGTTAAATTAATTGCCTTTCTTTCTGAAAATGTTATGAATGGAAATAAGCAAAACAAGAGAAGTGTTTACCAAGGAATTCAAGGCAGTGTCACCAAGAAGGAAAACTGCATTTATTGAGTGCATTCCTATTTGAAACTGCAATAGTGAGAAACAATCGTCATTTCTATTATGGCTATAAAATTATTAATGCTATTAAATAGTTTCATTTTTTATCGCCTTTTTAAAATGGAAATGCCTGATACAAGTAGCATTACATAAGTAAAGATGAGGTGAAGAAACATGAGCCTTCAGAATGATCATTGAGCCTCAAAAGGGTTATGGTGTGGTGGTGTATATATAGCCGGAATATGGGGTATGGCTAATAAAGATTATCATGCAAATGCCCAAGCTATTTTGCACAATAAAATGTTAAGATTTGTTTTATCAGCACTGCTATTAATCTATTATTCATAAAATTGCACCCTCTAAAGGATTTACTTGTGATTTTCCACTAGGCCATCTGAAAGCTCTTATTCATTCAGGCTTCAAGTTACTGACTTTAATGAGTTTAAGGCTATAAATAAAAAAGATTCCCAAATACAGAAAGAACAATTGGAATATGAATATATGGAAAATATTAATGAGTTATTCTCAAGATCATATATTAGTGGCATTGACAAAATGTAGAGAGATCTATAGCTAAAACAGTGAAAGGAATTTATTTAAAAAATTGTAGCTATGGAAGCAAAATATCATACTTAACTTTTATGCTATACACTCTAATCTATAGAAAGTAAGCATACCTTTTTTGTTGTTATAATTTAAACTTATAGAGAAAGCATGATGCAAACAAAAAAAGAGATCTACAGGATATTGATACTTACAAAATTGAGGTCATAATCTTTCATGGCTAGAAATGGAAATAAGATGAGCCAAAAGACAAAATCTGTAAGAATGACAGCACCTGCATTTATCTTCCATAATTTAAAGAGCTACATGAGAAGGCATTTAATAACTATCTAATATGAAATAATTAACATACTGAGAAAAATCCAAGCAACCATTGCAAGAAGCGCAGATATATTTTCAGTTACAAGTGCATATTATTACCCTATAATGACGATATGGTTACACTAAAAACCTTTTTTCCATTTTCTTCACCGCTTTAACGGTTCTGAAAGAAGCATTACTATAGTAAATAAAGAGAAAATCCCCATAACTAAAAAAATGAGGAGCATATGATGATAAAAAAATTGTATGGATGTACTTGAAGCAATTATGAAAATCATCAAATATTTATATTATATATTTGCATAAAAAAATCGGTATCTTATCTTTCAAAGCTTACATCATCTTGAAAGCTCTTAGTTAAGTTATAACAAGATTTGGCTGAGCATTCACGTTCAACAAACATAATTTGTTTTTAGATCAATATTTTTCCCTCTCAAGGCATATAGACACATTTTAGTCTCAACCAACTAAGCATTAGCAAATAAAAACTAGCAAAATAAAATATACAGATACCTATTTAGACCCACTGACATGCCACCCAAAAAAACCCATCCAATGAAATTTGGAAATCATTTCATTCGTGTTTATTTATTTACATTAAAATAATACAAATATTATTTTCAAAATTTGTATTGAAATAATGTCTAAATCTCATTTGATAGATTTTTTTGGGTGCCACGTCAGCGGATCTAAATAGCATTTCTCGTCATCATAAACTTTGTCTATGCTTTCATCCACTAGGTCATGGTCTTCATCTAAAAATAAGATTTGTGTCTACACTAGTTTTGCATATAACCTCTCTTATGGCACTGGAAATAAATGATATATCTAGTGTTAGTAGAGCTCCCATCAGTAGGATCTTTTGATGGATGGTTTGAGCTAGTGAGTGGAATAAGTCTAGCAATAGATATATAAATTGAATTGGAAGTGACTTGAAGTTTAGGCCTTATTATAAAAGCAAACTTCTTTTGTTGTTTAACATGCCATGGTGAAAAGTTTATTTAGGGTTTGAGGATCAAAGAGTTCAACCTCATTCATAGTTTCAAGTATAAGCCCAATAATAAATTTATTTGCACCAATTGTCAATCATTGTATGCCAAATTGGTCCTAAAAACTAAATCCTTAAAAATATTTAAGTATTTTATAACAAGTCAATAACTGACCATGTAACTTCTTGTTATAATGTCGAGAACAACATTTTGATCTAAGTATTTCTTTGATATCTACCCAAACAAGGAATCTATTAGATTAGTGTGCATCATCATAAAATATGAGCTTCAACTTTAACTCTAATGGCAAGATCATTAAAGTTATTAGTAACTCTAGAAAGGCGGTCTCTTTTTCTCCATTATTAGGGTTTATTTGTCTTTGTTGATGATACAAAGGTGATGGGACATGTCATTGGTACTCACTAGAGTTTATGTATGAACAATTATCTTATATGTGTGCATCATGATTTTAGGTAGGAGGTGGAACATGATATTTATTATTTTGCAAAAGGCTTATGATAACTTGCATTTGATCTTTAGGTTTTTTTATCTCAGTTTTATTTTCCTAAAAATTCCTTAGCCTTATCTTTATTCTCATAAAACCAAAGATTTAAAAATCAACTAATTTGGTCAAATTATTAAGTTGGTCTTGGGTAACAAATTTCGGTTCCATTTTTTTTCAATTTGAAAAAAATGAAACGGTTATAAATGAGTGGATGGAATACTATAAATGCAAAATAATATGAATTCAAAGTTAAAAGAACTTCCAAATGATGAGGGAGGCACTAAGCCACTTCCATCTCAAGCTCTCTTTAGGTTGCTTAGCCCTTTTTGACAAAGCTTCTTTACACTTTTAAATACACTAAGTTTTATAATATTCTTATTATCCAATTTTAATACAAAGTTTTTTTTTTTGCCTAAATATAAAAGCCTTAATTTCTCATGATTTGCAAATTAAATTAAGCGATAAAAACAATCATATAGTTTCCATAAAGAGCAATTATAGAACAAAGTTCATAAATTTTGATTGCATCAAGGTGAAGGTTTAATTGTTAAGTGAAATACTTCCTCACCAAGTTTATCACTCAAGTCAAAGTCCTAAGATTGGTTTACACAAGAGTTTCATATAGGCTTTATAATATTGCTCACTACCTAAATTTAATGCAAACACTATAGCTTACAATTAATATGACAAATATCTAAATAATTAACATAAAAATATTAAATCATAAAAAGGATTAATTCATCTTAACTTTGCTAGAATGACTCACAAGACTTTGGAGATAAGATACTAAAATACAAAATATTCTTTGAGTTCAAATGTCGAACTATATTTTCAACTTCCAACTTTCTATCTGATACAAAAATAAGATTGTAGCATTTTGGTGAGTTATATGCCACAAAAAGGTATGGATGGCTAGTGCAATATTTATGAAGTCTTTTGGAGTGGGATATCTATGGGTTTTAAGGGGGCAAGTGAGAGGTATGACAAAACTAATCTAGAGCATGTCTAATTTTGGATGATTAGAAGTATCTCTCTTATGAATGGGATTTTGTTGAGTTATATAAAATGGTTGATGTCAAAGTTTGGTAGGGTTTAAATGTGTCAAACATGACAAGATTTAAAAAGGATGGAATTAAATAGTTACAAATTACATAGGGTGCATAGTTTATATCTTAAGTTGATGCCAAAGTCCTTATTTGTAGGCAATACAGATCTCCTATCCTAAGAGATTTGGAGGGAAAATATAAAGGGAAAATATGGTGGAAAAATATGATGAGAAAGAGAGAGTAAATAGCCATTAATGAGGGATAATTACACATAATATATTTTTTCTCATATCATGTTTAGTCAAGCATGTGCTTTAACTATTAAAAACGTACAAAATCCATAAAGTAGTTTTAATATACGAGTCATTTATTAGCATTTAAACTGGCCTTAGTAGTTAAGCCCTTCTTCCCTTTTTTTTCTTGGTTTTAGACGTAATTATTGTTATTGGACTTCTAAATGAATTTTCATGAACAGTTTAGCAACATAAATAGCTTACTCGGCTTAAACTCAAAATGATAATTAAAACCCGCATACCAATTGAAACTTAGTTTAATACACCATTTAACCCCATAAGCTAATTCTAAAACAAATGGCTCCTAAATTTCAAAAGTTATTGAAAAAATAGGATATAATTCAACATTAGTATTTTTAACAATTTTAAAAATGGCAGGAAACTTTTACTTATATTTTATATAAATCTTGCCTAAATTTGAGAACCAAACAGCCCAAAGTATCAGTTTCTAGGGATATCGTTAGCCATCCAAGCAATATTTCCCATTTTTAGGACACATTCAATAAGGAGGACCCAGAATGGGATCCTTGATGCCATTTTAGTCCTAGAATAAATTTCTTGAAGTTGCAGCTATACATATTGAAAGAGCAGGTGGATGCATAATAACATCCCAACATACTGTGCAATGAAAACTACAACAAAATTAAATCATATTCAGAACATTTTATAAATTGATAATCAAACAAACAAAGGAAGAAAAAAACTGTTGATTAACATATTAAAATCAATTTCTGTTCTGAAGTACCTGGTAGATAATTTGGAAAAGATATCCGCCATATACGGCAAGCTTTCGACTGTCCTCGTACCCTTGGAAAATAGGATTCTTAATTGCATGAGTCTCATTTGCAGTTTCACCATTCATTGGAGAAATGTATGAGCTGCGATCAGAATCCAACCTCAAACGGTCAATCCTTTCGCCAGAGATTCTAGTCATATATTGATAGCACCCATAGGCAGACAGCAACATGCCAAGCTAAAAGAAGAACAACTCTTGCTTAAAAAAGCTTCAGGAAAGAACTCTCTAAAGAGAAAATGGGCATAAATGAAAACTTTCCCATGATAAAAAGAAGACGAATAGAGTTACAAAGGATCACGGAAGATAGAAAATTAATATAAAAAAATTTGACATACCCCAAAATAAACTGTAACCAGCATGAATGTCCACCTGGTACACAGAAACTCATGTCATAATTCGTAAGAACAAAAAATAAAAAGTACACAAATTTGAGCTTAGTAGTACATTCCCCAGCAATTCCCCAATTATGCCCATAATTAAAAAATTAATTTTTGTAATTAAAAAAAATAAGGTTGAAATTCATTAACAACAGACGAGGCTCACTGTAATTTCACCATATTCCCCCTAGTTTTGGAGATTATTTGCGTGCTAAAAATTGAGGATGCATAAAATTTTTCATTAAATTTAAAATAATGGGGTTCATCATTAATGCTATCGTCATCAGAACATGGCAAAAATAGGAAAAAATAACAGATGCAGGCAAAAGCTTAACCATTTCATTATTATATTGCAACGAATTGACAGCATAACAAATCAGACCTAAATCTAATAGTGCCTTCGAAGAAATTGATTCTTAATAAGGCATATATGTAGCCGGTGGGACTTAAGCTATTCACCTGTAAAGAGCACAAATCTGAAAGCCTCAAGTATTAGGCCACAGCACCTATCACTATTCATTTATTTTGGGTCATTTTTCTTATGAAGAATCGGTTTGAAAGAAAAAGAAAAAATGGCAACCCAGCTAAAAACTAGAAAAATCGGATAAAAAATCAGACTATTTCACTTAAATATTTAATCTGGAAATTGAAAATGTAGTGTTGAGTGACATCGAAGGTTTTCGCACTGCCGTTGCAATGGCCATTAACTGCAGTCATATACAAAAAATAGCACAAAATATAATAAGGACTGTTAACTGAACAGAGAGTTCCAAGATCAGATATGTTAATATGTTAGATAGCAATGTGAGAACTGCCGGATAAAGTTTTATTCAAGCTTCAATGGTTAACGCTTTCAACAAAAATAATAACACTTTTGAATGACAAAATTATAAAGATATACACATAGCTATCAAACGATGATTCTTACGGAAGAACATTAATTACACCACTTTACAAAGTTATAAATATCATATAAAGTGTAAAATTACCAATGCGGCAAAATTTCAGCAATTAATTTACTAGTTCGAAACCAAAATAGAAGGGAAGGAGTCTCACTGAGTATAGTAGTACAATATGGAAGCTCCATCCACAACGATGTTGACGAGTAGCAGCGCCAGGAATACAAAAAACGCAATAACCCTAAAAGCCAGCAGCCAAATAGGGTGAATTGTGATAAGACAGGGCCTCCAAGTCTCATCCTCGTATAAAATCCCCTCCATTCTTTTCTGAGCGTCTCCCCCTTCTGTGCAATCTGGTTTAGAACCTTCATATCTCCAAATCAAAATGAAAGATACGGAAATTGAAGAAACCACCCATATGGCACATAGCAAGAATCTCCAATTAAACCAGTATGAGGGATCAACGGTGTTGGAAGAAACCATTGTTGGCTCCCAAGAGTTTCTCGTTGGACCTGTTGAAAAATGCATAGAAAATTACTTCTCGAGTTTGAAAACAATTCTGTTTCAGAATTTTCCTTCTTTTCGCTATGTTTTTCTTATCAATCTCTCATCGCCACTCCAATCAAAAACGATAAGATAAAAAGCTAATCCGAAGTAAAAATTGAAGGAATTTGCTAGTTGGACAATAAGAAGAAGAAGAAGAGCAAGAAACAAAAACAAACAGGAAGAAATATAACAGCAAAGAATCCAAATGAACCACAGGTGCTCAATGAAAATCTCTGCCAAGCAATCAATCAATAACGCTATTTTGAAAAGGATTGTATGATAAGAAGAGAGAGAAGGAGAAGGAGAGGTTTACAGGAGAAAAAAGAAAAAGAGAAAAAGAAGAAGAGGAAAGATTGAATGAAAGGCGGAATGAGAAATCCCACAACAGTCTCCAATCATAGTACTCACAGAAAGTAGTGAGAATAATGCAAGCAGCGTCCTTAGCCTTCACCGCGGTCCGCTTAATGGAGAGAATCAAGCGGTTGAGTGCAGGAAAAACGCTTGACCAGAAGAGAAGGATTTCTGGAGAAGAAGAATCCGCCGCTAGCACAATTCATGCACATATATGCAATGAAGTAAAGTATAATATTATTAAAGGTAATAGAAAAAGAGAAAGAACAGTGCATTGCCAGGGAATGCTTACGCGCAAGAAAAGCAGCGAAGTCTTTCGGCATTGCTGCAGAGGCACAGTGAGAAGCGGGGTAAAATCGAAAAATCGAAACTGAAAAACGAGATGCCTTGCTTTGCTTTCTCTCATCTTTCCCTTTCGGTTTTCCATGCCGGAATCCGTTTTTTCTGGGTTCTCGGGAAGGGAAAAAAGGAAGCAAATGAAGGGACGGAATGGAATCAAAGGATGCTGCTGGCACTCTCGGGCCCGTAAAAATTTTATACCTCCGATTAAAAGATGATAATATATCATAATCTGTAGAAGAATTCGAAATGATTAAAAAAACATTGGGCCAACAAAGTTAACAGCTCTCGGCTCCTCAAGATGAATTTCATAACTAAGGAAATGAGATTTTAAGGGTGAAAAATGCTAAATTTACACAATTATATACAATTATATCAATCATAAATAAATAAATAAATAAAAAATTTTACTTATTAGTCCAAGCAAAAATTGAATTGCATCAATCATATAATTACACATAGGACACTCATCCTTATTTTAATGTGTATATAATAGTGTAAGTATAGCATAATCTAAAAATGTACCACTTTGCTTGAGATTAGCCAAGTAATAATATCTTATGTATGAAACCTCTAATAATATCTTATGTATGGAAAAATCATTTTTTTTTATTCATCCTTGTTTGATTATGTGGAATGAATGCTTACTGATACTTAGTTTTTGCAAAGCTCTTTCATATATTGAGATGGTTGGTTTTAATCCATGTGATATTTAATATACATGTCATAATTAATGATTTTGAATTAACTATGTTTACTTTAAAGATCATCACTTAACATATGGCCCTAATTAGCAATTTAATAAAATTAAGAAACTAGTTAGTACCAGCATGATAATTAGGGCAAGCTAAGCAGAACCAAGAACTAGAGTAAGTGCAAGCAAATGAAAGCCTAAAAAATATTAATATATAAATATAGTTGTAAATAGAGTTAAATATCTCTAAATATAAATTCAACTTCGAAAGTATATATATAATTTCTTAATGAATACAGTGCTTATATTCTTATAATATTAATTTGTCTTAGTTCAAAATCTTGAATATGATCCTCAAAGTTGGTCACTAAACTTTAATCTTATAATTATGATAATTAAAGTTTATTAGAGCTTTATAATATTAATTCTTATAATTAAAGTCTAGTTTACCATATGTTAATAATAATCATGATAATCTCCATGATGTTTTGAGTTCTTTTGATTTTGAACCATCACACATAAATTAGAAATCAAGTCACTTGAATTAGGATCACTCCAATTAAATAAAACTACACTATAAGTTAGATATTGTAAAACCTTGGTTGTTACTTAGATCTGAATTAGCTTAATTAGTCTAAAACCTCTTTCATTAGTCTTTAAATATCATTAGAAGTACATCATGAAGTTTAAGTTCAATTTGGAAGTCATGTGAATTAATTGAATATTATATTCAATTTAAAAAATTAGAAAAATAAGAAAATTAAATTGACCTCCAATCAAAAATCTGACCACATTTTTGAGTTCATATTACCCAAATTAACTTTAAGTGAATTTTTTGAGTCAATTTGGTCAAAATGATAATTTGGATTTAATTAAAATTAATTAAATAATTAATTATTAAAGGATTCCAATAGCTAATGAATTTATGCTGCCATCCCATGTTAGTAACCGAACACGAAACAACTAGATCCAGCGATCTGAGCTGTTCTGCAGTTTTGTTGATTTGATCAGGCGGTTCCGATCACTCCCGTTGTTGGATCTAAATTCAAGATCATATCCAACAGTCAGAATCCCACTCGTGGTTATTAGAAATTGGGGATCAGATATGGGCAGCCTGATCTGATCTAGATCGAATCCTAAGGCCTCAATCGATAGTAATAATGTTCTCCTGTTATTCTTAGCCCCACGGTTGCAGCCATGTGGGTGACCTTACAAAACTATAATAGCCTAAATACTTAAGCACCAAGGTATTGTTTACTTTATCCTGAATGGTCTCACGGTTTTGCCATCATAAGATAACTTTCCAGTAGGTCACCCATCCTAGGAGTGCTCCCACATGAGCATACTTAATTTTAGAGTTCTTATCAGGAACTCTACCATTATTTGAAAAGGTGTCTTGATATTTAAAAGTTTCACTTATTACTACTTAAGTGGCTCTTTACAATCTCCCCAACTTAAGTAATTGATGTCCTCATCAATATCCATATACATATCCAAGAACCATTCATTGGGTAGATAGGACTAGAGGTGGCCCCTACAGGCTCAAGAGGTACCCACAACCATATAGCACCTTAACCATAATGGGTTCAAGAGGCTGCTCACATGAGATACTTTACCCTGTATGGCACTTAGCTCCTATCTGACACCCTATGACCTGCTCTGATACTATTTGTAACAGCACAAACTCTTATGCACCAAGGTATTGTCCGCTTTGGCTTGAAAGATCATATGATTTTGCCCTCATAAGATAACTTCCCAGTATGTCACCCATCATAGGAGTGCTCCCTCATGAGCACACTTAACTTTGGAGTTCTTATCAAGAACTCCACCGTTATTTGAAAGTGCACCTCGAAGTTTAAGAGTTTCACTTATTACTACTTAAGTGAATCTTTACACCAAGAACCATCCTTCTCTAGCAAATCCTCCCACATTTAAGGCCAACCAAAACTCCATTCCTCTCCAATTGCATTTTTTCAACTTCTCTCTAACTTCTAGTGATGGGATTGGGATTCCTTAGTGACTCTCGGCGACTTCCCTTACTTGGAGATCAGCAATTTTGACAGACATTGGGTACCCCTTTCCTATGGCTAATGTTTCCTTAATAGCTTGTCTTGTGTTTCATTTTTCTATTCCATATTATCCTAAAGTGATTGATGAACCTAGTAAGACCCTATCGAGCTCATTTAAGCTCAATGTGGTTCGAGCATGTATAGTGAGGTATGGTGTTCGAACCCTAGTAGCTATCCGGCGATCCCAGATGCTTCCTGTATAGCTCAATAGCTCCTTGGGTCGACCGTGACCCAAGAAGTGTGCAAAGATTTAAATTAGGCAAAGTGGTGGTTTTTGAGGGTGAATTCCCCCTCCACAGTAAACCCTAAATTAGGATTTTAACTTAATATGGTTCCGGCTAATCCGTCAGCCTAACTTAGGGCTTTTAGGCTCTGTGGATGCATCGTGACTCTAGGAATGTGTAGGTGATCGAATCAGAGCTCAACATCGTATGGACGGTCGGTATTTAACATTGGGAGCAAACCCTAGCTTTTTTGTTGCGTGGTTTGGTGCCTGGCAAAGAGGATGAATAGTGTGGGTCGGGCTTCTCACAATCTGCGCGGTTCAGAAGAGACAACTGGTCAGGTCTCGATCGACCCGACAAGACCCGAGGGCTTAAATGAAGAATAATTTCATTTAATTAAATTTTGGCTATGATTTAAACTTAGGAAAATTAAATTGAGTTTAATTATTAAAATATCTTAGTTGTTTCAATTCTAATTTCAATGAACTTATATACCAAATTAATTAGAAAAATATGTAGAATATAAATATGCCATTTAATTTTGCATTATATTAGTAATTTTGCTAATGATATGTAAATGATCATCATTGTTAATTAGCATAATTAAAGACTTAGAGAACTTCAAATTTGCCATGCTTACTTTCATTTTTCTCCTAGTGTTGAGTAGATCAATAAGGTATCATTTAAAATTTGATTTGAAATTAATTTGAATAAGTCAATTTTTGCACCTAATTAAATAACCATTTTGCCCTAATTATGTCATGCCTCCTTAAGTGGTTTAGACCACTAGTAAACCTCAAATAATCTATTTTTATCATATTAAGTTGACCTTAAATCAATTAAAGAAGATTTAGAGTATTTAAAACCATTGAATTATCATTTGTTCATTGATAAGGGTTAAACCTTGATTAGTGAATATTAGCAGCTCTAGCAATTTAAATTAAGTGTTTAAGGTATATATGGATGTAACAACCCAAGGTTATTACTTAGCTTAATTTTAGCTTAGTCATATCTTAATTAAGTTCATCTAGCCATTAGAACTAAATCAAGAAGGTTTAGAGCAATTCGGAGCTCAATCGATTATTTTGGATTATTTTAATATTTAATTAATTAGAAAATTAAAATATTTAATTTGACATTGAAATCGAAATCCGACTTCGTCGTTGCGATCATCACTCTCAAATTAGCTAGGGGTGATGTTTTGGACGCATTTGAAGTCGTCGGATTTTTGCGAATATTTTAATATAATTAAATACCTCAAAAATTAGCATAATTAAATAATCGTCCGAATCGAAATCCGACTTCACCGTTGAATTCCTCACCCCCAATTTAGTTAGGGGTGAATTTTTGGGATTTTTCGGAACACGTTTATTAAATCTGAATTTAAAAAAAAAAATATTAGAAATGAATAATTATTTATCTAGTCAAATCCATTATCTTTATTTCCTTCCTTTTCTTCTTCTTGGCTAGACCCAACTTTCATGCTCCATTAAATCTGAATTTTAAATCATTAATTAATTAAATAAATTAAATTAAAAGCCTTAAATAATCCATTTATTTCCTTCATTTTCTTCCTCTAATGCATGTACTTACTCCTAACCCTCCCTCTTCCCCTTCCTCTCCTCTAATGCATGCAATTACTTCTAACCCTCCTTCTTCCCCTTTCATACTTGATGGGAGAATTCAAGGGAGAGCCAAGTTCTCCTTCTCCTTTAAATGGAGGCTCAGCCATCTCTTCCTCTCCATGGCCGAGCACTCCTCCTCCTCTCCATGGCCGAGCCGCCGCCTTGTCGTGCAGCTCCTTTCCCTTGAGCAAAATACAGCCATCAAGGTATCTTTTGTACTCATAGCTTTTATTAGGCTGTTAGCTTTTATACTTATAAATCCATATGTTGTAGCCTTTTTTTTTGCTCATTGGCAAGCTTTCTAGTCGATTTCGACAAGGTATCTTATGATACTCATAAGATTTATCAAGTTTTTAAGATTAATATTCAACAACTAGATTTAGCAAGTATATTTATTATGCATAGAATTTATTCGGAAATTATATTTTCAGCGATTATATAGAGCATATTCAGCCAAATTATTTATCATTCTAGAGCTATCTTATGCTTCAATAATTGTAATAGAGCTCTACCATCTCATTTTTTTAGTGCATAGTACCTCATATTGCTGCTAATAGAAAGCTTGTAAGAGTAATATAACGATACTACTTTACTTGTTAATATTTAGGTTTGATTATGGAGCTATATATTTTTTAAATAGCTAAGTAATATGTTTGTGAAGATCTATTCAATTTATTTTCTTCTAACTCCATATATTGCACTAGCTATATTATTTGCTTTAGGAACTCGAGATCTTTCTTAAAGTCTTGCCAACTAAATTATTATATGTTGCTGAAATATATGCTCATTTATAATTATGATTATGATAAGCAATAGCATATTTTGTATCTGAATATTATTCTACTTTGCTAGTCTTAACTTCAACATATTATTCTTTATGTATAGTTATCTATCACACCATTCTGTTTTGTTAGTTTCAACTTTAGCATGCATCTCTCTTGTATTGGTCAATTAATCATTTCAAATCTGCCGCATATACTTTTATTTGTCATCCTTCTTCTATTTCGACTGCATCATTTATAACCAGAGCTATTGATCGTCATCCAATTAACTGCTATGGGTGTTGTTAATATAATGTTTAGAAACTAGAGAAATTTAAATGACTTTGTGTTATGCAAATGTTCTATTCTTAATCAAGATGCAATTTCTTTTATTATTTTGGCAAAATTCTTAATTGTAATATCTCAAATGAATACTCATAATTTAATATTCATTGCTCTTTGGAGTTGGGTTAAGTGACATACTTGGGTTCACCTTAATTAATTATTAAAAGATCATATTCTGTGTGCTTTCCTTTATATTCCATAATAATATTGGTTATCATTCTTACCAAGCTATTTGATGCTAACTTTTAGGTCTCTTCTTATCATGCTAAGGTTAACCTTCTATCCTAAGTTATAGGAAAATATCTAATAAGAGCCCAAGCTAGTCTGAATAAACAACTTTGGTAGAAATAATCTAGCGCTTAGATGAATCTTGCCAAAACTTTTGCAGGTGCTATGATTGTTGCATTTATCTCAGTAATTATTAAGCTGCGACTTCAAAACATTTCCGCAAGTTACGTAAGTACTTAAGCTTGTATTGAGTTTTATAAATTAATTATTTATTTAATCCTATGTTAAGTGCATACATCACTTGCATAGTTCTTATTGCCATTTTTGTGCTTTTATTTTCTTGAACCTTATGCTAATTTCCATTTAATTTTGCAAGTTATTTTAAAGGATCAAGTGTTTTGATTCAATCATGAATACTTAATTTTATATAACTCTTATTTATCCCTAATTAAACTTAAGAGATCTTAAGATCTTGATCAAGTGATTTACACTTGATCTAGATCTTAGATTGCCATCAATAATAAATCAATAATTCATTTGATTTGTCATTAACTTGTAATGTAACTCTTGGTCTTAAAGTGATAAGGTTAGGGGTTAACACCTAATCTGTCTAATTTAGACCCAAACTCTTAATCACTTAATAAATCAACCTGATTGTAAGATAATTTGACTAACATGATTCCGATGATCCATTTGATTTGGCATTGACTTTAATTCATTGAATTAGAAGTTCTAAGAAAATTAAAGAATTGATATGATTAAGCATATGGACTTGAAACTTAAGATCTTTGATTTCCTCTTAAATAAGATTATTAGCATGAAATCAACTATAAAATCTATAATGATTCATTACAAGATCAAATCCTAATATAATTATCGATTATATCTCATAATTGTAGTCTAAAACTTGATCAAATAGGGCTACTCATTTGATCTAGTTAACCAAACTTAATGAATAATCTTATAAGATTATATTGAGTGTTTAAATATGTGAGATCTTGATGATCTTACATTAAGCTTTATTTGGTATTACTAATAGCCTTAACAAATGATGATACATTGAGATAGGAAGAACCTTTGTAACTTATTGAGGTAGAACCTTTGATGATCCTCTTAATATTAGAAGTTGATCTTAGCACCTCGTGGTAGAAATCACCTAAAGTACTTAGAATAGAACTTATTTTTTGTGGCAGCAATCTCCATTGAGTGATCTTATGATCATACCATTAGAGCCTTGTGTAGGACTCTCCTAATTAGAATAAGGATTTATAGCTTTGATAAATCTTTGTTGATTAAATAGAATCGTCTGAACCCAGATTATTAGTTGGGTATAGTAAGGTATACCCATAGTGCTGGATTACTCCAGTAGTATTCAGTATTAGTTGATTCATCTTAGTGTAAGATTATATCTGTGTTCTATCCTATGAGTTTAATCAGACATAATCTCACTTAGACTAAATCATTCAATCCTAAGAGTATTATGATTAAGGAATTTAGATCATTTGCTTGTTTGAATAAAAATCACCATCGGGTGATGCCTCCTCTCAAAGATTGCTTCCATATGTGTGCTTCAAGCAAACTATGTGATCCTAATCACCCTCTTTAAGACACTAAGTATGCTTATGATTTGGGTATTTTAATAGCTTAGCTTGAGATACAAGTCATCATCGGGTGATGCCTCCTATCGAATATAGCTTCGTTATGGTGGCTTAATCAAACTAAGAGTTAAAAAACTACCCTTCTTGGAAACATCCTATATATATGTATACTACCTCCCCATCTGATGATTTGTAACTGAAATCTCAACTTAAACTAGTCATCAAACTAGAATCTAGGAGTCATAATCCTTTTAGCAGGATTCTGCACAATTGAGACTTTGAATTCATTTTTGGTATTTAAAGTGTTTATGGATTTTTTTGGATTTAACTCATGTAGTATATAAACATGACCATGAGCATGAGTATGATCATGATACATGGATTTCAGTGATGATGTTTGAGTATTAGTGATGATTTATGGGTTACAAAATGTTGCATACATTGACTGAGGAATTTCAGGATGCATCGATATCACAGTAAATTGTATTCTCAACTGGATGTATATATACATTTGACTGTATGACTCATAGTTGTTCAGTGATAGTCCTGTTACATATTAGTGGCATACCGTATTGTGGCATATTTGGATGCATGATCCTAGTAGCATATAGTACATCATTGGATGTTTTTGCATTAGTTTTAAAATACTTGCTATTTTTATTTACTATCAGCATTTTGTTTACAGTTCAATTTTATTTCATTCAATTCATACAGTTTCAGTTATTTTGTGCCTTTATAGCTTTCTTATAATTTTATTTTACTTTACTTCAATTTTGTACAGTTTTATACTTTCAATTATTTTACAGTATTTCTACAGCTTGATTTCTGTCTAACTATTATGTTGAATAACATCTTTTAAATGCAAGCATATGCTATTTTTCCAGCTTTATTGTACTTAGACTTTATAAGTATAATATTATATTTTTCCTTTATTGACTTGGCCCTGTCTTATATGTATATATGGCAGCATCAAGTTTTAGCTCAGACCTTGTGCTTGGGGGTGCACTGGTGATAAAAGGTCGGTGAGATTAGTGTTATACGAAGAAGGAGATCTTGCTCATTTATTAAAATTTATGTTGCTCGTATTTAATTGAATGTAATAAATGGGTTTCTTTCTTATTATTCTGCATTTTTCTATATTGTATGTGAATGGATAAATATGGATAATGTTTGAATGCCTTTTTCCTTATTTTTCTGCACTGCTTTACTTATGTTTCTGCTAAGGCCTGGCTCACACTTAAATTAATATCATGGATATATGTTGTTTATTATCTGTGGTATTAGTGATAGCCACCACTTGATCATAGTTGAGTTAGTGTTACTCGATGACGGTCAAGAGGTGGTTGTTACAATGGACTCCTTGGATAATAATCTACCTATTGGAATAAAAAAATATAGAATTGGGACATTGATTTTTAAAGTCAACTTTTATGTCTTAAAATAATAATATTTTAATTAAATAATCAAAATTTCCAAAATGTTTGAATTAAATTTATTAATCTAGCAGTGTGATCCTAGTATGTGAATTAAATTATATGTTATTAAGCTTCTAAATACAACCCTTGAGTATCATCTTTACCTTTGATCTAGATGGAGTAGACTTAAATGCTAGTTTTGACTAACCCTAGTAGTAGTGTTAAATATAAAGATTTAGTCTAAATATTAAATAACCATATGCTTGGTAGTTATTCATTCGAGTGAAGTAGTTGAGATCAGTATTAAGATCTTCGATCCTTAAAGATTAAATACCCTTTTATTACTAGCCAAGCTTAGTGCTTTAAGTTAGATTTCAAAAGGACTTAAAAAAGATTGTTTTCATTAAGAGTTGATTGGTTACAAGCTTAGATGTTAGGCTTGTATGCATGAATGAACATTATGCTTCTTAAAAATCAAAAGTGATAACTAAAATCTATGTAAGATGTTATTAATTAATCAACTCAATTTAGACTTGGCTATTTTAAGCTAAAAATGGATTATGTCTTAGCATCTAATTTAGCAGATAATATCAAGTAAATAAAAAACAAAGGGGATATCAATTTGATGTTTTGATGTTTCTCTATTTTATTATGCTTTCAGTTCAATATCTTTCAATTCAATATCTTTAAGTTCAATACATTACTATTTTTTATCACAATACATCTACTTCAGTATTTTCAGCACATTATTGTTGTTAGTATGTTCTAACATATTCTATGCATGTTATATATTACAATAATTCATAGCATATTGTTGTTTGTGGTGCTTTGGGCTTAATTCATTTGTTTGTAACCGTGCGTTGGGCATGATTTATTGTTATATTTAGCGATGCATTAGACAAAAATTAATAATATGTTTCACGGTGTGCTGGGCACAAATTAAAGATTTATTAGCCATGTGATGTGCAAAAAATAAGGATCTATTTATCGATGCATTGGGCAAATCAGTTGTTTCATATTTTGTGGCATATGCATTTTTGTGTTAGCATATGCATTATAGCATATTATTTTATATGGCATTCAATTATTTCAGTTCATAGCATGTATTTCAAAAGGTTAGATAATTTAGCATTATTTAGCTTTTTTAGTTGCTTATTGCAGTTCAGTTTTATTATCAGCATTGAATTTTTAGTTTTCAAATTGTTTTTTGGATTGTATAATTGTTTACTATTTTATGATTAAATATCCTTTAAATTTAAACAATGCATTTTAATGATCATAAAATATACTTGGACTTATTTTCTAAGTAAGATTTTTTCTTTTTTGGTTGGGGCCATGGCATTGCGAAATTGACAATGTCATGTTCAGTTTGTTTAGAGGAGCCCATGCTTGTGGAACTACAAGAGTAGCAGGAGTAAGAGGATTTGCTGCTGAGTAGATGATGTGGCCTTCTTCCTTAGCTTATTTTTCCTACTTATATGATATTAGAGTTTCATTTACATCATCTTAAATTCATTCTGCAATAATTAAATAATTATGGATGTATTTCTTTTCTTTTAGGGACGCATGGTTTACTTATTGCTTCTGGATGAATAAAGGATATGGATAATGTGTTTTTAACTTTTGCATTATGTTCTTTCTGTGTTACCATATGTGCATTTTGTTATGATCTTAGTTATAGATGCCCACCTAATCGTAATTGAATTAATATGAGAATTAATCTGACATTGATTAGGGCGGGGCATCACAGCTGATATCAAAGATGCCTTAATTAACATATAGGGTATCAACTAGTTAGTATTGACCATCCCATCATAATCATATTTGTATTCATTGTAATTCGATAGTGACAGGGTGAGGCATTACAATTAGTATCATAGATGTCTTAATTAATATCTAGGGTATCAACTAGTTAGTCGCATATTTTGTGCCATATGCATTTTTGTGTTAGCATATGCATTTTAGTTCCATATTGTTTTATATGGCATTCAGTTATTTTAGTTCATAGCACATATTTCAGAGTTTATACAGTTCAACTTTATTTAGCTTTTTCAATTGCTTATTGAGTTCAACTTTATTATCGACACTATATTTTCAAATTTCAAATAGTATTTCAAATAGTATAATTTGTTTACTATTTTATGGTTAAAATCCCTTAAATGAAAACAATGCATTTTAATGAACTTTAAATGTACTTAGATTATTTTTTAAATAAGATTTTTCTTATTTTGGTTGGGACCCAAGTATTGTTAATTGATAATGTCATGTTCAGTTTGCTTTGAGGAGCCCATGCTTATGGAGCTGCAGAAGTCACAAGAGGAAGATGAGTGTGGCGCCACTGAGTAGAAGAAGTGGCCATTTTCCTTAGCTTTTTTTTTTGCTTTTGTGAAATTATAGTTTCATTTACGACATCTTAAATTCAGACTGTAATAATTAAATAACTCAGGATGTATTTCTTTTCTTTTCTGAGACATGGCTTACTTACTGCTTCTAGATGAATGAATGATATGAATGATGTGTTTTTAGCTTTCATACTATATTCTTATTATGTTGCCATATATGCATTTTGCTATAATCATAGCCATAGATGCCCACCTAATTATAATTGGATTAATATGAGAATTAATCTGATGATAGTTAGGGTGGGGCATTACAGTTTGTATTCAAAATGTCTTAATTGACATCTAGGGTATTAACTAGTTAGTAATGACCATCCCATCATAATCATATTAGTACTCATTATAATTTGATAGCGATAGGGTGGGGCATCATAACTAGTATCAAAGATGTCTTAATTAATATCTAGTGTAACAACTAGTTAGTAATCATCATCCCATCGTAATCAAATTTGTATTTGTTGTAATCCTACAGTTACGGGGTGGGGTATTATAAATATCATGCTCTCAAGTAATATTCTAAAGTTTTTTAAATAATTCATTTCCTAGCTTAAATAATAATTATGGACACTAAAAATTTTAATTAGGCAAGCATCTAGGCAAGTCATGAGGACAATATAAATTAAGTATATACAAAAACTCATGCCATTAAAGTCAATAATTAAGTTGATTAGATCATTTTTGTTATGCAAAACAAATGATTCTCTTGATATATATAATGTAATATCCCAAACTCTTAATGTAACAACCCTAGGTTGTAGGGTTGTTACCCTGTTTAACTCTCAGGTTAATTGAGCACTAGTTCTAATCTCATTGCATTTAGAATATCAACTTAAGTCATTTGATCAGTCTAGATGCCCTAATCTTGACTTAAAATATTTTGATCTAAGAATTAAAATCTGATTGCATTTTTGAATTTCTCATCCTCAAATTAGCTAGGGGTGAAAGTTTAGTAGAATTTGGAGATTATTTAAATCATAATTCAATTTAAATTAAAATTGTCTAATTGCATTATAGGATTTCCAACAATTTAGATTTGCAAATATACCATTATACCCGATTAAACGGTCGAGATCCACTTTGCGGACTGCGGGCGATCCGTTGTGGAGCCCAAAACACGCAACAATAGAGTTTCGTTGATCTTATCATTACGCTAGTTGATCCCGCGGCAGGGATTTAATCCTGCGGGATCACAGATCTGTCGTTGATCCATCTTACGGATCCCACGGCTGGGATCAAATCGGATCTAGCTATTAGGATCTGGAAGATTAGGATAGTAGCATCTTCTCCCTTGATCAATCAGACTGCTGCCATGGATCCTGCAATGTGGATCTTCATCTTGGTATTGCTTGCTCCTGATAAAAAGAATCCAAAGGATTCTTACAGCCAGGCCTGTCCCCCACTACCCTCTCCACCTCAGCATGCTGTTGGGGATTTTCCCTCAATGGCATATCAGCCCTATCGGGCCCCGTGGTCCAGTTAGCTTAAGGGAATTGGGGCTCAGCTGCAACCCGAGCTCTTAAGCCACTCTCAGCCCAAACCAACCCTCTGGAAGCTTCCTTATTCCTTGCTGGGGCTATAATAGCCTCAGTGTTGCTCCATAGGATCTTTCGATCCTCCATTATTGTCGGTCTGAGCTTCCTTGGGCAATCCAAGCTTATGCATTGCTGATAGAGAGATTCTCTTGGTGTTCAGGAACCTAAGAGCCTCTTGGGAAGCTAGCTAGGCCTCTACATTGCCTCTATCGACTAATCTGAGCTCGATGAAGAACCAGTTACCTTTATGTTATGGACCGAGTCATGTAGGCTTAGTTCTCCTTTAATTGCTCTCTGAATGCATTCCCTAACGTAGGCGATTGATTCCAAGATGATTGCAAGTGTTGGGGTGGATCCAATCAACCATATCAATCAGTTGGGTCAACTCCATTTAATTTCTTTGGGTCCGAGTAAGGACCCATTGATCTAACCCACCTTAGAATTTCAAGTCAAGGGGCTTCGATTCGCCTCACCTCCCTGAAAGTGTAAGGATCTAGCCCTGGGCCAATCATGGCCTCTATGGGGAGAATTGTCTCCCCATAGTATCTCCAGCTCAGGAGCTCTCAGCTGAGTAAGATCTGGGTGAACCAGACATCCTCACAGGGGGATTCGAGTCTCAATCAGTGTGTCATGGTTCAAGGATGGATTTGTGATTGACTCAAAGCCATGGTGCACTCTAGGCAGAGAATTTTATCTATTAGGGTTCCCCTAATCGACCTCTGTCGGGAGGGATCGAGGCGGAGATGATGGAACTGTGCGGGTCGGGTCAGCCCGTGACTAGCGCTGTGCGACAGTGCCAGGTTCCCCGGGCCCCGGTCGACCCGCGCAGTTTGTTTGTTGGGCTGAACCCATTTTAATAAACCCGATTAATTGGAATTATTTTCCTTAAGGAAAATAATTCAATTAATCAAATCATAGAGAAATTAAATTGGAAAAATGCAAAATAATTAATTGAATAACTTTGATCTACTATTCTGAACCCTATGATCTTATACATCAAATTGATCAGAAAATTATGAGGAATAAGAATATAAAATAATATTGCACTTTTAATAGTTGGATTTTCTGATTTAGCCTAATTATTACAAAACTTAATTAAGATTGATTAGCATGTATACTTAGCCAAATTATATAATTTAGGTGTTATTGTGTTCTTTATACCTTGTAAAATGCAAGTGCTAGATGAATTAATTTATGATTAATGTATTCTTAATTATGCCATAATCTTGTAAATGCTTGATTAGTAAAAATTAGAATTTCGGATTATCCAAATTTAATAAACTCAGTTTCTGATTGTTCACATGAATAAGTAGAATATAATCAGAAAGTTTTATGAATTTCTAATGGTAGGATTTGTAACTAGGTGCTAATTCATTTGTATTGAATTAAGATTTGAGTAGCACTAATTACCTTATATTTCCTACAAATTTCTATTATTATGTTTTCATAATAGTAGTATAATGTAAAGAACCCATCTTGTATATATTAAACTCTTGTTTTAGCTAAATGGATTTAAGTAGCTAAATAACTTAATTAATCTTAAGAAATTTTAAGATCATGATCAAGCTATTAACACTTGGTCTAAATTTGAGATTTGCCATCAATAACACACCAATAATACATTAATTTGACTTTGATCTATAAACCAATAAATAGTCTTAGTTTGGTAAGGATAGGGGTTAAACCTGACCTTTTAATTAAGACTTGAACCCTTAATCACTTTATCAATTAATTTGATTGAAAGATAATTCAATTAACATGATTCTAATAATGCATATGATTTAGTATGAATCTTAAATCATTGAATTAGAATTACTAATATTAATAAAAAAACTTATGTGATTGAAATATCTGAATCTAAGCTTAAGATCCCTAATTTTTTCTTATATAAGACCCTTAGCATAAGATTGATAATAAATCTATATTGATTTATGGAATAATCTAATCTTAATAATATCCTTAATTTTATCCCATGATTGTAGAATAAAATGTGATCAGATGGATCTAACCATCTGATCTGATCACTTTAATCCATAGGGAACCTTGAATTAGTATAAGTGTTAGAAGGGTTAGATCTTAATGATCTTGCTATAGGAGTGTTTTGTAATGTCTGAAAGTCCTAAATAATGCTAGTATATTTAGGTAGGAAGATCTTTTGCTGAACCTTGAGGTAGGAAATTAATTAATTTTTCCTTAATCTTAAGAGTTGATATTAAATCTTATGGTAGATTTCACCTAAGGCATTAGCTTGAGACTTCTCCCATGTGGTAGTAACCTATATTGAGTGACATATTGGTCACATCTTTGGAACCTTGTGTAGGATTCACCCAATTAGACTAAGGATTCATAGCTTTAATAAATTATTGGTTATTAAATAGAATTGACTGAACTTGGACTATTAGTTGGTCATAATTATGCATACCCATGGTGTTGAGTCACTTCAGTAGTATTCAGGTTTGGACGAGTCACTCCAATGTGGACTTATGACCAGGTGCTTTCCCGAGGAGTAAGATGAATACAGTCCTGCTAGAGTAAATCATCCAAATATAGGAGTGTGAACAAGATCCTTAGTTTGGGAGAAGAATAACTGCAACAGAGTTCTGCCTTCTATCTTGGTGCACCTTGATAAGTACAGTTATAAGTAAACTAAGTTATAAACTCACCTTTTTTGGAAATATACAACCATATGTATACAACCTTTCCAACTAATATTCTTAAGTGAAATTCTTAAGCAAGAGAATCTAATTATTGAAATTATACCTAGTAGTTAGAATCCTTTTAGCAGGATTTTGCACACTGGAGACATTTGATTTATAATCTAATTTTAGAGCATTTATAGATTTTTGGATTTAAGTCATGTAGTTTAGAGGTATGAGCATGAGTATAAGAATAATGTATGAGTATCAGTAATGATTTATGAGTTACAGAATGTCACATACATCAATAGGGGAAATTCAAGATGTTCATGCATCATAGTAAATTGTAATTCCCATTAGGGTGTATGTGGGTATTGGACTGTACTTCTCATAGCCATTTAGTGATATTTCAATCGCATATCAGTGATGCACAATATTGTGGCATATTCAGGTGCATAACTTCAGTGGCATACAACATAGTTTTACAGGCTATTTTACTCAGTTTCAGAGCATACGTTATTTTTATATTACTATTAAATATAAGTAATTAGAACTATTTATATTAATTTTGATGTGTTAGACTTATTGTCTAACACATGGTACTTTTGGGATCTAGCAATTTGCTAGATCCTGAGCAGTATGTTGAGCCAGGTCAGGAGGACTCTCGGGAGATTCATGAGGAGTTCGTGGAGCCTTAGTGAGCCCTCCTTCAGCTTTACTGTTTCTTTCTATTTCTGTTTCAGTTATGTATTTAGACTTTATTTCAGTACTATTTTAGTAAATCATTTGTAAAAATTTCTGGATGTATTTTCTTTTCTTTTCTGAGATGAATGTTTATTTCAGTTTCTATGATGAATGTTTTCTGGATGTATGCTTAGCTTCCGCACTTTATTTATATATTACTTATATTATATATTGTGCTTTGATCAGCATACTAGAAATACTGATATTAGTATGCATGTGTTGGATTCCTCATCTTTTATTCATAATCCAATATATATCTTAGCCTAATACTTAGGATAAGTACTATTCTTATCTTAAGTATTAGCTCTCGACCCTTCTCATGGTTGAGTCAGCATTCTTTAGTGATTTAGTTTTAGCTATTCGGGGAGATGGGTTATGCCTTCTCGAGTAGTGCACTGCTACGCCAACAATTTGAATTATTCTTATTACGCGCGATGATGGAGTGGGGCGCTACACTTAAGCATTAAGGTATTGTACGCTTTGGCCTGAAAGGCCTCACAGTTTATTTAGCTTTTTCAATTGCTTATTATAGTTCAAATTTATTATCAGCATTATATTTGTAGCTTTCAAATAGTATTTAAGATTGTATAGTTTGTTTACTATTTTATGGTTAAAATCCCTTAAATGAAAACAATGCATTTTAATGAGCCTTAAATGTATTTAGATTTATTTTCTAAATGAGATTTTTCTTTTTTTTTGCTGGGGACCTAGTATTGTGAAATTAATAATATCAGGTAAATTTGCTTAGAGGAGCCCATGCTTATGGAGCTACAAAGGTCACAAGAGGAAGATGAGTGTGATGCTACTGAGTAGAAGATGTGGCCTTTTTCCATAGTTTTTTTTCCTGCTTTTATGAGATTAGAGTTTCATATACGACATCTTAAATTCAAACTGTAATAATTAAATAACTCTGGATGTATTTCTTTTCTTTTCTGAGACATATGGTTTACTTACTACTTTTGGATGAATGAATGATATGAATGATGTGGTTTCAGCTTTCACACTCTATTCTTATTGTGTTACCTTATATACATTTTACTACGATCATAGCCAAAGATTCCCACCTAATTGTAATTGGATTAATATGAGAATTAATCTGATGATGGGTGGGGCAGTACAGTTGGTATTAGAGATGTCTTAATTGACATCTAGGGTATCAATTAGTTAGTAATGACCATCCCATCATAATCATATTAGTATTCATTATGATTTGGTTGCAACAGGGTGGGGCATCCCAATTTGTATCAAAGTTGTCTTAATTGATATTTATGGTATCAACTAGTTAGTAATTACCATCCCATCATAATCAACTTTGTATTTGTTATAATCGTGCAGTTACGGGGTGGGATATTATAAATATCATGCTCTCAAGTAATATTTCTCAAGTTGTTTAAATAATTCATTTCATAGCTTTAATAATGATTGTGGACACTAAAAAATTTAATTGGGCAAGCATCTAGGCAAGTCATAAGGACATTATAGATTAAGTGTATAAAAAAACTCATGCCGTTAAAGTCAATAATTAAGTTGATTAGATTATTTTTGTTATGAAAAACAAATGATTCTCTTGATATATATAATGTAACATTCCAAACTCTTAAGCACAAATGTATTGTCTGCTTTGGCCTGAAAGGCCTCACAATTTATTTAACTTCTTCAATTGCTTATTGTAGTTTAAATTTATTATCAGCATTATATCTTTAGCTTTCAAATAGTATTTTAAATTTTATAGTTTGTTTACTATTTTATGGTTAAAATCACTTAAATGAAAATAATGCATCCTTAAATATACTTAGATTTATTTCTTAAATAAGATTAATCTATGTTTGGCTAGGGCCCTAGTATTGTGAAGTTGATAATGTCAGGATCAGTTTGCTTTGAGGAGCCCATGCTTATGGAGCTGCAGAAGTTGCAAGATGAAGATGAGTGTAGTTCTACTTAGTAAAAGATGTGGCCTTCTTCCTTAGCTTTTTTTCCTGCTTTTGAAATATTAGAGTTTCATTTACGGCATCTTAAATTCAAACTGTAATAATTAAATAACTCTGGATGTAATTCCTTTCTTTTCTGAGGCATATGGCTTACTTACTACTCCTGGATGAATGAATAACATGATGATGTGTTTTCAGCTTTCACACTCTGTTCTTATTGTGTTACCATAGGTACATTTTGCTACGATCATAGTCATAGATTCCCACCTAATTGTAATTGGATTAATATGAGAATTAAGCTGATGATAGTTAGGGTGGGGCATTATAGCTAGTATTAAAGATGTCTTAATTGACATCTAGGGTATCAACTAGTTAATAATGACCATCCCATCATAATCATATTAGTATTCATTATAATTTGGTAATAATAGGGTGGGGCATCACAATTAGTATAAGAGGTGTCTTAATTAATATAAAGGGTATCAACTAGTTAGTAATCATCATCCCATCATAATTAGCTTTGTATTTGTTGTAATCCTATGGTTACAAGATGGGATGTTATAAATATCATGCTCTCAAGTAATTTTCTCTAGTTGTTTAAATAATTCATTTCCAAGCTTAAATAATAATTATGAACATTAAAAATTTTAATTGGGCAAGCATCTAAGCAAGAGGACAATATAAATTAAGTGTATACAAAAACTCATGTTGTTAAAGTCAATAATTAAGTTGATTATATTATTTTTGTTATGTAAAATGAATGATTCTCTTGATATATACAATATAATATCCCAAACTCTTTAGCACCAATGTATTATCCGCTTTTGCCTAGAAGACTTCATGATTTTTCTCTCAGAAGATAACTTCCCAATAGATCACCCATCTTGGGAGTGCTCCCACCTGAGCATGCTTAACTTTGGAGTTCTTATCAGGAACTCCACCGTTATCTGAAATGGTATCTTGATATTTAAGAGTTTCACTTATTAATACTTAAGTGGGTCCTTATAGTCTCCCCAACTTAAGTAACTGACATTCTCATCAGTATCCATACACAAATCCAAGAACCATCTATGGGTAGATAAGACTAGAGGTGGCTCTTACAGGCTCAATCATAACCTTGGCTACCTTAACCATCATGGGTTCAAGAAACTGCTCACATGAAGTGGTACTATGCCCTATATAGCACTTATGTATTATCCACTTTGGCCTGAAATGCCTCATAGTTTTACCCTCAGAAGATAACTTTCTAGCATTTCATCCATCCTGAGAGTGCTCCCACCTAAGTATATTTAACTTTGGAATTCTTATCAAAAACTCTACTGTTATCTAGAAAATCACCTCGATATTTAAGAGTTGTACTTATTACTATTTAAGTGGGTCATTACATATAACTTATCAGTTAAAATATAATTTCTATTTGATATTGGATTGCTAGGTCATGAATATTCTATAAGGTTTTTGTAGAAATTTGAAGACAAAATATGAAGGAACACTGACTCAAATTATTCTGTGATAATTTTTACAATGAAAGAAAGCATAAATAAATAGCCTATAGATGTGAGACAATTTTGGAATGGTGCACTATCCCCGGATGGAATTTCTCTTATATAGAAAGTGAATAAAATATCTTACTATAATTACTCCTAAATCAATTATAATGAAGGCTGTATATTACACTAATTTAGTAAATAGTAAATCAATTATAATAAAGACTGTATATTATACTAATTTAGTAAATAATAAATTAATTATAATAAAGGTTGTATATTATACTGATTTATGGAAGTAAATAGTAAATCAATTATAATAAAGGATTGATTTCCAACACTCCCCCTCAGGCCGCATTGTAGATGTTAATCATTCCAAGTTTTTCTGTCAGATCTTCGAAGTTAACTCGAGCAAGTGCTTTTGTGAGAATGTCAGTTGTTTGACAGTTTGTCGGAGTGTAGCTAACTTTGAAAGCTCCTTCTTCAATCTTTTCCTTGATAATGTGTTGATTTATCTCCATGTGCTTAGTTAGATCATGATGAACCTGATTCTTAGCGATACTAATGGCAACTTTATTGTCGCAGTATAACACCATGGGATGCTTCAATGGAACATGTAATTCTTCTAACAGCCTGTTTAACTAGATTCCCTTGCAGATACCTTGTGCCATAACACAAAATTCTGCCTCAGCACTGCTATGGGCTACCACTGAGTGTTTCTTGCTTCTCCATGTAACTAAGTTTCCTCAGAAAAATGAATAATAGCCTGAAGTTGATCTTCGATCAGTCACTGAACCTGCCCAATCTGCATCTAAAAAATCTCAATCTCTTTCTTTGTCATTTTTTGAAAGAAGAGACCCTTTCCCTGTGTCATTTTGAGGTACCTTAATATTCTGGTCACATCGATCATGTGTTTTTCAATTGGATTATTCATGAGACTTACCACACTAACAAAGAAGCAGATGTCTGGCCTTGTATGAGAAAGATAGATGAGTTTCCCTACAAGATGTTGATATCTTCCTATAGAAACTCATGCACTTCCATCACGTTCTTCTAGTTTGATAATTGTATCTGTAGATGTTTCTACCGGCTTGCATCATAGCATTCCTATTTCATTCAATAAGTCTAGAATGTATTTACATTGTGAGACTGCTATTCCTTTCTTTGACCTAGCAATCTCCATTCCAAGAATGTACTTGAGGTTTCCAAGATCCTTGATCTCAAACTCCTTTGTTAGTAATTTTCTTAAGTAAGTCAATTTTCTCTTCATGATTACCTATCCAAATGATGTCATTCACATATACAATGATAAGTGTCAGGTTCCCTTCTGGAAAGTGTTTCACAAATAATGTGTGATCGGTTTGATATTGAACGAATCCGTACCCTTTCACTGTCTTAGTGAACCATTCAAAACAGGCCCTGGGAAATTATTTGAGACCATACAAGGATTTTTGGAGTCTGCAAACCTTGTTGAAATTTGATGTCATCTCAAGTCCAGCAGGAATGTCCATGTAAACTTCTTCCTTTAAGTCACCATTGAGGAAGGCATTTTTCACATCAAGTTGGTGAAGTGACCAATCGAGATTAGTTGCCAAGGATAAAAGTACACGAAAAATATTGAGCTTGGCAACTGGAGAAAAAGTTTCTTGATAGTCAATGCCATAGGATTGGGTGAATCCTTTGTTGAACAACCAAGCCTTATACATGTCCACATTACCATATGCCTTATACTTTACTGTGAAAATCCACTTACACCCAACTATTTCTTACCTCTTGGGAGGTCAGTAATTTCCCATGTACCATTCTTTTCCTGTGCCCAAACTTCCTCATCGACTGCCGCCTTCCACTTAGGATACTTGAAAGCTTCCTGAATATTCTGAGGAAAAAGTATCTCTTTGATGTTAGAAGTGAATGCACGAAAAGTAGGTGATAGCTTATCATAAGAAATAAAATTTTCAATGGGATGCTGAGTGCATAATCTAACTCTTTTCCTCCAAGCTATGGGCATATTAAGAATATTATTTTCTAACTCAGAATCAATAGTACCCTCAGGAGCATTGTTATCTAGAAGTTTGCTTGGATTAGGACCCAGTTCAGCCTCATGGGTTTGTTGAAAAAATTCTCCTTCCTTCATTTCCTCTTGGATGTGCTCCTTATCCCACAAGTCAATAATGGGTTCATGCTGATTAAATGAATTTGGAGGAATGTGATTTTCTATGGTGATGGGTATGGGTTTGGGCTGTTTAAATGAATCTGGAGGAATGTGATTTTCAGTGGTGATGGGTGACTCACTAAATGACTCAAGATCTCAAAAATGATATTCCTGAGCTGAATTCTCCCCTTGAATATTATGTTTGGGATAGTAAGACTAGGTTTCAAAAAAGTGACATCCAATGAATTGTAGAATTTTCTTGTGACTAGAGAGTAACACTTATACCCTTTTTGATTTGAAAAATACCCAAGAAAGATGCATTTGAGTGACCTAGGATCAAGTTTACTTCTATGTTGTTGATTGATATGAACAAAGATAGAGCACCCAAAACTTTTGGGTGGGACGATGGAGATGAGATGAGTAGTCGGAATGGATTTTAGGAGTGTTTGACAAGGTGTTTGGAATTTTAGTATCCTAGTCGGCATCCTATTGATGAGGTAGGATGTAATAACCCAGGTTGTTACTTAGGCCAACTAAGACTAATTAAAGTCTTAATTGGAGTTCTAGTACACTAAATAAGTCATTTAGAACTCATCTTTAAGATCTAGGACAAATCAAGAATCAACTCGATCAAATCTGGATTTCTGGAAAATCCCAAAACCCTAGAAATTGACTTTTTATCTAGACCTCAAATCAAAAATCTAACTTCGCCATTATGTTCACCATCCCCAAATTAGCTAGGGGTGAAGTTTTGGAGGCATTTGGAAGACGTTGGATTTTCGTCGAATATTTTAATATTATTTAAATACCCCGAAAAATCAAATAATTAAATACTCATCGAAACAAAAATCCGAGTGCACCGATGCGTTCCTCACCCCTCAATTAGCTAGGGGTGATTTATTGAAAATTTTAGGAATGCGTTCGATTAGTTAAATTTAATTAAGAAATGTGTGAAAAAGGATTTAAATATTATTATAAATTTCAAATAATTAACGGCGTCACACTAACGTCGTCCATTTCTTTTTAAAATTTTTGTGCATTGTTAGGGTTACCGTTAGTTTGATCGGCTATTTTTCGGCCGTCCGATCGAATCAACCGAACGGCTAATCGCTCGTCTCTTCGATCAAGCGACACCGCTATGCACGTGTCATCTTCCATGCACGTGGCACCGACCGAGGCTGTGTAGGTGTTGGACGCCCCTTTAGAATCATCTTTGAGCGCCTTTAAGACTCTAGACCGAGTAGTTGTTCAGTTTTCGCAAGCCAAGAGTCGAAGGAGATCAGTGGTGCCTCGTGTGTCCTCAAGATCCTCAAACGAGTTATTTAAAGTACCTCCTTTCTCTATTCAATTCATCCCTGAAATGCTCTGTATCGAATTTAAGTATTCATAGCAATTCTTGACAAAACAATTTGTCATTTAATTGATTGAAAATGGAATCGATTCAACTTGGCAATTGCAGATTAGGGTTTCATTAAACAGCCAGAGCAGTACACTAATGGTGTGCTAATCTTATTCATTCTAATTCTTGTTTAATTTGAACTTAATAACTATGTCATACAATTATAAGATTTACAATAAAGTAATTGAATCAATCACTGAATTGGCAATCAACCTTCAGTCGGCTTCAGGAAAATTCGGAGCTCCTACTAAGTAAATTTAGGACATCACCCCCTTCGGCGAGAGAGGAAGCAATCCCAACGTGAGTGATGATGGATCGAAGGTCATTCGTAGAGCTATCAATTGGTGTGCGTTCCAGGCCAAGAAGAGGATCGTGCGTCGAGCCAAGCTTTTCCCTAGGTTGGAAGCCTTCTCCTTCGCACGCGATCCCTCACGGTAGAGACGATGGCGTCCGAGTTTGTCTCGGGTCTGTCGTGACCCGAGCGTGATTTTCCCGGTCCATTTCTTCAGCACCCTACACATGTCCCGCCATGTTAATTATGGGTCCCAGCCGCCAAATGAATTAATCTATTATGTTATAATTAGTTAATGAATTAATTAAAATCATAACTTTATTAATTAAAATTCAAACATATAATCACTTAGATCTTTAAATATACTGCTCCAAAAATATTGAAATTATAAGTCATTTTGATCAGTAGAAAATGAGGAACAATTTGGCACAGTCAAACTTCCATTTAGTTCTGTATATCACTTAATGACTTTTAGAAACCCTAATTAAGCCCTAAATGTCACAAAATTTAAAATAGCCACAACTTTGTGCACACTAATCCAAACCTATTGAATATGGGTCTTAAAGTGATCAGCAAACCCTAAGGAATAATTTGAGATTGTTTATTTTGCTGTTTGGATTAATTTGAGACTAATCACTTTTAGGAGCTAACACTAATTAGGTTAAATAAACTTAAAACTTCAATTGACCATAAGTTAGTCAATTGAACTTCAAACTAGGTGATCATTATATCCATTTTGATTAAAAAAATCTAATTAATAATAATATGCAAAAATATTTAAGATCCAACAATAGATTTCTTAATAAACTCTAATTACTCTAAATTATAATTAGTAAATATTAGCAAATCTAATGATCTAAATTAAACAATTCAAGTTTTAAAGAACTCTTAGAGTAGATTAGGACCTAGTGGTGTAGTTGGTTTAATGATTTGGTGATTAATTTTACTAATTACTCATTAATCACTCTAAACCCTAATTAGGTCATAATTTAGCTAATTATAATCAAAATTGAGCCTACTACTAGTCATTATGATCAGTGGATTTTTTGTGAACTACAACCACTAGTTTTGTCCAATTTGGATACCAATTAGAGAAGTTAAGACTTTTGACCCTTAATTAAGAAACCCTAAATTACCATTTTACCCTTAAGCTTGTATTGGCCCTAACTTGGCCAATACTTATCAGAATTTAGTAACTTTAGATTCTATTGAAACCTTAAATAATAAACAACAATAAACCAAAAAAAAAATAGATTTTATTAAGCCAAATTACCAAAACATCTCTATGAGTCAATTTTATTAATTTGATCTCATGAGGCTTATTAATTACCCAAAATTGGTGTAATTACTGTCTAATCTTATATTAGACAGTAAGAAATACTATGCCATAGAAAATTTTAGATTTGGAACCCTAGATCAAAATTTGATTTTTTAAAACCCTTAAGTGGGGAAAAATGGTCATTTTGCCCAAATTTAGGGTTTAACATTTTTAAGACCCTAGAATCACTTTTTAAATAATATAATCAATAAATAAAATGATTTAGAATAGAAATTATGTGGGTTTAAGTCTTATTTTGATTTTGATTAAAACTTTAATCTTAAATCCTTAAGGAAAATCCTAAATAAATTTTGAGTGTTCCTTCCTTCCTTAATCCTTCTTAGATCTTTCTATAGGTCTTATAACAATAGTTAGGATATGTGTTTGAGAGATACTCTTAGTGATTAAGAGCCTTAATTCCTAAGACTATGAATAGATCTTAGGTTAGAGTTCATCTATTGAGTAAATTGGGTTACTCAATAGGTGGATCCTTGAGTTTACTAGTTTATAGATTTTTCTTAATTTATTTAATGATTATTTGATCTTTAAACTTTAAAACTAAGAATAGAGATCTATCCTAATAAGTTGATTAATCATTAGGATTTGCCTTAACCTAATCAGTGAGATTTGAATTCTAAACCTTAGACCCTTAGTTGTACCCTTATATTGAGTGATTAAACCCCATTATTTGGAGTTTAATCCTTTATCCTTTCATCTTGATTTGGTTAATCAAGATGGGTTGGGATTAATTAAAATATCAAACTAGGATGATGATTTGTTTATTTAAATCAAGTAGTCATCACTTAATTTAGATATAGTTAGGACTTGGCCAGTCCTAATTATGTTCAACCTATAAGACTGTGAGTCTAAGTTACATTTAGACTAAGAATTGATGATTCTGAATCTTATATAATCTAGAGTAGATAGAATGAATAAGTTAGATAACAATAGTTATCACCTATGTCCTAATTGAGTCTCTTGCTTACTTTGACTTTGATGCTTTGCTTACCTTATAATTGAGCTATATACCTTGAACATATATTGTGTACATAGGATATTTTATAAGTATCCCATGTCAACTTTGAGAATTCATAAGTAGCATTTGTTCTTTTTCTTGTATTTTAGTAGAGCGTAGCTTAATTAGTATACCTCTTTATTTCACCCTGTGGGGGTCGGCTTCAGAGTAGGGTCAGACCGATAGTCTATGCCATGCCTAGTTCGTGGGATATGATGGGTTAGACTCTTGCCCCAACTGACTGATTTGTCAGGATTTGATATGGTTATACTAATTTAAGTACACTTATACTTGGTCTTTCTGTATAGCCTATCAGACTAAGTATGTTGATACTATCTGTTCAAAGCTTCCGTCTTAGCCCATCAGGCTAAGTAAGGCTATGTTTGCTTACAGTTCGAGTGGCTCAAGTAGCCAAGATAGCTTTCAGTGTTGGATTTACTGTTTTACTTTACTTTTTTTCTGCATTTCAGCACTACTTTTACTTACAGTCCTTTCTAGCTTTGCTTACTTGTAAGATGTTAGTCCTACTTATTGTTTTCAGTTGCATAGGATGCTAGTTTTGTTTTTAGTTTTATAATATTTTATATGTTCATTTACTTTTATATCAATTAGCATAATTCTTTAATGATTATAAGCATGTCTAGGAGGTATTTTCTTTATATTCATTATTTTTAGTCTTTCTTTTACTTACCTGACCTTGTTGCAGTTACTTTGGAGGAGGTATATGCTTACTTCCTAGTTGTTTATAGCTTTACCTTATTTCTTTCTTATGCATTCTTGCTCCTATTATGCTTTTGTACTTAATGGTTTATGGTGATATTTAGTGAACTTAATAAAGTGATTACCCTAAAATGTACTTAGACAATTGTCTAACTAGATTTTTCTTTTATTGGCTGGGGCCCTATCATTGTGAAGCCGATAATGGTAGATTTCGAGCTTTTTGAGGTGGTAGAGACTTCTGAAAATCAGGTTCAGGAGGAGGTTCAGGCTATTGAAGATCATTAGTTTCTTTTCTGCAATATGAGGATGAGTGTTTTATTTCAGTTCTTTAAAATATTTAAATATTGTAATAATTCAAGTTAATCCTTACTTTCAGCACTTTACTTATTCTGAATTGTTGTATTTATATATAATGGATGGATGTTGTATATATGCTTCTGCGCTCTGCTGTTCTTGAATTTACATTTAGTGATGATTCCTTTGAGTAAATGGCAAAGCCTTTGATTATAATGGGTAGTATTATCCACTAACCTGTTCGTAAGCAAGGGCCATGTCATTTGGTGACCGCCACGCCAAAATCATGTTAACTTAAGAGTTAACAGGACCACGACGAGGAGTGGGGCGCCACATAGGCTGCCATAAGAATAGCTTCCCCCCAGAATAATTTTGAAACATTTGTGGAGAACATTAGTGATCTAGCCACCTCTAACAAATGCCTATTTTTCCTGTCAACGATTCCATTTTATTGTGGGGTATCAACACATGAACTTAAGTGAACTATCCCTTCTCCTGCTAGAAATTCTCCTAGAATGGAGTTGAAATAATCCTTAACATTATCAGACTTTAGAATTTGTATTTTTGACTAGAGTTGAGTCTGAATCATATTCTTAAAATTTTTGAAAATTTGACTCATTTCAGATTTTACTTTCATAAAGAATACCCAAGTTAATCTAGCGTGATCATCTATGAATGAGACAAACCACATAGTACCAGTTACATTTTTTATTCTTAAAGGACCCCAAATATCACTATGAATCATTGAGAATGGACTAGACTCTTTATAGGGTTGAATGGGAAAATGAGACCGGACTTGTTTTGATAATTGATAGATTTCACACTCAAAGGTTTTTGGATTTTTATTAAATAATGAAGGAAATAATGCTTGAGATACATAACATTGGGATGACCTAAGCGATAATGCCACAATATTATTGAACTATCGTTATTTTGATATGAAACCGAAAAAGAATTATTACCAACTACCATTTGAGGTTATTCTTGTGGATCGTGGTGCTCCTTAAGGATGTAGAGTCCAGAGCATTCCTCGGCATTGTCAATCATCTTCCCCAAATCTAAATCCTGAAATTCACAGAGAGTGGAGGAAAAATTAGTAATACACCTCTTTTTCTTAGTGAGTTTACTAGTTGATAATAGATTGTAGTCTAAGTTGAGAACAAGGAGAACATAGTTGAGAGTAAGATCCTTTGATAACACAACTGAACTTGTACCGGCAACCTTTGATAGTGAGCCATCTGCTATTCGGACTGGTAAATTATTTTGGCATGAGCTATATATATCAAAAATTGTCTCATCTCCAGTCATATGATCAGATTCTCCTGAGTCCACGATCCAAGGTTTTTTATATTTCTTACCAACAGTGAAGGCACTCAAAAAATTACCTTTGTGAGCCAAGGTTTTGGAACCAAAGACTTAGTTGGAAGAAGAGCCAGTTTGTGACTGAACTGATAGAAGAGGAGACAGTAATTTCTGAAACATCTCCATTTGCTCCTTATTAAAAGAGCTAGTTTTATGTTGTGAAAATTGTTCATTGGTAGCCACATGATTTCCTCATTCTTTTTTCTCAAGTGGTTGACGTGGCTTCCAATCTACTGGCTTTCCATGAATATTCCAGCAAGTTTCTTTTGAGTGTCCCGACTTTCTGCAATATCACACCAAGGTCTACCTCCTTTAATTTTTGATGGTTGACAAAAAAAGCAAATTGAGTCTTAAGAGTCGAGCTTTCTTCCATATTCAGTTGCTAATGGGATCCCATCATGAGATTTTTTCGACTTTCTTTGTGACGGACTTCACAGAATGCTTCTCTAAGGCTAGGTAGATGTTTTACTCCCATGATTCTTCCTCTGATTTCATCAAGAGTTTTGTTCAAGCCTAACAAAAACTTAAACACACATTTCCCTTCGACAATCTTCTTATACAACAAACCATCAGTAACACAATTCCAGTTATGAACCTCAAACGTATCAAGTTGACGCCATAAACGAGTAAGAGTATTTAAATATTCAGTTACCGCAAGGTTTCCTTGATGCAAATCATGGATGATGCCTTCAATCTGGATGATTTCAGATGTGTTTTCTTTGTCTGAGAAAGTTTCTTTTGCCATGTCCCAGATTTCTTTGGCAATATCAAATGACATAAAATTTTTTCCAATGTCAGTGGTCATAGAGTTGACTAGCCAGGACATGACCATAATATTTTCTGTTATCCATTTTTTGTAGGTTGATGCTGTGGTTTCTGGTGCCGCCGAAGCTCTGATGATGTAGTCATCTTTCTCCTTTCCCCGTATAAACATTAATATGGATTGAGACCATTGCAAATAATTTTGCCCATTCAGTTTATGGGCTATGATTGGAAAAAGATGAGAGGTTTCCATCTGCTCTGATACCATGTAGAAATTTAAAGACAAAATATTAAGGAACATGGACTCAAATTATTCTGTGATAACTTTTACAATGAAAGAAAGCATAAATAAATAGCTTACAGAAGTGATACAATTTTGGAATGGTGCACTATCCCCGAATAGAATTTCCCTTATATGGAAAGTGAATAAAATACATTGCTATAATTACTCCTAAATCAATTATAATAAAGGTTGTATATTATACTAATTTAGTAAATAGTAAATCAATTATAATAAAGGCTCTATATTATACTAATTTAGTAAATAGTAAATCAATTATAATAAAGGCTCTATATTATATTAATTTAGTAAATTGTAAATCAATTATAATAAAACTAATTTTCAAGAGTTTATTCCGTATTATTATTCTTCATTTATTTTCATGCAAGAATTGTCTCAGGTTTTGAGTAATTAGAGGGTAACTCAAACCAATATGTAATTGATGTAATATTATTGAGAAATCAACATCTCGCACATCTTGATTTATAGAATATAAATAGTACAAACATTTTATAAGTTATACGATTATTTAAGAAGTTTCCTTGCCTTATGTTATCAATGACAAAATGCCTTTCTTTTTTTTCTTATGGGTGATATTGGACTAGTTATATTCCCTCATCAACTATAACCAATATAATTGTCTTCTGATAAAAAAAATTTCGTGACAGGGTTTCCTCATCATCAACACATAATTTTAAGGAAGGCCAAAATATATCCTCAAACAATCACCCTTCTCCCATTAACTATTATGAGTTAGTTGGAAATAAAAGTTAAAGGTCAATAAGAATCATAAACAAAAAATCTTCTTATGATTTATGGATGGAATTCAAATGATAGTAAATTCTAGCTCATTCTCTTCATTATTTTACCCCATCATATCACCTTTAAAAGAATTTCCCCTCAACTAGTGCACAATATTTTGTACTTAATTTAATAAAATATTGAGTCCTTAGAATAAGGTTTTAAATAAATAACCTAATTCTATTTACAATACTTTTATGGTACTGTGCAGTTGATTGGTGAATATGTGCAATTCTACATCACATATAGTAATGTTTACCCAAATGTATAAGTTAAATAGTAAGATGTTGTTGTATTAATTTTTCATTTTTGGTCCTTCTTAGTTCATTTTTAAGTTAATATACTCTCTTTAATTCTGCCTACAACCGAATAAGCACATTTCATTTCAATTTTTTATAATGAAGAAGTCTTACTTTAGGTTTTTTTCGATGAACATTCTCAATTCATATTAAATAAGATGTGGAAGAAAGAGCTAAATGATGTTGTCTTTATGAAAATTTGATCTTCATCATCATCATTCACTTGGTTCACGAGTTTCTCATCTTAAGCTTTAGGAGAAATAATTTTGTTTAATTTTATTTTTTTGATGCTGTATTCTCCCCTTTGACTCATACTCTTTTAATTAGTTATGAATAAATCAAACAAGATATCAATTGGTTGGTGCTAAAGCTTATTAATATATGCATGGATTATATAAAATTATTAAGACTGCTTGGAACATTTTGGAAAATTTAGTTAACTTTCTCCATATTCGTATATTTGTTCATAAATTGTAGTTTGGAAATTACTTTTTTGTTGATCTTGTATACATTCTAAAAATGATTTCTTCCAATTTAATTATGATGAAATCATTTTATTTTACTATCATATGAAAACTTTCACTGCTCTTACCTTAAACAGACTAATTGTTCTATATTTCTTTTCTATTTTCTTTCATTGAAATTCTTATATAATACTTAAAAATATATTGTATAAGTTTTAGCATCAACAATTCATTTGGATATACTATCATTATCCCACTATAATGTTGATTTTGTAACCTTAGTAGTAAATTATTCATTTTACTTTTTCTATTTTTAATCAAAAGAATGTAAGATCTCTCATATTGAGTCATCTTGTTACCAAAGTATCATTGAGATCCATCTAGAGATATTGAGATACATCTTATAGGTCTTGCCCACAATAATAAATGAAATAGAATTTTAAAACATATTAGATAAATTAATTTAATTTCTCATTGATTTAGAAAAAAAGAGACTTATTTTTTCTTAAAATAATATTTTAAAATAAGAAAAAGAATCAAACTTTCATGATATTTACTAGTAAAATTACTAAAGTAAAAAATAATTTATTATAAAAATTATAAAATTGCTAAAAAATAAAAATTTTTACTAAAATTTAAAATTTAAGAAAAATTGCTTAAACATTTATTTTTTTAATTATCCTATATGCTTATTACTTTTTTTATACAACAAATTTTGCATGTCCTTGAGTTTAGCTATTATGTATTACACAAATAAACATAAGAAAAAACATGCTAAACCTTTCATGATTTTGATTAATTTTAAGAACTAAACATTGTGATTTTTGACTGGTCGGATGGTTCGTTTAGTGATGTGCTCCATCTACTTTAACTGAGCCGAATATGGGCTTGGCTCAATCCAATCCATCTAGAACCTAACATGATATGCATGTGCTACGCATAGTATATGAGATGAATACATATAAACTATAAGTATCATATGATGCTTTATTTGTTTACATGTGCTAATTCGAACATACCATAGCTAAACTATAAAGTATAGAAATTTAATTGAATGATGAAGATTTGGATTTGATTCAGATTTGGAGAGATGAAGTTGGAAGAAGAAACAAGGTTTATAAAATTTTCGAATATAATTTCAGCAAATACAGCAATGCATGGCATATATACAAAAGTGAATTATATAATATGTTTTGGAAGAGTCTGCAGCATCATGTGATCGACTTTGACTTTATCATATAGAAAAACACTAAGCCTGACATGACCATTCCCTGTATTTTATATTTATTCTTCGTTGTTTGATCCTCTGCTAATATTGTTTATTACTGAAAAAACAAACATTCGTAGACATAATAAGAAGCAAATTGAGCTGAGGCTGTCTTCATAATCGTACCTATGGTGAAGATCGCAGCACTTAGTTCCAGGAGGAAGAATAAAGCATCCAAAACTAAGCCGTTGAAAATGAAGGCATTTATGCAGCCATGAGAAAAATAATATATATATTCAACAAGGCTAAGATGACTGCTGAATATGAAGGCAAGGCAATGTCTGCTTGAAAGCATGCGCCTTAGCATGACAAGCTCGTGAACTTTGTTCCCATCACGCAGAAAGACTTGGATAAAAATTTATATATATATATATATATATATATATATATATATATATATATATATATATAAAAGAATGAAATTCACATAATATGTGGGATGACAACACACAAAAAGAAAAAAAAACACAAAAGATGGTATCGTGAAAGAGCACAATTTGCGGATGTGACAATACACATAAAAAAGGAAAAACAAAATAAAACAATAGTATCAAACTCGTGCAATATGTGGAGGCACAAATAAATTGAAAGAGAGAATACTATTGCATGATAATCATAAAAAAAAAACTTAGATATTAAACGAAAAAGAAGAATTTTTACTCAAATAAGAGTATAATCTATAATATTACTGAAATAACATTCAAATCTCCAATATTAACCAAATATATCAATATACGCTAATTTCTTATTCTTTGCTTCACTCTTATGAAAAAAAATAAAAATAAGAATCATTTTTGTATCACTTGAATTTTTCATTCATTGTATTCTCACGATTCTAAAGAGCTTAACTAAGATTTGGATTTCGTTAGTTCTTGTCCATTTCAAAAAGGACACATACAGTTAAATAATAATTAAATAAGAATTTGTAAATAAAATAAAATATACTACTATCATCTAACATTATTTTATTTACAAACGGACTTATCAACTTGCTCTTCTCCTCAAGCATGTTTCTTTTTTTTCCTTTAAGAAGTCTGTTAACATGCAACCCTACGAGCAAGCCGAAGAAAAAGAAGAGAATTACACCAAGCTGCGCCTTTGAATGCAAAAGAGAAACTGCTCAATTGAGGAATCTCTGTAAGAAAATCAGAAAATGAATCATAAATCTATTGACGAGATATATGGACAATCAAGATATTCTTTAATCTCATCTTAATTTCCATTATTTGAAGCCAAGTTGCTTCCTTTTTAGCATTTGAATTTTACAATAAAATCGTTATTCTGTCAGGGCCCTTGTTAACATATTTATAAAGATACTTGATAACTTTAGATATTGCTACAATTTCCACATTTATATAAGCTTCATATCTTAACAAAAGATCTCGATTATACGAAACTACCCAACGATTATCAACTTTACGTCCATTTCTTAAGGCTGTTATCCCATTATCCTTTTGTGTGTATGTAACAAAACCATTTTAATCATATGTTGTTGATGACACAAATTTTTTAAAATACCACTTGTTACCATCCACACTGCATGGAGAGTTAGAGTATATAAAACAGGAACCGTGAATCATATAAGTAAGAACTAACTCGTGTAATATGATTCTGATGTTTTGTCTAGCAACTCAGCCATAATTAAAGAAAAATTCTCTTATGTTGTCTTACATTTATACTTTTTGCAATAGTTATCAAAAGATATATATGTAGGAGGCCATATTTTTAGAATTCTATAACATACAAATATGTATAAAAAATAAATTCATATTAAATATTAATTAAATTTAAATGCAAATCATTATATATTTGAGAATTAAAATTATTAGGTACCAATAATAACTTTTTCAAATATTTATTGCACATCTTTCATGAATTGCTTATTTTTAATATTAAATATTCTATCTACAATATCAAGTAGATCCTCAACCTTTTGGCCAATAATTTGAACAAAAGCATCTTGAATTTCACTCCAATTAGGATGCAAGTGAAAATAATGAAATGATCTGGAGGGCCCATATACTGAAAAATAACTATTACATCTTGATAATTTTGAAACATATGACGTTGGCTACCATAAAATAAAGAAGGGAGAACAAATATCCTTCTAATATTTGCTGCATCATTTTCACCATAATTAATTGTATCTTTTAGACCTTGGTATAATTCAGTACAAAATTTGGCTTATTTTTTTTTATGAATCACAATCTATTTTCTTGTATTGCTGCAAATAAGTATACGATATGTTGTTGGAATAAACGACCTGCAGAGAGTAAATTATTTCCATATTCTCATTAAAATTAAATATGAAAATAATAAAATTCTCTTATCGTCACACACTTTGCTTGATATATAGTTCCTATCAACGAATTATATTTGAGGTTTGTTGTCCATCCATTTTCACCGTAAGGAAATAACAATGGATATTGAAGAGGCATATAGCATGATTTTGTTTCATAAATACTTTGCAAATGATCACATATATAATATAAAATTATATCACAACACTTGCTTTTATGAGAATCATCTCCAATCAATAATGCTGCAACCTTATTAGATGTTGGTCTAATATACAGTCTTCCTTTTTTTGAATGAATATTTTTTATTTTTAGGTCAACAATTTCATAATTTTTTTAAGAAATCACGTGCACCTAAAAATACTAATGTACAGGTTAATCTCATCAAGTATGCTCTTAATCACCTCAATTATATCTCTATTTAACTGTCATATTACCTTGAAAGCATTGTAATCTATTCTCGTTCTCATGATTCGTATCATATATGTACATCTGAGCAAATTGAGGTCTTACTCCATCATTCGAAAGGAGTGAGCCTATCCTATGATAATTTGAACCATTGATATGAAAATAAAATGGACCACGCCCATTAGGGACAGTATGTTCAATTTTACTACCCATATATGTGGAAGCAAACATTAAATTATAAATACTTATGTTATCTCTGAACTTGGAATACGACGTATCAAACTCACCAAGCAACAGTCTATCAAGAACAATTGGGCATGGTGGTGATGATGACATGCAAGCAATCCTTCACAACAACATAATTTGAATGTGATTAAATATATATCAATTGTTTTTTTCTTTGCACCACATCTCAGCACTACAATATCGACACTGCACTCTTGACTCTTTAATTTTAAAAATTTTATAAAAAATTGTTGCACATTTTGTACAAAAATACATTGCATATAAAAAAGATAATTAAAATGAATAAAATCAATATATGTAATAATTAATTATGGAATGCAAAATTAGGCAGGTATTTATTTTAACTACATTTCCCAACTTCAATAATACTAAGAGTTACATTTCATCTGACATTTCCAAATGCAAAATTAGATACGCATTGTTGACGACTACATTCTCTAATTTCTAAAACTCGTGCGAATGCAGCTTCTAATAATAGTGTATCGTAAGCCTGTGCAAAACATGTATTTAGGACTACATCTCTTATAACTGTTTTACCTTTACATGTTACACAATTAATATTAGAGCAATAAACAGAAATTATATTAGGAGTTGAATAACGAACTTTATTGGTATCACACTGAACGACATGTTTCATGGAGACTGACTTGAATTTTTTTAGATCATAAATTAATGACCTATCTATCATTGTTGGTTTTTTTTTTTTACTGCATTATAAAATATCTAATCAAGTGCGAGAACGTTTGTATATTCTTTCTAATATATCTAATCGGCTGCAGTTTATTCTTCCTTCTATGAAGTAGTGATTTTCTTTTAATACGTGCTATCAAATGAAATATATTGTAAGCTTTAAAATATTTATGTGATTCTGCGCTTATTATGCCTTTGAATAAAAACTTATTCAAGCAAAATAAATATATTCAAGCAATGTAGCAAATAATTATAATAAAGATTAAAGTTAAAATAATGCATAAAATAACATATAAAAAAGAAAAAATATGGCACTTTAATCACATAGAGACTGAATTGTCTGCATGATATTGAATTGAGAAAAAAAGTTTTGAGAAATATCTATGTTTTGAGAAAAGCTTTAAATAATATATTCGGACATCAAACAACAATTAATATATACAATTACGGATAAGCAATTGCTTCTCAAGAAAGTGATTTGGAAGTGAATTTTTGGAAATCTTAAGACAGCTCAATGCAAAAAATTATGTTCACAACTCAATTTTTTTAATAAAGATGTATGTGTTTCACCAATCTAAGTGAACAATAAAGTAGAATAATAAAGATAAGGATAAATTGAATGAATCTGTTTAAACAAAATTGAATGAATCTGTTTAAGCAAAATGTATTTAATTGAACTCACAACTTATGTAGTTAGTAAGCATGCAAAGATCATAAAAAAATTTTGTTAAAAATTTTTGTTAAGAATAGTTAAGATTTTCTAATTAGTTTAAGCCAAAATTAAATTATTGGGCAGAATAAAAGAAAATAATTCTACCCTATCGTTAAGATTGGAAGCGAAGGGCATAATCGTTGGAAAAGAAATTCAAAAATCACTTCGGAGGTCTTCTCGGATTCTCGTTCGTTGGGGCTTTAAATCGGAGGAATTCGGAGGGCGGCAGATGCGGCGGTTTCTCCATCCCCTTGAACTTCTTTCAAAAATTAGATCGATTATCTAAAGCACTTCAAAAGTTAGATCGATCGTTCTATCTTCCTTTTTACTAAATGACGAAAGTCTAAGAGACTTTTTTTTTTATTATTAAAAAAAATGAGAAAAAATGAGAAGTATAATTCAAAAAATTGAGATCTATTAGTATATATTATATATTATATATATATATATATGCATATTGGTGAGAGAAGTAGAGAGTGCATGTGAGACTTCCATTTCAAAACGATGAGATTAAGTGAGGAGAAATAAGAAAAAAAAAAGTAAAAAGGATTTTGAAGAGACTGATTCCTAGAAAGTAAAAAAAGTAAAAGACGTTTAGCAGCTCGCTGATGAGGACGAGGAGAGCGAGTGGAGTGAAATGATGGAGAAGGTGATGTCGGCTCCGCCTTCTCCCGTGAACGATGCAACCAAGCCTCGCCCTCTTTTCCTTCCTCCTCCTCCGGCTCTTCGTCCGTCGACGTGCCGGCGTCCACATCCCCGTCAAGGCAGCTGCTTCTGAACAGCACCCCACATTCAGTTGCTTCTCAGTCTCTCCCCAGGGTCTTTTTTTTCCTGAACTAAAGCAATAAGAAGAATTAATAGCTTTTTTTTTATGATTTTGATCAGCTGACCCGTAATTTGCGTTTCTGAGCTCAAGTTTGTTTTTTGTTTTTCTCTCATGCTTTCTTTGAATTCTTTTATTTTTTGCTATTAATTTAAACTTGCAAAATGCGTTATTTCAATTTTGAAGGATGAAACTTGCTTATATTTGTGTGCCTTTATGGTTCTTTGTGAAAATATTGGTTGATACGTTGGAATGTGAATCGTGTCAATTGTTATAGTTCATCATTAAGTTTTAGATTACACCAATTGAAGCCTTTCAATCCCCACAATGAACTTTCGGCTATGGTTGACACAGTCCGAGCAAGGTGAATTGGAGTATAGGACGCAGTATAGACGAAATAGAAAGCAGAAAGAATTTTTTTTTTCTACATTTCAGGGTACAACAAATATATATATATTACCTCCATTAATTCTTGTTCTCAAAATTTGGAAGAAAATTTTTATCATTAATTTGAGGGCTTCACATCAACAAAGTGAGTCTATCTCTATTCTCTTCTTAAATTTATTACAAAATGAGTTTATTTTGTCTCATAAAACACAATCTAATATTGCCTCTTAACTACACAAAAATATATTATTAGACAAATTTGTCTATAGATATTAATTAATTAAAACTCATGAGTATATACAAGCATGAACCCCGCACAATGTGCGGAGGCGGCGACAACACATCGACCGAAATAATGAAAAAATAACAAAAGTTCGTAGCATAAAACTCACACAATATGCGAATGTTCTAATCTGTGCCAAAAAATTTAAAGATCACAAATCGCAACGAATGAAAAATATTCCAATTTTGTATACTCCTTAGATATGCATGTAAATGAGAGAATATAGGAGAGAGAGTTAACCACATGCGATTGTTTCTAAATCGCAGCCATATAAAAGTTTATTTTTTTCTTAATTTAAGAAAAAATTGAAGATACCTAATTTTTCTCTTAAAATTAAGTGCAAGCTTGACTTGGAAGGGACAAAAGTGAGAGAGATGGCTTGGAAGAGACAATTTATTTCATTAATGATAATTAATCACTAAATTTTATTTTTAAATATTCATCAACATAATATTTCTTAAGTCGAAATATTATGACTGTTATTTTCTGTAAATATCTATTATCTTTGAGTAGAAGTCAAACTTTTAATAGATAATTAGTTAATTGAATTTTTTTAAAATACAAAAATATTTTAATAAATTATTTTAATAAATTATTTTAATAATAAATTATTTAATTTAAAATAGATTACTTTAAATAATTTAAAATATTTAATTTTTAAAATAATAATAATTGATTAATAAGTCTAAGAATTTGATTATAACATCTATTTAATTATTTATTTATCAATAAATATATTTCTTACTAAATGGTATTATTTTTATCTTTAATTTCTATTAATCTTAATTATTATCAAATTATTTCATAAAAATCAAAAATTATGGTCACATTGCATAATCTGTAAAAAATTTAAGCAATATACATATATATATATAAGTATATATATGTATATGGGAGAGATTTCGGCGATATGAGGCTTTGGAGGAAAGCTTTGCCTCTATTTAAGAAGAGAGATGAAAAGACAAAAAAGAATTTTATTTATCCATAAGAAAATAAATCGAAATTAGAGAAAAAAAAATTGAATAAGAAAGTTTTATCACAAACTTCTCTAATTTCTCTCATATCTATATAAAAATTCATATTTTTTCAATATTCAGAAGTGAGCTTTATATTTTTTATAAATAAGAAAATACAAAATTTGAGACAATTTTATTTATATTTTTTAAGTTTGTATAAATTCTTTCAATTTCTCTTTCACATATAGATATATTTACTTATATAGATTATATAGATGTGTTTATCCAATTTTGAGAGTTGTTTACAATATTTAAAATAAAAAAGTTGTTTGCAATTTTTGAAAAAAAATTCTCGTACATTGCCGTAATTTTTTTTTTGAAAGTTTGTGAGGGCCTAAGCACGTATATTTCGAAGAAACGAAGTAATACAAAATGAGTTCATGTCAAACTGACATAAAAAGCAAAATAAAATATAACAACAATAAAAATCAGAAATTTAAAAAAATAATAAGACTCTAGATTCAGCAACTGTGAGGTCCACAAAAGACCAAAAATTTACTGAGGCATCAATCCTAAAGACCAGTGTAGTAGCAGTGTAGTATCAAGGCTATAAGGAAGCCGCCAAACCGGCAAATGGGGTCTAAAATTACCTCATAATCCATCATTGCCTTAAAAAGCCAGAAATAACATAAAGAAATCATCAGCCGAAAAACCCTCCATATAAAAGCCAACTATCATGCACAAAAACAGAGCATGATTAAAAGACGTCGCATCGCGCCCCCACACGAGGAACAAAAAAATAATTGCAGGGCCAATACCAAAGAACCGAAGAACCAAAGCTAAGCCTAAAACCGCAAAATATCACAGATTAAAGACAAAACCCGCTATGCCAATGAAGCAGACCAGGAGTCAAAATAAGATTAAGCTTCCATAAGATCCAGTTTCCAAGCCGTAATCAAATCTAATGAACGCCAACTGCTAGTAATGGTAATGATCTTAGTTTTTATGTTTGATAAAATAAAATGGGGACTGGAGCTAGTCATATTAAATATTCGAGCATTCTTTCCTTCCAGATTCCGTCAATAATCTAGCCTATAGCAGTAATATAAGCACGCTTATGTCATTTATCAAAATCCTGAATGTCGCACATAATTTGGAGCAGGGAGGGGGGAAAAAGGTAATTAATTCCCCTATTGAGAGACTTTTTAAGCAAGTAAAAAGAAATCTCACAGTTGAAAAAAATGTGAGAATGAGACTTCTCATTGCAAAGATAAAGTGGACAATAGGAAGAACAAGGAATTCCCCTATGAATAAGGATATCCTCACTTTAAGGTGAATAAAGTACCAACCCATGACTCATCCTGCAAATCAGAAAAAATTAAGGCGTATGCATCTTTGAAGGTTAACACAGTTCTATTTTGAAAATAGCAAGTAATACAGTTAGAATCTATAGAAATATGTGGAGCAAGAATGCTGAAATATTTGGACAGTTTCCTCCAGAAGGGAGAAACCATTCTATTGGAAGTCACGGGAGGATCAAACAGGTTTAAATGGTTACTTTTCCACCAGAGAGACAATAGAGAAGTGTTACAAAGAATATACCAACAGATTGATAGTTTGCTACTTATAAGTAATTTTGAAGGGCAAATAATACCAATACTGTCTTTGCCCTTAGGAATCATAATTTTTCCCCAAGCTATAGTATGCATTTTGTTCTCTAATGAGCCATGGTTCAGGAACTTCACAGCAAGACGCTTAATAGTTTTGATAACATTCATTGGAATGTGGACTGACTTAAACCACTGAAGGAGAAGAGGCCAAACCATAAATTTAAGCAATTGCAAATGACCTGCATAAGAAAGTGACTTTTGGGCCCAACTAGATATCCAAAGATGAAGTTTAAAAAGCAGCGGAGAGAAGTGTTCATATTGCTCGAATTTCATATTTATTATATATATATATATATACAAGCATGAAAACTCTGCAATGCACAGAAAAAATTTTAAAAATTGAAAATAATTTTTTATTTAAATATTACAAATAACTCTTAAAATTGGATGAGCACAATTTATATATACTTCTATATAGTCTATATAAGTTTGTAGAAACTTAAAAAATATAAATAAAATTTCTTAAACTTTTGTATTTTTTATTTAAGAAAAATATAATCTCATTGCTGAATTCTAAAAATACACGAGTTTACGGTAATAAATAAGAGAGAAATTAGAAAATTTTGTGGTAAAACTTTCTTATCCCGTTTTCTTTTTTCTCTAATTTTCATTTATTTTTTTATGGATAAATAAAACTCTTTTTTGACTTTTTATTTTTCTGCTTAAATAGAGGCAAAGCATTCCTCCAAAGCCTTCTCTCATCGCACATATGTATATATATATATATATATATATATATATATATATGTATGTTGATTAAATTTTTCATACATATTATTCAATATGATCATAATTTTCAATTTTTTTGAAATATTATAAAATAATTTGATAATAATTAAGATTAATCGAAATTAAAGATAAAAAATAATATCATTTAGTAAGATATATATTTGCATATAAATAAATAATTAAATAAGTGTTATACTAAAATTCTTATAATTATTAATCAATTTTGTTATTTATTAAATTTAATTTTAAAATTGTAATTTTTTTTAAATTAAATTATTATTATTAAAATAATTTATGAGAATATTTTCTTAAAAAATTTAATAAATAAACTCAAATATAAGAAATATCTATAAATAAAAAAAGATATCTCTCTCCTCATAAGATTTCACAATTTCCAAATGGCTCTCTCGCACACTCTTCATATTCTCTCTCATATATCAATATATATATAGTATATATAGATATATATATATATATATATATATATATATGAGTATTGCTACATGGCGCTCAAATATCTCCCAAAATGTATTGATGACTAGGATTCAGGGAGTTAAGTGAAATAAATTTTTTTTATTAAATTCACTTTTATTTGTGGGGCCCATAAAAATATATTCTTAAATCTTAAATCCTAGTCATCCATACTTTTTAAAAAATATTTGAGAGCTAAGTAATATTTTTCTATATATATATATATATATATATATGTGTTGTTCTAAAAAACAACCTCTCATTCACTCAATAGTTCTCTCTTTTATATGAATATATATCTATATATCCATTAGATTATATATATATATATATATATATATATATATATATATATATATAATAAAGGAAATGGGAAAGGCCAAAATGTTTATATATAAAAATAATACTTTTAATCATGAATATTATTTTTTATTTATATTTTGTTATAAATATGGTATTTTTTTAAATATTAAAGTTACTCAAGAAAAAAAAAAAGCAAATAGCAAAAAAAATAATTTAGACATAACTTTTTCTCACTCCTCACAAAATGGAAGGATTTATAAATAAGAGTATTGCTATAATTACACATTAATATATATCAAAATATATAGATGATGTGTCAATCCAATGTGTAAGTAGATTATTAGTTGAATGCACTTTTTGATAAGATCTATATTCAAATATTACAAAAAAAGAAAATTTTTAATTAGTTCTGAATACTTTTTAATGTATATTATTATGTAATCATAACATTTTTAAGAGCAGCATTCAGTCATTCTCTCACCTAGGCCCACTAAAGAAGAAAGAACTCTTCGCATGCACTCCTTCTCACATACATGCACAGTAATTAACTTTAAATAAACAATATTTAATAAAAATATGGAGACTCAAGTTGCAACATAACTCCTAAATCCCAGCAAGCAAACTCCTAAATATATATTTATGAAAACTTTTATAATATATTTGTTTTAATTTTAAGATTTATAGCTTTTATAAAATTAAAAACAGTTTATTTTTGGATTCTAAAATAAAAATATTATTTTCAACGCATTATCCAAATTTGAAATTTTTTCATGTGACAAAAAAAATTAAAATATTTATGAAAATAAATAAATGGGAGAAGTCATATCTTTTGATTTGTGCTATGGTTATTACTTTTTTTCATTTCTTTAGTTTTTTTAATAAATTTAATTTTTTTTGTATTTTGCAAATTAATTTTGTAATTATAACAAAATTCTAATTTTTAATGGTTTATTCATAGGGTTTTGGAAATGAGCTATTCATTTTCGATAACTGTGTAATTGGTGTTCTTTTGTCGTTTAATTTTCTTTTAATTCACTCTAAAATAATAGATGTCCTAGCCTAGAATCAGCTCACATAGGTGATTTTTATCGAACCAAAATATTATGCGGGATTGAAATTTTTTCTTGCAGGCACAATTTCAATGAATTTATTCAATTTGGAACTTAAAAATGGAAAGGGCTTAGGGAGCAAACAAGCCGCGGCTTGCGTCCATCCAGCGCGTGCGGCCTTAGGGAGCTTGGCAAAGCTCCCTTAAGTCCTCCAGCTGCGGTTGCACTATTCCCTTACGAGCTGAGGACCCGTGTTCAACCCTAAGACCGAGGATTGACCCCCTCCCGCTTCTTGCCGACGGATTACAGGTACCCGTTTCTCATAAAAACCCTCTTTCGATTAGTTGACCTAACAATGCATGCACCTGTGGTCCGAATATTACAAATTATTGATGTTAATATCGATCGATTGAGCGAAATTAGGACGTTCAGTTCCCTGTAAGGTAGACCCCATGGATTGAAATATCTTGAGTTTTAGGTAGCATCAGCATTTGTTTCACCTACGGTTGGGAAGGGCTCGTCAAGCGCTTTCTGCCGGTATGCGGGTCGAGGTCCTCCATCGCCGGGACGGCTGCCTAAGAGGAACCCTAGTTTTCCCCTATGTCTCGGGCGTGCGCCAAAGGAGAAGGTGCCGAGTCCACGTGGCATGCTGACATGGAGCTGTGGGGCCACCGTTCCGGTTGGCGCCGCATGACGTGTGGGCTCGGGCCTTCGCTTCGGTCTGCGCGTGGGGCCCGTGTGCGTCAGCAAGTCGCCGTCGACCTGATAAGTGGGTCCCGACGCATCTTCTGCCACCATTCAGAGCGTGCCGCGTGGCGCTGGGCCCGTCGCCATTAATAACCTGGAGAAGAATTTAAATTGTTATAATTATATATATAATAGTTAATTAGTATATATATATATATATATATATATATATATATATATATATATATATATATATTATATAGATAGAGTTGTGCATAGTTATGATCAGATACATATATATGTATATATATCGTCAAGCGCTTTCTGCCGGTATGCGGGTCGAGGTCCTCCGTCGCTGGGGCGGCCACCTAAGCGGAACCCTAGTTTTCCCCTGCGTCTCGGGAGTGCGCCGAAGGAAAAGGTGCCGAGTCCACGTGGCATGCCGACGTGGAGCTGTGGGGCCACCGTTCCAGCTGGCGCCGCGTGGCGTGTGGGCTCGGGCCTTCGCTTTGGTCTGCGCGTGGGGCCCGTGTGCGTCAGCAGGTCGCCGTCGACCCGACAAGTGGGTCCCGCCGCATCCTCTGCCACCATTCAAAGCGCGCCGCGTGACGCTGGGCCCGCCGCCATTAATAACCTGCAGAAGAATTTAAATTTTTATAATTATATATATAATAGTTAATTAGTATATATATATATATATATAAAAGATATTAAATTACTTAATAAATAACTAATTTATTAGTTAATCAGTTAAATTAATTAAATAATTGTTAACTGTAATTAGAAATAACAGTTAGATTATTTAATCAAATCTTTAGGTTAGTCTAATTAATTAACAGATAGTTAATTCATTCAATAATTAATTTTATTTAATGTTATTTTGGTAACAGAGATAAATAGCATTTAATTAAATAGTATTAATGATAGAATTAATCTAATAAATAAAATTATCTGTTAAATTAATTAATCTACACAACTTAACATAGTAAATTATATACATTACCTAAATACTAATTACTTATGAACAATTAAATTATTTAAATTAAATATAATTAAATGAAAACTTTAAACCCTACTAACTTTAAATAAATTGATCCAAATATATCAAATATAGGTCTTATTTTGCTTAGAAAAATAAAAGAAATCAAATAGCGTAATTCAAAAATTTGATACGGGGTTTATTTAACCTAGTGATATTTTAGATCATAACAAATACTTATAACTTTTAATATAGTTATCTAAACATAGTCAATATGGGTCTTAAAATAATCAAGAGAACAACCCCATTACCATACCAGTATTAGTTTTCTCATTTAGAGCTTAGTTTGCAAAGTAACATTTAGGACCCTCACCCAAAAATAATCAAAATGCCCATAATTTGATTAATTCAACTTCAAATCTAGAAATTTAAAGTGCTAACTAGCTTATAATTTTAGTGCCAACAATAATCGATATAAGATTTAGGTTCTAAATCTTAGAAAATCAAAAATGACAAAAATATTCCTAATCCTAGTTAGGTCATAACTTGACCAATTAAAGTCCAAATTAGGTCTACTCCTGTTAAAGTACTCAGTGTATTAAAGGGAATCTATAGAAACTGAGTTTGCTGAATTTGGACATCAAACAGAAAATTTCAGTTTTTGCCCCCTTTGACCTTTAGAAATTATCGAATTGCCCCTGAATTTTAGAACCTCCATAACTTAACCAATTTACCCCATAATTCAGTGTTCTTGGATTCTATGAAATTCTCGAATAGTAACAAACAGTAAACTACATAAAAATTTAGTCTCCATTAAGTGTAAATTATTAAATTGCCCCTTATGTCAAAATCTATAGTTTGGACCTATAGGACCCGTTTTTTATCCATATTGAGCGTACTTACTATCTATCTTCATGTTAGATAGTAAGAAATCATTTAAAAATAAGAAATTCCAATTTTGAGCCCTAAATCAAAAAGTAACTCTTTAGACCTTTAAGTAGGGGCAAAATTGTTATTTTGCCCAAATTTTAGGTTAAGCATCCTTAACCCCTAATTTATCTTATAAATTACTAAAATCAATATTATAACTGTATTAGAATCACTTAAGTGAATAAAAATCAACCTTTCAATTAATTTGGTTAAAATACATAAATTTCTCTAAGTCTTTCCTTTATGAATTCAATACTTCACATTATGACCATTCTTAAGACTAGGATTAGATCATAGGTTAAATTTTATTCATTAGATAAATGGGTTATTCAATGAATGAATCCTTAGTTTTATTAGTTTATAGATTTTATAACTTAATTTTGATTATTTTGTCTTTCAACCTTAGATTCAGGATAGGAGAATCATCCTATTAAGTTTGACTTTGCTTAATAAAATTTGTCTTAATCATTAGATCACATTTAGATTGAAACCTAGATCTTAAGTATTACCCTTTTGGATTATGTGATTAAGCCCAAGCTCATGGTGTTTAATCCATAATACCTAATTTAGAAGATCTTGATCATGTCTTATATTAGAATGTCTAAATTTATCAATTAGGACGTTGTGATTTATTACTTAAACTATAGTCATACTTGATTGAATTAGATTAGAACTTGATCAGTTCTAATCCTTTTTAACTCATAAGGATGTCTTCTAAATTACACTCAATAGTAGGAATTGGAGATCCTGAACTTGTATAACTTAGAATAGTTAGAACACTTTAATTAGATAACAAATAATATCACCATATTTTAGTAGAGTCACTTGCTTACTACTTGATTTTGTGCTACACATTCTATGAGCTTTGTGCTTATTTTCCTTGGGCATGTCATATAAGAAAATTTTATTGCATGAAAATAAAAATATAGAATATTAGGATAACATTTGCATTGGGTTTAGTTTCTTGGTGATCTGGCGCATTTTACTCCACTGAACAGGGGTAAGGAGAAATAAGGAATACTTTGCATTACTCATTGAGGAGTGTTGTGCTAAATTTGGAACACGTATAGTCTTGCAGATGTGCTTGACTCCTCAGCTGTTTTTGGACATATCCACAAAAACAAAAGTAAAATAACTAAAAGATTATGCATTTGTATTTACTACCTCTTTAGTTCTTATATTCTGTTTTGTCTGCCCTAACCCAGAAAGGTTATGAAAATTTATGTCTGCCCTAGCCCAAAAAGGCTTTGGGAATTATACTGAGCCAAATTAATTGATTCTTTATGATATGATAGTTATATGTACTTGTTTCAGTTTCAGTATATTATTTACTACATTATTGATGCATATTATTTCAGTCAGTTATATTTCTTTTCTTACCTGCTCACTTGTATATATATATTTTATAGGATGCTAAATTTTACTACTTACTATATTTACCACTTTTAGATTACAATTTTAAATTAGCATATGTTATGAGATTATCAGCATATTTAAGATTAGACTTTACTTTCAGTACTTTTACTTACTGCATTATATATTTGTACCTATTCCTCACTTAGTTTGCTTGAGGTGTGCTTTTGCCTCAATTCCTGCTTAGCTATAAATGTTGTATTTACAACATATCATGTTCTTTGTATGCTTACTGCTCATATGCTAAATAGTTCACTTTTATTGAGTTCAAGTGTAAATAGTGATATTAATAAATGCATAATAAATTTTTACCATAAAATGTACTTAGACAATCGTCTAATAAAATTTTCTTTTTATTGGCTGAGGCCCTGTGTAACATCCCAAACTTTTAAGCACCAAGGTATTATCCGCTTTCGTCAGAAAGGCCTCACGGTTTTGCCATCAGAAGATAACTTCCCAGTAGGTCACCACCCATCCTGGGAGTGCTCCCACCTGAGCACGCTTAACTTTGGAGTTCTTATCAGGAACTTCACTGTTATCTTAAAAGGCGCCTCGATGTTTAAGAGTTTCACTTAAATCTACTTAAGTGGGTCTTCACAATCTCCCCAACTTAAGTAACTGACGTCCTCATCAGTATCCACAGACAGATCCAAAAACCATCCATTGGGTAGATAGGACTAGAGGTGACCCCTACAGGCGCAAGATGTACCCACAACCATGTAGCACCTTAACCATCATGGGTTCAAGAGGCTGCTCACATGAAGTGGTACTTTGCCCTATATGGCACTTAGCTCCTATTTGACACCCTATAGTTTGCTCTGATACCATTTGTAACAGCTCAAACTCTTAACATTAAGGTATTGTTCGCTTTGGCCAGAAATGCCTCACGGTTTTGCCATCAGAAGATGACTTCCCAACAGATCACCCATCCTGGGAGTGCTCTCACCTGAGCACGCTTAACTTTAGAGTTCTTATCAGGAACTCCACCGTTATTTGAAAAGGCACCTCGATGTTTAAGAGTTTCACTTATTACTACTTGAGTGGGTCTTCACACCATGTGTAGCGCCCCGCCCCGTTGCCATGCGCAAAAGAGGCAATTATAGTCAATTTCGGTGGCAGAGCGGTGCGCCACTCGGGGAGGAATATCTCGTCTCCCCGAATAGCTGAAAACTAAGCCCGTATGAAGGGCTGCTGACTCAACCTCAAGGAGGGTTGAGAGCTAATACTTAAGATAAGAGTAGTATCATTATCCTAAGTATTAGACCAATACATACATTGGATGTAAAACCCATAAGGAATTCAACATATGTATAATATATCAGCATTTCCAGTATACTGATCACATCACAATACTAAGTATAAGTAGTATATAAATAGAGTGCGGAAGCTAAGAGCAAACATCCAGAAACATTCATTATAGAAGCTGTATGAAAACATTCATCTCAAAAAAGAAAAGAAAATACATCTAGAATTATTACAAATATTTTACTGAAACACAAAAATAAAGTTAAGTACTGAACTTAAATAAACTAAGCAGAAAAGTAAGGCTAAAGAAGAGTCCACTAGTGCTCAATGGGCTCCTCCTGAATCTCCTAGGTGTCCTCCTAACCTGACTCAATATAATGCTCAAGATCTAGAAAATTGTCGGATCCCAAAAATATCCCGTGTTAGAAGCAAATTGTCGGATCCCAAAAGTACCCCGTGTTAGACAATAAGTCTAACACATCGAAACTAATCTAAACAGTTCTAGTTATTTATTTAATATTTACATAATATAAGTAAATTTGTAAAAAATTGTAAAGGTAACTGAAAGTATAAAACTGAATAAAACTGTATGAAATTAAAGTAGAGTAATATAAAATTAAATTGGAAATTGAGTACTGAAAGTAAACTAAAAATAGTAATGTATATGAAATTGAGTAATATCATGTAAAACTATATTGTATGCCATTAAAACTGTGCATCTGAATATGCCACAATATTGTATGCTACTAATATGCAACCAAAATATCACTGAACTACTATGATTCATACGGTACAATATTGTGGCACCCCACCCCTTAATCCACAAGATTAAGCTAAGGGGTGGTGTATCACTCTGACTAACCCTTCACTTATCATTAGATTAGGATAGAATCCATAATCCACCAATAAGGGAAGAATTAAGCACAGAATCCAATATCAATCACTATCTAAGAAAAACATATAGATTGCAGAAGTGATTTAAAAATGAGAAACATCCAAACATCACAGTATGAATAACAAGAAATATACTCAGAATAATCAATATAATAATCCAAACATATAGTCAATGGTATCTGTATTATTACAACATTTAAATAGTTTAAAAGACTGAAAGATAAATCACTCATCCTCACAAGCGGCTAAAAGGAACTAAGCAATATCCGGCTCTCCTGGCTGAAGCTCCTCCTCTAAGTAAGGCACCTCTACTTCAATACCTAGCTCCTCAAACCTATCTGAATCTGACATTATCGATTTCATAATGCTAAGGTCCCAGCCAAAAAATAAAATCTTGTTAGACAATTGTCTAAGTACAGTTTAGGCTGAATATTTTTTATGTGTTATTAATGTCACCACTATAACTTAAGCCAATAAAAAGGTAAATTAAAGCAGTAGGAGCAGTAAGTGTACAAAGAACTGGATGAGTTATAAATATAGCATTTATAACTAAATAACAAATGAGGCAAAGGCACACCTTAACAACTAAGCAAGAAAAGGGCATATACATATATATATTGCAGTAAGTAAAAGTACTGAAAGTAAAGTCTAAGCCTAAACATGCTGATGATCATATGACATATGCTGATTAAAAGTAGAAATCTGAACATGGTACATATAGTAAGCAGTAAAGTCTAGCATCCTATAAATACGTACAACTGAGCAAGTAAGTAAAGAAAAACAACTGACTAAAATATACATCATAACATAGTACACAGTAGGCTGAAAACTGAAATAGGTATGTAAAGACTGCCATATCAGAAAGATGGCCATCAGGCTGGTAAAATCCCCAAAGCCTTTCTGGGCTTGGGCAGACAGAAATTCCCATAGCCTTTCTGGGCTATGGCAGATAGAATCCAGCAGCAGAACTGATGAGGCAGTATATACAAATGCAGAATCTTTTAATTATTTTACTTTGTTTCTATGGTGTAGCGCCCCGCCCCATCGCCACGCGCAAAAGAGAAAAGTAATGTACCTCACCCTTGGCGGTGGAGTGGTGCGCTACTCGGGAAGGCTGGGTATACAAGCAAAACCCATCTCCCCGAATAGGCTAGTAAGAACTGAGCAATGCTGAAAGCTATTGACTCGAATCCTAAGAGTAGGATCGAGATCCAATATTTAAGATAAGAGTGAAATGCTTATCTTAGATATTAGGCTAGTATGTATACAAGGTCTAAGGAGATAAATAAGAATCCGATATACATTATCAAAATATATTAGCATTCCCAGTATGCTATTCACATCACAATACTAAGTATAGTAGTATAACAGAGTACATAAGCTAAAAGCAAATCATCCAGAATACATTCATCACAAGTAGTAATAGCCATTCATCTCAGAAAAGAAAATTAAAATACATCCAGAGTTCATTACAAACAAATTTACAATGCAGAAACATAGAGAGTCTATTTATAATGCTGAAATGAGCTAATAAGTAAAAGTAGGTGCTCGATTCACTACAGCTCTACATGCTCCTCCTGGGTCTCCGGTACGTCCTCCTGACCTGTCCCTATAAACTCCTCAGGATCTAGCAATTTGCTGGATCCCAAAAGTACCCCGTGTTAGACAAGAGTCTAACACATCACAACTAACTATACAAAACTAAACTAAACATAACAAACAGAAAAGTAAAGCAAAACTGTAAAAGAACTGAGGTAAAGCGCGTAGTAAAGAAAACTGTAAATGCTAAGTAAATAGAGCAGTAAAGGCCAGTTAAAGTGAAGCTATCGCCAAACAAAAATTGAAAGTAAAATAAACACCATGGTGAAAGAGATGTTATATGTTGCACTATATGTCACAAAAATGATGCACACAAATATGCTACATCACAGTATATCCCAAAACTATTACTGAAGGCTTATGAGTAGTACGGTCCAATATAAATACACTAGTTAGGAAATTAGTATGGTGACACAGATGCACCTAAAATTCCCCAGTCTGTGTATATCACATTCTGTAACTCATATAATATCACTGATACCCATATATCACAACAGAAGGAATGAGTCGAATTCATGTTTATGCTTATGCTTATGCCACTTTGTTAAATGAAATGAAAAAAATCCAAAAATCAATGAAGAGTTTAGTAAGAAATGATAATGAATTCAAAGTCCCCACTGTGCAGAATCCTTCTAAAAGGATTCTGACTCCTAACTTCTAAATCGATGATTAATTAAAGTTGCATATGTATTTAAAGATCACTAGATGGGGTGTTTGTATACGCATATTCAGTACATTGCAAGAAAAGTGGCTCCTATTACTTAGTTTGATTAGGCCACCCTAACAAAGCAATCTTCATTAGAAGGCATCACCTGATGGTGATTTTGTATCTCAAGCTAAGTATTAAGATGCTCTACTCACAACCATATTCAGTGTCTTAAGGGAGGTAAATCTTATTACTTAGTTTATATTAGCCACACCTATTGAAGCGGTCTTCGCTAGGAGGCATTGCCTGTTGGCAACTTGTATTTCAATTAAACTAAGGAATGAGTACCCATTTAATACACTCTTAGGCTTGAATGATTTATTATAATGGAACTGTATTCATCTAATCCTGCGAGATAGAACCTGCTCATAAGTCCTTATTAGAATGAATCGTCCAATTTTGAATATTACTGGAGAACTAGTACTATGGGTATACTATACTACACCACCCAATAATCGGGATTCTCACAAGACCATTTAATAGGCCAAGGAATTATCAGAACTAGTAATACTTATACTCAATGGGTGAGAATTATTCAAGGTTTCACTAACTTGTGATCAAGGATCACCCAATATGGATTCTACCACGAGGAGAAGTGTCACTCTAAGGTTTTTAGGTGAACTCTACCACAAGAGGTTAAGATCAATTTCTAAGGTTTAAAAGATTATCTAAACTACTACCTCAATGAATCACACAAGGATCTCCTACCACAAGGTAGATGTATTTTAGGTCTTTTAAATATTTTCAGGATAATCTTATGAAGAAATGCTTAAGGTCTCCCATTCTAATTTCTAATATTAACACTTTTGATTCTATTATGTACTTAGATTTAGAATGATCATACCAGATGATTAATCCATCTGATCACACCTTAATGTAAGGATAAGGGATTCAAATCTAACATATTATTAAAGTTTAAGATCATTTATTAAATCAGATGGTTTTATTAACCTTTTATGATAATAGTCTTTCTTAGGAGCAAATCAAGGATCTTAAGGTTCGATTCAGATTGAAAAGTCACATAAGACTATTATTAACCTTAATTTGTCTAATTCAAATATTTAGGATCAATATCAAATCAGAATGCATTATTAGAAAATGTCAAGTCCATAGTCTTATAATCAATTTGATTAAGTTAAGGTTCTTAAGGATTTGGACCTTAATTAAGTATATTAAGGTTGGACCCCTATCCTTCTTTAATTAAGATCATGAATTTGATTAATAATCAATGTCAAATTAGTGAGTTAATTATGTATTATTGGTGGCAATCTCAGACCTAGATCAAGTCTTAAAAAGCTTGATCCAAGTCTTAAGATTTCATAAGTTAATCAAGGTGTTTAAGGTTCTCAAATTTAGATTGGATCAAGTTAAACTTAATAGATTTATCTAGATGTTTTCAATACTTCTAACTTAATGTCATAAGTCACTTTGATAATCAAATTTTATAAAACAGGGGATACTTAGTGCTAATCAAACCCTAATTCAATTCAAAATGGATTAGTACTTAAATATAAATCTAACCATCATAATTGCATGAAGTTTGGCACACAAGTTTCCTTTAATGATGTAATTGATCAGAGCCTAAGTTTACTAAGATCCAGTAAGTATAAACCCTAATTTTCACTAATTAAGATTTAACAAGATTATGACATATTTTAAAATACATAACTCAGAAAAATAAATCCTCTAGCACATGCATTCTACTCATCATAAGTGAACTAATGGCACCATAAACATTCAATTTGGATAAGTATAATTACCAAATCACCTTAATTAAGATCCATTATAATTAAACAATAATTAAAGATCTAACCATAAGATGTCCATTTTTATTTCATATTCTGGTCTCTTATGTTTTGCTGATCATTTTTATATAGGATTTGGACTAGTGGATTAAAAGTTATTCAAATAATATATTCTGTATTTTTATTTAATTAAATTCCTATGATTTGATTATTGGGATTATTTTCCTTAAGGAAAATAATTATTTTTCTTAAGGAAAATAATTCCAATAATTCCATTTAATTTAAACGGCTCGGCCCAATTCCAAACTGCGCGGGTCTACCGCGGCCTGGGAGACCCAACACCGTCGCACAACGCGGGTCGTGGGTCGACCCGGCCCTCACAGAGTCGTCGTCCCCGCTCCTTCATCCCGAGCCAGGGATCTGATTACGGGAACCCTAATCGCCAAATCCCAGCGCATCCTGACCACGGCACGACCAGAACCCGATCGCTACATGATCACCGTGGTCAGACGCGTCGAATGGGACCCTAAGCCCTCTGTGAGATGGTCTGGATCGATCGGACCTTACTCACCCGAGGGCTCCTTCATGGGAGCTACTGTGGGTAGATAATTCTCCCCACAGAGGCCACGCCAGACCCCAGGCTTGATCCCTACACCATCAGGGAGGTGAGGCGGATCGAAGCCCTTTGGTCTGAGGGTCTGGGATGGTCTGGATCGTCGGGTCCTTACTCGACCGAGGCGATCCTTAAGAAGTTAATCCGATCGATCGATTCGATCAATTGGGGCTAGCCTAGATCTTAATGTTGATACCATTGGGTTCGAGATGACAATACAAACTCAAACACATCAATATAGAGAAGGTCCGAGCCTCATTGGCTCGAAACCTAAGATACCTGGTTTTGTCGGGATTGCTTGCAGACGCTGCAGAGGGGGATGCCGGCTGGCTAAGCTCCCTTGGATTTCTCTGAGAGTTCCTGAACTCTAGGAGACTCTCCTATCAGTGGTACACAAGCTCGGGGATGCCTGAAAGAAGCTCAGCAGCTCAGGATTCAGCATTGGGAGCTTGGGAATGGCGGAAGGAAGCTCATCTCCAATTGATTAGCAAGGATCAAATGGAGGAGTGCTGAGGCTATTTATAGCCTCAGGGGAGTGTAGGGGAAGTTTCTAGAGGCTCCAATTGGGCTGGGGAGGGTCGGAGTGGTCGGGCCATGACCGAGCTTTCGAATTTCCAATTCGATCTTGGCCGGGTCACAAGGCCCAATTGGGTCTCTTGGCCATTAGGAAAGGCATGCTAACGGTCTGCTGAGGTGGAAGCGGGAGTGGGGGACAGAGGAGGTAGCTGGTAGTACAGGGGATCTCTCGGTCGGGTGCACGAGCGCGTGGAGACGAAGATCCACAGTACCGGGTGCCTTGGATGCCGTCAGATCTATCGATCAGATGGCACTACGGCTGGGATTGCTCGGATCCTAATGGCCAATCGCGGGGATGATCCTGGCCGAAGGATCCATGGGGTGGATCCAACGACCGATCTGTGGTTCCGCGGGATCTGATCCTAGCCGTTGGATTAGTAAGGTGCGACGGCTAGATTCACGGGGCGTCGCTGTCGCATGACCTGGGCTCCGCAGAGGATTGCCCGCGGTCCGCACAGTGGATCCAGACTGTTAATTCAGGTATAAGGGTATAATTGCAATTATGAATTAATAGGAACCCTTATGTGCAATTGAACCATTTTAATTTAAATTGAATTATGGCCCAAATGATTTCCAAATTGAACCAAAATTTCACCCTTAGCTAATTTGGGGGTGAGGAATCTAAAAATATAATTAGATTTTAATTTTGAGATTAGAATATTTTAGGTCTAATCTAGGGCATCTAGACTGATCTAATTATCATTTTAAACTTAGAGAAGTCCAATGGACTTTAATATTTCTAGATAGGCTCAGTTTGAGGTTCTATAAGCAATAGTATTTGAAAATTGATCAGGTTACTTATACTTTTGCAAGGTAACAACCTAGGGTTGTTACATGTAGATATGTCCAGAAACAGCTTAGGAGTCAAGTATGTCTGCAAGACTATATGGGTTACAAGCTTAACATACACTCCTCAATGAGTAATGTTAAGCATCCTTATTACTCCTTACCCCTATCTATTAGGATAAATATGCACCCAAATCTACTAAATATACATAACCCAAAGAAAACTGTTATCCTAATTATTCTAAGTTTTCATTTCATGCACAAAGTTCTCTTATATGATATGAACAATGAATTAAGCACAAAAATATGGAATGCGTAGCAACAAAAATTAATTAAGTGAGCAAGGGACTCTCTAACATAGTGATAATATTGTTATCTAATTAAACTATTTTAACTATTCTAAGTTACACAAGTTCAGGATCTCCAATTCTTACTATCAAGTGTAACTTAGAAGCACGACCTTATAAGTTAAAAGGATTAAAATTGATCAGGTTATAATCAAATTCAATCAAGTACGATTACGGGTTGAATCAATAAATCATAATGTCCTAATTTGATGAATTCAGACGTTCTATCTAAGATCTGATCAAGATCTACTAGACTATAGATTATGGATTAAACATCACGAGATTGGGCTTAATAATATAATCCAAAAAGGTTAAGATATAAGATCTAGGTTTCAGTCTAAAAGTGATCTATTAATTAAGGTAGATCCTATTAAGCAAATCAAACTTAATATGATGAATCTCCTTATCCTAAAGCTAAGGTTAAAAGACAAAATAATCAAAATAAGTTGTAAATTTTCTAGAAATTAATAAAACCAAAGATTTATTTATTGGATAACCCACTTATCCCATAAATGAAATCTAACATATGAGCTAATCCTAGTCTCAAGAATGGTCCTAATGTGAGGTGAAAAGACCTTAAGAAAAGATTTACAAAAATTTTAGAAGTTTTACTAAGTTGACCTAATGGCTAATTTTTCTCACTTAAATGATTCTAATACAGTTCTAATACTAGTTTGAGTTATTTAAAACATAGATTAGAGGTTAAGGGCACTTAACCTACTTAAGGGTCTAAAAGTTACTTTTTTTTTATTTAGAGCTCCAAATTAGGATTTCTTGGTACCAAATGATTCTTTACTGTCGAATATGAAGATAGACAGTAAGTACGCTCAATTTGGACAAGAAACGGGTCCTATGGGTCCAAACTAAGGGTTTTGACCTAAGGGGGTAATTTTGTAATTTACACTTAATGAAACATAAATTTTTATGATTCCATAGAGTCCAAGAACACTAAATTCTGAGGTCTAATGAATTAGTTATAGCCAATTGAATTTCTAAGGGAAAATTTGGAAATTTTCTAAGTTAAGAGGGGTCAAAAGGCTCTAACTCTTTTATTTGGTGTTCAAATTCAGCAAACACAGTGGCTATAGCTTCCATATATCACACTGAGTATTTTGACTGGTAGTAGACCCAAATTGGATCTTAATTGGCCAAGTTATCACTTAAATATGATTAGGAGTATTTTGGTCATTTTTTATTTTTCTAGGGTTCAAAACTAAAATATTTTTATGTTATTGTAGGCACTGAAATTCTAAGTTATCTAGCACTTTAAATTTTTGAATTTGGAGTACGGATGACAAAGATATGGTCAATTTAATTTTTTGGCTGCTGTGGCACGCTTAGCGCATTTTTAGGCGCTAGGGTGCGCTATAGCGGTCCCTAAACAAAATGGGGACGCTAGAGCGCGCTGTAGTGGGCAAAAATGCGATTTTCGGCGCTATGTCGCGCTATAGCGGACCCAGTTTTGAAACTTGGGGCGCTTCAGCGCACTGTAGCGGACCCAAATTCGTAACTTTGGGCGCTGCAGCGCGCTGTAGCGTCAGACGGTGATTTTGCCTGAGCGTAAACAGCGATGGGTCACATTCAGGCTCGATTTCTCTCAACCTAGAGCACTTCACGTGCGGTGCCATATACCGTTGAAAAGCTTTTTTCGAGACCTTTCCATTGGTACACAAATTAACAGCAAGATATTAAGTTATTAATACAAACAGTGGGGTTAAATGATTGGGTATACAAAAATTCGTATTAGCAGATTTACATGTTATCCCCCATTGTTTACAGATTTTTATTTTTTTGAGTTCCTACATCTTCAACATAGCTTTATAGATGCATAACTAAGATAACATGGATTCTTAAACATACAATTGAGCATAAAAATGAACTGAAACAGCCATTGGATTAACCAATGGAGGGAAAGGGGGGTACCTTGGTCTTGCAAATGGGGGTTCCCTATGATGACCCACTTAAGTAGTAATTAGTGCAACTCTTAAACATCGATGCACCTTTTTAGATAATGGTGGAGTTTCTGATAAGAACTCCAAAGTTAAGTGTGCTCATGTGGGAGCACTCCTAGGATGGGTGACCTACTGGGAAGTTATCTTCTGAGGGCAAAATTGTGAGGCCTTTCTGGCCAAAGCGGATAATACCTTGCTACTTAAGAGTTTGGGCTGTTACAAATGGTATCAGAGCAAACTATAGGGTGTTAGATAAGAGCTAAGTGCAATACAGGGCAAAGTACAACTTCATGTGAGCATCTTCTTAAACCCATGATGGTTAAGGTGCTACATGGTTGTGGGTACACCTCTTGTGCCTGTAGGGGTCATCTCTAGTCCTATCTACCCAATGGATGGTTCTTGAATCTGTGTGTGGATACTGAAGACGATGTCAGTTACTTAAGTTGGGGAGATTGTGATGACCCACTTAAGTAATAAGTGAAACTCTTAAATATCGAGGCGCCTTTTTAGATAACAGTGGAGTTCCTGATAAGAATTCCAAAGTTAAGCGTGCTCAGGTGGGAGCACTTTTAGGATGGGTGACCTACTGGGAAGTTATATTCTGAGGGCAAAACTGTGAGGCATTTTTGGCCAAAGCGGATAATACCTTGATACTTAAGAGTTTGGGCTGTTCATTCCCTCTGTGGATCCTTGGGAACTTGAGAGTTTGAGAGGCTGGGGAACTTCTTTTTCAGTTAGCACAATAAGAATGGGAAGTAGGGGGAGAGCTTCAGCTGGCCAAATAGGGAAGAAGAGGGGGGCTGAAGTTGTATTTTAAGGAAGAGAAGGGGACAAGGCTCCAATAAGAGCCTTCCCATCAGCTTAGGTGGGAAGTAATGGCAGTAGATTTTACTTGAGTACAAGCATGAGGAGGAAGCTGTTAGGAAGGAGAGGGAGGCTGTGTATAGGGATCAACAAGAGAAAAGAGGAGGGAAAAATTAAAAATGAATTTAAATATTTCTATTTAAGAAATTAATTCTTTAAGAAAATTCGGATTTTATAAATGTGCTTCGAAAAATCTCAAAATTTCACCCTTGGCTAATTTGAGGGTGGGGATTGTAATGACGAAGTCGGATTTTAATTTAGACAAGTATTTAATTTTCCTATTTTTCAAGGTATTTAAATATTAATAAAATATTCATCAAAATTTCAAAGACTTTCAAACGCGTCCAAAACATCACCCCTAGCTAATTTGGGGTTTACCATCGTAACGGCGAAGTCGGATTTCGATTTCGAAGTCAAAATAAATACCTCAATTTTCTAATTAATTAAATATTAAAATATTCTATAATAATCGATTGAGCTCCGAATTGCTCCAAATCTTTAGGGTTGGGTTCTAATGACTAGATGAACTTAGTGGAATAATAATTAAGATATTATTAGGTTTAAATTAAGCTGGGTAACAATCTTAGGTTGTTTCAAACTCCTCAACTTAAAAACAATATCGTCCTCAACATCATTACTAAGAAGGGAAAGGAGATGTAAGTAATTAAGAACGAAAATCTTAGAATTTTAATGGTACCTGGATTTTCAAAGAGACTTGGATATTTTTGTTGCATATTGACCTCTTTTTCCCAAGTGGATACTTTAATTGAACGATTACTCCACTGAACATTTATCATGGGAATAGAATGATTTCTTAGCTGTCTTTGATCACGAGCTAAGATTCTGATAGGCTCTTCCATATAAGAAAGATTTGGCTGAAGAGATACAACTAGAAGTTGGACTATATGAGACAGATTACGAAGACACCTCTGCAATGAGGAGATATGGAACACATTATGAACTGCAGAGAAATCTTCAGAAAGTTTTAGTCTATACGCTGCAGAACCAATTTTCTATATTACTTTGAATTGTCCGACGTAACGAGGACTGAACTTTCCAGCTACACCGAAATGAAATACACCCTTCATTGGGCTTACTTTGAGATACACAAAATCTCCAACATTAAATTCCAGAGAGCGATGATGGGCATCGTGATATTTACTCTGACGATCTTGAGTTGCTTTAATTCTTTGTTGGATCATTTGCACTTTCTTATTCGTTTCTTCAACTAAATATGAACCATACAGCTGAACACCGCCTGCTTCAGACCATGCTAAGGGCATACTGCATTTTCTGTCATACAAGGCTTCATATAGAGCCATGCATATACTTGATTGAAAACTATTATTATACCCAATTCAACTAAGGGAATATAATCTTCCAAAAAATCCCGAAATCCAAAATACATAGAAAAAGAAGGTCTTCAAGGATTTGATTAGCTCGTTCAGTTTGACCATCTGTTTGAGGGTGAAAAGCGGTGCTCATGGCTAGGGTAGTTCCCAAGTCTTGATGCACAGCTTGCCAAAACTTAGAAGTGAATCGACTATCACAATCAGATACAATAGACCTCGGAATCCCATGAAGTCTGACGATTTCCTTGATATACAGCTTTGCCAATTTCTCTACTGAATCGGTTTGACATATTGGAATGAAATGTGCTGATTTGGTCAGTTGATCAACAATGACCCAAATTGAATCAGCACTAGATCTTGATTTGGGTAAACCCATCATGAAGACCATAGAAATATCAAACCACTTCCATTCAAGAATTATTAGAGGATGGAGGAGTCCTCCAGGCCTCTAATGTTCAGCCTTGACTAAATTACAGGCATGGCACTTTGATATGAACTCAGCCACACTTTTCTTCATCCCAGGCCACCAGAATAATTTCCTCAGGTCTTGATACATCTTAGTACTACCAAGGTGTAATTGGTAACCAGAATTGTGGCCTTCCACTAGAATATCTTGTTGCATGGATTTGGGAATCCATATGCAATCTTCTTGATAGATGACACTTTTATGGAATCTAATGTCGGTATGATGGCCACTCTCGATGGCTTGCTTAAATTTTAGGTACTCGTCATCTTTTGTTTGAGTAATAGATACATCTCTGTGGAATGTGGGCTCCACATTAATCATTGAGAGCATTGTACTCACCTGGTCACTACGTGATGATCGGATATCCAACTTACGAAATTCTTCCTCTAGAGGACTCTTAGAGATAAGAGCATTAAGAATAGCATGACAACTTAGAGCATCAGCTACCACATTTACCTTTCCAGGGTGGTACTAGATATCAAGGTCGTAGTCACTAATTAGTTCTAACCACCTTCTCTGCCGGTAGTTCAACTCCCTTTGAGTGAATATGTACTTCAAACTCTGATGATCTGTGAAAATTGAGCACTGAATCCCATATAGATCGTGACGCCAAATCTTTAAGGCGAACACTACAGCAGCTAATTCGAGGTCATGAACGGCATAATTTCTTTCGTGGGTCTTCAGTTGGCAGAAAGCACAGTACCTAAGCCTATACCAGAAGCATCAGTATAGACTTGATAGTTCACTCCTTCCTTAGGAAGAACTAGAATGAGGGCAGAGGTAAGCGCATCTTTCAGTGCCTGAAATGCTGCTTCACAAGCTGGTGACCATTCAAAGGGTACAGCCTTCTGTGTGAGTTTGGTGAGTGTAGAGACTATCTGATAAAAGCCTTTCACAAACCTTCTGTAATAATCGGCCAAACCCAACGAGCTTCTGATTTCTGTCACTGACTTGGGTTGTACCCATTCTTGGATTGCGATACCATTATTTTGATTCTACTTTGATCACTTGAGCATCTATCATGTGGCCTAAGAAGGTGACTTCTCAGTTCTTCTAATACAGTCCTGAGGTGACTCTCGTGCTCCTTCTTTGTCTTGGAGTATAATTAAATATCATCTATGAACACGATGACAAATTTGTCAAGGTATGGCTTCAAAACATGCTGCATTAGGCCCATAAAGATGGAAGGCGTATTTGTCAATCCAAATGACATCACTAGGAATTCATAGTGGCCATATCTAGTTCTAAAAGCAGTCTTCCCTATATTGGAATCTTTCACTTGTAGTTGGTGGTACCCTGATCGAAGGTCGATCTTTAAAAATACTTTTGCTCCTGCCAACTGATCAAATAGGTCATCGATGCGAGGCAAAGGGTACCTGTTCTTTATGGTTACCTTATTCAGCTCTCTGTAATCGACACACATCATATTGACCCATCCTTCTTCTTGACGAATAAAACATGAGCCTTCAAGTGGAGTATATGCTTGTCATTTCTAGTTTTGCTAACCCTTCAATGCTTGGCTTGTTCTGTGTTTTTGTTGGAATGCATTTGACTTGTATGGAAATGCTGGTCATGCAAATGATTCATCTTTAGTTTTTCTTTTATGAATTGTCGATTCATTTCCATATATTTTGGATGATTATGATGGACTGAATTGCAGGCAATGTTCTCAACTGTTTTGTGATCATTATAAAGCCTCATGGCTTAACCTCATGGTGCTTTGAATTCTGTCGATCATTGCTTTAGACACATCTCTTCATGAATTCCATAAGCTAAAGCACGGTACACTGCTTTAGCATGAGTTCTAACAATTTTAACCTTAAAGAGTTTTTTGATCTCTCTTATACTACAGTTAGGATTTTCATTGTAATTTAATTTAAGAAGAAGTATGAGGCTTTAAAATCAAATATATTTAGAACAATAGTATTTCCCCAAATAAGCTATATTGTTTCCATCCTTTTAATATTTCTTAAACTTGTTAAACTTTGGTTTATTTGTTGAGATACATTTAATAAATTTCATTACTTTTGGAAAGTGTTCCAAACCTTAGCGATACGAGGCAGTTATAATAGAATAATTTCTAAAATGTAAGAAGCATACCCATCAAACTTCATTTGCTCTCTTGACATAGGAAACATTATAAAAGCAGTTTTATAAGGCAATCATCATTTGCGAGAAGTAGGCAATATCATAAAAGCAGTTTTATAAGGCAAATTCTTCAATAAGCTTAAGCTAATAGATTAACGCATAATTAGTTCTTTTGACACAGAAAAACAATCATATGTAACTTAAAACTAAATCCTTCTCTTTAGTACACAACTTTTTCTATTTTGTTTTCCATAAAATATTTCATACCTCAGTTTTATTCACTAACAAAAATTTTGGTAGCATTAAAAGATTTATTTGCATACAAACGAACAGTAACCATTTTAAATGTTCTTCTAGTAAATAAGGGAATTCAAACATTGATTTCAAAATTAAATGCAGTCATTACCTTGTTTTATTAATACTAGAAAATAAACTAGAACATGATAATAATGTTTTTATTAATTACTAATAGCTCTGCTCCCAAATTTGATGTGATATTTAAAGTTACATTTTTCTCCCATTATCCTTTTATGGAAAAGCCATATGTTTTGTATCTTTTATATATTTTGACTTGGTGCAAAATTATTTCTTTCTACCTGCACTTTGTGCAGAGTCAAATTCTCTCATATTCTCAATTTTTAAGGTCTGAATAAAGGCAAGCCTAGATCTAGTTTTAATTTAATTTTCAATTTTTTCATCATATTATTTTTGTGGCGACCGGGGATCGAAGTTCGAGAGTCTCAAAAGAATGATTCATATACTGAAAATATTCATTTATGAAAATAAAGAAAACAAAATACATGAATATCCACATTTATATCCAGAGCCATACACATATGAATTTACAACAATTTTTAATATTTACAATAATAAATTAAAATAACTTTATTCTCTCACATATCAACTGCTTCTCTTTAAATTTTTTTAGGCAGATCTTCAAAGCTTTTAATTTTCAAAACTTGAAAAATTTAGTTACTAGTCAGGTATGAGTACGCAAATCATTCTTATAAGAGTAATTCTAGCATCCTATAATAGGCATAAATCAAATATGGAAATAAATTTAATATTTGCATAGCATATAAGAAAGAAAAGCAAATTTTTCAAGTTGAAGTATTGCCCTGCAAATTAGCTGTGAAATTTCAATATAAATGAAAAGCATGAAATTTATAAATTTTTTCAAAAGTATTTGTAATAATAAGTCGAGTCTATAGACACCTGAGCCCAAATGGGTAAACCTATAGGCATAACCTGTAGGAAGCTTATCTCACTACCCGTCGGTAGCTTACTCAAAATAGGAACTAATGGTGTGTCTTTCATCTGGATTTGCCCACTTCCTAAAATGGCTAAATCCCTCCATATAACTCCTAGGGGCTGCCAGCAGGCCCAATCTATACAGATTCTCAGTGTTGATTTCCATCATCCAAAGACAAACACCACAAAAATATTTATATACCACATTTTACTTTTTTGTTACATGCTTATTTGATTATATTCTATTGCAGATTAAAAAGCGGTAAGCAGTGTAAATGGTACACAAAGGAAATATGGCTCAAACAAGAATACTGAAATAAAACTTATAAGTAGATTTATGTACCTCACTGTTTTGACAAAGTATCAACCAATTTTAATTCATTGATCTGCCAAAAATAATTTATGTCATTAATTTAATGCTTTACATTATTTGTAATAATAATGAATATTTGAATATTTCATTTATTTATTAAGTTACTTAATTATTATGCCTTATAAGGTCAAATCAGGAATTTGACCTTATAAGGTCATATTAGTAATTTTACCCTTAATGAAATTTAAAATTTTTATCAGTTTATTGTAGATTATGTCCTAAGATTTTTATAGAATCTAAAATTATCAAATTCTGATATATATTGGTTAAGTTATAGCCAATATAATTTATATGGTTATTAATTAGGGTTTAATATAATTAGTGAGTGATTAATCTTCTTTATACAGCTAGGTTTTAATCTTCTTTATGAGTGCTCTGAAACTAAAATTACTTACTTTGGATCAATAGATTTGCTAATATTCACTAATCATGTCTTAGGATGATTAGGGTTTATTAGAAGATCTAACTATTGGATCCTAAATATTTTTATAGTTTACTGTAAATTAAGTTTTTCTGATCTAAATTGATATTTGGATCACCTAATTTGGAGCTAAATTGACTTACTTATGGCTATTTGAAGTTTCTAGGGTTAAAGACTTAATTAGGGTTAGATCCTAATTGTGATTAGTCTAAATTTAATCGAAATAGCAAAGTTAATATTACTAAAATATTCCTTATGGTTTTTTGAGTATTTTGAGACCCATATTGGGTATGTTTGGGTTAACACACACAAAGTTATGACTTATTGAAGATTTGTGAGATTATTTAAATTAAATTAATACCCCTAAATGTCATTAGGTGAAATAACTATCCAAATTGAGATCGGTCAATTTCAGATTATTTTTAAATTTTTGCTGATCAAAATAAAATATTCTTTTATGCAATTTGAATTTCTATTTTGTGAGATTTTAATATTTGAAGTTTGGAATTTAATTGAATTATATTTAAATGTTTATCAAGATTCTGTTTAATTAATTAATTAAACTTTAGCAACTTAATAATTTATATATATAAATTTTATCTTTCCAATTTTTATTAACTTATATAAGTGTAAATATATATATATATATATATATATATATATATGTATGTATAATAATATACATACATATAATATACTTTACTGAATTTGGTTTTATAATATAAGTATTATAAGTACAGATATATATTATATATAATACCTATATATTTTTATTAATAATAATTTTCTCTGCAGGTGGGGCCCGCACTGACAAACGACATGATGGTGGGCCCCGCAGCTATTACGTGGCAAACTATGGTTTGTTGATGAGGCTTGACAGGCGGTGCTTGCGACTTAAATCTGCACGCCACATGTCGCAGTGTAAGGACGACAGCGCAAAGAGGGGGACCCACCACCTCTGATCGCTCCCACTCCCCGAACTAGACTGGTTCACGCACGAACTCGGATCGGTCGAACATGATCCGGTCCGAGGCGATTCAACTTCAGCGCCGCTTCGCCTTCCTCTTCGTTTCGGCGTGACGGGGAATTAGGGTTAGACAGGATCGACGGTTCGAAATGAAATCGAGCGATCAGAAGTTTGATTAACAAAGCTTAATGCATCTCTATTATCACAAAAATTGATATAAGGATACCATTAAGTATTAAGAAAAAGTATAAGGGTTTGAGAGGTACCTGTCGAGGAAAATTGCAGAACGTTAGGCTTAGATTTAGAAGTAGAAAATTCGAAAATGATATTTAGATGTTCGTAAGGATTTTATTGAGGTGTTGGAAGCGGTGGATGCCCTTCGTTTTGCTCGAAGGATTGACGCGTGGAAGAGTCGAAGGCTCAGCGCGACACTCGCTGAGCAACGGGGATGACGAGTTCCAGACCGTCTGATCTCGCGCCGAGATCAGATCAAACGGCTGAGATGGTTTGACTTTGGTTCAAACGGAAGGAAAATGCCGTAAAGAAGAATGGACGGCGCGCCAAATGCTTTGACGGAAACCGTCAATATTTAATATTAATATTAAATTTGTATATTTATATATTAGTTTTATTAATTAAAATTAAGTACTTAATTGAATCCATAAAATTTCAAATAAATCACCCTTAACTAATTGAAGGGTGAGGAACGTAACGGCGCAATTGGATTTTTGATCCGATGAGTATTTAATTATTCAAATTTTCAGGTATTTAAATAATATTAAAATATTCGTCAAAAATCAATGACTTCCAAATGCATTCAAAACTTCACCCCTAGCTAATTTGGGGGTGGTGAACGCAATGGCGTAGTCAGATTTTTAATTTGAGGTCAAAATTATTTAAATATTAATAAACAAATTTAAAAATTATTTTTGGTATTTTACAATTTTCCTCTTAATAAGACACAAATATTTTTTCTTACTTATTGTTGTAGCCATCTTCTTCTTATTAACTTAAGCTTCATTAACTACATACATCTTCCCTTAAAAATATTACTAGCAGGTTTTAGTCATGAATATATCTTTATATTGAACTAGAAATTTTCAAATATGAATTGATTGCTTTTAGCAATTAGTATGAGATTGGAGTCAGACTTGGCCTAGTAATTATTATAAACTTTTTGTAAAGGCCAAAGGACTATTTTCTTAACATTTGAGAAAAGCACATAAAGGATTTGTAGATATCACCATACAAAAGCCATTTTGCATCATTTTTTTTCTTTTTTTTCAAACTTACAAAGCATTCTAAGAGATAGTTTTTCATTAGTCATCAGAAGACACATTAACAGTTGTTTATAGAAATCAACCATGTCCTTTCAGGTGTACAGTAATTAGACATAATGAAGATATAATTGAAGCAGTCTCTAAACATTAAAAAAAAAAAAAAAAATTATTGATGCAGATATAATTCAAGATTTCAAACCCTTTAGTTTCTTAAAGCAAACTGCATTACTACTAAGGCATCAATCCACATATATGTTTAGTTAGGCATGCATGCTAGCAATCGTTATTAAGCCAATTTGGAAGTCTTTGCATTATAAATGTAATATTTGGCTTACATAAATGGTAATGTTGTAACAGGGATGTGCAGCCTGCCATATTTGATAATAATAATTTGCATCATAAGATCTAAAAATTTTTAAATAAAAGAAATAAGGCTGCCAATAAATGTAAAAGTACTATGAACACTATATCTTCCACATCATGATATTGCTTTGGAGTGCATATTAGGTATAATTTCATTCAATAGTATAAACCACGATTCTTATCCTGCCACTCATGAACCTTCTGATGAATCAATTGTGCTTATTTATACTTTCCATAAAATGCTTTTTTATAGCAGTACTTCAATAGTTTGATGAATTGCTAATCACTATTTTCATGTTTTTGTATAATGGAGACAAACTTGTTAAATTTATATTCTGACCATGGAGTATTATACTATGATCTTTAAAGGTAGTTGTATCAATATATGAAATGATTTTTTTTAGCTAATTAGTGTTTTACAGAATGAATGATAAATACTTATTATTCTTAAAATAATTGCTTCACAGAGTAGCTTGGTTTACTCACTATTAAGTTTGACAACTTTAAAGTTTATCGGGAAATGATAAATAGTCAAACGTGAGATGCTGTCAATATAAAATGAAAGTTATTCAGCAGGTTCTAGTGTCATAAATAATATAAGTGGCAGGATGCATTATGTGACAATGCAAAGAAGATACTTTTATTTTACTGCTATGATGTCCCTAAAATTCTGCATGAAATAATATACAAATGCTGGCCCTTCTATTATGTGATAGTAATGCAATGCAGCTAAACAATAATTCTACAAGCCCATGATTGATTAACCACCTTTAATGATGTTTTAACAACCATAGGTTGTTACCCTAGCTAAAACTAGATTAATTAAGCTAAACTAAGGTTTGATTTTGATTCCATTGGATTCAATGGGTTATTTAAACCTAAACCTAGAAGTTTGAAATCAATCGGAGCTAAATTGGAAAATTTGGTATTTTTGGCTATTTTTAAGCTCTGAAAAATACCTAAATTATTTTGATCTCCAAATTAAAAATCTGATTTCATTTTTGAATTCCTCACACCCAAATTAGCTAAGAGTGAATTTTTGGGAATTTTTGGAGCTCATTTGGCCATAAATTGAAATTGAATAATTTTTGAATAATTTAAATGTAATTTAATTGATTTTAATTAATTAAATTAAATTATTTAATAAAAATATTTCGGTGGGATTTGCTGTCGGGACCGTGGCAGATTCGCTGCGGGGTCCCGACAGCGGCGCATAGCAGCGAGTCACCCGATGCGCTTGCACGCATTTCAGCGCCGGATCTGAGGGCTCGCGTCGCTCCGTCCCATGATCGAATCTCAGACGCACGATCGGCATCTGGGATCCAACGCCTCGAATTAAATCCGCGCAGCCATTACCCGGGATCTTCATCAGGCCATCCAATCCCAACGACTTCGCGCATCAGACGGCTTCCGATCTCCCGATCGCTGTTCATCTTCGTCCCTGTCAGTCGGGAGCACACTGCCAGTCGGGCCAATCCGCGCGATTTCGGCGTACTCCCGAGTCTTTTTAGCCCTCTGATTAGTATCGAAACCCTCAGAGCAATAATTGTAACTGGTATCGAGGGTTAGGTTCGACCAGATCGATCAATTCGACTGAACTTGATCGATCCAGTCGAAGCTTTGAGTGGCAGAAAATGCCGAGTAGCACCCCAACAGTCTAGACCACCCCAGGATCTCTGGTTGCGCCCTATCGCTCCATCTTCGATCCTTGAACGTGTAGGGATCGAGACATTGGCAGCTCATGGACTCTGTGAGGAAAATTATCTCCTCACAGGTGCACCGACTGGGAAGTCTTGGTCGAGCAGTCTTTTGGCAAACCGGTGCCTCCCAGTTAGGGCTTCTTAGTTCAATCGATGCGTCTGAGGTCAGGGAACGTGTAGCCGTCAAAATCGCGGCGTGGCGTGGCCGGAGCTCGGTGAATTTGGCGCTGGAATCCCGTCTCAGAAATAAGGGCTGCGGATGTGTCGGGAGGAAGATGAAGACCGATTTTGGCCGGGCCGAGCCCCGGCCCGCGCGGTTCTGATTTTGGGTCGCGGTTAATTAAATATATATAGGAATGTATTTTTAATATATGATTTAATTTAATTAAAACCTAAAGTTCTAATTTAAATAAAAATTCAGAATGAATTAATTAAATAACTTTAGTTATACAGATCCAAATTGTATGATCCAATATACCATTTGAATCAGAAAAATTCAAGGAATCTGAATATAAAATAAAATTTCAGATCCAATGGTTGGATTTAAAAATATTGCCCAAAACTTCTCTATCCTTAAATAAATCATATAAAATCATATAAACATCCCATCTATGAGTTTAAGGGCTCTGATTGCTCCTTGTACCCTAATGAACAATTCCAGATGCTCGAAATTAATTTTGGACAATTAATTTTCTTAATCACTCCCTAATCACCCTAATCAAGGATTAGTGAATTAAACCCTAATTAAGCCTCTGATTTGGGAGGGGATGGTTCCTAATATCATATTAGACCTAGTATAGCCTATGTATAAGGTTGGATTGCCCTAAAGTGCCTTAATCTCATTAATCACCCTAAATGGTTTAATTAAGTGATTAGTGCTAATTAAGACCATTTAGGACATCAAAACCTAAAGTAAAGTTGTTTCCCACTTCATTTAGTCATATGAAATGCTTTAAAATAGATTAGAACAATTTGGACAATTAAACTCTAAAATCCCAATTTTAGCCTTAAGAGGGATATTTTGGTCATTTTGGCCAAAATGTGATTTAGTGTTCTTTAAGAATTGAAACTTTCAGTAAGCCACTATAACATAGATTGGAAATGTTCTTTAAAATCCTAGAACAATAATAATCACCAATCCATAAGGTTTCATTAATTCCTTAATTAAGATACTTAAATCTAAGCATTCCTTATAAAGATTATTGGACCTTAACTTAATTAAGTCTAATAATTGAAATGGTCAGTTACCTCATTATTAAGTTCAGTTGAGATAATATTAAAGTTAAGTGTTAAAAGAAAAAGGGAATTAGAAGTGTCTAAGTAGAACCTTAGCTAAGTTCTAAAGTGATCAAAACTCAGACCCTTAGATCTATAGTAGCCTAAGAAGGTCAAAATGGGTTTAATATTAATCTAATACTTGGAATTGTCAGTTCTTAACATTAATAAGCTCCTTATAGTTAATTATGAAATTAGATTCTAAAGAAAATCACAAATGAAAACCCTAAAGTCAAAACTCTAATTAAAAGTCTAAAGTGATCAAACTTCAGATCTTTAGATCTTATATCTTAGACTTAGGCTTTCAATTTGAATCAAACCACCTCCAATTGAAATTCTTTAATGATTTATTGTTTAATCTTTTGAAAACTTCCATGTGGGTATAGGATGATTCAATTAATAAGATAACGGAGTTATCTTAAAGATTGAATATAAATCTTAGATTCTCAAGTTCTTAATTGATTATTTTATCTTGTAATCAGCAGAATAGCCTTTCATTGGGATCTTAGTTCCTGAATCTTTCAACTTATAGGATTCTTTACCTTTGGGATTAAGTGAGAAACCTTGATCCTATTTAGCCTAGCACCTTGGATTTGAAATTTGAACCCTCATAGGGTTTAAGTTCTAAATTCTTAAATCTTGATTTATTTGATCAAGATTTGGGTAAGAGAGTAAAATATTCATAAAACTAGGTCATTGATTTGCTTATTAAACTATATAGTCATCACTTGATTTTTGGATTAGAACTTGTTAAGTTCTAATATTTGACTTTAAGGACGTAAATCTGGGATTCTACTCGATAGCTGGATATCAGAGATCCTAAGCTTATACCTTCTCAAAGTAGTTAGATTTGGAAATTAGACAACAACAGATATCACATAAGTCTAGATTGAGTCTCTTTCTTACTTTGACTATATTGTTTTGCATACCTTGGATTTTGAGCTTTAGCCCTTGAGCATAATAGGAAAACTTAGGATGATGTATCCTTAGCTAGTATTGAATTTATATATCATTCAGTTTTGTTTTGTCACAGTTAGTAGAATATGACCTAGTTTAGTTTGCCTCTTCAGTAGTAGTATTATATAGACTGGACTCAGACCTAGCATTTTTGGATGGCTAGGCTGGGGATTGACTGATTGTTTGATATTGGAGGCCCTGTATGGCCTATTGGCTGGTATGGCAGTACTAGAACTTAGGCATATTACTACTTTACATGTATTGTATTATTTTGGTTTTCTGGTTTGTTTTGCCACATGCTTCAGTGGCCTTATTTTTTCAATATTTGCTCGCTTTGCCACATATCTCAGTGGCCTTACTTATCATATATTGCTTTGCTTTTGCCACATGTCTTAGTGGCCTTTCTTTTCATATTAATTTGCTTGTTGTATGTATATTTTATGGCTTAGATATATGTATAAATGACATATTTACGATGCTAGAATTTTATTATATTCAGTACTCGTGTTCTTTTATACTCAGCATGCTTTACTTCGATCATAATCATGTTATGATCATGTTTATTCAGTAGTTACAGTTATTTTTGCTCTTAGCCTTACCTTGCTTATTTGGAGTTCTGTATATTACTTCACATACATATTGCATGCTATAAATAGATAGTTTATAGTATCCCAATTCTTTCATAGCTTGTTGCACCCCTTTACTGCTGCATGTATGGTTAAATTTAAGTGTGATATCCTTTAATATTCAGTTCACTTTAAATAGCCTAAAATGTACTTAAATAATTGTGTAACTGTAATCTTTTTATTTCATTGGCTGAGGCCCTGTCATTTGTGGTACCGACAAATGTCAGATTCAGACGTGTTCGTGGGCAGTGTTGCTGAGGAGGAGCCAATTCAGGAGGAGGACCTTCGCTACTGTCTAGCTAGCTTTGTCTTATTATTCCAGTGAGGATGAGAGTCTTTCATTTTCAGTTATTCATTTCAGTTTGTAATAATTAAACTTTCTGGATGTACTTTACTTTCTGCATTGTGATGAGTTACTATATTGCATTTTCTTTTCCTACTATGTATGCTTGTGGATGTTACCCTATTTTTATATTGCTTCCGCCACTTTGATATTTATATTGATGAATGTTATAGCACTTGGTGACAAGTCCCTGCCTTAAGGCAAGTTGGGTTCGCCTAACTTCACTTAAGTTGGGGATTTGCCACAGTTGGAGCACCGTACTTCTTTATTGTTAGTACGAGGGGCCCCACAGTTGGTATCAGAGAACACCATAAGTTGTCAGACTGGGATCTATGATTCCTTTCTACCTAATGGATCGTTCTTCAGAAATACACGCATCAATATAAGTGACATCCATAACATGGTAGTGCCAGTAACTCTATACACAATAAAAGAGGCAAATACTCCCAACCTAATAAATTTATTCATTCAGAGTCTAATACAAATATAGTAAAATTCTGCTCCCAGAGTCAGATGGGATCTGAGGAGTCCGATATAGACTACTATCAGCGTATCTTCAGGAGTGCTTGGGACAGTAGCTTCAAATGGAGGCAGGAAAGCAACTGGCAAATCGAAGGAGTTTCATCAAGAGGAATTTTGGTCCTGGAAAAGCTTCTACGACAAACTGTATATTGAGGGCTCAACTTTCCAGTGTATGTGCAAGAATGGCTGAGCCGAGTAGAGTCCCTTTTAGAGCACATAGAGTGTCCCGAGTCACTCTATGTATATATGGTGACTGACCTGATGGTGGACTATGCCAAAGTATGGTGGTACGAGACTATGGCAAAGCTCGAGAAGAAGCGTAATAGGAAGCAGCGAGAAGTCACCTTTGAGGATTTTTGTGTAGCCTTTAGGGCTGAGTACATTGATAAAGTCTAAATAATAGTTAGATTAAATGTTATTTTAATTTCAGGCAAACTTCATTTGATTTACAGTTTGGTATTGTAATTTCAAAATTTTATAATTAATGAGAAATTTTGATTTCCTTCCTTAGAGTAAATTCTGAGTTGCTCTTTTCTTAATTAAAACTAGAATGGATTCTAGATCACCACCCACTGTTACTCCAATCAAGAACACTGTGGCCTCCAGTAGTTCTAACGATGAGGTGGCTCATCTGCGAGCCATGGTGGCAACTCTCCTAGAAAATCAAGCCCAACAGGCACAGGTCATTCAGAAGTTGTTGAATGATCTCGTAACTCCAGCAACTGTCGCTGCTCCAATAGTCCATGCTCCACAAGTTGCTTCGTCTTCACACCATACAGTAGATAATCTTCTCCATAATTTCCTAAGGTTAAGGCCTCCAACCTTTGGCGGGAACTTGTCCCCAGTGGATACGACCGATTGGCTGAAGGCCGTAAAAAAGGATCTAGTTGGTCTGAAAATTCCAAACTCTGAAGCCGTCCGTCTCACCACTCATCTGTTTCACGCCGAGGCGGAATATAGGTGGGAAGGAGTTAGGAACACCTAGTTTGTCGATTATGAATTAGACGACATTCCTTGGGATGCATTTGTTGAAGCCTTCAAGACTGAGTTCATTCCCCCGTCTGCACAAAACATGATTACAGATACGATCATGAGGTTGACGTAAGGAAGTCGCTCAGTGGCGGAATACGAGAGAGAGAGTTCTGTAGATTAATCTGTTTTGCACCAAAAGTCACCCACTCTGAGTCAGCGAAGTGTCATCGCTTCCTTTGTGGACTCAGAAGTTCGTTGAAGAATCAGATAATGCCACTATATCTAACTAGTTTCTTTAAACAAGTGGAAACGGCTAAGGTGATTGAACATCACCAATCCAAAGAAGATCATAAGCGAAAGGCGCAAACTAATCTGAACCAGCGAGGAAATTTCAAAAGGCACGGGTCTAACCCCGCGAAAGTATATGAGCTGGAAGCTGCACCTACAACTGAACAAATTCAGAACTGCGCCAAACCACATCCATATGGCAAGTGTTATCACTTTGGCCAGAGGTGTTTCAATTGTGGGTGCACAGGCCATCGATTTTATCAGTGCGACCACACAGAAACAATAGACGGAGTTCAAATAAAGCCGTATCATAAGAAGCAAGTGTTTCGAGCAACTCCGCTGAATCGGAGAGAACCAAATCTGGCCATAATGCCAGCCCCTGCTCCTGAAGTGGCTCACACCCAGCCACCAGCACCCAATTCTCAGAATTTCCAGTGATGGAAAAATAACAATCGTCCTACTGGACCTGCCCGAGTGTATGCTTTAACTCCTATGGAAGCCGCGGAAGATAACAACATGGTTTCAGGTACACACTCTTAAACCTCTCTTGTTACATTGCTTTTCTGTATGTTAAATCTTTTCAAGCTGTTAATGCAAAACTGTGTAATTTAGGCACACTTTATTTCAATAACCAACCTTGTAACATATTGTTCGATACGGGTGCCAGTCACTCATTCATCTCAGAACAATTTGCTAATAATCTTAAACTCCACACATGCAACCTAGCGCAAAGATTGAGTGTTGGACTTCCATCAGGAATCTAACTAAGTGCTCAGAAATTTTGCAATATCAAAGTCCCTATAAACAATCAAGAACTTCAGGCTAAGCTAATCGTTCTACCGATAGTAAACTTTGACATCATCCTTGGGATGAATTGGCTTAGTGACAATAGTGCTGTGATTAACTGCCATAAAAAGAGAGTCACTCTCCACTCTCAGGGTAAGCTTGAAACATTTGTAGGAAAAACTAGCATGCAGTTATCTTTAATAAATGCCATTAAAGCAGAACAGTTGATTGTCAAAGGTTGTAGCGCCTACTTAGTCACCATAATGGGCTAAACAAAAGAAAATATCTCCCTTGCTGATTGTAAGGTAGTCAAAGAATTCTCCGATGTATTTCTAGAAGATTTGCCTGGTGTACCTCCTTCCAGAGAAGTGGAATTCTCCATTGAATTGATTCCAGGTACACAACCAATATCCAAAGCACCTTACAGAATGGCACCTAAGGAGCTTCAGGAACTCAATGAGTAGTTGCAAGAGCTCCTGAATAAAGGTTTTATTAGGCCAAGCATGTCTCCTTAGGGAGCGCCAGTTTTATTTGTGAAGAAGAAGGATGGATCTATGCGTATGTGTATAGATTACCGTGAAGTGAACAAGGTCACCATAAAGAACAAATACCCACTGCCCAGAATTGACGATCTGTTCGATCAATTATCCGGAGCCGTGATATTTTCAAAAATCGATTTAAGGTCTGGATACCACCAGCTACGAGTAAAGGAAGATGACGTAGGGAAGATTGCGTTCCGAACTCGTTATGGACACTTTGAGTTTTTGGTGTTGTCATTCGGACTCACCAATGCACCATCCATCTTTATGGATTTAATGCAGCGAGTGCTAAAATCGTATCTGGATAAATTTGTGATCGTTTATTGACGATATCCTCATTTATTCTAAAACTCTGAAAGACCATGAAGGACATATGAGGTTAGTGTTGGAAACCTTGCGTGAGCATCAACTTTATGCCAAGTTCTCCAAGTGCGAGTTCTGGCTTAACTCCATTGCATTTTTGGGACACGTAGTCGATGCTCAGGGAATTCGAGTAGACCAGAGCAAAGTGAAAGCTATTCAGAATTGGGCTCAACTTAAGTCTGTCACTGATATTAGAAGTTTTCTGGGATTGGCAGGATACTACAGGAAGTTCGTTAAGGGCTTTTATCAGATCGCTTCGCTATTAACTAAATTAACTCAAAAGGCTATCCCATTCATTTGGAGCCCAGAATGTGAGAAAGCATTTCAAACCCTTAAGGATGCTCTATCTACTGCTCCAGTTCTTATTCTACCAAAAGAAGGTTTGAACTATCAGGTGTATACCGATGCCTCTGGGATCGGTCTAGGTTGTGTTTTGATACTAGAGGGTAAGGTAATTGCTTACGCCTCTCATCAACTAAAACCCCACGAGAGAAATTATCCAGTTCATGACCTTGAACTTGCAGCCGTAATATTCGCCTTGAAAATATGGCGTCACTACTTATACGGAGTGCAATGTTCAATTTTCACTGATCATCAAAGTCTGAAGTACATCTTCACCCAGAGAGAATTGAATTGCCGTCAGAGAAGATGGTTGGAACTCATTAACAATTATGATCTCAGCATTCAATATCATCCGAGAAAGGCTAATGTAGTGGCAGATGCTCTTAGTCATCGTGCTACTCTAACCTCTATGATTGCCTCCAGTTTCTTAGAACCCAAATTTCGTAAACTCGAGATTTCTCCAGTTAATGGTGATATGCTGAGTTCGCTATTAGCCAATATTAATGTGGAACCCACTTTCCACCGAGATGTCTCCATCTCGCAAACCAAAGATAATGAGTATCTGAAATTTAAAGCAGATATCAAAGGTGGTCGTCATCAGGATTTACAGTTACAGAATGGTGTAGTTTATTAGGGCAATCGATTGTGGATACCTAAATCTATGCATCAAGAGGTTTTAGTCGAAGGATATAATTCTGGGTATCATATTCACCCAGGCAGTACTAAGATGTATCAAGATTTGAAGTAATCATTTTGGTGACCAGGCATGAAGAAAGACGTAGCTGACTTTGTGGCCAAATGCCATGCCTGTAATCTAGTAAAGGCCGAACACCAAAGACCTGGTGGTCTTCTGCATCCGCTCAATATTCCTGAATGGAAATGGTTTGATATATCCATGGACTTCGTCATGGGATTGCCTCGTGCCAAATATGGTGCTGACGTAATCTGGGTTATTGTTGATCGATTAACTAAATCAGTGCATTTCCTTCCTATTCATCAAACTGATTCAGTAGAGAAGTTGGCAAAGCTCTACATCAAGGAGATTGTCAGATTGCATGGAATTCCAAAGTTAATTGTATCTGATAGAGACAGCAGATTTACTTCCAAGTTCTGGCAAGCTGTGCATCAAGATCTATGAACGACTCTAGCTATGAGTACAGCTTTTCATCCTCAGACGGATGGTCAGACTGAGAGAGTAAATCAAATTCTAGAAGATTTGCTTAGGCTCTGTATTCTTGATTTTTCTGGTTCCTGGGAAGATCACATCCCGTTAGTGGAGTTCGCCTATAACAACAGTTTTCAAGCCAGTATTAAGATGGCTCCTTATGAAGCTTTGTATGGTAGAAAATGTAGTACTTCGCTAGCCTGGTCTGAAACAAGAAGTGTTCAACTATTTGGTTCAGAATTGGTAGAAGAAACCAGCAGCAAGATCAAGTTAATTCAGTAGAGAATTCGTTCAGCTCAAGAGCGTCAGAGTAAGTATTATGACTCTCACCACCGTCTCTTAGAATTCAATGTGGGAGATTCTGCTTATCTGAAGGTCAGCCCAATGAAGGGTGTTTTCAGATTTGGTGTAGCTGGGAAACTCAGTCCCCGCTATGTAGGACCTTTCAAAATATTGGCCAAGGTAGGGTCATCTGCTTATCGACTAAGCCTTCATGATGGCTTTGCAGCTGTTCACAACGTGTTTCATGTATCCTCATTGAGAAGATGTCTTTGAGACCCTTCTCATCTCGTTCAACTCCCAGCAGTAGAGATTCAACCTGATATTTTTTATGCTGAAGAACCTATCAGAATTTTAGCTTGTGATCAGAAACAGCTGAGGAATCGTTCAATTCCTATGGTCAAAATTCAGTGGAAGAATCGAGCGCTAGAAGAGTTTACTTGGGAAAAAGAGGTGGATATGCGCAATAAATATCCCCAGCTCTTTGCAAACTCAGGTACTATTCATTTCTTTTCCTTTAATTGCATCTAAAACTCGTATTATCGCAGCAGGATATTTCTTCACTTAGGTGATGTCGAGGACGACATCGTTCTTAAGTGGGGGAGTCTGTAACAGCCCTAGGTTGTTACCCTAGCTAAAACTAGATTAATTAAGCTAAACCAAGGTTTGATTTTGATTCCATTGGATTCAATGGGTCATTTAAACCTAAACCTAGAAGTTTAAAATCAACCGGAGCTAAATTAGAAAATTTGATATTTTTGGCTATTTTTAAGCCCTAAAAAATACCTAAATTATTTTGATCTTCAAATTAAAAATATAATTTCATTTTTGAATTCCTGACACCTAAATTAACTAAGGGTGAATTTTTAGGAATTTTTGGGAATTTTTGGAGCTCATTTGGCCCTAAATTGAAATTGAATAATTTTTGAATAATTTAAATATAATTTAATTGATTTTAATGAATTAAATTAAATTATTTAATAAAAATATTTCGGTGGGATTTGCTGTCAGGACCGCGGCAGATCCGCTGCGGGGTCCCGACAGCGGCGCATAGCAATGAGTCACCCGATGTGCTAGCATGCATCTCAGCGCCGGATCCGAGGGCTCGCGTCGCTCCATCCCGTGATCGAATCTCAGACGCACGATCGGCATTTGGGGGTCGAACCTCCCAATTGAGGAAGGCCGAGGCTGCCATTTTTCCCCGAGCCTGGTTTGCTGGCTCCCAGCCTTACCACCCAGACCTAGGCACCGTGGGGCTTATAAATACCTCCTCTGATCTTACTGTGAGCTCCTTTGCTCACTGTGAGGCTCATCTTTCCCACTGCACTCCATTCGTAGCTCCCAGTTCTTCCAAGCTCTCCTGGCGATCAAACCCGCTGCATCTGCTGATTGAGGGTGAGGTTTGGAGTTCAGACCCCCTTGCGGAGCTCCTGAAACCTCTAAGTTCACTCGAGACGGCCTACATTCGCTGTGAATCTTTGAACCGAGGTACAGCCTTCTTCCCTCTCTGTCGAGCTGAATCCAGCTCGATTCGCCTCTCCTCAAGCTATAGATGATGTGTTAGGACCCTCCCTTAGCTCCTAGCAGTCATCCTGGACCTTTAGTGAGCCTTGGCAGTGCGCCAGACGGCCTAAGCACCGTCTGAGAGCACACTGCCAGTCGGGCCAATCCGCACGATTTTGGCATACTCCCAAGTCTTTTTAGCCCTCTGATTAGTATCGAAACCCTCAGAGCAATTATTGTAACTGGTATCGAGGGTTAGGTTCGACCAGATCGATCAATTTGACTGAACTTGATCGATCCAGTTGAAGCTCTGAGTGGCAGAAAATGCCGAGTAGCACCCCGACGGTCTAGACCACCCCTGGATCTCTGGTTGCGCCCTATCGCTCCATCTTCGATCCCTGAACGTGTAGGGATCGAGACATTGGCAGCTCGTGGACTCTGTGAGGAGAATTATCTCCTCACAGGTGCACTGACTAGGAAGTCTCGGTCGAGCAGTCTTTTGGCAAACCGGTGCCTCCCAGCTAGGGCTTCTTAGTTCAATCGATGCGTCTGAGGTCAGGGAACGTGTGGCCGTCAAAATCGCAGCGTGGCCTGGCCGGAGCACGGTGAATTTGGCGCTGGAAGCCCGTCTCAGAAATAGGGCTGCGGATGCGTCGGGAGGAAGACGAAGACCGATTTTGGGCCGGGTCGAGCCTCGTCCCGTGCGGTTCCGATTTTGGGCCGCGGTTAATTAAATATATATTGGAATGTATTTTTAATAGTTATGATTTAATTTAATTAAAACCTAAAGTTCTAATTTAAATAAAAATTCAGAATGAATTAATTAAATAACTTTAGTTATACAGATCCAAATGGTATGATCCAATATACCATTGGAATCAGAAAAATTCAAGGAATCTGAATATAAAATAAAATTTCAGATCCAATGGTTGGATTTAAAAATATTGGCCAAAACTTCCCTATCCTTAAATAAATCATATAAAATCATCTAAACATCCCATCTATGAGTTTAAGGGCTCTGATTACTCCTTGTACCCTAAGGAATAATTCTAGACCTTGAAATTAATTTTGGATAATTAATTTTCTTAATCACTCCCTAATCATCCTAATCAAGGATTAGTGAATTAAACCCTAATTAAGCCTCTGATTTGGGTGGGGATGGTTCCTAATATCATATTAGACCTAGTATAGCCTATGTATAAGGTTGGATTGCCCTAAAGTGCCTTAATCTCACTAATCACCCTAAATGGTTTAAATAAGTGATTATTGCTAATTAAGACCATTTAGGTCATCAAAACCTAAAGTAAAGGTGTTTCCCACTTCGTTTAGTCATATGAAATGCTTTAAAATAGATTAGAACAATTTGGACAATAAAACCCTAAAATCCCAATTTTAGCCTTAAGAGGGGTATTTTGGTCATTTTGGCCAAAATGTGATTTAGTGTTCTTTAAGGATTGCAATTTCAGTAAGCCATTATAACATAGATTGGAAATATTCTCTAAAATCCTAGAAAAATAATAATCACCAATCCATAAGGTCTCATTAATTCCTTAATTAAGATACTTAAATCTAAGCATTCCATATAAAGATCATTGGACCTTAACTTAATTAAGTCTAATAATTGAAATGGTCAGTTACCGCATTATTAAGTTCAGTTGAGATAATATTAGAGTTAAGTGTTAAAAGAAAAAGGGAATTAGAAATGTCTAAGTAGAACCTTAGCTAAGTTCTAAAGTGATCAAAACTCAGACCCTTAGATCTTAAGTAGCCTAAGAAGGTCAAAATGGGTTTAATGTTAATCTAATACTTGGAATTGTCAGTTCTTAACATTAATAAGCTCCTTATAGTTAATTATGAAATTAGATTCTAAAGAAAATAACAAATGGAAACCCTAAAGTCAAAACTCTAATTAAAAGTCTAAAGTGATCAAACTTCAGATCTTTAGATCTTATATCTTAAACTTAGGCTTTCAATTTGAATCAAACCACCTCCAATTGAAATTCTTTAATGATTTATTGTTTAATCTTTTGAAACCTTTCATGTGGGTATAGGATGATTCAATTAATAAGATAACGGAGTTATCTTAAAGATTGAATATAAATCTTAGATTCTCAAGTTCTTAATTGATTATTTTATCTTATAATCAGCAGAATAGCCTTTCACTAGGATCTTAGTTCCTGAATCTTTCAACTTATAGGATTATTTACCTTTGGGATTAAGTGAGAAACCTAGATCCTATTTAGAATAGCACCTTGGATTTGAAATTTGAACCCTCATAGGATTTAAGTTCTAAATTCTTAAATCTTGATTTATTTGATCAAGATTTGGGTAAGAGAGTAAAATATTCATAAAACTAGGTCGTTGATTTGCTTATTAAACCATATAGTTGTCACATGATTTTTGGATTAGAACTTGTTAAGTTCTAATATTTGACTTTAAGGACATAAATCTGGGATTCTACTCGATAGCTAGATATCGGAGATCCTAAGCTTGTACCTTCTCAGAGTAGTTAGATTTGGAAATTAGACAACAACAGATATCACATAAGTCTAGATTGAGTCTCTTTCTTACTTTGACTATATTGTTTTGCATACCTTGGATTTTGAGCTTTAGCCCTTGAGCATAATAGGAAAACTTAGGATGATGTATCCTTAGCTAGTATTGAATTTATATATCATTCAGTTTTGTTTTGTCACAGTTAGTAGAATATGACCTAGTTTAGTTTGCCTCTTCAGTAGTAGTATTATATAGACTGGACTCAGACCTAGCATTTTTGGATGGCTAGGCTGGGGATTGACTGATTGTTTGATATTGGAGGCCCTGTATGGCCTATTGGCTGGTATGGCAGTACTAGAACTTAGGCATATTACTACTTTACATGTATTGTATTATTTTGGTTTTCTGGTTTGTTTTGCCACATGCTTCAGTGGCCTTATTTTTTCAATATTTGCTCGCTTTGCCACATATCTCAGTGGCCTTACTTATCATATATTGCTTTGCTTTTGCCACATGTCTCAGTGGCATTTCTTTTCATATTAATTTGCATGTTATATGTATATTTTATGGCTTAGATATATGTATAAATGGCATGTTTAGGATGTTAGAATTTTATTATATTCAGTACTCGTGTTCTTTTATACTCAGCATGCTTTACTTCGATCATAATCATGTTAGGATCATGTTTATTCAGTAGTTGCAGTTATTTTTGCTCTTAGCCTTACCTTGCTTATTTTGAGTTTTGTATGTTACTTCACATATACATGTTGCATGCTATAAATAGATAGTTTATAGTATCCCAATTCTTTCATAGCTTGTTGCACCCATTTACTGCTGCATGTATGGTTAATTTTAAATGTGATATCCTTTAATATTCAGTTCACTTTAAATAGCCTAAAATGTACTTAGACAATTGTCTAATTGTAACCTTTTTATTTCGTTGGCTGGGGCCCTGGCATTTGTGGTACAAACAAATGTCAGATTCAGACGTGTTCGTGGGCAGTGTCGCTGAGGAGGAGCCAATTCAGGAGGAGGACCTTCCAGCTACTGTCTAGCTAGCTTTGTCTTATTATTCCAGTGAGGATGAGAGTCTTTCATTTTCAGTTATTCATTTCAGTTTGTAATAATTAAACTTTCTGGATGTACTTTGCTTTCTGCATTGTGATGAGTTACTATATTGCATTTTCTTTTCCTAATATGTATGCTTGTGGATGTTACCCTATTTTTGTATTGCTTCCGTCACTTTGATATTTATATTGATGAATGTTATAGCACTTGGTGACAAGTCCCTGCCTTAAGGCAAGTTGGGTTCGCCTAACTTTACTTAAGTTAGAGATTTGCCACAGTTGGAGCACCGTACTTCCTTATTGTTAGTACGGGGGGCCCCACAGATGTATTCTTACAGTATTATTACTAAGTTATTCTTAAACTATTTCCAAATTTCATTGGCTACTAGTATGATTTTCCATTTTGCATCAATAGTATCATACTTTTTATATATGCTTATTTTTCTTACAAACTTATAAGAATATTTGTTTCATTAATACATTTATCTTCAAAGTTAAGTTAGAATGATCAAATTATTAAGAATTACATCAGGGTATCACTACCTTTAAATGTATGGTTTTGAGGGTTGGATATGTAAACAAGAAAGCTTTTGACGATACGAATGTAAATTTACTTAAAGATAAATATAAGTGAAAGCTCAGCTCCATTTGGCATAATTGTTCTAACCTATGTCGCTAATTTTCTTAACCAATGAAGTACTTGTGCAATTGGTGTATTTACTGTAACAAACGGATGTATTGCACGGTTGCTCTCTCTCTTTCTAAATAATTTCAAGGTAATTTTACAAAACTTTTTATAGTATTATATTACTATATACATTTTTTTTTAAATCATTAGTTTATCTACCAAACCATATCAGTTCTCAAGGTTTTCTTGAACTATTAGCTACAACTATTACTGCAATTTATGTGGCGGACATAGTATAACAAATCATTTAATTGTTTTCTTGGCAACAAAAGTTTGTTTGACCTGTATGTTGTTTAACTCTTTTACTTTTTCATGCGCTCCAAGTTAAGTTTGAAATTTATGTTTTTATTTATATTCATTTTGTTTTCATACAATCTAATAACAATAGGCCTTTACCTTCTATCAAAGGTTCATCTTGTGCTCTGATAACACATAAAAAGCTTAGTATATTTTTACTTATAAGATTAATCTTCTTACTTGATATGCTAGGCTTTACTTCATTTTTTTTTTTTTTTTGACATTTAGAATTTAGATGTATAAACTAGGAACACCAAAACACAATAAATAAAATGATTTATAACTGTTTAGACTGCGAGTTTCTAAATTATAATAAAAATAAGGCAGTTTGATTGGGGATTTCACCCCATTCTTTTTAAACTAGAGTATCATATTTGTTGAATTTTTATACCATCTTATTGTCAATTAATATGTTTTCCATTTAGATTTCGTTGGACTGCAAAATCTATTCATAATTTTCATTATATATCATAACCCATTTAAAATATATCTCAAAGGCTGAAATTGTTCTCAAAAGTCCGAAAAATTTATAATTAAGGCTCTCAATGCTTCTAGTTGCATAGCTCTAATAAAGGTATGCCTTTAACAGTTTTCAAGAAGAATTCTCTGTTACATATGATAGTAATATTTATATATATTGCTTGTTTTATAATTTTATCATATAGTTTGTTTAACTATTATTCATGTCATTACTAAAAACATTATCTTTTTGACATTTCTATATTTAAATATTTTATTTAAGCTTGCAGCAATTATCTTTTTGGCCATTTGTGCATGCAAACATTTTAATTTTAAGTTGTATATCTTGTTAATGTTGCTTGATTCTAAAAGTAATTCTAGATATTAGTTTATTTTTGTTAAACTTTTATAAAAGCTTTCATATTTGAACTTCTTATGAAAAGGCACTACCGATCAAAATTTCTTAGAGCTATCGTTCTACCTAGCTATATTTTATCTCTCAGTTTTAACTACTTGTTTTAATGATATTTTGGAAGTATTTTTCCATGTGATTAGAATTGTTTTGTAAGGCTTATAGTACTTCATCTATTATCTCATTTAAACAAAACTTGTCCTGCTCTATGTGCTGTGATTGATCTTCTTCTAGACGTGATTTCGATCATCAAGCTACCTATGCTTGATCTCGTATAATCAATACATTTAGATTTTTATACAAGAAACTCGAATCTTATACGTTTACACTATGATTAATAACTTCATATGGTTAGACGCTGAACTAGATTTCAAAACTTTTATCATCTCAAACGATATTTTCTTACATAAACATTAATTAGGCTTTGACGTTGAAATTAAACCTACAATGCTTATTGATATTTCAAAATAGAGTTTACATTTTTATTTTATTTTCTGTTTGATCACTAACAAAAAGTGTAATAAAATATTTTGATACAAGAATTACTTACTCTTCCAAGATACTGGATATTTATAGCATGAAGCTCATCAATTAATGTTTGACCATCATCCATAGATGAAATATCCAAGGAGCAAACATCATCCACAAATTTTTCTTGCTATTATTTAAGCTATAGCTCAGTAGCATCCTGAATGCACATACTATTGACATCAATACTATTGAGATTTTGTCACAGATAGCTAAATGGGGTTGTGTTGTATGATTAAATGAAGAAGATTCTCGCATTTTCAAAGTTGGGTTATTAATAAAGAGTGGCAATGTAGCAGGATATGTGACATTGGATGAAGGAAGCAACGAATATTCTTAGATCTGTTGTCATTCACTCTTCTAACCAACAAATTGATGGTAAAATATAGGTTGATCTTACTAAAAGAAGGGAAGGTGAATTGTGCTGATGATTAAAAAGGAAATCCAAGTGATAATATATTCTAATATAGTGGAAATTGAGGTCAGTAACCTAATTTCATCTATGCTAATCGTTAAATGATCCCTTACTTCTTTAAATATATTTATGGTACCCTCGTACTCAATGTTTCTTATAAATCTGAAATTGAATTGATAAGTTAAACTAAAATCTCAATTAAATTTGAATATTTTTCATTTACAACTGAATTAATTTCACCTATGACACCTTTTTGATTTTATTTCCCTTTAAAAAGCTGAAAGTTAATTTTAATTAATATGTTTTCTGATTAATAAATCTTGCCAAAATCATTAATACAGAAATTCAGTTATGATCCATTCAAAGTTAGTAAATAGTTTGTTAAACCTTAAATCAATTCACTCATAGTACTGTAAGATGAAATGAGTTAGCCACGGGCCTTAAAATGTTATAAGCCCATTAGCAAATTTATTATTACAACTCATCACTTGCAAGGTTAGATAGTATAAGTACTTCAATTTTACGAGAATATTAGGATGTCGAGGATGACACCTCTTTTAAGAGGGGGAGTCTGTAACAATCAAAGGTTGTTAATCACCATTTAATCATTCAATTAACTTCAAATCTCTTTATCAAGTCTTAAATAGTCTTTAAGATCAATTTCCAAAGTCTTAGTCTAATTTGGAATTTAATTGAACAAAATCCTAATTTTGGGTAATTCTTAAAATCAAGAAAATGAGAAAATTTATTTAACCCCAGATTAAAAATCGGACTTCGCCACTGCGTTCCTCACACCCAAATTAGCTTTGGGTGAAGATTTGATGAGTTTTTGAGATAGTCAAAATTTCTTATTTATTTTATTATATTTTCATTAAATTGATAAATGAAATAATTTAAATGACTTCCAATTAAAATTTCGACTCCATTTTTGAGTCCGTTACCCTCAATTTAGCCAAAAAGTAATTTTTTAAATTTTCTTTAAAAACATATAATCATAAAATTCTAATTAAATAAAAAAATTTTAAACTAATTAATATATATATATATATATACAAATATACATAAATATTCGATTATCAATCAGCTGCCTTAATCCCCAATTTCCTTCGCACGCAACCGAGCCCCTTACCTCTATCCTTCGAGCGACAAAGGGAAGACATCGCTCAACCGAGGCGTGAAGCACTGACGCGTGGCTTCCACCGTCATATAAACCAATAGCCGTTCAAGAAGAGATCGGGGTAATCACCATGATCTCATCCACCCACAAGTTGCGACGCACACAGCCAAAAATCCCGATCTAGGTAACTGTCAAAGCCATACCTATGAAATCTTTATTTAGACCCTCAACACTTCGTAGTCAGGCAGAAAAAAGAAAAATCGCAAGCAATAAGCACGTAAAAGGGGGATCTCCTCAAACCTAAGGTTGCGAACAAGATCAGGAGCAAGGAGCATGACCTGCAATTAAAGAGGAAGCTGAGTAATAATTGGGAAAGAAGAATTTACTTATGTTTATGTGAGAATAAATTTATTTATAAATATTTTGAAAATTTTAAATATTTTGTGATGTTTGTAAACTATTCTTTCATGATGTTTGAATTTTCATATTATAAATAATGAATGTTTGAGTTATAATAATTGAATGACCTTCTTCTCCCCATAGATTCATATAATATAAGGTAATATTAAATGTTGAGTTATAATCTCCTAATTCAATATTAAATAGTACCGTAACACTCATTGTTAGATTATTAAACTCTAATCTAATAGTGAGGCATTACACTTTCTCCAAAGCCTTAAAGGTGAGCCTTCTTCTTCAGCACAAGGGCAGCATTGGTGGAAGGAGGGAGGAGCTCTTAGGTTTTGCAAATAGAGAGGATGAAGGATTTTAGCTCCTTCTTAAAAGAGAAGGGAAGGGTGGAGGTGTAACAACCCTAGATTATTATCTTGTAAATGCATAGATAACATAACCTATTTATTTTCTATCACCATTCCTTATAGAACCTCAAACTAAGTCTATCTAAAAAATTTGAAGTTCATTGGACATCTCTAGGTCTAAAAAGACAATTTGATCAGTCAAGATGCCTTAATCTATATCCAAAATATTTTGATCTCAGAATTAAATTCAAATTATATTTTTGAATTCCTCACCCTCAAATTAGCTAATGGTGAAAATTTGGTGTAATTTGGAATTCATTTGGGCCATAATTCAATTTAAATTAAAATGGTTTAATTGCATACAGGGGTTCCTATTAATTCATAATTGCATTTGTAACCTTAAAACTAAATAAACGGCCGGGATCCGCTGTGTTAACCGCGGGCGATCTGCTGTGGAGCCCGAGTCTCACGACAGCGGTGCCCCGTGAATCTAGTCGTTCCGCCTTTCCAACCAACGGCCATGATCTGATCCCGCAAAATCGCGAATCCATCGTTGGATTCACCCCATGGATCATACGGCCAGGATCATCCCCGCGATCGGCCATTAGGATCTGGGCGATCCCAGCCGTAGCGCCTTTTGATCGATAGATCAGACAACATCTAAGTGGTCTGGCACTGTGGATCTTTGTCTCCGCCAGATCCCTCACCCGACAGAGGGAATTTCCCGTACTGCCAGCTGTCATTTCTGTTCCCCACTCGCGCCTCCAGCTCAGCAAGCCGTTGCTAAGCTTTCCCTAATGGCCGAGGGACCCCAATTGGGCCTCGTGACCCGGCCGAGCTTAAAATAGAATTTCGAGAGCTTGGCCATGGCCCGACCTCTCGAGCCCTCTCCAGCCCGAGCCAACCTTCCAGAAGCTTCCCTGAGCTCGCCTGAGGCTATAAATAGCCTCAGCAATCCTTCCTCTACCCTTTTGCTGATCAATTGACCCCGATTTCCCTCAGTCTTCATTTCGCCATTGTCGTATGTCAGAGCTTGTGTAGGTGATCCAGGAGCTTCTGAACCGCTGATAGTAGGCTCTCCTGACATTCAGGATCCTTTACAGCATTTGGAATCGTAATTAGAGCCAGCCGAGCCTTCAGTCGAGCGTCCCGAACCAATCCTTTAAAACCAGGTATCCCCCTTACTGGATTCGAGCTAATGAGGCTCGAACCTTGCTCCTTTTGATGCGTTTGAGTCTGAATTTTCTTCGTGAACCCAAGGGTATCGAGATTAAGGTCTAGGCTAGCTCCGATCGATCAAATTGATGGATCGGATTAAACTGCTTAAGGATCACCTCGGTCGAGTAAGGACCCGGCGATCCAGACCATCTTAGACCCTCAGACTAGGGGGCTTCGATCCGCCTCACCTCCCTGATGGTGTAGGGATCGAGCTCGGGATCTGGCGTGACCTCTGTGGGGAGAATTATCTCCCCATAGTAGCTCCAATAGAGGAGCCCTCGGGTGAGCAAGGTCTGGCCGATCCAAACCGTCTCATAAGGGGCTTCGAGTCCCAATCGACGTGTCTGACCACGATGATCGAGTAGCGATCGAATGTTGGTCGAGCTGTGGGCTGGGTCGACCCATGACCCGTGGGGACAAAGGCTCTGTGCGGGCCGGGTCGGCCCACGACCCGCGCTGTGCAACAGTGCCGGGTTTCCCCGGGCCCCGGTCGACCCGCGCAGTTTGGTTAACGGGCCGAGCCGTTTAATTAAATTAGAATTATCGGAATTATTTTCCTTACCAGTAATCAAATCATAGGATTTTGATTAAATAAAAATACAGAATGTATTATTTGAATAACTTTTAATCTACTAGTCCAAACCCTATCATATATGGAAATGATCAAAAAAATCTCAGGAATTTAAATATCAAATAAAATTATGCATCTGATGGTTAGATCTTTAATTATTACCTAATTACAGTGGATTTTGATTAGGGTAAATTAGTAAATTTACTTATCCAAATTATATGTTTAGAGTGCCATTAGTTCACTTATGGTAATTAGAATGCATGTGCTAAGTAGAATATTTTTCTGAGCTCTATAATTCTAGTTATGCCATAATCTTGTTAAATCATAATTTGTAAATTTTAGGGTTTATGCTCATTGGATTTTAGCAAACTTAGGCTCTGATTACTTGTATGATTAAATAGAACTTGCATGCCAAATATCATATAATTTGAAGGGTTGGATTTATACTTATGTGCTAATCCTTTTTTATTGCCATTAGGGTTTGGTTAGCACTAAGTACCATCTATTTTATAAACTTTGATTATTAATCTGACTTATAACAGTAAGTTAAGTGTAGTGAATTAATTTAGATAAGCTTATTGAGTATACTTGAATAAATCCAAAGATTTAGAATCTTAAATATCTTAATTAACTTAAGAAATCTTAAGATTTGGATTAAGCTTTTAAAACTTGATCTAGGTTTGAGATTGCCACCAATAATACATAATTAATCCATTGATTTGACATTGATCTTTAAATACATACTTGATTTTACTTAAGGCATGGGAAGGGATCAAACCCTAATCTACTTAAGTAGAATCTAAATCCTTATAAACCCTAACTTAATTCATTTGATTTCAAAACTATGAATTGAACATTTTTTAATAATGTATTTGATTTATTATTGTTTCTAAGCATTTGAATTAGACAAATTAAGGTTAATAACAATCCTTGGGGATTTCACCATCTGAATTAAACCTTAAGATCCCTGATTTCCTCTTAAGTAATAAATTCGCATAAAAAGATTATTAATGCTATATTGATTGAATAAGTGATCAAATCCTTAATAATATGTGTGATTTAGATCCCATAATCTTAGTTTAAGTGTGATCAAATGACTTAATCTTCTGATCTAATCATCCTAAATCTAATTATAAAACAGAACCTAAGAGCTTTATATCAACATCTAGAAAGGAGATCTTGGGTTTCTCTTCATAAGATTGTCTTGAATTATTTAAAAGACCTAAATTCATATATCATGAGGTAGGAAGCCTTGTATGACTCTTTGAGGTAGAAGTATAGAAGATCCCATCACCTTAGAAATTGATATACTCTCCTTGTGGTAATAATCCATTAAGGCACTAGAAAAGATACTTCTCCTTGTGGTAGAATCCATATTAAGTGATCCTTGATCACACTTGATTGGTGAACCCTTGTATAGGACTTGCCTATTAGTTCAGGGCTTGTAGTTTTGATAAATCCTTGTTATATTAATTAGACTTGATTGACCCTTGATCATTGGGTGGTGTAGCATATTATACTCGTATTACTGGTCCCCAGTAATATCCGGGATTGGTTGAGTCACTCTAAGTGAGATTTGTCTTTATTGCTATCCTGCGAGCTTAGGCGGATATAACCTCGTTTAGAGTAAATCAATCGATTCTAAGAGTGTATTAAATGGGTACCTATTTCTTAGTTTAATTGAAAGACAAGTTGCCATCGGGCAATGCCTCCTAGCGAAGATCGCTTCAATAGGTATGGCTCAAATAAACTAAGTAATGGGATCCACCTTTCTTAAGACACTAAGTATGATTATGAGTTTAGTGACTTAATACTTAGCTTGAGATACAGAATCATCATCGGATGGTGCCTCCTAATGAAGATCATTTTGTTAGGGTGGCTTAATTAAACTAAGTGATAAGAATGCTATTCTTGCAACCTATTTAATATGTGTATACAATCACCCTGTCCAGTGATCTTTAAGTAAATAAACAACTTTAACCAACCCTTGCTTTAAAAACTTGGAGTCAGAATCCTCTTAGCAGGATTCTACACGGTGAAGACTTAGGATTCATTATGGTTTCTTACTAAATTCTTCACGAATTTTGGGATTTTTCATTCATTCAATATAATGGCATAAGTATAAGCATAAACATGAGTTGAACTCATTTCTTCTGTTGTGATACATGATTATCAGTGATACAGTATGAGATACATAATATTATATACACAGACTGGGAAATTTCAGGGTGCATCTGCGTCACCATACTGACTTCCTAACTGTTGTGCTTACATTGGACCGTACTACTCATAAACCTTCAGTGATAGTTTTGTGATATACGGTGGTATAGCATATTTATGAGCATTGTTTCAGTGGCATATAGTGCAGCTTATAGCATCCTTTTCAGCATAATGTTTGTTTTACTTTCAGTTCTATTTGGTGATAGCTTCACATTTCATAGCCCTTTTACTGTCTTGTTTACTCAGTACTTACAGTGTTCCTCGCTTACATATTTTTCTTCAGCTCTGTTACGGCTTTACTTACTTATATACATTGTTATGTTAGTTTAGCTTTGCATAGTTAGTTTTGATGTGTTAGACTTCTTGTCTAACACGGGGTACTTTTGGGATCCGGCAATTTGCTAGATCCTGAGCAGTTTTTGGAGACAGGTCAGGAGGACGTACCAGAGATTCAAGAGGAGCAATTGGAGCTGTAGCGGACCAAGCACCTACTTTTACTTACTAGCTCTTTTTAGCATTTTAGATTAACTCTTTATATTTCTGCATCTAAATGGTTTGTAATAAACTCTGGATGTACTTTTACTTTTCTTTTTCTATGATGGATATTTACTACTGCTTGAGATGAATGTATTCTGGATGTTTTGCTTTTAGCTTCCACACTCTGTTATACTGCTATACTTAGTATTGTAATATGACCAGCATACTGGAAATACTGATATATTTTATAATATACATGGGTTCTTCCCCACTTCCTTGAACTTTGTGTATGTACTAGTCTAATTTCTAAGATGAGTATTTCATTCTTATATTAGATATTGGCTTTCGAACCTACTATTAGAATTTGAGTTAGCAGCCTTCAGTATGGCCCCATCTCTCTAGCCTATTCGGGATGATGGGTTTTGCTTGTATGGCCCACCTTTCCCGAGTAGCGTACCGTTCCGTCGCCAAAATATGTATTACACTTGTCCTTTGCGCACGGCGACGGAACGGGGCGCTACAGGAGGCATGGCTAAGAGGAGAGGGGAGGGATGGCCTCAGCCATCCATTCGTGAAAAGAGGGGGTATGGGCGCTGAATGGAGGAGGATGTTAGGAAAGTCAATTAAGAAAATTTATTTTCTTAATTAAATAATTAGTTATTTATTTTCTAAATTGCTAAAATTTCAGATTAAATAAAAGCGCTCACAAAAATTCCAAAAATTTACCCCTAGCTAATTTGGGGGTGAGGAATTCAACGGCGAAGTCGGAATTTGATTCCAATGATTATTTAATTATTCTCTTTTCCAGTGTATTTAATTATATCAAAATATTTGCGAAAATACGATGACTTTCAAACACGTCCAAAATATCACTTCTAGCTAATTTGGGGTTGACAATCGCAACGATGAAGTCAGATTTTGATTTTGATGTCAAATTAAATACCTCAATTTTCTAATTAATTAAATATTAAAATAATCCAAATATTTGATTTAGCTCTGAATCACACCAAATATTTAGGGATTAATTCAAATGACTATACGAACTTAACATAATAATAATTGAGATATGATTATGCTTAAATTAAGCTGGGTAACAACCTTGGGTTGTTACACCCCTGACATTGTGAAATTGACAATGTCAGATCTTGAACAGCTTGAAGATCTAGTGCCTGAGGAGGAGCCTTATTTAGATGAGGTGCAGTAGATTGTAGCTGAAGATCCTTAGTTGAATTTATATTATTTGTGAGGATGAGTGATGCTTTATTTCATTTATAACTTTAATTAAATATTATAATAATACATATGCACTTATGACTGTGTTTACTTTCCTGCACTGTTATTTTTTGAGCTACTCTTCATTCTTATTTTTTATTGATGTATGGTGAAATGGATGGAATGGTTACTTTGTCTGCTTTCACACTCTGTACTTGTGTTGATTTAGTGGCTGATAGTATATATATTCATAATGAATTTTCAAAGTTTTCACTTAAAAATTAATATTAAATAAAATACTCATACAAACTTGATAATTTTAGACGTGTGTGTTCTTCTCATCAAGACGCTCGAATCGGTACCAAATTTATAATTTTTGGAGTTCGATCAAAGAATAATCAAAGTTTGGGAGTTTCAAGTGAATTGTGATCGCTCGATCATGATCCAATGCTCATAAACGTTTTGGGATGTTTATTTAACACCCTCAAACTCTAATCTAAGAACCTAAATCCAATATATTCCCTTCTTAGCTGAAATTCACTTTCTCCCTTGGCACGTCGCAAGCAGTCGATCGGTTCCCTCCCCCTCTCGGCTAAAGCTAAGAAACCTCGTCTCTCTCGGCTGAGAGCAGCTCCTCCATCTCAGTCGATCATTCGACGCAAGAGGTATCATGCAGCTCCTTCCCTAGCTGAGCTCGACCTCTCTCTCGGCTAGGCATCGAGCAACTGCAACGCCTCCTTCCAGCCAAGCCGTCCTCCTTACAGTCGAGCTCCACTCCATCCAACCTCGTGCTGAGATGCTACCCTCACGGCTCTCTCAGCCGATCCATCTTTCAGCCGAGAGGATGCATTGCATGGCCGAGCCACCCACTGCCCTGCTGTGTAGCTCCTTATCATTGACTAAAATTCAGCCAACACTTGCAACCACCAAACTTGCGGCCAGATCTTCCCCGCCAATCATCGATCCTTTGTTGATCGCTATTAAGGTATATATATTCTATCATAATATAAATCTTGCAAATTATGTTAATAGATCCATTTCCCTTCAAATAATTTGGAAATAATTAAACCTAATTAAGTTGTGTCCTAATGCTTTGAATGTTTAGATATTCACATGTTGTATAACTCAAATAAGATTTTTAGTTAGAAACTAAAAGCATCATTCATTTTGAATATCAATCATGTCCCCCTTGAAGTATAGCGTTTCAATATTTGAGAAAATATTTTTCCTCCAATATCTCATGGTTGCATGTAACTCATATTGAATGAATGTTAAAATGTTAGTACATGAATGCAGCTCTCGTGTAGCTCTCTAATTATTAATTAAATTAATTAACTCATTTGCTAAATTAATAATTATCATAATTAATAATATTTTAGTTAATTAATTAATATATTTGACTATTAATAAAAAAATACTTTAACTAATAGATTTTATTTAAATAAAATCATTTATCTTGAACGAGTTAATATACTTTCTTCTGCAATATCTTTATTGATGCTCTCATAATAATTAAAATTCTATTAAAATTAATATTATAAATTAATTAAAATAAATTCATTATATTGAGAAAAATATTGAAATATTTATTTGAGTATTCAAATATTTTCCCAAAATAATTTAACATTTAATATAGCATAATTAATCTCTAATTTCTTTTTGATAAATAATTAGGTCTGGCAAGTAAAGCGCGAAAGGGCGGCACAGGCACTGAGCGTCCATGAGAAACGAGAGGCAGGCCCTGCTCTCTGGACGTATCCAAGGCGAAAGCCATGCTTCCGTCGGAGACGATGAAGGAGACGGCAGGGGAATGCCTTTTATCGTTGAGCCGCGCAATTAGGGAGGCAATTGGCCGACCTGGATGGATTTGAAGAGGAATTCGGGGAGCCCTTCGTCGGATTCGGGGCTGCCTGTAAAGACGAAGGAGATGTTAAAGCAATGCACGTGGAGGGCATTGGCCAGGCTTTGCATTTGCTTATTGCGCCCTTCTGTTGGGAAGGAGACGCACACCTCTGCGAACAAACCGTCGACTGTGATTCCTCCATTTCTCCGTTTGTTTCTCTTCTGCCTCTTCTTGTACAAGCTGAAAATTTTTTTTTATTTCCTTTCCGGCAGGTCCTGTTTCCCTGCAGCCCCTATTCCCTCACATCCCTTCTCGTTCTTCCCATTCCCACAACCTCCCAGCTCTCATGGAATCGGGGAGAAATGATCCTGCATTCAAAGCATGACGCCAAGGATAGGAAGGACGGGGTCTTGGAACCTCGCCCTGTTAGGAGGAAGTTCTTAAAAGGGAGGCGAAAAAAACATGAAGAACAGAACTTACAGCCAGAAGGTGAGCCGACTGGTTCCCATTCTCTCCGATCATGATGGTGCTTCCCGCCGCCGAAACATCGCGATAGAGGATTAAACCAGATTTTTTTTTCCTTCCGTCAGCACCTCTCTCTATAAATAAATAAATAAATATATAAATATATATATAAGAGAAACCAATAAAAATATTATAATAAATCTGAAGACAGGATTTGGGAATTCAATTTTTTCAAATTTTTTGTTTTTTAATTTTTTCAAAATCCATTCGTCTCCCCCTAAAACTTCAAAGCTCTCCCGATATTTTTCTTTTTTTTGTCAAATCCTTCCGCTCGTTCGCTCTAAACCATTCTTGAAGAATCCGCTCCATCCTCTCTCTGCATTCTTAGGTCGCTCTCTCTCCGCGCCGATCGATCCTGACGAGATGGTGGGAGCTGCACGGGTGCGGAGATTGGGGCTCGCTATTGGAATCGCTGGATGCAGACTTACGGCGGGAGCTTCTGCACTACGGGGACTTCGCCCATGCGGCGCACAACGGGTGGCTCTCCGGGGTGCGCCTCCCCGACAGGTCGCACTGGCTGTCCCGCCACCTGTACGCGACGGCGGCGCTCAGGGTCCCGGCCTGGCTGTCGTGATCGGCTTCATGGCGATGTGCAACAGCAAGGCGGAGATCCGCAGGATGGGGCGCCGTGACATTGTGGTGGCGCTCCGCGGCACTGCCACCTGGCTGGAGTGGGCGGAGAACCTGTGTGTGAATCTGGTGGAGCACGCGGGAATGCGGACGGTGGCGGTGGGGAAGAAGCTCCTGAAGGTGGAGTGCGGGTTCAGCAGTTTATACACGACTCCTGGTGAGGAAAGGCGGAGCCTTTCGGCGACGGTTGTGGGGGAGGTGAGGAGGTTGGTGGAGGTCAATGGGGGGAGGAGCTGAGCATCACGATTGCGGGGCACAGCCTCGGCGCCGCCCTGGCGGGGCTGATCGCAGACAAGCTCAGCAGCAGGGAGGGGATGCCGCCGGTGGCAGTCTTCTCCTTTGGGGGCCTGTGGGTGGGGAACAGGGCCTTCAAGGAGAGGTTGTAGGATAAGGGGATGGTCAAGGTGCTGAGGATCGTTAATATGCAGGACTTTGTGACCAGAGTCCCAGGATTCGACGGCTACGAGCATGTGGGTAGGAAGCTTAGGGTGGACAGCAGATTCTCCCCCTTTCTCAAGCCCGACGCCAACCCCTCTTGCTGCCACGATTTGGAGGCTTACCTTCACCTCATCGACGGTCTCGGAGGTGGCGCTGGCTGCCACTTTCGCCCCAATGCCAAGCGCAACTTGCTTAGGCTGCTCAGCCACCAAAGTGGCAATGTCAATAAGCTCTACGTCAGCAAGACATGGACGCTTCGGCCTCAACGATTAATCCGTCCTATTTTTCTCATATAGATCTCTGATCGTGGTTTCTTTTATCTTAATTTTTTTATTTAACGATTTATTCTTCTCATTTTTGAAGGATACTTTGCATAAATTGTTTTATATATCAATAAATTTTGCTAATTATGGTGGCCGCTTTAAATTATTCTCATTTTAATGTATGTTGAGAAGGTAAATAAGGCTCAATATTTTAAAATATTTAAGAAAATTTATATATATTTAATGTTCTAGGCATCAAATATTGATTATAAAATATAATATTTTGAGCCACCAAATATTGATTTTAAAATGTAAATTCATTTTCAATAAGAATAATCATAAATAAAAATGAGTTAATATTTTGATATATATAGCCTAAAATATCATAATATCAAATTTATAGAAATAATTTTATTAGTTTTTTTACTTTTTCTTTTCATTTTGATTGCTTTGTTGAATGTATTAATTAATTAATAATTATTGTTTAGTGCTTATTTTTGCTTAATAATATATGTTGATTATATTAAAAAAAAAGAATTTTCTTAATTTAGAAGTTAAGAAAAGAAAGACTTGTTGAAATAATTTATATTATTCATCTGCAATAACATAAGAAGTGTACTGTTTTATGTTTAATGAGAATATATTTGATTTAATATTCTCTTACATAATTTCAATTTAATTATAATATCAAATTTATTTAATCCATGAAGTGTTATTATCTATATGACAACAATTTAGATTCTTCTTTTATGTTCCCAAACTTTAAAAAGAATGTAATCTTAAGCAAAATTGCTTAGTCAAATATATTAAACAATTAACAAATAAAATATAATTATTTAACATAACTATTAATTCAGTTCATTAAATAGTACAAACGATACATTTAATCAATGTTTATAATTAAGTAAATTTTTTAATTAGCAATTAATTAACATAATTATTAGTAATATAATTAATTGATGAATAAAATTTATTATCATATTTATCAATTAGTTAGCTGGTTAATGCATTTAATAAACTAGAATTAATTTCTTAATATAGCTATTTTTCACATTATTATCAATAAACTTTAACCAACATAATTATTAATTAACATATTTTTAGGTATATATATTTTATTTAGTTAATTAATAAATATAATTAACTATTAGATTTTATTTAATAAACTCATTGATCTTGAACAGACTTGTTTAAGCCAACTAATTTGATTTTTTTTTTTTTTTGAAAAATAATTTTTAAAAATAGCCATTAAGTAAATTAATTATATGCACAAAATTTCATTTTAAAATTTTTTAATAAGATAGTTTTAACATGATTTAAGCCAACTTAATTTTTTCAATAAACATTATTAGGCACTTGAACATGAAGCGAACTTTGTCGAGCGTCGACACACTGCAAACCGCTCGTAGGTGCTCGAGCATTTTCTTAGTTAGCTGCCCCTCTGTAGACATTTCTTCCTCGGTTGTGCTTCCTAGTTGTTCTCATTCCAGCGTTGCTGCCACTTGCCCTCGCCTCGTTCCTCCTCTCTAGTGGGCGAGGGCGTGCTAGGGTTCTGTCCGTTCTCCTGCTGCATTTATCGACTTCACATTCACTGCTCACAGCCGGCCAGCGATCCATGTCGGCGTCTGTGGCCGCCGAAACATCCTCTTCTGCAGCAAAAGGGCGAATCCGCTACGCTCCTTCGGATCCTACACTGCCAAAACCTTGGCGTGGCCTTGTCGATTCCACCACTGGCTATCTTTATTTCTGGAACCCGGAGACCAATGTAACGCAGTACGAAAAACCTCTTCCCTCTTCTCCTCCTCCCGTGCCTCAGCGGGAGGATTCGTCATGTCCTGCCATTAATGATTCTGAATTCTGCGACGGTGATCAGCCGCAGGAGGTATTTTCTTCGTCCACTTTAATAGTTTCCAAAATCTAAGATATGGTATAATGCGTTTTAACTGTGTTGTAGGGTAATGTAGCGAGCCTGGACTGCTCCCAAAAGCAAATGCCTGAACTAGAAAAAGTTGATTATGAAGCGTCGTGCATGAAGACTTCTCAAGCTAATCAAGACGCAGGAGTTCGATATTCTGCTGAGGACTATCGAAGGCTTCATGAAATTAGTGTCATTGTATGTACATTAATACATTCTTCATTAATATTGGGTTTTTTGGTTTCTTAGATGTCGTTTCTCACACATCTTAAGGGTGCCATGTATTTAAAATTTTTGTGTGGGTCCGCACGCTTTAGTTGCTACAAGCCTGCACCTTTTTTCATGTGCTTGAGAGTTTGTTCTTAATTCTTTATCTGATAGTTTGCGTTAAAATTTTCCTTACTTTGCACCTGAATTAATAGCTGTTGAGTAGTTTTCAATCATGGTTGTATTACTTTAAGTTGTGACTTTCCAGATATTTTCTTTTTGTATTATCCAGCGATTTCAATTTACATAATAGAAAGACGTTCTTCAAAAACATTCTTTATGGCTTATGAAATTTGAGAACAAAATTTTGAAGTGGTGATTTTTGTGGAGAAAAATAATAGTTCTTAGGTTACTAGGTTTTAGTATGTAAAAATAGGGGAAACTCACCAGTAGAAGACTTTAATGAGTTTATTATGATTTCTTAGGCCTTTCACTGTGTTATTTTGGTATATGAGGGGTATGAGCAACTCAACATTTTTGCCTAGTGCCTAAAACATCATTACCATTGTTTTTCATTATTATTCTTGTGTCAATTATTTGTCGTTTTTCTTATTGAAAAGTTGGAGAGATCTGTCTTTTTAATCAAATTAAAAGGATAAGAAGTTTACAAAGAAGCAGGTACTGTGCCAAATATAATAAAAAGAACTAAAATCAACCATTGAGCTTAAAATGAACTTGAGGTTTATTAGAAAAGTTTAATCCTCTTATCTCCAAGTTTTATCAAGCCTTAAGCCAGTGATATAGTATAGAATAATGTTTTTATCATCCTTGTGATGAAGGACAATTGTTATTTCTTGTGTTACGATTGCTCCAAAGAAGTATAAGGAGGATATTTGAACTTTTTTGTTTCTCAAATAAGAAAGTGCAAAGAGGAGACGAGGCATAAAGAATTCCAAAAAAAATGAGGCATTGTCAAATAGATCCACAATTGTTAATCAACATATGTCATGATCATTAGATATTTCAATGCCATGATAAGAGAATTTTTTTTTTTGTATCTAGGCCAAAATTTCAATACCTGAAGAAGGTAATATCCAATGGAAACCATGCTTTCCAAATACAATTATATGATCTAATGAGCATACCACATTCAGAAAGAAAAAAGATACCTATCTTGTGAAACAATTTCCTTATTGAAGGAACATCTGCAGTGATTAGTCAACATCAATATTTGTTTAAATTTGACTCTGTTGATTGTTGTGTTGAGAGAATTTTTACTATATAAAATAGAGTGATCTTTTGCTAATGAAGATGGCAACTTGAGGAGAGATACAAATAACTCACCAAATCGTTAGGATTTCATACCATCTTAAAAGAAGAGCTTAGCTAATGCCATTTCAAGTATCCATTGATCATTGTGAATTTGCTTTCTGTGGGGCAAGTTTTTGTTAAATCTTGTTACTCATTAATCTTCAATGATCTTTATGCATGCTTGTAGAGCTCAACAGTACTCTTATGTTAAAAAGAAGCTTTTTAAAAGAACAAGTAAGATCAGTTATCATAGATAACTATTTATCATAGTTTTATGATGGGTATAACTGGAGGATGATTTTTAGAAACTTATTCTTAAGCTTGAGACATCTTGATTTAGGAGAGCGGCAGTTTTAAGAAATGCGATATTGGGCTCTGTTTGCAACTTGAAAGAGAAGTGTATCGTAAGCAATTTGAATAGTGTTAATGATCATAATTTTTTCTATATCTCTATGACTATATGTTTTAATAAATTATGAATAACATTGCCTATAAAAATCGAAATGGGAATGCGATTCATTGAATGTCATATATTTTAATTTGTCTATCAATAGTTTTTTATTTGTTGTTTGCTTCACATAGTTATATGATTTTTTGTCTTCTTAGTTTGGAGTAGTGTTGCACCTTTTTCAATTAGTGTTCATCTTTTTTCTCATCTTGCTTATATGTCATAAATTTTTCATAAACTCCTAAAATATTAATGTTATGTTTCACATGAAATATTGTTGCAGGGTGCAAATGTTCCAAATCCATTTATAACATTTGAATCAACAGGCTTTCCATTGGAGATCCTAAGAGAGGTATATAAAGTTTAATTCAAAAAAATATTTTTCCATGTCTTTTGTTGGCTATGATAAACTTACACGAAATTGGAGCATGAACACATATTGAAATGATTTTGACTTATTTAGTACATTAGTTCTTTAAAAATGTAGGACTTGGACATTATCTGGCTCTAAAGCAATGTTATTGAAATGATGATAGGATATGTTTTAGTCACAATATTTTTAATATAATTTGCTTTGACAATTTTCATATAAATTACAATAAAGCATAATTTCATATTCACTGTAAAAAATCTTGATTTTCAGCAATATAAAAACTATAATTGATTTAACTACACATTTATTTATATATTTCATAAGATATACTTTTTGTTAATAACGCCATCATTTGTGTTAATTAGTTGTAATGATTTATCAAAATAATGTATTTGTTCACAAGATAACATAAACAAAAATGGTATGTCTTTATCATATAGTCGATACAATTTATCAACATTGTGGTACTTAGATAATTGAACTTAAGTAGGGGTGTAGCTGAGTTGAGCTCGAGCCATACTGAGTTGGAGCTCAGTTTAAGCTCTTCTTCCTCTGATTCTTCTTAATCACTGTACTCGACTTCATTGGAATACGATGAGGGGGTTCATTCAACTGACTTTTTATTATGATGTTTTGTTGATTGATCAATTAGAAATGCATTTTTAATTGTCGTTATCATCTTTGACATTTGTTTTGTCAGCAAAGTTAGACTTTTGACACAATTGTCGTTGCTGGACCCACCATCTATGTGTCTTCTACTCGTTTTCTTTTTTAGTTTTTAACAAAAGGAGTCGACTCTTTTTGACGAGCTTTGTAACATTCTTGGATTAACCTCATTAATGGATCTTGTTTACTTTTTGATACAATCTTGTGTTTGTTATCGAAATAATTGATTCCCCTAGTTGAGGTGTGACTTCCTTGAGCCTTACTCAATTTGGTGGAATATGATATAGGGATGTTTTAATGGAGGAATTTAAGGTACTAGCAAATTGTTACAGAGGAAGAAGATGCAAAATGAACAATGATCACTATATAATTTTAGAAAAAAAAGAACATTAATCTCTATTCATCCCATTTAGGGTTTTATATAGCCTATAAGATACATCTTGACATTCTAGTAAAGTGCATAAACATGTGTAGGCGTATTGGATCTTTTTGTAAACATAAATGGTAGTTATTTAAGCAATAGATAGTAAACACATATCTTCTATTATAGATTTTGCATGGTTTCGAGTTATCAATAGTATGTGTTATTAACTTGGGGCAATCTAAATAGATTACTTGGGCTTCGGTAAAGGCTTGCCGGTAAATGTTGGTTAGGTGTATTTTTGAGTTAGGTGGCTCGGTAGTAGTATTTTCAAATTGCTTCACTCGACTATTTCAAAGGATGCTTGGCAGAGGACAGCACTATCGAGGTGTCATTTAGATTAATCTCTTAATTAAAAGTTTTCAAGGTAGGTATTTTCCATTTCATGGATAACTTGATGATGTTAGTCATGAGGAAAAAATTGATTGGCTTGTTGAAACCGTGTTCTATAAGCGGTTAGTTGGGGCTTAGAAAAAAATTTTACAGGCAAAGAGTAGAGGATTGAATGCTATGATCTACTTTGGGACTGCTTGGAGGTCAATCTAGAAAAGGGAAAAATTGTGACATCTCCTTTAGTACTGTGATCAACCTTGGAGTTGAAAATCTTAGATGTAATTGATGCTTTGAAGCCAGTTGTTTAAGAAATTGCTTTAGTGGAGGAAAACAGGGAGGTTAGGGAGACAACCATAATAGGACCTTATGTTTACAAGGCGGGGGTAATCACTTTTAAGAATACATTGTTATATGGATAACAATGTTGATTCTAAGTAAAAATAATTGATTGCGCTTTTGTAGATTGTTTATTTGGGAAGGATGATACATATATTTTACATCTTGATTAAATCATAGATGCATATGGGCAAGCTTGGCAAGTTCAAATTGGTAAATTTGGAGCATAAATGTTTTGTATTTTTCTAATAATGTGGGCGCAAGGAATTAGGTCCTAATTGTTGTGACTCTTAAGATTGGATATTTGAACAATTGTTTTTTCTTAGAATTGCAAGGTGACCCTTGTCGCCTTAGTGTGGAATAGTCTTTGAATTCTACTTACATATTAGGAGGATGGGAATTTTGTGAGTCATTTGCAAAGGAGAAACCTTGGGGAATGATGGCCCAATCTAACTAGTAAACCTCTACAATGCGTGTGTAAGGATTTGTGTCAAAATTGATCTTTTGATAAAACTTAAGCCATGATTTTTGTTTGGAGGACCCTTGTGGAACATTTGAGTAACATTGTGTAGGCTCTATATGCATTTTCGCCTTCGTATGACATGACCTTTTATAAATAGTATGAGTTACATTCATTACAGGTTGCTATAGCATGCAACTCATAGCATTGATAATTAACTTGTTCTTTTGTATGAACTTTTAAGACTTTAAAAATTTATGCATTTTAAATATTTATAATTTATATTACATATTTTTATTAAATTTTGACCTTGAAACATAATCCTAGCTTATACCCACAAGCATTAAAATTTTGAACTCATTAGTAAAGTGGCTAATGTTGTGGGGCGCAAGGGATCAAGTCATCAACAGTGATACCAACAAAACCAAGGGCATCATTGAGTTGAGTATGTCAATGATTTATGTATTAGTTTTCTTTTTTTTCCCATATCTATATATAATTTATAATTTAAATTTTAGGCTTTATATGATTTTCCACTCTAAGAAACCAATTTAACTGTAAACTCTATTTTATCCTTACAATTTGTGAGTTATGTTAATTACTATGTAGTTTTGAGTTGTTGATATTACATGATCTTATAGACAATCTTATTATAAATCTTTCTTGTTTATTACATTTTAAGATAGTTATGTTTCATTTTTAAAATGCATTTGAAGTTAATTTTTCAATATATATCATTAATCAATGTGGCTTGTTTTATGATTTTCTTGTTAATGTTGGATTGCATTAAGGCTCTGCTCTTAATTTATATATTCTTAATTTAGTTATGGATGTTTTTATTGAACACATTTAAGAAGAGGTTTTGTTATTTGCAAATGATATTTTATTAATTGATAATACTATGGACAGAGTTAAAGCAAAACTTGAGTTGTGGAGAACTCCTTTAGAATTTAAAGGATTTCAGCTTACTAGATCTAAAATAGATAATATCGAGTGTAAATGTAATTGTAATAGAAGTAACATAATCTCAAGGACATAGCTATAGAAAACCATGTGATTAAGAGAGCGATGGGTTCAAATACTTTGGCTCAATTATTAAAATAATAGTGACAAAGCACAATGTGATTAATATGATCCAAGCTAGTTGGTTGAATTGGAAGAGTGCTTCTGAAATAGTATAATTGAAAAATCCCACTCAAAATTTAAGGATAATTTTATAGAACAATTATACGGTTGGCTATGTTATTTGGGGCTGAGTGTTGGCAACAAAGAAGAAACTTGTCGATTAAATAAGTGTAATAGAGATGAGGATATTAAGGTGGATGGGTAGGTATAATCAAAAGGATAGAATGGGAAATATGCTCATTTATAATAGGGCCAAAGTGTCTCCAATAGTGGATAAGATTAGGAAATATCATTTTAGATTGTTTGGGAATATTCATGTAGACCGTTTGATGCCCTTGTTAGAATATTGAGTGTATAAATTTTGCTCATGCTAAAAGAGGAAGATGAAGATAAAAATAGATAAATTTTGCTCATGCTATTGTTAGAAAGGATCTTCTCTATTTAAAACTTAGGGAGGGGTTTCCATTTGATTGGGCACAACAACAACAAAGGACTCATGTAGCCTACTCCACCTAGTGGGACTATGGCTTGGTGTTGTCATTGTTGTATCATTAATGATATTTTTTTGTTATTTAATATTTAATTATTCATAATCTTAATATTTTGAATTACTTTCAAATAGCTTGTGCTATGTCATGCATTGTGCCATGTGCCATATCTCTTTGATTCTTTGTGCTACACTTCCCTATAAGTTATTGGCATGCATGGATCATCTCCTTAAGTTGTTCATGAAGTTGCATGGTACATGCATATGCAAATGAGTGATTAATTGCAGCAGATAATTTATTTGCACTAGTAATTTTTGGTTGAATATAGTTGAATATTATGGTTTGGAACAGATAATTATATGGTGGGAAGATGTTGCTTTTTGGAAGATGGGGTATTGACTTAAAAAGTCATCGCATGATTTAACATGAGAATTTTATTTAAATTAGATTTATAGTAAATGAAATAAGTTCTAATCATTGCAATTGATGAATGGAATAATATCATGTACACGTGAAATACTATTTACAATGAAACCAGTATGAATATTTGAAACAGTACTTGTTATTGTTATTTTACAAAAAGAATGCCAATGGTTATATAACACTGCTTATGATTTTGGCGTAAGATTGATGGTTGAGATTGGCCCATTCTATGCATACGATATAGATTTGGATAGATATATTCTCCACTATTTGGGGTGAATTGGTGTGAGGGCCCGATGCCGGTTCGGTAGAAACCGTTCTGGCATTGGGTGACTACTCACCGCAGGATCATATCAAGTAGTTTGAGAGAAAAAGAATGTGCCTATAAAAGTGAATGATATTTTTCATTTATCAATAGTTCTTATTACAAGGTCCATCATCGTACAAAACAAAAAAACAAAATAAGCAATTCAGCGTCGTCGTCGATCTTTTGAAAATTAAGGTTCTTGTTTAACCTCTTCTAGGAGCCCCTGACCTGGTATTGTACAGAAAACAATATCGAGATTTAAATTTCCAGTAATTAGAGAATACTCTAAGTACATCAGTATACAATAACAAATTACTTTATGAAAATGCGTTTAGCAGAGGTAAAAATGCAGGATAGGTAAGGCAACCGCGCAAAATAAGCAAGCAAATTTCTGCAACAAGTAGTTATCACAAAATAACGGTTACTGATGTCATTTTTCAGTAACTAACCCTGAATGTTACTGATGTCATTTTTCCAGTAACAACCCCGAATGTTATTGATGTCATTTTCCAATAACAATCTCGAATGTTGCTGATGTTATTTTTCTAGCAACAACCCCGAATGTTATTGATGTCATTTTCCAGTAACAACCCCGAATGATACTGATGTCATTTTCGATAACAACCCCGAATGATATTACGTTGGTTCCGGTCAACCAACTAAGCTTCAAATGGATTCGGCTCAAAGCAAATAAGCGAAGCATAGCAGTAATAGAAAAATGCAAGATGTAATGCAAGCCATATACTGGGTACCTTTAATCTTTAAGTTCAGCAGTTCAACAGCTCGAATGAGTGACAGTTCGCTCAATCTGCATTTAAGTCCCCGATATTCTTAAGTTAGCTTTTTAATGATTTAAGAGTTTAATTTATTCTTTCATTCTTTCATTCTGTTCTTCTTCTTCTGCCTTTGAAGTTCAATTGATTAAGCTGCTGTTAAAGCAGTTGTTAAGGTGTCTTCATGATTATCATACTAATGTATGACGAAAAAGTCAGAATAATCTACTGAATTGGCAAATAGAAAATAGTAGTCATTTATAACACTTTGAATAGTTCTCATTATTAATTAATGAGGATAATTCTATTGTGCATGACTAGCCATAAATCTGATAGTTATAAAGAGAGTAACCAGATTAAGAGAAAGCGAATGTGTTCTTCAAATTTCCTTCTCTTACCTTAGATTTAGGATCGCCGGAATACGAAGAGAAGTTGGAACGGGTTGGCCGAAAGATGGCCGAGGGTTGCTGGAGCTGCTGTGGGGGCTGCCGGGGGCGGCCGGGTTACCGGAAGCTGCTGGAAGTGGCTGTCGGGGGCTGTCAGGCTGCTAGAAGGTGGCTGTCGGGGCTGCCGGGCTGCCGGAAGGAGGCTGGAAGGGGCTGTCCGGGCTGCCGGAAGGAGGCTGGAAGGGGCTGTCGGGCTGCCGGAGGAGGAAGGGTTGGCTGATTTGGGGAAAGGAGAGGGGAAGAGGCTGCTGGAAGGCTGTGGGGAGAAGAGGGGAGGGGATGGGGTACTTGTAGGCGCAGGAGGGGGCGCCACAACGTGCGCCAAATGGCGCCCCATAATGGCGTCTGGCACGCGCCAGGGGGCCTCTGGCGCGGAAGCTTCTCCCGCCAGAAGGCGGGAGTGGGGTCGGTGGGGTCGGGGGAGACGTGGTCGGCCCTATGGGCCGACAGCCTGTGCCAAAAACGGCGCAGGCAGGCGCTGTATGTGCGCCAGGCTTCCGTCTGGCGCGGAAACTTCTCCCGCCTGGCGCGGGAGAAAGGTCGCAGGATGCGATAAAAAGGGGGGGCGTAGGAAGAAAAAAAAACAGAGGTAAATTTAAAAAAAAAACTTAAATTTAAAATTTTCTCAAATTTCCGTCGTTCAACATCCGAATACAACAAAACTTGACATCGAGGTGTGTTACGACATGACGAACACCCTCGCGCTGAAAATTTTCGATTCGGAGCAATACTTTATTTTATTTTAATTTTAGGGGTTTAAAACTTCGAAAATTTGCCACGATCAAATCGACGCTCAGAATTTGATGAAATTTCTCGAACAGTTTTTAAATAATATACTTAACACGTCGACACTGAAAATGACGGATTCGGACACGTATTTCAATATTTTTGATTTTTAGAATTTAGAAATTTCAAAGATAGAACGGGAGCTACCGTCTTTCGGATTTCTCCTGAATTAGGGCTCTTTGATCTTTAAAGTTGTTTCTATCTATTGGTAGTTTTGTTTGCCCTAAAGTGAAATTCCCCGGGATCCTGATTCCTAAGGCGGGATTCTGACATAATTTGCAAAACAACGACTTTGGGTCGTTACAATTGGGGACTTGTCTCCTACTCAACTCAATCTGCCCCATAAGTTTTGGTTCTTTCTCACTAGCCAAGCCACCATTTATGGTGCCCACATGCATAATCACTAGTGTGCGATTAAAGCAGTTTTTTATCTTTTTTGTATTTATTATATAACATACATGTGTATGTAATATGTTTTAGCATGTAATCTTTATATGCAAATACATTTATTTCTGTATATCTTATGAACTATGGTGTACCCTGCAGAATATATCTTTTTAAAAATACCCAAGCTATCTTGTTTTCTTTCACCTTGTTTCGTTATTATTATTACTTTAGATGTGTATTAACTTGTCTTGACAGCATTTTCTCATGGAATTTGTTTGAATGGATATGGTGCTACTACAAATGAAACAAACCAAATGGCCACATTTTAAAAAATGGATTTTCAGAACAATTGTTAGCAGCTGATAGGATCAATTTGTTATTCAATGACAGTTTATGCTCTTATTTATAGGCTCTAGTTTGTTTTTAGGGTTAGTTTGGCCTGTTTCATCCTTCAAGTTTCTTTTCTTCTTTAAACTGTATTATAGTTTGGATGTTCTGCTTTTTACGAAATCTGTTGAATTGTGTTGTTATCATAAAGACGTTGATTTATCATAATCTGATTTCTATTGACATTTTGGATACTTACGCTTTTACAGATAAATCAAGCAGGTTTTTCTGAGCCTACTCCAATACAAGCTCAGTCATGGCCGATTGCTTTACAGAATCGTGATATTGTTGCTGTTGCTAAAACAGGTTCGGGAAAAACTTTGGGATATCTCATTCCAGGCTTCATTCATCTCAAGCGCCTCAATAAGGATGTACGAATGGGCCCTACCGTTTTGGTTTTGTCACCTACAAGAGAGTTGGCTACACAAATACATGTTGAAGCTGTTAAGTTTGGAAAGTCATCACGAATTTTATGTGCAGTGAGTTTCTGAACCAATTTCTGACCATCTTTTTTTTTAATTTCTATTGCCTGCTCTGTTGTGAATGTATTATGCGTTAATTCGTAGAATTGTTATTTATTTTGGTTTGTTTATTGGGGAAACCAGGGGCAAGGGCTTTGAATTTCATAGATTGCTAACATAGCTCTTTACTTTTTTATTATAATTATTTTATTTCCATAGATTCCAGGCGCTTTTTTGATAAATTAAAAATCTCTAAGACTTGTTTCTGTTCAATTAGCCAATGATAAAATTTTTGCTTTTTTCTAATTGCTGTTTGTTTGATGTCATCGGAGATGGATGTACCATTGTCATAAAAAAACATTGGTATACATCAACCTGTAATAGCCCCTCCTATGCCTTTGAAACCGGTCTTTCAATTGGATAAACCAAAATAAGTTCCTAAAATGTTAGAAGCCCTCATTGACATTGATCAATGTTGAACATAATGCAAGTGCTGATGAACAAACATCAATAATGAGTGTTGGACATGATGCATGCATATCACTTGGAAATGACAATTGTTGCAGCTCCTCAAATGGATGACAGTGGTATATCAACAATGTACAATCCTCTCATGCTGATAGCATCTGCAGTTTCCAAGCCAATGATGTTTGCGGCCTTCATCCTTTTGCATTGCCAGGTAGTGTGTGAATCACCAACCTTTCGATGCTGTATCCTTTATAAACATTGTTCAAAGTTAGTTTGAACATGACAAGCCAACACATACTCACAACAACAAAACCAAATCTTAGTCTCATTAATAGGGGTTGGTTACATGAATCCGTTGTCTCCATTGCCTAACACAAACCCACACATTGAGGTAATAATTCAAATACCCAGAATGATAATAATAAATATCCACGGTGTGGAGATTGTAAGGAACCTAATTGCATGAACTATATTGGCTCAGATTTTTATTATAATTAGTAGATTGATAGCTAAAAACGCAAGGGATGATCAAAAAGGTTGTACACGTGACAAAGCAAAAACAATTCATTCTTTCAAACATATGCCTCATAACAAATGAAGTACTTGAAAACTTGTTGAATATTTAAAAATTCAAACCAAGCCATGGCTTGTCTACCCTTTCCTCTCTTAGAAAGGTTCTTGTGATACTTGGATTGTGGACAAATGAGTATCTAATCTCATGAAAGTGATCTATCTACTATAAATATTATAAAGAAAACGTCAAAATATAGAAATTGATGTGACTATTAATAGTGCTTTTTTGTATGGAGTGCATTGAAATTTCTTGGCTAAAGTTGAGTTCAATAGATCAAAATTTCAAAGTTGAAGTACAAAGTAGTAAGTTAGAATAATACAATAGATCTCACATTTTTATCTTTTGATATAACTTCATAACCTATTATCAAAAAGGATGATTGTCAATTTTGAGGAGCAAATCTTACATCTTTTTGTATCTTGTGTTGTCTTCTCAAAGCTTAAGATGCTGATTTAGTTGTTTTTTATTATATATATACATATATATATTGTTATATAGAATGTTGATCTTGCTTTTACATATCTTTCTCTTAAAGTTTATGTATTCAATTATTTTGTAGCTAATAGTTCTTTTTATTTTGATGTTATCTTTTTTGCAATGCAATCTCTCAAGTATATCACCCCGTTTTTGCCAACCTATCAATTGTAAATAATACATCATAGTGTAACGAGCTTTGTGGAGCTTTAGTGTAAATGACTCAATGTTATTACTTCGCAAAATTAGGTCAAATCTTGTCTCATAAATCAGGATCCCGGGAACTTCAAATTAGGGCAGACCAAATTACCTTTAGATAGAAATAATTTTTTAGATCAAAATGCCCTAGTTTGGGAGAAATCCAGATAACAAAAACTCCTGTTTTAATTTTTGAATTTTTTAAATTCTATAAATAAAGAAAATTAAATACTAGTTCAAATTCATCGATTTTTGTGTCATTGTGTAAAGTATATTATTTAAAGACTACGCAAAAAAATTTCATCTATTTTGAAGCTCTGGCTCGATCTCAATTAATTTTTGAAGTTTTAAACCTCAAAAATTAATTTAAAATAAAATATTGTTTCGAATTGAAAATTTTTGGCCCGATGGTGTTTATCTCATCGCAACACACATTGGTGTCAAGTTTTGTTATTTTTGAAAGTCGAACGACGGAGAAACATGAAAAATTTAATTGAAATTAATTATTTTTATTTTTATTTCTCTCTGTCAGTTTCCCTTCCCCGTTTTTCTGTTTCCCGCCCCCCAACCGAGTAGGCTCTGTCGCTTGACAGAGGCTGCTGACGCTACAGATGCGGACGCAGACAGGTCGCAGCCAGTGCGCACGAGCGTCGCCTGGTCAGTGGTCGGTCGGTCGGCGGCCGACTAGACGACCAGCTGGCCGACTATCCCTCCCTCCCTCCCTCTCCTTCCTCTCTCTATAAATATGCCGCCCTCATGTAACGACCTAATGTCGTTACTTTTCAAATTAGGTCAAAACCCGCTTCAGACTTCAGGACCCGGGGAATTTCAAATTAGGGCAAACAAAATTTTCATTAGATTGAAATAATTTTTTGATCAAAGTTCCCTAGTTTGAGAGAATTCAGATAACGAAACCTCCAGTTTTATTTTTCTGAATTATTTAAATCCAATAAATTGAGAAAATTAAATAGTGTCTGAATTCATCGATTTTCATGTCATTGTGTTAAGTATATTATTTAAAGACTGCTAAAATAGTTTCATCGAATTCTGAGCACCGGTTTGGCCTCAATTAATTTTTGAAGTTTCAAACTTCAGAAATTAATTAAAAATAAAATATTTGTTCGAATCAAAATTTTTTGGCGCGAGGGTGTTCATTACATCATAACACACCTCTGTGTCAAACGGAGGAAAAATGCGAAAAATTTAATTTTAAGTAAATATTTAATTTCTATTCTTTTTTTTTTCTTTCCCCTATTTTCCCCTTGTTTTTCCCCCGTTTCCTGCGATCACCCCCTACCTGCGATCGAGTAGGGCTCTGTCGCTCGACAGAGCCCTTACGCGCGGAAGCTTCCGCACCAGAAGCTGCTCCCTGCGCCGTTTTTGGCACAGGTTGTCGGCACCTCCTCACTCTCCCCCTCTCTTCTATATAAAACCCCCATCAACCCTCTCTTTCCCCTCACAGCAGCCCAGCTAGCCCTCCCTTCCCTTGCCAGCAGCCACCCTCCCTGCCAGCCTCAGCCTCTCCCACAGCAGCCCCTCTCTCCCTCAGCCAGCCCTCATCCCTCTCCCAACAGCCCGGCCAGCCGCCTGCTAGCCTCCGGCCGCTGCTCTTCTGCCCCGGCCACCCTACTCCGACCACCACGTCCGGCCTCGCTCCGTTATTCGACAACACTATCTTAGGCAAGTGGGGAAGGAAAAAGAGGAGGAAATTGAGAAGAGATTTTGCTATTTTTATTTATTTTTCTTCTTATACTTAAGATTTATTATTATGAAAAATATTAGTAATTCACATTATTATTGTTCTCGTTAATTAATAATGAGAACAATACAAATGTTAAATGATTATTACTTCCATTATGTTATTTTCAATTCAGACATTTTAATTTTGACACTTTACTATCAATATTATTATTACTTTCTGCAATTTATAGTCATTTTTATTCTGTCTTTTTTTTGTACATTATTATTATCATTATTATTATTAAAATGATAATAATAATTCTGTTATAAATATTATTGCCACAGTAATAATTTAAAAATACGGACTTCTATCAAATTGAGAAAATGAAAGAGAAACAGAATAAAAATGAAGATAATAATATTGGCTAAAAAGATTAATTTAAAATATCAAAATTCTAATTGCAGATTGAGAAAACTATCACTCATTTGAACTTAAAAGAACAAGGTACCAGATATTTTTTCTTACTCTTGTTTAATATGCTTTTCCTTTTAAAATATCAAAATTCTAATTGCAGATTGAGAAAACTATCACTCATTTGAACTTAAAGAACAAAGTACCAGATATTTTTTCTTACTCTTGTTTAATATGCTTTTCCTTAGCATTGCACAAGTTGATAAAAATGCTTTTAAAAAGTCACATAAAATGATATATGAACAAGTTTGGATAAGCAAGGGTTTCATGTTGATATATTTTTAGTCTAATCAGACAATTGCTAGGACATGACTGTCCGATATCGGGAGTCATAAGGAGCTTATATACTGATAAGCCTTTGAGGGGGCAGGTATAGAGGGAAGTTGGGATATGTAACACAAAAATGAACTCTCATTTTTCTCGATTTTGTACTTGCTCAACAAAATCATATTTTGCCTCATATATCAAATGCTAAAATTCTGTATTTATTTTTGTGACTGCAATTATTTTTATGCCAAGTTTTAAGTGCAATTGAAACATATTTGCAGGGATAAGTTTGTATAGCTTTTATTTCCTGTCAAAATATTGATTATTTTGCTTATTATTTAACATTTGTAAAGATGACATCTATCATACTTAGTTTTACAACTAACTGGTATTCGAATGCCCGCATTTTTGAAATGTGCCTAGATCAGGAGTTTGTCCTAGAAGAAAGGTGCTAAGAACCAAGCAGTGCTGATACTGCTTTCTGCTGATTTTTCGCTTTTTTTTGACACTTTTAAAAAAGTTTGTAACTATTTTTTTATTTTAATCTTTTGTATCAAAGACTTGTGAATTAATGAATAAATGAGTTATGTTTGATATTTATATATTTGTCTCATAAATCACTCAATATGATCCTGCGGCCAGATGACTTGTTGCTATCCTCTTAAAAATCGGTGCTGGATTAGCTCTCGTTGACCCGACACCGGGTCCTCACACCTCAGCCCTTCCTTCTTCCCAAACAGCAGCTCTTCTTCAGCCCACACCCAACCAGCTTCCAGCCACCCCACTCCGGCCATCCCCTCCAACCCCATCAGCCACGTCTGGCCTCCCTCCGGCTCTCGGTAACCCTAACCCTAGGTGAGAAGAGGAAGAAAAAGGGAAGAAAAGAGGAGAAAATTTTGCATTTTATTTTCTTTATTTCTTTTTCATTTCTTTTATAATAATTATATTATATCTAAAATGTGATTAACATCTTTATTGTTGTCATTAATCAATAATGATAACAGTACAAATGTTATATTATGACTGTTATTTCCATTTTGTCAAATTCATTTGAGTATATATATATATATATATATGCATTTTATAGTTAGTATTATCATAATAAAGATATTATTATTAATATAGTTATTATTATAATAGAAAGAGAATTGATAAATTCAAAAAGGAAAATGAGAGAATTAATAAAAGAAAGAATACTTCTCTTTAATATAATTATTTCAAATATTGTTTTGTTTTATCGTATAAATAACTATCATTATTAAATAAGTTAACTATTAAGTTTTCGAGTAATTATTTATCAAGTACAAATTGTTAAGATACTTCTTGACTCTTGACATCCTAATTCACACACTAAGGAAAGACACCAGATATCTTTTTATCACTCCTGTTTAAATATGTATTTTCGCTCAGCATCGCACAAATTGATAAAAGTGCTTTTAAAAGTCACATAAAATGATATATGATAAAGTTTGGATAATTGAGTAACATGGGTTCCGTGTTGATCTATTTTTAGCCCGATCAGACAACTGCTAGGACGGGGTTGTCCGACATCGGGAGTCATAAAGAGCCTATACTGATAAACCTTTGAGGGGGCAGGTATAGAGGGAAGTTGAGATATGTAACACAAAATAGAACCCCCATTTTCCTCAATTTTATACTTGCCCAACAAAATTATGTTCTGCGCCAGATATCAAACAATTATTTTATGCTAAAGTTTCAGTGCAATTGAAATAAGTTTGCAGGGATAAATTTATACAACTTTTTATTTCCAATCAAATTATTTCTTATTTTTGCTTATTATTTAACAATTGTAAAGTTGACATCTATCACTACTTAGTTTCACAACTAACTGATATTCAAATGCCCGCACTTTTGAAACGTGCCCAGATCAGGAGCTCATTCTTAAGGAAGAGTGCTAAGAACCAAGCAGTGCTGATATCGTTACTTGTTGACTTGTGTTTTTTTGACTCTTTTTTCGTTTTAAGTTTATAACTTTTATTTTGACCTTTGAAATCAAAATTTGTGAATTAATGAATAAATGAGTTATGTTTGATGTCTACTTATTTTATCTTTTAAACCACTCAATATGATCTAGCGGCTAGGGGACTTATCCCAAAAATCGATGCTGGATTAGCTCCCGCTAACCCGACATCGGCACCCCACACTTAGCATACCAAAGCGCAAAACTTGGTGTTGAAGCTTTGGAATTCTGTATCAAGCTATGGAACCCTTTGATGAAATTTTGGAAGGCCAATGCTTCCTTGGAACCGTCCTTTATGCTCAGATCATTGCATAAGCCTATGTTGAAGGGTTATGCGCTTTGCCAAAGCACTAGAAGCCCCCTTAACAAAACCCTACAAGTCTCATTGAACCTTATCACCCTTCAATGGCCTATCTTTGCATCAAAGCCATGCAAGATTCCACAAAAGCCATCAAAGCCTTTTCACAACCATCAAAACCATCAATGCCCTAGACCTATGACCTGGTATCCAACTTATAAACACTAGTTGCTTGATTTTTATTTGTGGAAATAAGGTTTAGTTTTCATATTATAGAAATAAACTACCAAAAATCCAATACCCTCCTACAAAAAAACATCATATGCTCTACTTTTCTCTAAACATACACATATCCCGTGCTATTTTTTGTGTGCCATGCTATATAAATAGCGCTTGGGGTTGTTACGTTATGCTTTTGCAACAACACATACTTATTTGCTCTATTGACTTCTATTATCCTAACTACCAATATACTTCTTGTTTATAATGATGTGTGGGCTCAATATTGGCTAGTTACATTTATTGACGAGCATAATAATTTTGAGTTATCCTGATGAAATAAAATATCACAGATATAACTTTCTTGAACAATTTTATAAATTCGTCATTAATGTCTTTAAAATTTCCATTCATTTACCTAAACTGAAAGGAAAAAACTGATTTGATGTTGGGTTAGTATGACTAAATCAATATTATGTGTAAATTTGCTTAGGATTATATCAGGTTCTAACATAACAATGTATATAGCAGAAAATAAATGACATTTTTATCATTCCATTCCATCCAATGATAATAGAGTAAAAATTGAATTTACATTGATCTTTGAAAATTAATAGAAAATATCCAGAGTTTAATACAAAGTTAAGCAAATCACTCTCTCTTATAGTTGAAAATAAAATGACAAGAATAAAATGCTAAACAGCCTCTTCCTCCTGAACAGACTCCATCTCATATGCTGAATCTTCAACTGGCTTCTGATCTGGTATATTAGTGTCTTATACCAGGGCACAACTATAAAAAAGAAAATTTTGATTAGATAGATGTCTGAGTACATGGGGTTTTATTAATTTCTTAGGATATCACATGTACAAATAATTTAAAAGCAATACAAAGATGTTGAAATGTAATTGCAAATAACTAAAACACTGTACTAAATGGAGCTGAAGTTTAATCCTATAGAAATTGTCAAACTGTGCATGACATATATATATATATATATATATATAAAATTGTCAAACTGTGCATGACATATATATATATATATAAGTGCTGAAAATAATATAAACTAAAAAATATGTTCAATTGAATTTATGCTGAATAACTGTATTGTAAATTGAAAATACTTTTTGAGAACTAAAAGTAAAACTGAATAGCCAGTCGAAAGTGCATCCGAAATTGAAATTGAAATCAACCAATCAACTGTAAGTTGTATCTAAATAATGTATAAATGCAATGCAATAATATTTTATTTATTTATTTTACTATCTTGTTTTACTGTCTGATCTGTGGACACATACAAAATAAGAGATGCGCCAGTTACGTTTGCCCGATCAGCTGAGATACTGGGTTTTCGAAATGACTATACACTCTTCAAAAATGTGTGTAATCTCCTTGTTCCTCCAAAAAATTTGCTTTGATTATATAAATTATTTGTACAATACATAAATCAACATGAGTAAACATGTTGAAAATTGTTTTTCTGTTTATTTTATGCTCAAATCTTTATGTATGTTCAAAGGATTCAAAAACAAAAGTGTTGCAGAAAAAATGAATATAAATCAATTAAATGTAAGTGTGATAAGTTATTTTCTATTTATTAAGTTATCCTGATTTATTTGAACTGATCTGATTTTGAATTTTTAATTTCTTACTTCAGTTATTCTAAAAATATCCAAACTCAAGATTGTTCAGTATCATGATACATATTTAGAGGTTCCAATATTGAAACTGAAATATTAGATTCAAAAGTGCTAAAACACAAATCGAGTGTTTTAACTTGAATAACTAAATTTATCAAATTTTACTAAAACTATCTCTTAAATTCATATTTTTTGATATTCTGAGCTTAAGCTATAGTAAACAGTGTTCTTTAGCTATTAAAGTGCTAATCATGATCATTTATCCAAATTCATTGTCTAAGACATCAGATTTTAGACGAGATTAAATTTAGATATTGACTAAATTTTAGATGTAAACTCTAATTTTTGCAATTTCAGTTCACTAATGATGTCAATAGACTATCTTTAAATATTTGTTGGATTTGGCACTTTTTAGGTAATCTAATTCTCTATTTTAATAATATTATTTTATTAAAATATTGCAAAATCTTTTTTTTTTCTTGTATTAGAGTTTCCCTTGTTTAATCCATTGTTAATTAGCTGACTAATTCATTTGGAATCAATTTCTATGAATTTCCCTAAAATCTTGATCACATCTAGTTTTAAGATCTCAAACTATTTTCCATTTCTTGCCATTCGTATCTTCCATATGGTTTGACTCACTATTCAGAGTCTTAATCATTTTAAGAATGTTTAAGGATGCTATTGGTGCAAATTTCCAAGCTTAAGCATCAACTTGAATAAAATATTAATATTTTAATGTCTAATTAGGATTATTATTATTTGAATGCTCAAATACTCCAATGTGTCTATATTAGGGTGCCATTTTGTTAAACAAGTCATTTGATACCTTAATTATAAATTTTAGAGCAATGGATGGCTAATGTTCCCTAATCACCCTTAAACTTGATTAGCAAAAATTAGCAATTTAGTTATCCACATTCTAAATATTTGTATTTTTTGATTTCTCATATTTTTTTGATATTATGGACCAAGTTTGTCAAATTTGGATTTATATTCATTAAAATATTTTAAAAATATATTATATATTAATTTTTCTATGATTTGAATAATTTCTTCTTATTTAATTTGGAATATTCCACAGGGGATATTTCATTCAAACAGTGCGGGTCAACAAGCACTGGTTAAGGCCGAACATTCACATAACCTACTGTCACCAGATATTGTTCTTCTCCACGACTTTTCCCCTGTAACAGAAACCTCGGGTTTCTTTCTAACGCAAAATTATCCTGTACATATTGATTTGAACCGTAAATTAAGTACGAATACATTTCTCATGTCGAGGCGCACCTATGAGTTCCAAAAGCCCTATTGGCTAACCCTTGGGATCGCCGGAGGCCTATTCCATAAAAATTCAATTCTACCGAAACCTTAGGGTTTACTGTGCAGGTGCAATTCTATCTCCATGGCCGATTACAGAGCTTCAATTCAATCCTAAAATATTCCCAGAGCTTAGGCGGTTCGATTGGACCCAAAAGCCTCGTCCTAGAGGCACATATTGGCTATAGGCTCTCGAATTAATTTTTTGTCTTTGGCTTACCATGAATCTATCTTTTCAAAATTTTCTCTCTACAATGCCTACCATGGCTCGACCTCTATCGCCACTCCATCCTGAGCTGAAGATGGATCTTCTAAATCCAAATACCCTACCCCTAAGGATCTGGAACTCTAGAAGACTACTTACCCGTTTGCTGCGTAAGCCTACCACTGACTCATGCTCCCTTCAAGGCTACAGAGGACTACTCAAGCCAGAACGAACCCCATTGAATCCTTTGACATTTCCCTTATCTTTCGAAATAGACTTAGTGCACAATTAAGTTCTAGGAAGTGTTTGAGCTATCCGTGAAGCATGGAAATTATCTGGAGAAGTTACTTAACTGAGCTACGCTATTCTTTCCGAACCCAAACCCATTCAACTTACATTCAATTTGAAATCAATTCTAGCGTATTTGTAATCATCCTGAGATCATATATGCATAGAGTGAACTAATCTCGAGGGGGATTCCACATGCCTGTTATCGACTGGTTGGGGAATGTATTATACACAGACGTAGTTTGCAATGTTTTATAATTAAAGTTGCCTTAGAACGCTCATTTTAATCTAATTCCATCACAAAAGCTAGAGAAGATTATTACGACAAATTTCTATTAATTAAATACGGGAAATCTAGCTTATGCATGCTTAAATTATTGAACTTTGATCTGAGCTTCGAGCTGAAATGCAAGTTCAACCATAGGGTTCTGAGCTCTTGCACTCCACTGGAGCTCTCCTTCAAGACCTGACGAAACTTAAGGGGGTTTTGTTTTCTTGGTTGAGCTACTGGGCCGCTAACACAATGACTTTGAGCTCACTGTTGTCTGTGAGGAGAAGGTGACCAGAGGGAGGGCTTGCGATTGATCTGGGGATCTAGAGGTGCTGAGAGGATACAGATTTGATAAACAAAAACTTGAGAAGTTTATGGGAGAATGTATAAAGTTGGGAGTTAATTGGGTTGGGTTACAGACCCTTTGGGTTAACCCAAGAACCAGGGTTTAATCCATGCTAATTTGGGGCTGAACCGAGGAGAGAGTGCGGAGAAGATTCCAGCCTCTAATGGCAATTCGTTGGAGATGGGAGGGAATGTGGAGGACATGAATATTCGTCTCGTACAATTTTTCTGTTATGCCTTTCTGTTATGCCTGTTTTTCATTGTCGGGGTGAGCCGAGGGAGATGATCCACACTGGTGGATTAAATCTATGTCGTGTGATGAATTCTGCGGTGGGATCATACTAATCCTTAAATAATTCCGAGCAAAGGATCATTCGTCTGATGTCCAGATCTATGCGGCTCTGTTTTCGGTACTTCAAGCTTTGCATCGAGTCTCTGCCTTCCACAACTTTTAAAATATTCGAATAATGGTCGTTTAATTTAATTAATTTTTTTATGCTTTTATTTAAAAAAAAATAAAATATATTTTGTGAATATTTTGACCAATTTACATCAAAAAATTATGAAATTCTTACTCATAGTATATTTTGATGTAAGAAATCTAAATATGCAATTTATTTTGGGTTAGAGGTCACATAATTTTCTTAATTTTTTAGTATTTAAATAATAGTAAAGTATTCAAAAATATTTTCTTGGAATCTTTTCATCCTAATTTCTCAGAGAGTGGTCTTAATGATGTTTGGATTCTCTTAATGACTATTCTAAACTTAATTAAGCTAAGTAACAATCAGGGGTTATTACATAAATATTTTTCTCATGAGCAAAATCACTAACTTTATTAGCATGGTGTATTTATCACAACTAAAGCTGTGTATTTGAAGTTGCTGTGTTTACTAGTCTTGTACTGTCTTCTGAAGACTTTTCTTATCTCTCTTCAATATTATACTCTAGTTATTTCTTAAACAAATATTCTCAACTTGTGCACGTATTATCTTCCAACTTTTGGTATTTGAATGGAGCCTCAATCTACCTCTACCTTGGATAACTTGATCTATGGACGTGCTTTAGATATATATATATATATTGTTTCATGTGATGTTTTTGTTTTTTTGTAGAAAATTAGTTCTCCTGCCTTGAAATTTCTCTCATATTGTATGAACTGTAGGATACAACGTTGGGGTCTTATTGTTTTTCTACCTATTGCAATATCATCTTAAACTGAGTCCTCCCAAAACATTTCTTAAAATGACCTCCCAAAACATTTCTTTAAATGAGATTTGATACCGTCAAACTGGAATCAATTCTGATTAAGCGGCATGCTCTGATACAAATGTGGGAATTTAAATTGATGCATATCTTATTTCCATGAACTCCCAAGGGGAGACAAATTATTTTGTTGATGTTGTTAAAGGAGTAAGTGGCTTGGATTTTTCTATTACTCTCAATTCCTTGGTAAAATAGTCTTAAAACTCCTTACTCAAAGCTACTTCATATATTGAGTATTAGGTGACTTCAATGGATTTACTTGTGAATAATAAAATACGGAAAATGAAGGGATTCTCATGAGGCTCTTCAAGTCCTAAAATGAAAGAATATTGAAAAAGAATGAAGTCACTTAATGACTAAGGATTACAAGTTACTCGATGGGAATAAGATTGTTGTCAGTAGGTTGGTTTTCTCTATCAAGTATGGGCCAGCTCTATTATATGGGGCTGAATCTGATAAAATAAGTGCTATAGAAATGAGGATGCAAAGGTGGATGAGTAAATATACTCAAAAGGATAGAATGAGAAATGACTTTATTTGTAGGAAGGTGGGAGTGGCTCCAATAGTAAATAAGATTAGAGAATGTTGTCTTAGATGCTTAAGCATGTTAAGTGTAGGCTATTCAATGCCCCTCTTAGGAAAGAAAACTGAGTGTATGAAGTTTTCCCATATTAAAAGAGGCAGAGGAAAACCAAAAGATGAAACCATTAGAGAGGATTTCTTCTATATGAAAACTTAGGGAGAGGCATCTATGTGATCATGCACAATGGAAATTAAGGATACATGCAGTCAAATCTTTCTAGTGGGATTAAAGCTTGATATTATTATTATTGTGCATACCTTAGATACTTTCCTTTACTTCATCTAGCCTACCTAGATTCTATTGTATCACCTTCAATTTCTTTTTTTTGTATAATAAAATAAAATATCTAAACTACTCACCCTTCTTGATAATATAATTTTAATTGTCATATCTTCGATATTATAACTTTTATTTTAATAAAAATGTGCGCTATATATATATATATATTCTATTTTGGATACGTTAATTTGAAGCTTTTTAGATTTTAAGGGTTATTCTTGATAAATTGAGTTTTTTAACCTAAGCTCTTGTTTTTATCAATAAAAAATTATCATCAAGCTTCTCTTAAATGTGTTCAGTTAGAATGCTCATAATTCATGCAAACATATGTGAACATTTGCTGATGTTTAATGCAATGCAAATGAATCAAGGAAGTTTTTTGGCAAATCACCTTGTGTCTGAACACATGCAGTTGCTCAATTATACATGTCATTAATAATTTCAGTACAAGCAAGATTTTGTTTGATTTCTTATCTTTCCAATATTCTTAAAAGTACTTCTCTTGTTACTTTATTTTGACCTTTTAAGTTCATTAAGATATAAGGGAGATTTATGCTCTCTAAATTTTCTACAAAAGCTTCCAACAAATGTGTGAACTCCATTATTGACCTACTTAATATAAAATCAAATGCAGATTCCTCAAACTTTTAAATTTTGTCATAATTAGTTTGTGATCGTCTCTCTCAATGTTTCAAGTATGAATTTTTTACCAAAATTCATTTATATTTTACATAATCATATGCATTGCATTTATTCTTATATATTTGTCCAATGCTCCACTCTACTAACATTTTTTTTGCCTTTAAATCATATTAAATAACATAAAGAGCTTGGAAACTTTTCTTACCCAAAATTTTAACGCTAGTAAGGATGTTATTCGATTAGATACACAATAAAATTTCTTAACGCTTTTAGAACCTTGGTTCTGCTTACCTATTGAATGAAAGCGCAATTAATACTTTTCTTTTGGATAAAATAATAAATGAAAAATAATCCTAACGTTGGATGGATTAGTGTAGGGCTATGGTTTATTGTATGTTTTGGGAAGGCTTCCTAAATGGCTAAACGTGATCCAAAATACAAAATTTATATAAAATATGCATGAATGTTGAAAAGGAAAAAGATTCATTAAAATAACAATGCAAAAATCCAAATACTTCTTTGAAATTTAAATTTAAACATCAAATTTTAAAATATGAAAATAAAGTTCAAGTATGGTTAACCTATGAAATCATTGCAAAGATGTTGGGATGATTTAGATTATTCTAAACGCTAGGTGAAAATACTAGTTATTTTTTAAATTGTAGCATTTGTTAATAGCATCCAAAGTCCTAAGAAAAAGTCAGCAACTAATAAAGAGGAAGAAATAAGGGGAATGAAAGATGTAATATTGATTAGTCAAATTCAACCGACTTTAGAACAAGAGGAGAATTACTCTAAGATTCATTGCTTGTGGATAGTTGTACATAATTGGGAGAATTTTTTTTTATTAATTTTAATCTCTATTTATTCTATGTTATATGGGGATAAATGTTGTCTAACAAAAAAGAAACTTACTGAAAAAATAAGTGCCATAGAGATGAGAATGCTTAGGTAGATGAGTGGTATATTCGTAAGGATAGAATGAAATGAGTTTATTCGTAGCAAAGTTGGAGTGGCCCCAATAGTGGATAAGATTAGAGAATGCCGCTTTAGATAGTTCGGGATAGTAAATGTAGACCGTTCAATGCCCATGTTAGAATATTTGACTTTATGAATTTTGTCCATATTAAAAGAGAAAGACTAAAAAAATATAAGAATAAACCATTATAAAGGATCTTCTCTATTTAGAACTTAGGTAGGGGACTCTATTTGATCACACACAATGAAAACCAAGGATTCATGTAGCCAACCTCACCTAGTGAGATTAAGGCTTAGTGTTATTGTTGTTGTTGGCATCAACATTAATTCCAGTACAAAATTAGCCTTTATGTAGTTTAAGGCTTAATGCATAAAAAAAAATAAAAGACATCCTAATCTAAGTTAACTTATAATAACCACTGGATTAAAAAATAATTAAGGCTGTAATTGAGGCCTTTCAATACTATGGAATTCTGAAATTAAACCACAGATCACTGCAACGTTCCCCTTCTTGGCCCATCAATAAGCAAGCTGCAGAGATCTTTGTGGGCTTAAACACAAATTGCAAATTTATATGAGCTAAACAACGCCTTGTATAATATTGGTTCAAAATATTAAATTAATACTGAATACTCAATTGACCTAAATTAAAAAAAAAAACATAGAGGATGCATAATTTTCCCACAATTACAAAGTTTGCAAAAAAAATGACGCTGGTTCTTGTTGAGTTTGGACACAGTTTTCATCATATTTCTCTCTCATTTCTACTTATTATGGACTTGAATAATTTTAGAACATACACGAGACTGCATTTAGGTTGACATGTATGTTGGTTATCTAGAGTAATAATGAATTTATTGATTGCAACAAGACAATATTACTTTCCGTGAGTACACATTTGCTAGTCATTTATTATAATAAGCAAGCGATAGTCTACCATATACCTGTGTTTGAATAATACACACCGAGTAATGACATACATCTTAAAAATTTGTGAGTTCATATTATTCATCTACCTATAAACAGACTAGCCTGTATTTCGAAAGATTTTGTCATGCTGTGATTTCTTGCTTGTGTTATTTAATTATAAACGAAAAAGCATCCGATCTCATATATGCATGCTTTTATGCCAAGTCATATTGTTCACTCTACCCCTCCAATGACCTCTATTGTGTAGAGGATGAAAATGGTTCCGTTTAAATTTCTTTTGATATTTTTACAGTTGGTGCGATCAAGGTGACTTCTTTCTTTGATGATTATTTTGTCAATTATTGTTTTGGCAAAAGCTCATTTGTATCTTCAACGCAAATTCCTGACCCAGGCTAGCAAAGCTGTCAACTTCCATTGACACTAGATTTCCATGTGTATGGATGTACTGATAATTTTTTAGGGGCACAAAAATCATAATTATTTTAGTTTTTATGACTGCTTTTAATTATTGTGAAGTTGTTGATTCTATTTTTCTCAAATTAACCATGTTACTTGTGCTCTTTGCCAAAGTGTTTGTATGGGGGAGCTCCTAAAGGCCCGCAGCTGAGGGACTTAGACCGAGGAGTCAATGTTGTGGTTGCAACTCCTGGAAGGTTGAACGACATATTAGAGATGAAAAGATTGAACCTTGATCAAATCTCATACCTAGTTCTCGACGAGGCTGACCGCATGCTAGATATGGGTTTTGAACCGCAGATAAGAAAAATTGTGAAAGAAATACCACCTAAGCGCCAGACACTCATGTACACTGCTACTTGGCCAAAGGAAGTCAGAAAGATTGCTTTTGATTTACTTGTCAATTCTGTTCAGGTTAATATCGGTAACATCGATGAGCTTGTTGCGAACAAAGCTATTACACAGGTATGCATTGAAAACTATTAAATTGTTATTCATTACATTTTAATAGAAGCATTTGTTTCTATGGTTTGAATGTCTTTACAATGCCATTATTTCAGCCAGAACTCATCTTACTTTTTTTCATTTAAATGACTCGTTTTATTCATTTACAGCACGTAGAAGTTATTTCACATGGGCAAAAGCGACACCGATTGGAACAGATTTTACTCTCCAATGGGCCATCAAAATACATAGTGTTCTGTTCTACAAAGAGGATGTGCGATCAGCTGGCTGGATATCTTGAGGGTCCATTCGGCGCTTCGGCAATTCATGGTGACAAGTCTCAGATGGAGCGTGATAAGGTACTCAGTGACTTCCGAAGTGGGAAGTCCCCTATACTAGTAGCAACTGATGTGGCGGCACGAGGATTGGATATCAAGGATATAAGGTTGCTGTAATTTTTAGCTATTAGCCTTTCATACTGTACTGCTTATTTCTGAAGAATTTTTATTTGGTATTGAGATAAATGCGGTGATGAAACATCATTTTTTTTTTCTCTTGTAGGTTTGTGATCAACTATGATTTCCCCACAGGGGTTGAAGACTATGTCCACAGAATCGGAAGAACCGGAAGAGCCGGAGCGACCGGAGTAGCTTACACATTCTTTTGTGACCAGGATTCAAAGTATGCCTCGGATCTTGTCAAAGTGCTGGAAGGGGCAGATCAGAATGTTCCTTCTGAGCTAAGGGAGATGGCATCTCGCACTGGTTCTGGTACAAAGTTCCGGCGGTGGGCATCTGATTACAGTGATTATGACTCGTCGCTTGACAGGTTTCCAAAAAGTTCTCTATAGTTATCCTCTCTTTTTTGACTCATCGCTTGACAGGGCATCTGATAATTGCAAATATTTGGTGATTTTTACAGATATAGCCAAGGACGTCGGGATCAACATACTAGTAATCCTGAGGGTCATGGCAACCACTACGGTGGAAAAAGTGGAGGTGACAGTGGCTGTTATCTTAGTTTCAGTCCTGGTCCCACTGTTGATGATGATGGAACGGCCAACGACACCCATAGCCGCAGCCGAAGCCGCAGCCCAAGCCGCTGCACTGTTGATGTAGGTCCTGCAGTAGGCCAGGACGATGGCTGGACTAATGATTCTACTAATTCAGCATGGCAGTCCTGAGAGGCGTTTCACAGGTGAGGTTAATGGTGGGTAACTTAACTTTTTGACAGCTCTAACTTGCATTCTCAATGCACCTTTTTGGTACCTGTATAGTTCGGAGTCCTAATACTAGTCTAAGGTCAGGAGGCTTACTTTTTGTATCTCAACTTTAAAAGCACTTTGTTATTATCTAATCGAGCAAAGGGGGTTCTCTGATAGGATGAAAGCTTGAAAAGCGTTTGATTTTGTTGTGGCTGATGGCCGCATGACTGACTGTCAAATAGTGATCTATGAGATGCTGTTATTGATTTAAATTCAAGGAAGAGCAAAAGCTTTTTTATGGTAATTCAAGAGCCTGGATTGATTTAGGGTTCAAAATGTTGGCTAATTAGCTCATTATATTATATATTGATCATCATCCCAGTGCTTTATTTTTTCATAACGATTTTATTACAAGCTTCTTGACTACCGGCTACATTGCCGTTACCTTCGCTTGGGCTAACAAAATGGTTTGGAACAGATTTGTTAGAGCTCTTCTTGTGCACCATGCTCTCACTCTGATAAAGTGGGCACTGCAGAGGCCTGCGATCATTTTCAATGGGAGTTCAAATATACCCTCTAATAGTTTGCTTCAGCATTGAGAACTCCATCATCTTGATGGAAACAAAACTAGATTCTTCCAATCCCTCGGCAGCATGCACAACTACAAGGAGACCCTCCCTCTTTTTCCCCCCCTCTAGCTCTTTTAGCAATGAATAAACTTGGGTGTCTGATGAGTAAAGTTAAGAGATTCGAGTGGAATGTGCTAAATTATTCATAATATATGCGTTTAGCTCAATTTAATGCAGTAGCCGGTTCATCTGAGCCACTAGCTGCTGCGACTCATCAAGGAAAGGCAAAGGGGCAACAGACAACTTCACAGAAAAGGAGGGGAGGCAAGCATAAAGTAGGCAAGCGTATGAGGCAGGTCTTCCTTTAAGAAGGAGGGCTGAATTCATTAGATTTCGAGTTGCTGCTGGCATTTGGAAGAAGCTACAGCACTTGCTCTTATTTTGGTCTAAGGTAATGTTGATGCTTTTCTCTCTAGTATTTAATGTTTGGGATTGATTAATTTTTTAATTAATATTCAAGTTATTAAAATATTATATTTTGGTAGTTAAATTGAAAAGTTAAAAAAGTAATTTTTTGAAATTACTGTAGATTTGTAGTTATGAACCTAATATGATTAATATGACGTGACTTGTAAAATGATTTTTTTTTATAATTTCTGGCTAAGCTTCAGTCGCTTCGCAATTGCGAAATGCTTAATGAATTTTTGTAACACTCAAATATAAACATCCAGTATTTTGAGCTGTACCTAAACACAGTGAGCTTCAACAGTGAACTTGTATTTCCATTTCCACCATGTATGGGAATGACTAGTCTTGCTATTTCATTTTATTTTCGATCTGCAGCCATTAATGAGTGGGGAACAACCTTCTCATCTGCCAGGGGAAATGAAAGTCTGAAACGTTCCTCGTTTAATTGGTTGGATGGGGGTATGATGATGTTTTCTATAGTAGTACGAATTGATCATTCTGAAAACATAGAAAACAACGATGAGTGAATCAAATGACAGTAACCATTTATTGAACCTCAACTGGCCTCATCTCAATAGATGGGGAGTTAAGGATACTTGAGTTACCCTACCTGACGGACTAGAGGAAGAAAACTTGGGTTATTAGCATACCTACTTAGTTATTTAAATGAACTGCTACATGTTAGGAGGATATAGATTCAATCATCCTCCTATGCTCCCCTTGTCATGTTTGCCATCACCACTCCTAAGGTTCACTCTTATTTTTCTCCTGAGCTTCTACATGGCTTTCAGCTTGATTCACCAAACACTAGCCAATGTTCCCGGAATTTCCAAGAAGAGTAATTGTAGTTTGATCCTTGCGAATATCTATAGTGAAACTTGTTAGCTATGTTCCATAGTTACTCACATTGTTTGTCCATCGCTTCAAAGTTGATGTTAGGATCGAAAACAAGCACAAGAACAAGAGAAAAACTAAAAACCAATAATAATGCAAAATATTTATGTGATTTGGTGTAAATGCCTACATTCATGAGGAGGGAGAAAGAGAAAATTATTATATGGAGAAGAAATTACAATTAAGATATCTCAAAACCCTTCACCCAAAACTAATGATATTTTTACGGTTGCTAAGTTCTCCCACATACAATACTTGTGATAACCCTAAAATTTCCTTTAAAATCCTTTAAACTGCTAGTTAAAACTCCAATAGAAAAACAGCTGCCTAGAGACACATTATTTTGTACTTGAACTGCACATCTATATGTTATGTGCAAGAATAACATGATTAATAACAAAAAATATAGCAATTTGGCTATAATAATAAACCGCCACCTTTTCTTGATTCACACCCGAGTCTTCCAGTAGATGCCTCATTCATATAGCGTCCTTGAATGCTTCTGTGATCGTCATGTATTCAGCTATTGTTGTAGGCATGAGAATCATAGATTGTATTATAAATCTCCATCCAGCCGGATCTCCTAACAAAGTGAACACATAGCTTATCATTGATCGTCTTAATTCAAGTCGCTAGCATAGTCAGTATTCACATATCCAATGCACAAATCAACTACATACGATTAGTTCTAGAACAACAATTCAACACCAACTGTACTATTCAAATATCAGAATATACCCATCACTACTTGTTAATGATCCTTCCCCAGATTATGCATGACTGACAACTCCAATTGCTTTGCCAAATTTGATCTCGTAGATACCATGATATACATCAAGCTTCTTATCGCACTAGTATGTTGCACTGTGCATCTCATACCTTTCTAGATCTGTCATTGGACACAAATCAGCAAACAATTGAAAATGAGGTGCTAAAGATATGCTCACCAATTTTGTTCCACTCTAAACCTTTTCGACACCTACTCCAAATGCTCATTCTGGGCAAGCCAAATCTTACCTGCATCTCTGTCCCAAATCTTACCTGCATCTTAAGTATCTTCTCTGCATCCTCTAAAATTTTCATTTCAAAATTATTTGTCAACTGATCTTTCATGTGGTCCATCTCAAACTAATCTAACGTGCTACCAATATGTCATTAACGAAAAAAATAGGTAAATGAAGTTATCTTGGAATAACTTCTTGAAATACACACAGTGATTAAATTGGTTGTGTATACTCCTTGTGCATAAATTGGTTTTATACCAGTATCTCGGTGATTGCTTCTAGCCATATAAGGACTTATCTAGTTTGTAAATCAAGTCCTTTTTATTTTCCTCTATATACCTTAGGGGTTACACCATGTAGATCTTTTCTTTTAGTTCTCTGTGCAAGTTTGATATTTTTACATCAAGCTACTCCAACAACAAATCAAACTATGCTACTAAAATTATAAGTACATAGATTAATGAGTGCTACACAACTAGGAAAAATGCCTCATCATAATTGTAACGGTCGTCTCCTAACTGTTGTCGAGTTAAAACTAATTCAACTACGATTAAGTGGTGGTCGTCATTAGTATCACAGATATTAGACGAGATATCAATGATAATAATCATGAGATGAGCAAGATACTGTCAAAACATATATAGTATAGCAGTACAGTAAATAAAAAAAAGGCATCAGATAAATTCTACATTTATCCGTTCACATACAATGTAAAAAATGCAGAATAATAAGAAAATAACCTATTTATTATAATTAATTAAATGCAGGCAAAAAGAAATTTAAAGTAGCGATCCTCAAGCGTTGAGTTCAATCTATAACATATTCTGTCATATGTACATATATGATTTGACAAAGCCAAAAAAGAGAAAAATTTTGTTAGCTTATAAAGTCTATGCACAATTTAGGTTGCAAAATAATATGTTCTTGCATTTAATGGATATTATTCAACATTAATAGTAAAACATAAACAAAATTACAAAAAATTAAAAGAAAATTATAACTTTAAATTCAAACATTGAAACTAGAGACATAGTAATGCTGAAATAGAGCAAGTGTATTAAAAATAAATAACTAAAATAAAATTATAAACTGAATAAAATATGAAAATTGAACTGTACTGTATGCCACGGTAAATGCATCTGAATATGCCACTGAATATGCACTTGAATATGCCATTGATATACCTGATATTGATGCCACATAGCATCCCACATTTCCTAAGTGTGCTCTGAATCGCACCGCTAACAGATCATAAGTGTATTACGCATCGCACTGCTAATAATATGTTATGCTTATGCAATTCATGTTATGCCAAAATCGAAAGAATTAAATAACTAAAATTTATAAAACATAATAAATATCCCCCTTTTGTTATCTAACTATTTATCATATCATATCTTAATATATATATATATATATATATATATATATATATATATATATATATATATATATATATATATATAATTTGCATGTCTTCCGAAAGGTGACATTGGACACTTAGGTTATTTAGCAGCACTTATTCTTGCGCATGGGGATAGTAGATATACATTATTTCACAGTTTATTCTATCAAACTAAGAGGTCCAAAACCCTACTTATAACATACATTAGAATTGTAATATTTATTTTGAACTAAATTGTAATTATCTAATTACCTAAGATAAAACAAAAATTCTACAATTTTATACATGACAAATCAACTAATTTCATATTCTATTGAAACTAGAGTTAATTCTATGGATATGTACTGCATTTTCACATGATAATAATAATATTATCACTACATGTAATTCCAAATAAACTATTTAATAAATAAGAAATTTCAAATTACCAAGGTTATTACCAATCTCAAGTGGCTCTATCACTAAGCTCCAAGAAAATTAACATTTAAGACTATCTATTTGGTCTTGCTATTACAAGAGGATGAGTTCAATCTAATTGCATGGGGTTAAAATTACCACAATAACATAAGATCAATCTGTAGACTTTATATGGTGAATCTAGAATTCTACATCAATACATTACAAATAGGCAACTTACCTCAACAGTTTATCTTAACTATAGCTCCACAAATCATATTATTTAATCTTCCTTCAAAGATCCTTTTAAGGTTCTAAATTAATCCATCTACAAATGCTAGTTAAAACAATAATCAAGGTAATTGTTAACTTATGCAAGAGCACATGCAATTCATGATTTCTAAATGGAATTGAAGACTACAATCAAGAATGCAATCCTTAATTATCCTATTTCTAAGAATTAACATTCAAGTCCACATGATACATCAATAACTTTGGAGTCTTCGTTGTTTAATCAATCATTATCTTTTGATAATCACTTGTCACATTAGGCATGTTAATTTTATGATTTAGGATAAAATCAATAATATACAAGGTTTAACACTTTGAACTTAATCACACTAATTCTTTTAAAGAACTAATGATCTAACATGCATAATTGAATAAATCAAATATTATTAATTCATGCCTTACTGATAAATGCAAGTTGAAACAATAATCAAGGTAGCTCTACCTAAACTCTCACATTTTAGTAGGGGATAACACTAACATGCATGTTTATAATATTTTATTCAAATATTTTATAAAATAAAGGTTACATCCTAGTACAGGATTTAAAGAAATAAGAACACATTAATGATAATATGATCTATGCAAGTGATGTACGCACTATACATAGAGCTCAAGTAAAATGATTAATATATCAGAACTCAATACAAGTTCTAAGTACTTAACGTACCATTATGGTGATTTGAACTTGAAGCTCATTGATTGATTGGGATGAGATGCCATTCACAGCACCTGCAACATTTGGGCAAAATACATCTAATAATAATTTCTTTGATAAACTTTGCTTACTCCTAGATGAACATAGATTCTAACCAATTCATTCTCTAATACTTAAGATTGAATACTAAATTACATCATGCTATAGAGGGATCTACAAGATGAAATGTAACAGCTTGATAATAATCATTCTTATGAGGGATTCATGGAATATATTGAACATGATTCTTTACAATTTAGTTGAGATGGTCTTAGAAACATCTCTAAACTAAAAATCTTCAAAATAATCATCTTCATGAAATTATTATGGATAGTTAAGATGCAAAATTACAAGTAAAAGCTATGCGAGGGAATAAGGAATCGCCTCAGCTGATAGTTCTATGATATATTCATAAATTAAAGATAAGAATCCACTACTTACATTGCAATTAGCTATTCATCAATATAGAATCACAACATGCTTTCAACATAAACCATTTTTACATAATTATTTAACAAGGACAAAGAGGGAAGCATGCATATGGATCCACCATTTAATTTAGTGAAATTAAATGAATGAAGCTCAAGACTATATTATGAGATGCTTAGTAATACCATGAGTCATGCTCAGCATAACTAAGGCAAGTTGAATGCGATTAAGGAGAATTATAGCATGCAATTAGATCTTAACATCTGATCAATTTAGCTAACTTCATAGGATGATAAACTCTTTTCTTAACATTACTTACTAAGCAGAGAATCACACATTGCAAAAGATTATAAATGAAAATTTTAAATTCAATGAATTCAGATCAAGGAAAAGTAGGTTAGTACCATGCCGACAAGTAGAAAACCAGTGATCAAATGAGAGGATGAGTTGATTTTGGTCATGAACGAAGAGTACTACGGCTCAACTTGAGTGAAGTAGAGTTGTGGGCTCTCAGCTTCTAGTCGAGAGGGAAATAAGCTGGGCTGGCTCTCGGCCTCCAATCGAGAGGAAGGTGGCTGGCGGCGAGCTCTCGACCTTCTACAAAGAGGGAAGGTGCTGACGGGTTGGTTCTTGGCTTCCAGCCGAAAGGATGAAGCCGACAGGGGCTCTCGGCTTCCAGCGGAGAGAGAAGGTGGCCGACAGATTGACTCTCGGTCTCCAAATGAGAGGAAGAATCGAGCTGGTGGTTGGAGGATTGACGGGCTGGAGAGCTCTCGACCTCCAATCGAAAGGGAGGAGAGACCGAGTGAAAAAGGGAAGGGGGGTCCGTCACACGAGAGAATGGATTTTTCGGCTGAGGAAATTTAGGTTTAGGGAAGTTAGGGCAATAATAGAGAGGGTGTATTTTATAGGCAGTCAGGTTATTGAGAGCCACTCGATCGAGTGGCTAAGAATAACCCGAAACTACTAAGATTTGATTGACTGCCTATTGAACTCCAAAAATGTAATAATCATAGGTTGTTGCTTAGTCTAATCTTAGCTTAATTGTATTCTAATTATCATTCCATTGGGTTTATCGGGTCATTTGAACCAAATCCTGAAGATTTAGAGCGATTTGAAGCTCAATCGAATATATGGATTATTTTTAATAAGATTTAATTAATTAAAAAAATTGAAATGTTTAATTTGTCCTCTGATTGAAAATTCAACTTCGCCGTTGCGTACATCACCCTCGAACTAGCTAAGGGTGAAATTTTGGGGATTTTTAGGAGCCGTCGAATTTCTTCAAATATTTTAATATATTTAAATACCCCAAAAATTTGGATAATTAAATTGATCTTGAAATTGAAATTCAACTTTGCTATTGAGTTCCTCATCCCCAAATTAGTTAGGGGTGAATTTGTGGAATTTTTCGGAGCCTATTTAGTCATCTAATTTTAATTAGAAAATGTATTAATTAAAAATTAAGAAATAATTAATTAAAAGCTTTAATTCTCCATTTTTCCTCTTGCCTTCCCCCATACCCTGTGCATGCCACTCCCTACTCCCCCATTTTCTGCACAAGGAGCCTTCCTCCCCACACTGTTGATGGGAGAGGGCCTGTTGTCCCATGCCCATAGCCCATGCCTCCTCCTCTCTTATCCATCTCCCTCAACTCTCCTTCCTCCATTTGGCTATCAGCTGAAACTCCTCCTCCCCAAGATCCTGAAGAAACCTCAGCTTTCTTCTTCCTCTTGCTGGCTGATGAAGAAGAAGAAGCTCATTTTCTTCCCAATCTCTTGAAGAACTCCATCTTCTTCCATTTACAAGCTCAAGTACCCTCTTGTATCCTTTCCTTATTCTTTTCTTTCCCCCACTGGACTGATCCAATGGCTACTTGTTGTTAATCACACACTTATTTCACATTCTTAAGAACCTGTATTTGAGTGATCGAGCTCAATAGAGCTCGATCAAAATCCATTTTAAAGGAAAATGATTAGTATTGAATAGAAAGAAATTACATAGGTAGCTAGGGCTTCATTGTTTGCACTGTTAGTATGATCCATTGATGTCGATTTGGTATTAATGGAAAGGTCTTAGAAATAACTTTCTAGAAAGACCTTTTCATCGGTATATGACACCGCACATGAGGTGCCCTAAATCAAGAGTATTTGAGTGCAAAATGAGGACACGTTCCATTTTTGCTCAGGAAAATCACTTTCAAGCGCTACAACGCGCCGTAGAGCCTAACTTTCAGCCAGGGAGTGCTCTAGCGCGCTGCAGGACCTGTGTCTCGGGAGACCTGGCACTGTAGCGCATGGCTTTCTGCCAAGGAGCGTTACAACGCACCGCAACACCCGCGTCTCGGGAGACCTGGCGTCGTAGCATGCAGTAGCGCTTGACTTTCGGCTAGGGAGCATTATAGTGATCCGTAGCGCTCGCATCTCGAGAAATCTGGCAGCGTAGTGTGACGCACTGTCTGAAAGCGCTGCACACGCCGTAGCGCCAAAATCCTCTGTGGCGCGCCGTTGCGCCTAAAAGTGCTGTAGCGCGCCTCCGCGCGCTGTAGCGCAGCAGCTTGCCATATCATGCCGTAGCGTCTGGCTCTCTGCTAGGCGAGTGCTACAGTGTGCAATAGCGCAGAACTATCCACTTTTACCCAAGTTTCATATTTTTCGTATTTTGATGACCCCAGAACCTTAATAATGCAAAAATATGCAAGTATTAGATAAATATGGATGTGATTTTTAAATGTGAACTCCATGCTTAGTATGCTTTGAAATTTATTTGCTCAACTAGATTTAAATTTAAAATTTTTAAACTGCTAATTAAATACCAATTGTTTTAGCTCATAATTAGTGAATGTTAGTATTTATTGATCTCTGATTTGTCTTGTAAGTGTTTCATAAATAGTAGGTGTGCATGTTAGAACATATAACTTCTGATTTGGATACTTAAATATTTTATTTGACATTAATTAAAATTTAAACTTTAATTAACCTAAGGAAATACATAATAAAGTCAATAATTAATTTTTCATTGATTTGAACATCAATATTGGATAATAAGCTTACTGATTAATCAAGATTTATGTAATCAAACTTAATTTAGTTAAGATTGAGATTGAACCTTAACTTGACTATATTAAATCTCTCACTTAATTGATTTGAACAAGATACTTGATTTGGAAACTAAAGATCTTGCATAACTCTAATTATGGGCCCCGTACCCTCTGCGGCCATGCTGATATTGAGATTAGCATAAACACGAGGAGTACAGTGCTCCAACTGTGGTAAATCCCTGACATAAGCAGAGTCAGGTAAGACCCAACCCGCCTTAAGTCAAGGATTTGTCACCTGTAACTGTGAACATATCAAAGTAGCAGAAGCAGAAAAACCGTATAACATAACATCCACATCACATCATAGTATAAGAAAGTAAATGCAACAGTAACTCAGATCAAATGCAGAAAGTAAATACATCCAGAAATAATTATTACAGACTGAAAGTTTTAAATGAAAGAAAAGATCTCTCAAATTTCACAGCTGAAAAAAAATCAATCTAAGCGGCCACAGGAAGGTCCTCCTCCTGTGCAAGCTCCTCTCCAGCAGAACTACCAGTGAACATCTCCAAAGCTGACATTTATTATCACAAATGCCAGGGCCTCAGCCAACCAAAAAAAAATATTACAGTTAGACAAATTGTCTAAGTACATTTTAAGCTGATTTAAGTTAACTGAATATTTAAAGATATCACAACAACTACATTAAACATGCAAGCAATATAGGTTGCATCTAGCTACAAAGAAAAAGATAGCTATAAACTATTCATTTATAACTGAACAATCAGTATGTAAAGTAACATACAAAACATGAAATTAAGCAAGGTGAGGCTAAAGAGCAAAAATAATTGCAAGTACTGAAGAACTCATCCTAACATGCTTATGATCACTTAAATACATGCTGATTTCAATGAAAGTAACTGTACTGAAACGTGCTGAATAAACATACAAAATTAGCATCCTAAACATGCCAATATTTAATAGATACTCAATGGAAACATATATACAAGCATGCATATTTAATAAATATAAGGCCACTGAAGCATGTGGCAAAGCAAGCAAAGCATAGAAGTAAGCTGAAGTAAAGCCACTGAAGCATGTGGCAAAGCAACTGAAAGCACTAACAAGTAAGGCCACTGAACATGTGGCAAAGTAAAACAAGGCACTGAAACTGAACTGAAGTAAAAGTATGCCTAAAATATAGTACTACCATAATAAAAACAGGTCATACAGGGCCTCTGAATAGAAAGTTTAACATGTATCCATCCTAGGCATCATCAGAGCTTGGCCAAGTTGAACTTATAGAATAAGACATGTATCCATCCTAGCCAAGCACTAGGCTAGGTCTGAGTATATTCTATGATAAAACTATAGCTGAGGAGGCAGACTAAGCTAGGATATACCTCATATAACTGGATGCACTGAAGAAATTGAATGTTATGCTTTTCAAATACTAACTTAAGATGTATCTTCCATATCCTAAGTTTTACCTATTATGCCCAAGGAAGAAGGCTTAATACTCAAGGTATGAGAAGCAATTCAAAGTCAAAGTAAGCAAGGGACTCAACTAGACTCATGTGATATCTGGGGTGGTATAATTTATCCAAATCTAACTATTCTAAGAAGATACAGATTTAAGATCTCTAATATCTAGCTATCGAATATAATCTCAGATTCACGACCTTAATGCTAATATTAAAACTTAACAAGTTATAATTCATAATCAAATGATGTCTATAAAGGTTTAAAGCAAATAATTCAATGACCAAATTATTATCATTTTCTTCTCACTTAGCCCAATTCTTGATTAAGTAAATCAAGATTAAGGATTCTGGACTTAAACTCTACATTGGGGTTCAAATCCTGAATCTAAGGTAGTATCCTAATAAGGGTATAAGTTTCACACATAAGTATAATCTAAAGTACAAAATCTTATAAGCTGAAGTATTTAGAAGCTATGATCTTAATGAACGGTCATGCCTAGTATTATAAGACAAAATAGTCAACCAAGAAGTAAGAATCTAATATATATATTCAATCTTTAAGATAATTACATTATTTTAAAGATTGAATCAATCCTACACCCATAAGGAAGTTTCAAAAAAATTATCAATAAATCAAGTAGTGAATTCCAAATGAAATGAACCAATTCAATCGATGATATAAGATCTAAGATATAAGGTTTGATCACTTTAGATCTAAACTAAGAATCTATACTTATGATTTACAAAAATACTTTATTAGGATTAAAGCTTATGGATCCACTTAATAAAGTAATTAAACTAGAGATTGAGTATTAATGCAAATTAGGTTTGCTCTCTTAAGGAAATGTTTTTGAGTGCTCTTAAGATCTTCTTAAGAAATCTCAAGATTTCCTTACTTAGATCAATTTCACTAAACCTTAGATTACAGATAGGTACTAATGCATTAGTTAGAAGCATTATACTAAATTCCAAGGTTTAAGGGTGCTTAAATATATTTTGGTCAAAAAGACCAATTTACCCCTCGTAAGGCTAAATTTGGAAATTTAGGATTTAATCATTGAAATTGATTCAAGTATGTCCTAATGAGCTTTATATTGGTTAGTGAAGTGAAATAAACACTTAACTTAGGATCTGATAGCATTACTAGCTTAATTATCACTAATCACACCTTAAGGACAATTAAAGTGATTAATGAAATTAAGGCATACTAGGATGATCCAAATACATTTATAGGCTCTACTATACTTAGTAAGGCACTAAGAACTAGATTCACCAAACTAAAGACTAATCCAAGGCTTAATTCACTAGTCTCATATTAGGGTAATTAGGAGAAGATTAACAATTTTAAAATTCTTAAATTATCTTTAATGGCTCAAATAGGTTCTGTATGGTCTTAAGAGCAACCAGAGACCTAAATCAATATTTTTGAGAATTTAATGAATTAATTATGAATCAAATGAAAATATAGATAGATTAGGCAATTAATTAAAATATAACCATTGGATCATTGATTTTATATTATATTATTGTTCCTTATATTTTTCTAATTAAAATGGTATATTGGATCATACTATTTAGATAAGTATAACTAAAGTTATTTAAATAATTTAATCTGTATTTTTATTTTAATCAAAACTATAGGGAATGCATTTATCAATATTTAACTTTAAGAAAATTAAATCCAATATTCCTTAAATTAGCTGCGGCCCAAAATCAAAACCGCACGGGTCGGGGTCTGACCCGGCTTGGCATTGTGGATCTTCCCCGCGGCGCCTGCCCGATATCTGAACTCCTAGGGTTTGCTTCCGACGCGCAATTCACCACGCACAAGCCATGCCACACCCTGATCTCAACGGTTACACCATCCTTGACACTGGGCATGTCGATTGAGGTGAAAACTCCCATATGGGATGTGCCAGATCGTTGGGGTGCTACTCGAACGAGACACACTAATAGAGGGGATTAGGGATTTACTGTGAGGAGTAAATTCTCCTCACAGAGACCACCATTCATCCAGAATGTGAACCCTACACCATCCTGGTGGTGAGATGGATCAAAGCCCTCAGGTTATGCAACTTGAGGAGTAGTCAATCGCTGGGTCCTTATTCAGACTCAGCCATGGCTCGATCGATCGATACGATCGATTGGAGTTAACACAGGCTTTGGGAATGATCGGGTTAGGTTCCTAGAGGGCTAAGGGAGCTAGACAACATCCAGAGGCAATAATTGGAAAGCTTAATCGATGAGCTAAGCTTATACAGCTCAATAGGAAGAGGCTGTACCTTGAAATTGGGGATGTAGATGTGGCCAAAGGAGATTAGGAGTAGTTGGAGCTTCCAGAGAATCACAGCGACCTAGCAGGGGGTCTGAACACCAGAAACACACCCTCTATCAGCAGTCCACAGCTTTTGAGGTGCCGGGATTTGCTGAGATGACGAGGAGCTCCAGAGGACTTCAGCTAAGCAATTGAGGAATCACAGTGAGCAAAGGGACTCACTGTGATAACCTGAAGGTATTTATAGGCATTAGGAGTATTGGGGGTGTCTTCGAGAGCTCAAACTTGGATAAGAGGCTCGGGCTAAAGGGAAGGTATGGTTCAAATGGCCAGGGGCAATTCAGGGAAGCTACTACCGGCAGGAGGCCGCACCGAGGGTAGAAGAGGAAGAACGGGCTTTTTCCCTATTGCCACGAGGGCTGGGAGGATCCGACTGTCGGGGGGGGTGGGCAGCGTGCATCGGGTGAGAGGGAGGAGATGATCCACAGTCACGAGGGTGCTCAGGACCGTCTGATTTATTCTCAGAAGATGCGGACGACTTTGATTTCCCGACACTTAACGGCCGAGCGTGGATATAAGGCCAGTCGTTGGATCAGATCGGGAGATCTAACGGTTGCTCGAGGCTACTTATGACGGATGACTAGATACTGTCAGATTAAAATCTCAGAACCGCGGAACGGTCGAGATGAGACAGATCTGATCAAAGGCGCGCGTCATTGGATCCGATCCATGGAAACCGACGGCCAGGATGGCGCCCGTGGTTTGGGTCAACGGACCGTTAGGGAAAAGGGTATGTTTGCAATTAGAAATTCTTCTAAACCTTAATGTGCAATTGAACCAAATTAAATTAAATCCTTAATAGGCCTAAATAACATCTAAAATTCCCAAAAATTCACCATTAGCTAATGAAAGCATGAGGAATTCAAAAATAAATTCAGATTTTAATTTGGAGATTAAATTAATTTAGGTATTTTTCAGTATCCATGATTAGGCAAAAATACCAAAGCTCTCAATTGAGCTCCAATTGATCCCAAACTTCTAAGGTTATGTTTAAGTGACTCATTGAGTTCAATGGAATCAAAATTAGAACTTAGTTTAACTTAATTAATCTGAATTTAGCTAGGGTAACAACTTAGGGTTGTTACACTAATCAACCCTTATTTATTTGCCTTAAATTAGTAAATTAGAAGTATTAATATTTATAACAAACTCATGTGATTAATCATCTGAACCTAACATTTAAGTTCTTGATTTCTCATAAGAAAGATTATTAACATAAATTGATTTATAAAATCAGATTGATTTATAATATAATCAATTCTCTATAATTCATATGATTAAATCCCATAACTGTAGTTTAGGCTATAATCAGATGAGTTTACTCTTCTGATTTGCGTAACCCAAGTGAATACTTTAAAGATTGTAAGTTCAAGTAAATTCTTAGAACTTAGATTATAGATTGAGTAATTATACTTTTCAGTACTTAGATATTTAGAATATAGAGATAGTGTTTAGATTAATTATATTGTTAGACCTTTTAATGGTTAAATTATTGAGGAAGGAAGAGCTTATTATCTAATTTTGAGGTAGAAGCTTAGATGAACCCTTACTATCTTTAGACTTAGATCTTAGATTCTTGTGGTAGAATAATCTAAAGATTATAGAATGAGATCATTCCTTGTGGTAGTATCCTAAGTTTAGTGACTTTCATATTACATCCATGGAACCTTTGTGTAGGACTCACCACAATGGAGTGTGGATTCATTAGCTTGTATTCCTTGATTTATATATAGAATTGCAATGAGAATCCATAGAATTATTAATTTTAGATGATAGTGTATATCCATAGGATTGATTTATTTCAGTAGAAAATAGAATTGATTGATTTACCTTAAATAGAACTGTAGAGTTACGGTCATATATTAGGTAATTAGATAAGTACAGTTTAGTACAGGATATACATCCCAAATTTAAGAGTATTATAAGTAGGGTACTTAATAACTTAGTTTAAGAGAATAAACTGTAAGAGTATTATGTCTCTTATTATTATGTGTTCGACAAGTGCAGCTAAACAAACTAAGTGTTTCAAGTCACCTTTCTTAGGACACTATAATCTATGTTTGTAATTAGTGTATTTAATAACTTAGTTTGAGAGAATAAACTGTAAAAGGATTTTGTCCCTTATCATTATGCATTTTGATAAGTATAGTTAAACAAACTAAGTGTTAAATCCATCATTCTTAGAAATATACCAATCATGTATATGCAACTCTCCCCATTGGGTGATTTAGAATGTAACTATATTAAGAAATTATAATGATTATGTAGAATTAAATTAGAAGTCAAAATTCATTTAGATGGATTCTACACAATGGAGACAAATAGATTTATTATTTAGTTTTAATCAATTTCTGGATTTTGATGATTTAATGCATATAGTCATTAAAGCCTTGGCATATCATGAATGCATAATTCATATCAGCATTAGCAGAGCGCTTGGCTCACGTAAGGACTATATTAGTGGAGTGCTTGGCTCACATAAGGACTCTGTTAGTAGAGCATTCGCTCACCTAGGATCTGTAGGATGTCTTGTGACATCAAGTCGGCATACTTGTTGCATACAGTTTGGTGGCATATTCTGATGCATATGTATAAATTCAGTGGCATACAATACTATTTTATTTCACTATTTACTCAGTTTCAGCTTCTTACTATTTTCTTTACTTTCAATACTCAATTTTCAGTCTCAATATATATGGCTCAAAAACTTAACTTATCTGCAAACATATAGGTAACATATATACAAATAATTAGTCAAATGTATAGTCTACTTTAGACAGAATAATAATGTGATTTAAATAACGAAGTTATAATTATATTTTAGCAATAATAGTTAAATACATATATATATATATATAGATATATAATAATAATAATAATGATAATATATATAAATCTTTAGCAGAAACTCATAAATATATATATATATATATATATATATATATATATATATTAGGTTAATTAGTTTAGTGAATTAATTATAAACCATTAGTTAATTAACTTAGTTAATAGCAGTTGAACTAAATAAATTAAATAGATTAGGTTAATGTATACATATAATCCATTAAAATATAGCTTAAATAATTAACCTTATTGGTATAATTATTCAATAAGATTAATTTAATAGTTAGCATATAACTTTAATAATACACTATAAACTAATTAGAGCAAACAATATTCTTATTAGTTAATTAATTAATCGTATTAATTAACTGTGGGGCCCCCGCACTAACAACAAGGAAGTATGGTGCTGCAACTGTGGCAAATCCCAAATTTATGTAAAGTTAGGTAAACCCAACCTGCCTTAAGTCAATAACTCGTCACCAAGTACTATAACATCATTAATATACAAATGTCAAAGTGACAGAAGCAATGAATAATAGAGTAACATCCACAAGCATATATAGCAGGAAAAGAAAATAAGCAATATAGTAACTCATCAAAATGCAGAAATAAAACACATCCAGAATTAGTTATTACAAACTGAATTTTAAAGAGAAAGAAAATGTCTCTCAATCTCACTGAAATAAAATGCGATATCTAACTAAACAGCAGCAGCACGATCCTCCTCCTGAACCTGCTCCTCTTCTGCGACACTGCCCACGACACGGCAAAACTGAATGATATGCAATTCAAATACTAACTTAGGATCTATCATCCATATCCTAAGTTTTCCTATTATGCTCAAGAAATAAGGCTCAATATATAAGGTATGCAAAGCAATCTAGTCAAAGTAAGCAAGAGACTCAATCTAGACTTATGTGATATCTGATGTTATCTAATTACCAATTCTAACTACTCTGAGAAGGTACAAGTTTAGGATCTCCAATATCCAGCTATCGAGTAGAATCTCAGATTTACGTCTCTAAAGTTAATATTAGAACTTAACAAGTTCTAATCCAAAATCATGTGATGACTATATGATTTAAGTAAGGATATCAACAACCTAATTTATTATATTTTACTCTCTTATCCAAATCTTGATTAAGTAAATCAAGATTTAAGGATCTAGAACTTAAACCCCAATTTTTGAGTTCAAATCCTAAATCCAAGGTAGTATCCTAACTAGGATCTATGTTTCACATTTACAACTCAAATTTAAGGTATAGAATCCTATAAGCTGAAGGATCCAGGAACTAAGAACTTATTGAAAGGTTATTCTACTATTTATAAGATAAAATAATCAATTAAGAACTTGAAAATCTAAGATCTATATTCAATCTTTAAAATAATTTCATTATCTTATGGATTGAATCATCCTGTACCCACATAGAAGGTTTTAAAAGATTAAACAATCAATTATTTAAAGAATTTCAATTGGAGATGGTTCAATTCAAATTGAAGATCTAAGTTTAAGATCTAAGATCTAAGGATCTTAATTAGGGTTAATTTGAAGATTTCATAATTTTAATATTAATATTACTAATATCATTAGTCTAAGGGTCCAGAGAAAATTTCTAATCCATCTTAGGGTGGTTTACTGAATTTCCAAGGTCTAAGGGGTACTTAAGCACATTTTAGTCAAAATGACCAAAATACCCCTCTTAAGACTAAAATTTTGATTTTAGGGTTTACTTATCCAAATGAATCCAAATCTATTTTAATATATTTCATCTTGATTTCTAAAGTAGGAAATACACTTATCTTAAGTTTTGACCACTTAATTAGGCTAATTATCACTAATTACTTAATTAAGCCCATTATGGTGATTAGTGAAAATAGGCATATTTAGGGCAATCCAACCTTACACTTAGGTTCTACTAGACTTAACATTGTATTAGGAACTTACTTACCATAAATCTGAGACTTAATTAAGGTTAAATTTACTAATCATTAATTAGGGTGATTAAGAAAAACAAATATCCAAAATTAGTTTTAAGGGTCTCTAATTATTCTCTAGGGTCTAAGGAGTATCAGAGCCCTTAATCTCCATGTTTGGATATTTATTAAATTTAATATGATTTAATTAAGGACAGCAAAGAATTGGGCAAATATTTTTTAAATCCAACCATTAGTTCTGTAATTTTATTTTATATTTAGATTCCTTGTATTTTTCTAATTCAAATGGTATATTCGATCATACTATTTGGATTCGTATAACTAAAGTTATTCAATTAATTTAATATGAATATTTATTTAAATTGGAACTATAGGGTTTAATTATTTAAATGCATAACCAATAAAAATGTCATCCAATAAATATTAATTAGCCGCGACCCAAAATCAGAACCGCGTGGGTCACAGGACGACCCAGCCCAGAACCCACGACTTCGTCTTCTTCCTCTAGACGGGTCCCGAGTTAGCCGAGCTTCAGCGCTGAAATTCTCGGCGCTCCGGTGATGGCAGTGGCTCAACTCGATCGCTAAACATTCCTAGAGTCGAGACACGTCGATTGAACCAAGAACCCCCATCTGGATCCCTCTGGATCAATGGGGTGCTACTCGACCGAGATGCCTTCGATACGAGCGTCTTAGGCCGACTGTGAGGGGACAATTCTCTTCACAGAGGCCTCGATTCGACCGGGGTTCGATCCCTACACGTTCAGGGAAGTGAGACGAGTCAAACCCCCATACTATCTTAACATGGGGAGCAGCCAATCGCTGGGTCCTTACTCGGACTCAGCCATTAGCTCATCCGCTAGCTCAATTGATCGATACGATTGATTCGAGCTAGTTTAGCTCCGGGCGACAATCACACTAGGTTTCCTAGGTGGCTAAGGTGCTCTAGACGACATCCATCGGCTCAATTCGAGGACAGAAGAGAAATTGGATCAAAGGGATCCATGGGAGAAGGCTGTACCTAAAGTCAGGGTTACAGGCTAGGCCGAGAGAAATTAAGGTGCTCCTGAGCTTCCAGAGGATAGACAAAGGTGCACAGGGGTTTTGAACACCAGACGGGCCCTCTATCAGCGGTTCAAGCTTCTGGAATTTCCAGAATTCGCTAGGGAAGATGGGACTCCAATAGAGCGTCAACCAGGCGATTGGGGATTTACAGTGAGCAAAGGGACTCACTGTGAAATCTCAGAGGTATTTATAGGCTTTAGGGATGGACACCAGAGGTTGGGCTAGGAAGAATGGCTCGGCCTGAGGGGTTCCCTCAATTTCCCAATTTGGGGTGGACCGGGCCTCAGGCTTGGCTGGGAGTGCTAGGGAGGCTAGGGCAAGGTCGCAACGGTCTTCCTGACGTGGCACGGGAGTGGCAGACCAGCTGGAGGATGTGGCAGTACGGGGAAGATTCAGCTGTCGGGCGCGAGCTGGGGAGGAAGCTGATCCACAGTCGCGGGGGTCGCCAAGGCCGTCTGATGGATAGCCAGTTGGCATGGGACGGCTCTGATCACCCGACATCTAATGTCCGTGCAAGGAGTTAGATCAGCCGTTGGATCAGACCCACAGATCGAATGGGCGAACGGGGATGCTTAAGGCGGATGGGTTAGATGCCGTCGGATCAAATCTCAGAACCGCGGAAGGGCTGAGATTAGAGGGATCAGAGCGAAGTCGCGGGCCGTTGGATTAAATCCGCAGAATGGACGGCCCGGATGGCGCCCGCGGTTTGGAAACCAGCCGACCGTTGGAAATGTTATATTTGCAATTATGAATTGTCTAAAACCCTAATTTGCAATTAAACCAATTTAAATTAAATCCAAAATGTGACTAAATGACCTCCAAAAATTCCCAAAATTTCACCCTTAGCTAATTTGGGGGTGGGGAACTCAAAAATAAACTCCGATTTTGATTTGGAGATCAAATTATTTTAGGTATTTTTCAGGGCTTAAAAATAGCCAAAAATACCAAATTTGCTAATTTAACTCCAATTGATTTCAAACTTCTAGGGTTAGGTTTAAATGACCCATTGAATCTAATGAAATCACATTCATGGCTTGGTTTTGCTTAATTCAACTAGTTTTAGCTAGAGTAACAACCTAGGGTTGTTACAGACTCCCCCACTTAAGAACGATGTCGTCCCCGACATCACCTAAGTGATGAAAATTCTAATGGGATTTAACAGATCAAAGAAAATACAGGAAGTGGAAAAAGGAGAGAAGAATAATACCTGGGTTCATAAAGAGCTGTGGATATTTTTTGCGCACATCCGCCTCTTTCTCCCAAGTAGATTCCTCCAAGGATTGATTCTTCTACTAAATCTTGACCATAGGAATTGATCAATTTATTAGCTGCTTCTAATCGTGAGCTAAGATTCTGATAGGTTCTTCAGCATACAAAAGATCGGGTTGAATCTCTATCGCTAGAAGTTGAACAAGATGGGAAGGGTCTCGAAGACATCTTCTCAATGACGATATATGAAATACGTCGTGAACAGTTGCAAATCCATCAAGAAGGCTTAACCAATAGGCAGATGATCCTACCTTGGCCAACACTTTGAAAGGTCCAACATAGCGGGGACTAAGTTTCCCAGCTATGCCAAATTTGAAGACACCTTTCATTGGACTGGCCTTCAGATAAACAGCATCTCCCTCGTTAAATTCTAGGAGACGGTGATGAGAATCATGATACTTTCTCTGATAGTCTTGAGCTGAACGAATTCTCTGCTGAATTAATTTGATCTTATTACTGGTTTCTTCCACTAATTCTGAACCAAAGAGCTGAACGTTTTTTGTTTCTGACCAAGCTAGTGGAGTACTGCATTTCCTACCATACAGCGCTTCATAAGGGGCCATCTTAATACTGCCTTGAAAACTGTTATTGTAGGCAAACTCCACTAACGGGATGTGATCTTCCCAGGAACCCGCAAAATCAAGAATACATAGCCTAAGCAAATCTTCCAACACTTGGTTCACTCTTTCAGTTTGACCATCCGTTTGATGATGAAAAGCTGTACTCATGGCTAGAGTCATACCCAGATCTTGATGCACAGCTTGCCAAAACTTGGAAGTAAATCTGCTGTCTTTATCAGATACAATTAACTTCGGAATCCCATGCAATCTGACAATTTCCTTGATGTAGAGTTTTGCTAACTTCTCTATAGAATCAGTTTGACGGATGGGGAGAAAATGCGCCGATTTAGTTAAGCGATCTACTATCACCCAGATCGCATCGACACCTGATTTTGTATGAGGCAATCGCATGACAAAGTCCATGGATATATCAAACCATTTCCATTCAGGGATATCTAATGGATGCAGAAGACCACCAGGTCTTTGGTGTTTGGCCTTCACTAAATTATAGGCATGACATTTGGCCACAAAGTTAGCTATATCTTTCTTCATACCTGGCCACCAAAATGGTTGTTTCAAATCTTGGTACATCTTAGTACTGCCTGGATGAATATGATATCCAGAATTATGGCCTTCGACTAAAACTTCTTGATGCGTGGACTTAGGAATCCACAATCGATTATCTTGATAAACTACACCATTTCGCAACTGCAATTCATGACAAAGACCACCTTCAATATCTGCTTTAAGTTTCAGGTACTCATCATCTTTGGTTTGCGAGATAGAGGCATCTCGCTGGAAAAGTGGGTTCCACATTAATATTTGCTAGTAGCGAACTCAGCATATTACCACTGATTGGAAAAATCTCGAGCTTACGAAATTCAGGTTCTAAAGAACTGGATGCAATCATAAAGGTTAAAGTAGCATGACAACTAAGAGCGTCGGCCACTACATTCGCTTTTCCTGGATGATATTGGATACTGAGGTCATAATCACTGATGAGTTCCAACCATCTTCTTTGGCGACAATTCAACTCTCTCTGGGTGAAGATATACTTCAAACTTTGATGATCAGTGAAAATTGAACATTGCACTCCGTACAGATAGTGACGTCATATCTTCAAAGCAAATATCACGGCTGCAAGTTCAAGATCATAAACCGGGTAATTTCGCTCGTGGGGTTTTAACTGTCGAGAGGCGTAGGCAATGACCTTTCCCTCTTGCATTAAAACATAATCTAGACCAATTCCAGAGGCATCGGTATATACCTGATAGTTCAAACCTTCTTTAGGTAGAAGAAGAACTGGAGCGGTAAAAAGAGCATCCTTTAGAGTTTGAAATGCTTCCTCGCACTCTGGACTCCAAATGAACGGAACAGCCTTTTGAGTCAATTTGGTCAACGGAGAAGCAATCTGGGAAAATCCCTTAACAAACTTCCTGTAGTATCCCGCTAATCCCAGGAAACTTCTAATGTCGGTGACAGACTTAGGTTGAGCCCAGTACTGAATAGCTCTGACTTTACTCTGATCTACCCGAATACCCTGAGCATCGACTACGTGCCCCAAAAATGCAATGGAGTTAAGCCAGTACTCAAATTTGGAGAACTTGGCATAAAGTTGATGCTCGCGCAAAGTTTCTAGTACTAACCTCAGATGCTCTTCATGATCTCTTTGAGTTTTGGAATAAATGAGGATATCGTCGATGAAGACGACCACAAACTTGTCCAAATACGGTTTTAGCACTCATTGCATTAAATCTATAAATATTGATGGTGCATTGGTGAGTCCGAAGGATATCACCAAAAACTTGAAGTGGCCATAACGAGTACGGAAAGCAGTCTTCCCTACATCATCTTCTTTTACTCGCAGTTGATGGTATCCAGACCTTAAATCGATCTTGGAAAATATCACGGCTCTGGATAACTGGTCGAACAAATCATCAATTCTAGGCAGTGGGTATTTGTTCTTTATGGTGACCTTATTCAATTCATGATAATCTATACACATACACATAGATCCATCCCTCTTTTTCACAAATAAGACTGGCTCTCCCCAAGGAGACATGCTTGGCCTGATGAAGCCTTTACTCAAAAGCTCTTGCAATTGCTCATTGAGCTATTGAAGCTCCTTAGGTGCCAGTCTATAAGGTGCTTTGGATATCGACTGGGTACCAGGGATCAATTCAATAGAGAATTCTACTTCTCTGAACGGAGGTACACCAGGCAAATCTTCTGGAAATACATCAATAAATTCTTTGACTACCTTACAATCAGTAAGAGAGATATTTTCTTTTGTTTCGCCCATCATGGTAACTAGGTAGGCATTACAACCCTTAACAATCAATTGTTCGGCTCTAATGGCATTTATTAAGGATAACTGTGTGCTGGTTTTTCCTACAAATGTTTCAGGCTTGCCCTGAGAATGGAGAGTAACTTTCTTTTTATGACAATTTATCACGGCATTATTGTCACTGAGCCAATTCATCCCAAGGATGATATCAAAGTTAGCTATTGGCAGGATGATTAGTTTGGCCTAAAATTCCTGATCATTTATCGGGACTTTAATATTGCAAAATTCATGGGCACTTAGTTGGATTCCCGATGGAAGTCTAACACTCAACGTTTGTGCTAGGTTGCATGCGTGAAGTTTAAGGTTATTGACAAATCGTTCAGAGATAAATGAGTGACTGGCACCGGTATCGAACAATACATTACAAGGTTGGTTGCTGAAATAAAGTGTGCCTAAATTTCCATAGTTTCGCATCAACAGCTTGAAAAGAATTAAAAATACAGAAATGCAATTTTAACAGGAGAGGTTTAGGAGTGTGTACCTGAAACCACATTGTTATCTTCGGTGGCTTCAATAGGAGTTAAGGTGTATACTCATGCAGGTCCAGCAGGATGATTGTTAGACTGCCATCGTTGATAGTTCTGAGAATTGGGAGCTGGTGTTTACGTGTGAGCAACTTCAGAAGCAGGGGCTGGCATTATAGCTAGATTTGGTTCTCTCCAGTTCAATGGAGTTGCTCGGAACACTTGCTTATTATGGTAAGGCTTCATTGGAACTCTGTCTACTGTTTTTGTGTGGTTGCATTGATAGAACCGGTGGCCTGTACGCCCACAATTGAAACACCTCTGGCCAAAATGGTAACACTTGCCATACGGATGTGGCTTAGTACAGTTTTGAGCTTATTCAGCAGTAGGTGCTGCTTCTAGCTGATATACTTTCACAGGGTTTGATCCATGTCTCTTGAAGTTTCCCTACGGGTTTAGAGTGGTTTGCGCTTTTCGCTTAAGATCATCTTCAGATTGGTGATGTTCAATCACCTTAGCCATTTCCACTAGTTTGAAGAAGCTAGTCAGACAGAGCGGCACAATCTGGTTCTTTAGTGAACTTCGGAGTGCACAAAGAAAGTGATGGCACTTAGTTGACTCGGAATGAGTGACTTCTGGTGCAAAACAAATCAATCTACAAAATTCTCTTTCGTATTCCACCACTGAACGACTTCCTTGAGTCAAACTCATGATTGTGTCTGCAATAATGTTCTGTGCGGATGGGGGAATGAATTCAATCTTGAAGGCCTCGACAAACTCATCCCAGGGGATGTCTTCTAACTCGTAGTCAGCGAACTTGGTATTTCGGATCTCTTCCCACCAATATTTTGCTTCCACATGAAACAGACGGGTGGCGAGACGAATAGCTTCCGAGTTCAGGACCTTAAGACTAATGAGATCCCTTTCCACAGCCTTCAACCAGTCGACTGTATCCATTGGGGACAGGTTCCCACCAAAGGTTGGAGGTCTTAACCTCAGAAAATTGTGAAGGAGATTATCCGCCGAATGATATGAAGAAGAAGCAACTTATGGAGCGTGAACTGTCGGAGCAGCGACAGTGACTGGAGTTACACAATCATTTAGTAATTTCTGCATAACGAGTGCCTGTTGAGCTTGGTTTTCCAACAGAGTTGCCACCATGACTCACAGATGAGCCACCTCATCATTATAACTATTAGAGACAACAGTGTTCTTGACAGGAGTAACGGTAGGTGGTGATCCGGAATCCATTCTAGTTTAAGTTTAAAGAAAAAGACAAACTTAGAATTTACTCTAAGGAAGAGAAATCAAAATCTTTCATTAATTATAGAAATAAGGGATTACAATGCCAAAACTGTAAATCAAATGGAGTTGCTTGAAAATGAAATAACATTTATCCTAACTACCATTCAAATACTATCAATATACTCTGCCCTAAAGGCTACACAAAAGTCCTCAAAAGTGACTTCCTGACGCTTCCTGTTACGTTTCTTCTCGAGCCTTGCCATGGTCTCATACCACCAAACTCCGGCTTAATCCACCATCAGGTCTGTCACAATATCTACATAAAGTGACTCAGGACACTCTATGTGTATCATAATGGAATCTACTCGGCTCAACCATTCTTGTGCATATATGGGAAAGTTGAGCCCTCGATATACAGCTTGCTGTAGAAACTTCTCCAGGACTAAAATCCCTTTTGCTGAAACTCCTTCAATCTGCCAGTTGTTTTCTTGCCTCCACTTGAAGCTACAGCTCCAAACTATCTTGAAGGCACACTGATAATAGTCTATATCAGACTCTTCAGAATTCATTTGACTATGAGGACAGAATTTTATTATATTTGTGTTAGACTCCAGATGACTAAATTATTAGGGTGGGAGTATTCTCCTCCTACATTCTTCATAGAGTTATTGGCACTACTATGTTATGGATGTCATTTATATTGATGTTTAAATATCAGAAGAACGGTCCATTAGGTAGAAAGGAATCATAGTTCCAATTCTGACACCTTATGGTGTTCTCTGATACCAATTGTGGGGCCCCCGTACTGACAACAAGAAAGTAAGGTGCTCCAACTATGGTAAATCCCCAACTTAAGTAAAGTTATGTAAACCTAACCTGCCTTAAGTCAAGGACTCGTCACCTAGTACTATAACATCATCAATATACAAATATCAAAGTGGCGGAAGCAATGAATAATAGAGTAACATCCACAAGCATACATAATAGGAAAAGAGAATAAGCAATATAGTAAGTCATCAAAATGCAGAAATGAAATACATCTAGAATTAATTATTACAAACTGAATTTTAAAGAGAAAAAAAATGTCTCTCAATCTCACTGAAATAAAATGCGATATCTAACTAAACAGCAGCAGCACGATCCTCCTCCTGAACCTGCTCCTCTTCTGCGACACTGCCCACGAACACATCTGAATATGACATTTGTCGGTATCACAAATGCCAGGGCCCCAGCCAACAAAACAAAAAGGTTACAGTTAGACAATTGTCTAAGTACATTTTAGGCTATTTTAATGAACTAAATATGTTAAAGATATCACATTTAAATTAACTAAACATGCGAGCAGTAATGGGTGCAACAAGCTACAAAAGAATGGGGTAACTATAAACTATCCATTTATAGCTAGTAACTAGTATGAAGAACATACAATGTAAAATAAACACGGTGAGGCTAAAGGCTAAAAAGAATAGCAACTATAATATAATTCTGAACCTAATATGCTTATGATCATATCAATATATATTGGGTATATAAGGAACACAATACTGAATTAAACATAAAATTCTAGCATCCTAAACATGCCAATATATATAAGTAAACCATACGAGTATACATACAACATGCTAGTTAAGAAAAGGAAAAAAAAGAAAAGGCCACTGAGACATGTGGCAAAAGCATAGCAATCTATGTAAATCCACTGAGACATGTGGCAAAGCGAGTAAGTACTAAAAATAAGGCCACTGAAGCATATGGCAAAGCAAAACAGAAAACAATACTGAATAATCTAGCTAAAGTATCAATAAGCCTAAGACATAGTACTGCCATACCAGCTAATAGGCAATCTAGGGCCTCCAATATCAATCAATCAATCCCCAGCCTAGCCATCCAAATATGCTAGGTCTGAGTCCAGTCTATACGATACTACTACTGAAGAGGCAGACTAAGCTAGGACATATTCTACCAACTGCAAATAAGGCAAAATTGAATGATATGCAATTCAAATACTAACTTAGGATGTATCATCCATATCCTAAGTTTTCCTATTATGCTCAAGGAATAAGGCTCAATATACAAGGTATGCAAAGCAATCTAGTCAAAGTAAGCAAGAGACTCAATCTAGACTTATGTGATATCTGATGTTATTTAATTACCAATTCTAACTACTCTGAGAAGGTACAAGTTTAGGATCTCCAATATCCAGCTATCGAGTAGAATCTCAGATTTACGTCCCTAAAGTTAATATTAAAACTTAACAAGTTCTAATCCAAAATCATGTGATGACTATATGGTTTAAGTAAGTAAATCAACGACCTAATTTATTAATATTTTACTCTCTTACCCAAATCTTGATTAAGTAAATTAAGATTTAAGGATCTAGAACTTAAACCCCAATTTTTGAGTTCAAATCCTAAATGCAAGGTAGTATCCTAACTAGGATCTAGGGTTCACATTTACAGCCCAAATTTAAGGTATAGAATCCTATAAGCTGAAGGATCTAAGAACTAAGAACTTATTGAAAGGTTATTCTACTGATTATAAGATAAAATAATCAATTAAGAACTTGAAAATCTAAGATCTATATTCAATCTTTAATATAATATCATTATCTTAAGGATTGAATCATCCTGTACCCACATGGAAGGTTTCAAAAGATTAAACAATCAATTATTTAAAGAATTTCAATTGGAGATGGTTCAATTCAAATTGAAGATCTAAGTTTAAGATATAAGATCTAAGGATCTTAATTAAGGCTAATTTGAAGATTTCATAATTTCAATATTAATATTATTAATATCATTAGTCTAAGGGTCCATAGAACATTTCTAATCTATCTTAGGGTGGTTTACTGAATTTTCAAGGTCTAAGGGGCACTTAAGCACATTTTGGTAAAAATGACCAAAATACCCCTTTTAAGACTAAAATTTTGATTTTAGGTTTACTCATCCAAATTAATCCAAATATATTTTAATGTGTTTCATCTTGATTTCTAAAGTAGGAAATACACTTATCTTAAGTTTTGACCACTTAATTAAGCTAATTATCACTAATTACTTAATTAAGCCCATTTGGGTGATTAGTAAAAATAGACATCTTTAGGGCAATCCAACCTTACACTTAGGTTCTAATAAACTTAACATTGCATTAGGAACTTACTTACCTTAAATCTGAGACTTAATTAAGGTTAAATTTACTAATCATTAATTAGGGTGATTAAGGGTGATTAAGAAAACAAATATCCAAAATTAGTTTTAAGGGTCTCTAATTGTTCTCTAGGGTCTAAGGAGTAATCAGAGCCCTTAATCTCCATGTTTGGATATTTAATAAATTTAATATGATTTAATTAAGGACAACAAAGAATTGGGCAAATATTTTTAAATCCAACCATTAATTCTGTGATTTTATTTTATATTTAGATTCCTTATATTTTTCTGATTCAAATGGTATATTGGATCATACCATTTGGATTCGTATAACTAAAGTTATTCAATTAATTTAATCTGAATGTTTATTTAAATTGGAACTATAGGGTTTAATTATTTAAATGCATAACCATTAAAAATGTCATCCAATAAATATTAATTAGCCGCAGCCCAAAATCAGAACCGCGCGGGTCACGGGTCGACCCGGCCCAGAACCCACGACTTCGTCTTCTTCCTCTCGACGGGTCCCGAGTTAGCCAAGCTTTAGCGCTGAAATTCTCGGTGCTCCCGCGATGGCAGCGGCTCAACTCGATCGCTAAACATTCCTAGAGTCAAGGCACGTCGATTGAACGAAGAACCCCCATCTGGATCCCTCTGGATCGATGGGGTGCTACTCGATTGAGACGCCTTCGATACGAGCGTCTCAGGCCGACTGTGAGGGGACAATTCTCCTCACAGAGGCCTCGATTCGACCGGGGTTTGATCCCTACATGTTCAGGGAAGTGAGATGAGTCGAACCCCCATAGTATCTTTACCTGGGGCGCAGCCAATCGTTGGGTCCTTGCTCGGACTCAGCCATTAGCTCGGCCGCTAGCTCAATCGATCTATACGATCGATTCTAGCTAGCTTAGCCCCAGACGACAATCACACTGGGTTTCCTAGGTGGCTAAGGTGCTCTAGACGACATCCAGCGGCTCAATTCGAGGACAGAAGAGAAAATGGATCGAAGGGACCCATGGGAGATGGTTGTACCTGAAGTCGGGGTTACAAGCTGGACCGAGGGAAATTAAGGTGCTCCTGAGCTTCCTGGAGGATAGACGAAGGTGCACAGGGGGTCTGAACACCAGACGGGGCCTATATTAGCGGTTCAAGCTTCTGGAATTTTCGGAATTCCCCGAGGAAGATGGGACTCCAGCAGAGCGTCAACCAGGCAATTAGGAATTCACAGTGAGCAAAGGGACTCTCTGTGAAATCCTGGAGGTATTTATAGGCTTTAGGGATTGACACCGGAGCTTGGGCTGGGAAGAATGTCTCGGCCCGAGGGGTTCCCGAAATTTCCCAATTTGGGGTGGACCGGGCCTCAGGCTTGGCTGGGAGTGCTAGGGAGGCTAGGGCAAGGTCGCAACGGTCTTCCTGACGTGGCACGAGAGTTGCAGACCGGCTGGAAGACGTGGCAGTACGGGGAAGATTTGGTTGTCGGGCGCGAGTTGGGGAGGAAGATGATCCACAGTCGCGAGGGTTGCTAGGGCCGTCTGATGGATCGCCAGTTGGCATGGGACGGCTCTGATCACCCGACATCTAACGTCCGCGCGAGGAGTTTGATCAGTCGTCGGATCAGACCCACGGATTGAACGGGCGATCGGGGATACTTAAGGCGGATGGGTTAGATACCGTCAGATCAAATCTCAGAACCGCGGAACGGCTGCTATTAGACGGATCGGAGCGAAGGCGCGGGCCATTGGATTAAATCCGCGGAACGGACGGCCCGGATGGCGCCCGCGGTTTGGAAACCAGCCGACCGTTGTAAAGGTTATATTTGCAATTATGAATTGTCTAAAATCCTAATTTGTAATTAAACTAATTTAAATTAAATCCAAAATGTGACTAAATGACCTCCAAAAATTCCTAAAATTTCACCCTTAGCTAATTTGGGGGTAGGGAACTAAAAAATTAGCTCATATTTTGATTTGGAGATCAAATTATATTAGATATTTTTTAGGGCTTAAAAATAACCAAAAATACTAAATTTGCCAATTTAACTTCGATTGATTTCAAACTTCTAGAGTTAGGTTTAAATGACCCATTAAATCTAATGAAATCACATCCAAGGCTTGGTTTTGCTTAATTCAACTAGTTTTAGCTAGAGTAACTACCTAGGGTTGTTACATTAACCAAATTAACTAATTAGTATATAATTAGGATTATTTCAATACTAATTAAAAAGTAATAATTATAAATATTAACTTATTTGATTAATTAGGCATAATTAATTTAATCAGAACAATAAATTGTAATTAACAGTAATTAATATTAAAACTAATCTTAAGTAAATAGATATTAAAATATATTAAAAGATAATTAATTAAGTAATTAAGCCCCAACAGATAACTAGTTAGTACTAACCCTAATTAAACAATAATATAATTTAAATATTTATTATAATTAAATAATAGATTAATTAATTAATAAATAATATTAATTAATTTCAGATTAATAATAATTAATTAATTAATTAATTAATAAATACAAAAAATATTTAACTTTAAGAATGAACACTAAATTAAAACAAATTAGATAAATGAATGTTAAAATAATACAAATTGTATTTTTGAATAGTAATTTAATTAATTAAAAATTAAGTAAAACTTAAAAGCTTAATAACTTTTTATAGAATGATCCAAACATAATCAATATAGGTCTCATTTTACTCAGAATAATAAAAAGAATCAAATGGCGTAATGCGAAAATTAGTTTCGTGGTACGGATAATGAAGTAGTATTTTAGTACCTATTTGGGACCCCATAACTTTTAACCTAGTTATCCAAATATAGTCAATATGAGTCTTAAAGTACTCAGAAGAACAGCCCCATCACTGTAGTATTATTAGTTTTCCCATTTGGACATCAGGACAAAAAGTCAACTATAGAACTCCTAGTTAACTTTAGGGAAATTTGACTAAAATGCCCCTAGAATTTAAATGACCATAACTTGTCAATTCAACCTCAAATTTGAAAATTCAAGATGCTAACTAGATTAGAATTTTGATGTCATTAATAAACTTAAATAATATTTAGGATCTGAACTTTAAAACTTTAGAAAATTACCAAAATACCCTTAACTTTAGTTAGGTCATAACTTGACCATTTGAGGTTCAAATTAGGTTTACTCTATACCAACATACTTAGTATATTATAAAGAAGCTATAGAAATTGAGTTTGCTAGAATTGGACTTCAAATGGAAAAGTTTGGTTTTTGTCACCCGTTGACCGACTCAAAATTACCAAATTATCCTATAAACTTAAAATATCCATAACTTAATCAATTGACCTAAGAATGCAGTGTTCTTGGACTCTATGGAATCCTTGAGTAGTCATCAACAATAAACTGCATAAAAATTTAGGTTTCAGTAGAGCCAAAATTACTGAATTTCCCTCTTAGTCAAAACCTTAGTTTGAACCTGTAGAACCCGTTTCTCATCCAAATTGGACGTACTTACTGTCCATATTCAAGTTGGACAGTAAGGAATCATTTAGAACTAAGAAATTTTAATTTGGAACTCTAGATCAAAAGTTGACTTTTCAGACCCTTTGGGTAGGGGCAAAATAACTATTTTGCCCTAAGATTGGATTAAGTACCCTTAACCTTTAATTAACTTCTCCAGGCTCAAAAACTAATGTTATAATAGTATTAGTAACATTCAAATGAGTAAAATCAACCATTAGGTCAGATTCTAGAAATTTTCTAAGTCTTTAAACACTACACCTTAAGGACTTTTTCTGAGACTAGGACTAGATCATAGGGTTGATTTCATTTATTAAAAAATAGGGTTTTTCAATGAATGAATCCTTGGTTTTATTAGTTTCTAGAATTTTTCAACTTATTTCGATTATCTTATATTTTGACCTTAGATTTAAGATATGAGATCCATCATATTAAATTTGATTACTCAATAGGATTGACCTTAACTATTATATCACTACTATAATTAAACCTAAATCTTAGGTATTATCCTTCAAGTTATGGGATTAAGCTTGATCTCGTGGTGCTTAATCCATAATATATAGTTTAGAAGTTTTAAGTAAGAACTTCTATAATCCTTAATTAGGTCATAATGATTTATTATTCAACCCTTATAGTCGATTGTAATTCAGTATATTAGGATATAGCTAGTCCTAATATTTTTATAACTTATAAGGATGAATTTTTGAGTTACACTTGATAGTAGGAAAATAGTGATCCTGAACTTGTATAAATTGAAATAGTTAGAATAGATAATAGAAAATAAATAATATCACCATATTAGTAGAGTCCCTTACTTATTTTGATACTTTGTGCTACACATTCCTTCTATATTTGAGCGTACTTCCTTGGACATTTCATATAAGAGAACTTTGTGCATGAAAATGAAAACTTAGAATAATAGGATAACAGTTGCCTTTGGATCCAATTCGTGGTGATTGTGGTGCACATTTGCCCCGATGGACAGGGGTAAGGTGAGATTAGGATGCCTAACATTCTCATTGAGGAGAGTGTGTTAGGCTTGGGACAAGTATAGTCTTGCAGACGTGCTTGACTCCTCAGTTATTTTTGAAATTGTCTACATAAACAAAAGTAAAACAATTAAAATATGTTGCATAGTATTGCCTATTTTTTCAGTCACACAGTATATTCAGTTATGTTTATGGGAACATATTAACATATATATATATATATTTACATGGGCCAGTTTGGCCAAGTTTTTTAATATGGCAGTCAGTATATAGAGCTTCATGTGCAGTTTGATATTTAGCTATGTTTTAGCATTGCTATTCAGTCAGCTATTTCTTTGTTCAGCTTATATACCGTAGTATGTAAGAATTTTGCTGCTATTATACGTATCACTGTCTAGTTTGCTTATTTAATCTGCATTGTTTCATTTGATCACCAGCATGTTCTAGGATGTAGTATTTCCATTCAGCACTTGTTTAGTTAATTATATTTATATGTCTTGCCTTGTTTACTTTGCTTTTGAGGCATGCTTTAACCTCCTTTTGCTTAAGTTATAAATGTTAATTATAGCTGTTCCATTTCTTATTGTACTGCTAGTCGCTCCTATTTTTATTGTTGCTTAGAAAATGTAAAGTGGTGATATTATAAAACACATAAAAATGTATCAGCCTAAAATATACTTAGACAATTATCTAATACAAGATTTTCTTTTTTTTGGCTGGGGCCCTACATTGTGAAATTGACAATGTCAGGTTTAGAGAAGGTTGAGGTTATAATGCTTGAGGAGGAGCCTTATTTGGAGGAGGAGCAGCAGCTTGGACCCGAGGGCATTTAGCTAGTTATTTCACTTATGAGGATGAGTGTATTTTCTCCTTATTTGTTTAAACTTTAAATGTTGTAATAATATAAGTACCTATGACTGCATGTTGGGATTATTTTATGCTTATGTTATGAGTTATGTTCCATATTTATTATATTGTGATGCTTGGATGTTATTCTTAAATTTGCTTCCACACTCTGTATGATTTAATAGATAGTGGTTGTAGTTGATTATGTGTTAATCCTTCCCTAATCAGGTGGATTATGGATTTCATCATAATTTAATAATAAGTGAGGGGTTAACCAGAGTGACACTCCACCCTTAACTTAATCTTTGTGGATTAAGGGGTGGGGCACCACAGGCACATACTTATTAAGAAATGTATTGATAAATTCAGGCCATGAAATTTCTTCTTCAGTTTTCTCTTGAAATGTGGTTGCCTTTGCAATTTTTCACCATTTTACAGTTGATTCAGACAAAAGATAAGTAGCTAAAGCTACTTTTTGATTTTTAGGACTCTTAGCACACTTAAATTCTTTTTTAATTCTTTGAATCAATTCATCAGCTTGAAAAGGATTTACTATTCCACTGAATCTAGATGGTTGCAATTTGAGAAATACCATCATTGCATTATTAACATTCTTTATTTGAGTTGAGGTAAGAGGTTGGAAGTGAGTTTATTGATTATTTATGAATTATGCCATCATATTCATAAATTGTAACATTTGGTTTGCCCCATTATTATTGAATGGATACATCGCCTCTAGGTTTGGAGAAATAAGTTCACTATGACTAGGTGTAGTTTGCTGAACCACATCATCATGAGAAGAGTTATTATTATTTTGATTATGACTTCCAATTTTCTAAAAAAAAGTAAATAAATTTTGTTAAGCTTGATTATTACTAAGCTCCCCAACTTAATTTCTATCACATAATTTAAAATTTTAAATATTATTAATTTTGGCTCTATTGAATTTATTACTTAGATTTTCTCAAATTTTGCTATAATACCAAAACTGTGGCGACCAAATGATGAAGTTTGAGAATTTTTAAATAATAAAGTTATCATTTGGAATATATAGAGAGTAAGATAATAAAATTATAAGTATTTATTCATCATAGAGCTGACTTATAAAATTACATAAATTCAATTATTATTATAATATATAACAAAATAAAATATATTCACTCTAATCTCACTTCTTCTTATAAGCTCTTCTTAAGTGAGTATCTTCTTAAGCTTTAATTTTCAAAACCTAAAATAATTATCAACAAAGCCAGTCAGGCAGGAGTACAAAAATTATCCATTAAAAATTATTTTCAAGCACCTAAAATAAGTGTAAATCAAATGAAATGGTAAGGAAATTAAATTTACATATTGAAGTGCAATACAAATAAATGAAATAAAATTTACCAAGCTTGCCCTGCATGTTAGATATAAAATTAAACATTTAAAAAGCATTAAGTAAAAATTTTTCAATTAAAAGTAAATTATGACACAAAGCTGAGTCCTGTGACTCATCATCCAACAGGTAAAACCTATTGGCCATGGAAGCTTATCACCACCCATCGATAGTGCCTCATCTTATAGATGTAAAATGGTATATCTTTCCTCTAGATCTTCTGCCCACTTCTATAAGGGCTAGATCCCTCCTTATTTTATCGTGAGCTACTAGTAAGCTCTACCTGTACATATTACATTTTCATTTCTTCCTTCAAAGATAAACACAGAAAAGAAAATTTCTTTACTTTTTATCACAAACTTTTATATGAAACTATTGTAATTTAATAAAGCAGTTTGAATGATAAAATGAATAAGCAATATTCAAATGGAAATAAGCTCAAAATTAAGATACTTGAAATAAAACTTAGAAATAATTTTGTACCTAACTTGAAGAATAATTTTCTTAAATTTGTTGATTTTAATCTGTTAAATCAACATCTAAATTTGTTAATCAACTATCTTAATTCACTTTAAATTATTTATTTAATAAATTATATGAAAAAAGTCATAATATTATTATTATGAGAAATTATATTTATAAATATTCCAAAAATCAAATATATTACTTAAATTATTCATAAATATCAAAATTTATGCTATTATAGCAATTATAAAGTTTGTAAATTAATTATATATCATTTGAAATGAAAATTTCATTTTTATAAAATTTTCTTAATATTTGCTTAGTAAGAAATTTAGGTTTTTAGCTGATTTTGTATCATCCAAATTGTGTTCTTAGTGTTTTTATTTTCTATTGATGTCTAAACATAAATTATTCTCTATGTATTAGAGAATATGCATGCATACATCACTTTTGGATTTTCTATATTTTGAAAATTATATCATTTTAAACTTTGGAAATGTTTTGAAATTTCAGAAATTTTATCTAAGTTCAAATTTATGATTTTCCTAGCAAACTATAAGTATTTGAATGACCTTCTTAATGATATAATCAACTCAAGTGATTAACAAAAAAATTTCTCACAATATAACCAAGATTATGTTTGCCAAAGATCAACATCTAGTTGTGCTTGGAATAAAAATTATACTAAGCTAAACATCAAGAAAATTTCAAAAAAATCTATTTTAAATTTGAAACTTTTTATAATTTTTATTGAACTTTGAGCACTTAAATGATAATCCTAAAGTGCTCAAAATTTTGGGAAGTCTTCAATGAGGTTCTTCCTAATACATAGGGGCATTTACAAGTAAAAGTGTAGCTTTGTATTTTAGGTGATTAAGAAGTTATAAAGTTTCAAAGTATTACCAAAATCTTGAAATTTTAGAAAATCCAGAAATTTTTCTAAGTAAAAATTCAGAAATTATATTATACTTTGAGATTAATTTAAATTAGCATATAAGCAAAATTATTAAATAGTTACTTCTAATAACATGTAACCAATATATAGGAGAACATATTAGAAAAGATTTCAAGTTCTAAATATGATGAATCTACAAGATATAGATATGAAAAATTATCATAAGTATACTTCTTAAGTATGAGAAATATTTGAAGGAAATTAAAATTTTAGATATTTATAATAAAATGAAATAATCATGTATTAGATCTTGACTTAATATGAAGGTTCTAAGTCAAATAAAAATAAATTTTGTATGCATATTTGATTTCATTTATAAAATCAAGTAAGAAGAAAAATTTTGAATTAAAAGAAATATATACCTTAATGAATCTTATCTTTTAAAGAGATGAAGAAGAAGAAAACTTTAGTCTTTTTCAAGCTTCAACTATTCATCTTTGATTCTTTAGAAATCTTAGGGGATAAAGAGGAATTTGGGAAGATGAAGAAGAAGAAGAAGATTTGAGATGGTGGGAGAGGGGATAAGGAGATGCTTTTTTTCTTTTTTGAAGAAGAGGATGAGAGGAGATAAGATGAATTTTAATAGCTACAGGAAAATTTTAAATTATGAAATCATCTCTCCTCAATTAGCCATATAAATATAATAAAATGAACTAAATAAAGTAGGATTTAAAGCAAAAGGTTGTATATTGTGTGTGAACTTTGTAAATGGAAAGTATATGTGAAAATTATATATTTGTGTGTCATAATTATGTGGACATATGTGCATGTGTAACTTATGTGCTTATGTGTGAATTATGCAGGTGTGCTTTATTTTAAAATTTTATATTTATGTGAATTTATATGTAAAATTTAAGAATAAGTTGTGTCTTTGTGTGTGAAATATGTACAAGATAAAATTATTTATGATTTTTTTTAAATAGTATGCAAGATAATTAATGTGTGTTTTGCTTAATGTCTATATGTGTATGTAAATTTATTTGCACAAAACTTAGAATGAATTTTGTGTGTGTTTGCATGAGTAAAATGTGTAAGAGATAGAATTTTTTATGTTTTCTTAAATACTTGTAAGATTTGTATTTCATATATGAATTTTGTGCTCTATAATGTTGCGCGTGAAACTTGGATTTAATTTTTTGAATCCTTTGCTCGAATTTATGAGAATTTTATGTGCTACATTTGAGAACTATGTTTGTATATTGTGTGTGAACTTTGTATGTGAAAAGTATATGTGAAAATTTTATATTTGTGTCATAATTATGTGGACATATGTGCATGTGTAACTTATGTGCTTAAGCATGAATTATGCATGTGTGCTTTATTTTAAAATTTTATATTTATGTGAATTTATATGTAAAAATTAAGAATAAGTTGTGTCTTTGTGTGTGTGAAATATGTACAAGATAAAATTATTTATGATTTTTTTTAAATAGTATGCAAGATAATTAATGTGTGTTTAGCTTAATGTTTATATGTGTATGTAAATTTATTTGCACAAAACTTAGAATGAATTTTGTGTGTGTTTGCATGAATGAAATGTGTAAAATATAAAATTGTTTGTGTTTTTTAAACAGTATTCAAGATTTGTGTTTCATATATGAATTTCGTGCTCTTTAATGTTGTGTAAAACTTGCAATTAAATTTTTGAATCCCTTGCTTGCATTTTTGAGAATTTTATGTGCTACATTTGAGAACTATGTTTGTATATTGTGTGTGAACTTTGTATGTCGGAAGTATACGTGAAAATTTTAAATTTTTGTCATAATTATGTGGACATATGTGCATGTGTAACTTATGTGCTTATGTGTGAATTATGCAGGTGTGCTTTATTTTAAAATTTTATATTTATGTGAATTTATATGTAAAAACTAAGAATAAGTTGTGTCTTTGTGTGTGTGAAATATGTACAAGATAAAATTATTTATAATTTTTCTTAAATAGTATGCAAGATAATTAATGTGTGTTTTGCTTAATGTTTATATGTGTATGTAAATTTATTTGCACAAAAGTTAGAATGAATTTTGTGTGTGTTTGCATGAATGAAATGTGTAAAATATAAAACTGTTTGTCTTTTCTAAATTGTATTCTAGATTTATGTTTCTTATATGAATTTTGTGCTCTTTAATGTTGTGTAAAACTTGCATTTAAATTTTTGAATCCCTTGCTTGCATTTATGAGAATTTTATGTGCTACATTTGAGAACTATGTTTGTATATTGTGTGTGAACTTTGTATGTGGAAAGTATATGTGAAAATTTTGTATTTGTGCATGACATAGTTATGTAGACATGTGTGCTTATGTGTAAAATATGAATGTGTTCTTTATTTTAAAATTTAATATCTATGTGAATTTATATGTAAGAAACTAAGAATAAGTTTTGTGTATTTGTGTTTTTGTGAATTATGCACCAGATAAAATTATTTATTTTTATTTTTTTAAATAGTATGCAAGATAGTTAATGTGTGTTTTGTTTAATATTTATATGTGTTTGTAAATTTATTTGCTCAAAACTAAGAATGAATTTTGTGTGCGTTTGCGTGACTGAAATGTGTAAAAGATAGAATTGTTTGTGTTTTCTTAAATAGTATGCAAGATTTGTGTTTCATATGTGTAGATTTTGATTCTGAAAAAGATTCTAGTTGTCTAGCTTTCCTCAGCGGGAGGGTTTTTTCTAAGCAAATTGTAGCTCCATTGGTAAGTATTTTTGTTATATGCAGATTTTGTGGTATAGACTAAGTTGCCAAATTGTATGCATGTCTTATATCATAGAAGGTGGACCTAATCAAGTACAAAGACTGTGCAAATGATATTTTAAGTGTGCAGATTTTGATTGTGAAAAAGATTGCAGTTCTCTCGCTTTTCTCAATGGGAGGGTTTTCCTAAACAAATTGCTGCTCCAATGGTATGTATTTTTGTTATATGCAGGTTTTTGATATTCTTTACATCATATTTTTTCTCTACAATGGTGTCTCTCTCTTTCTCCCTTCATTGGAAAGCTTCTTTCCGGAATACAAATAGAGGGATGCCAATATTCATAGGAGCTGTCTCTCTTACCTTAATGGGAGGGTTTTTTTTAACAAAGTTGCTGGCCCATTCATTAGTATTTTTGTTATATGCAAATTTCTTATATTCTTTGCATTAGATTGTTTTCTCTACAGCTGAGTCATTCTCCTTCTGTCTTCTTTGGCAAGCTTTCTTTCCAGAAAATGAATAGAAGGATTTCATTATTCATGCCATTATCACTCTTTCTTCAGTGGGAGAGATTTCTCTACATCAATGTCAATCCAATTAATTTGCAGCTCCTCTGGTAAGTGCACTTTTTGTTCTATGCAGATTTTTTATTCTTTGCATAAGATACTAGTTTTTATTCATTTGTGCTCCTTAGTTTTTTTTCTCTTTGTATTCTTTTTAGATTATTTTAAGAGATTAATTACATGAAGTATGTGTACATATAATTCAATTTGAATAGATATTTTTACTTGTATGTGTGCATTTAGCATTAATTTTTTGACAGTTTTGTGTGAAATAGTTTGTATGCAAATTCTGTGTTAATCTTCATTCCTTGTTTATCACAAACTTCCTCGATTGTCTCCATCCTATTCTATATGTAATTTTAGTTCATGTTTGAATTTTGTGTATGTATAAATATTATTTGTTGGAGTTTTATGTGCATTAATGTGGGCAATATTCTGTGTTGTTGTGTTAGAACTTTTTATGTGATATTCTTATGCATGCATTACAATTATATTTAAGAATTATGTTTGTATGAGGAAGAGTTTTGAACAGTTATGATGCAAATTTTATGTGTGAGTATTGTGAGTTGGAATTTTTTAATGAAAAAAATATTGTGTGTTTTGCATCTATACATGATTTTGTTTGAATATGAGAATTTTGTTTGTGCAGTTTTTTGTTTGGGTAAATGAGAGAATTTTATGAGCATATTTAAGAGTTATGTTTGTATGTTTGTATGTTTGTATGTGAACTTTGTATGTGGAAATTATTAGTGAGAATTCTTTTGTATTTATGACTGCCACCTCAAATATTCATGTGTGAGCAATTGCATGAATTTGTTGTGCTATTTTATGGGTTTAAGTTTCATATATATGCACGATTTTCATTGAATATGAGAATTTTCTTGGTATAATATTGTCTTTGGTTCTAAGAGAGAATTTTATGTTCTACATTTGAGAACAATGTTTGTATATTGTATGTGAGAACTTTGTATGTCAAAATTATATGTGAAAATTTTGTATTTTTGTGTCATAATTATGTGGACATATGTGCACGTGTAACTTGTGTGCTTATGTGTTAATTATGAATGTGTGCTTTATTTTAAAATTTTATTCTATGTGAAATTATAGCTAAAAAAGTAAGAATAAGTTGTCATTGTGTTTGTGTAAAATATATATACAAGATAAAATTATTTTTGTGAGTTTTTTTAAATGGTATGCAAGATAGTTAATGTGTGTTTTGGTTAAAATTTATATATGCATGTAAATTTATTTGCATAAAACTAAGAATGAATTTTGTGTGTGTTTGTTTGTGTAAAATGTGTAAAAGATAGAATTTTTTGTGTTTTCTTAAATAGTATGCATGATTTGTGTTTCATATATGAATTTAGTGCTCTTTAATGTTGTGCCTGAAACTTGCATTTAAAATTTTGAATCCCTTGCTTGCATTTATGAGAATTTTGTGTGCTACATTTCAGAACTATTTTGTATATTGTGTGCGAACTTTGTATGTGGAAATTATATGTGAAAATTTTGTATTTGTGTGTCATAATTATGTGGACATATGTGCATGTGTAACTTGTGTGCTTATGTGTAAATTATGAATGTGTGCGTTATTTTAAAATTTAAGATTTATGTGTATTTATATGTAAAAACTAAGAACAAGTTGTCTTTGTGTTTGTGTGAAAAATATACAAGATAAAATTATTTGAGTTTTTTTAAATAATATGCAAGATAGTTAATGTGTGTTTTGTTTAAAATTTAAATATTTATGTAAATTTTTGCACAAACATAAGAATGATTTGTGTGTGTGTTTGTGTGTGTGAAATATGTAACAAATAAATTTTCTTGTGTTATCTTAGATGGTATGTAAGATTTGTGTTCCATATATGAATTTTGTGCTCTATATTGTCTTGCGTGAAACTAGAATTTAAATATGTGAAGGGGCTTGCATTTTATGAGAATTTTATGTGCTACATTTGAGAACTATGTTTGTATATTGTGCGTGAACTTTGTATTTGGAAATTATATGTGAAAGTTTTGTATTTGTGCGTGTCATAAGTATGTGGACATATGTGCATGTGTAACTTGTGTGCTTATGTGTGAATTATGAATGTGTGCTTTATTTTAAAATGTAATATTTATGTGATTTTATATGTAAAAGCTAAGAATAAGTTTTGTGTCTTTATGTTTGTGTGAAATACGTATAAGATAAAATTATTTATTTGTGTTTTTTTAAATAGTATGCAAGATATGTGTATGCATAGTTGATGTATGCTTTGCTTAAAATTTATATATTTATGTAAATATTTTTGTACAAAATTAAGAATGGATTTTGTGTGTTTGTGTTTGTGAAATGTTCTAAAGATAGAATTTTTTGTGTGTTTTCTAAAATAATATGTAAAATTTGGGTAGGCATATGTGATTTTTATGCTCTATAATGTTGTGTGTGAAACATGCATTCAAATTTTTGAATCCCTTGTTTGCATTTATGAGAATTTTGTGTTCTTAAATATTGTGTGGATAAATGTAAGTGTGTTTTGCTTTCAAAAATATTGAATGCACAAGAATGGTATGATAATTGTGTAATTATAAGGATTTGTTGTGAGTGCACTTGCATATGAGTGAGAATTTTAAATTTTCAATCCATAAAAGGACAAGGTTATCAATCACCAAATTTGTGCGAGTGATATTTTCTGTGTAAACTGATTGTGTGATATAGACTAATTTATCAGATTGTACGCATGACTTAAGCCATAGAAAGTTGACCTAATCAAGTACAAAGACTGTGCAAATGATATTTTGAGTGTGTAGATTTTGATTGTGATAAAGATACTAATTGTCTCTCTTTCCTGAATGCGAGGGTTTTCTTAATCAAATTGCTACTCCATTGGTAAGTATTTTTGTTATATGCACATTTTTTTTATTCCTTGCATCATATTCTTTTTCTCTACGGCGGTGTCTGTCTTTTTTATCTCTTCATTGATAAGCTTTATTTCTGGAATAAGAACAAAGGAATGCTAATATTCATAAGAGTTGTCTCTCTTACCTCAATGGAGAGTTTTCCTAAGAAAGTTCTTGCTCCATTCATAAGAGTTGTCTCTCTTACCTCAATGGAGAGTTTTCCTAAGAAAGTTCTTGATCCATTCATAAGTATTTTTGTTATATGCAAATTTCTTGTATTTTTTGCATTAGATTGTTTTCTCTATAGCCGTGTCACTCTCCTTCTATCTTCGCCAGCAAGCTTTCTTTTCGAAAAACGAACAGAGGGATTCCCATATTCATGCGATTATCACTCTTTCCTAATTGGGAGAGTTCTCTACAACTATTTTAATTCAACTCATTTGCAGCTCCGCTTGTAAGTGCACTTTTGGTTCTGTACAAATTTTGTATCATTTGCATAAGATAATGCTTTTCTTCTTACTTCCTCTGCCTCTAGTCTTTCTTTTGTGCTTCTTAATTTTCGTTTCTCCTTATATTCATTTTAGATTATTTTAAGAGTTTAAATGCTTGATGTATACTTATTATCCAATTTAACTAGATATTTTATATGCATGTGTGCATTTAGCATTAATTTTTATGACAATTTTGTGTGAAATAATTTGTGTGCGAATTTTGTGTTAATCTTCATTTCTGGTTTACCACAAACTTCCTAGCCTCCTCGATTGTCTCCATCCTATTCTATATGTAATTTTAGTTCAAGTGTGAATTTTGTGTATGTGTAAATATTGTTCGTTGAAGTTTTATGTGCATCGATGTGTGCAAAATTTTGTGTTGCTGTGTTAGAACTTTTTATGTGATTTTCCTGTGCACGTGAGTTAAAATTATTTCACAATTTTTTAGTTTTATACATTTGTGCACGCATTACAATCATATTTAAGAATTATGCTTGTATGAGGATGAGTTTTGAACAGGTACGACCCAAATTTTGTGTGTGAGTAATGTGAGTTTGAATTTTAAATGAATAAATTTTGTGTTTTGTATCAATACATGAGAATTTTGTTTGTTCAATTTTGCCTTTGGGTTAATGAGAGAATTTTATGTGCTATATTTAAGAGTTATGTTTGTATGTTTGTGTGTGAACTTTGTATGTGGAAATTATTTATGAGAATTCATTTGTATTTATGAGTGTATGAATTATGTGGATGCCACATGTGCATGTGTAACTTGAGTGCTTATGTGTGCATTATGAATGTGGGTTTTTTTTTAAAGTTTATGTGAATTCATTTGTACAAAACTAATAATGCATTTTGCATCTTTATGCATTTGTGAAATGTGTGCAGGATAGATTTTGTATGTGTGTTTTCTTAAATAGTAAGAAAGATATGTGTATGCATATATGAATTTTGTGCTCCATAATTTTGTGCGTACAAGAGTTATCTGAATAAATATGTGCATGTGTGACTTATGTGCTTATGTGTGCATAATGAATGTGTTTTGTTTTTAAATTTTATATTTATGCAAATTTGTTTGTATAAAACTATGAATGAATTGTGTGTGTGTGTGTGTGTGTGAAATATGTATAAGATATAATTATTTTTTGTGTTTTCTTAAATGGTATGCGAGATTTGTGTACGTATACGTGAATTTTGTGCTCTATAATTTTGTGCATGAAATTTGCATTTAAATTATTGAATCACTTGCTTTTTATAGATGTAAGTGTGCTTTGTTTGCAAAGATATGGGATGCACATGAATATTATGAGAATTGTGTAGGTGTAATAATTAGGTATGAGTGCACTTGCATATGGGTTAGAATTTTATATTTTTGAACCAGTAAAGGTAAAGCTTACCTTCCCAAAAATTGTGCAATAGATATTTTACACTTAAATTTTGTTCGTGCGATAAAGACAATTAATATGCCAAATTTGTACGCATGTTTTTAAACCATATATTTTGAGTGTGTAAATTTTTATTGTGATAGGAACATTTTATGTGCTAATTTTGTTTGTATAATAATTTTGTGTGAAATTGTATGTGGCAAATTTTGTGTGTAAGTCTGTGTGCAATTTTTATGTTTGAGTTTGTGTGGACGTGATAATTTGCGTGGGTGAATTGTGTGCTGTCATGCATCTTCGTTTGAGAATTTTCTTAATAAACATGTTTGTGAATGGTGGATTGTCTTGCTTAGTTCCTTGATAATTTTGTAATAATTATGTTTACGAAAAAATTGTAATTTGAGTTTCTTTATGGTAAGAGCCCTACTAATATTATGTATGTGCATGTGAGAATTATGAACATATGTGCATGTGTTACGTGTGTGCTTATGTGTGAAATAGAATTGTGTTTTGTAGGTGTATTTTGCTTTCAAAAATATCAGATACACACGAATGGTATGAGAATTGTGTAGTTATAAGAACTAGGTGTGAGTGCACTTGCATATGAGTGAGAATTTTATATTTTCAATCCATAAAAGGTCAAGCTTATCAATCACAAATTTTGTGTGAGAGATATTTTGTGCATAAATTGATTATGTGATGTAGACTAATTTGCCAAATTGTATGCAAGTCTTAAGCCATAGAAGGTTGACCTAATCAAGTACAATGATTGTTCAAATGATAATTTAAGTGTGTAGATTTTGATTGTGATAAAGATACTAATTGTCTTGCTTTCCTCAGTGGGCAGGTTTTCCTAAGCAAATTGTTGCTCCATTAGTAAGTATTTTTTTTATATGCAGATTTTTTATTTTTTGTAGATTTTGTGATATAGACTAATTTGCCAAATTGTACGCATGTCTTAAGCCATAGAAGGTGAACCTAATCAAGTACAAAGATTATGCAAATGATATATAAGTGTGTAGATTTTGATTGTGATAAAGATAGTAGTTGTCTTGCTTTCCTCAATGGGAGGGTTTTTCTAAGCAAATTGCTGCTCCATTGGTAAGTATTTTTGTTATACGCTGGTATTTTATATTCGTTGCATCATATTATTTTTCTGTACAACTATGTCTCTCTCTTTCTCTCTTCATCGGCAAGCTTTCTTTTCGGAATATGAACAGAGGGCTGCCGATATTCATAGGAACTGTCTCTCTTACCTTAATGGGAGGATTTTCCTAAGAAAGTTGCTACTGCATTCATAAGTATTTTGTTATATGAAGATTTCTTATATTCTTTGCATCAAATTGTTTTCTGTACAGCTATGTTACTCTCCTTCTGTCTTCATTGGCAAGCTTTCTTTCCAGAAAATGAAAACAGGGATTCCAATATTCATGCGAATATCACTCTTTCCTCATTGGGAGAGTTTTCTCTACAGCAGTGTCAATCCAACTCATTTGCAGCTCCGCTTGTAAGTGCACTTTTTGTTCTATGCAAATTTTTTATTCTTTGCAATAGATACACCTTTTAATCATTTGTGCTTCTTAAGTTTTTTTCTCTTTATATTCTTTTTAGATTATTTTAGGAGATTAAATGCTTGAAGTATGTGTACATATAATCAATTTAACTAGATATTTTTACTTGCATGTGTGCATTTATCATTAATTTTTATGACAATTTTGTGTGATATAATTTGTGTGCGAATTTTTTGTTAATCTTATTTCCTTATTTACCACAAACTTCCTCTATTGTCTCCATCATGTTCTATAAGTAATTTTAGTTCATGTGTGAATTTTGTGTATGTGCAAATATTATTTGTTGGAGTTTTATGTGCATTGATGAGTGCAAAATTTTGTGTTGTTGTGTTAGAACTTCTTTTGTGATTTTCTTGTGCATGTTTGATTGAAATTTGTTTGACAATTTCTTAGTTGTATGCATGTGTGCATGCATTACAATTATATTTAAGAATTATGTTTGTATGAGGAAGAGTTTTGCACAGGCATGACACAAATTTTGTGTGCGAGTATTGTGAGTTGGAAATTTTACGTGAAAAGTTTTTGTATGTTTCGTATCTATACATGAATTTGTTTGAATAAAAAAATTTTATTTGTGCAGTCTTTTCTTTGGGTAAATGAGAAAATTTTATGTATTATATTTAAGAGTTATTTTTGTATATTTGTGTGTGAACTTTGTATGTGGAAGTTATTTGTTAGAATTCTTTTGTATTTATGATTGCCAACCTCAAATATTCATGTGTGAGGGATTGCATGAATTTGTTGTGCTATTTTATGGGCTTAAGGTTCATTTCTATGCACGATTTTGCATTGAATATGGGAATTATCTTGGTACAATATTGTCTTTGGGTATAAGAGAGAATTTTATGTGCTACATTTGAGAACTATGTTTGCATATTGTGTGTGAATTTGTATGTCAAAAGTAAGTGTAAATTTGTATCTGTGTTTGTCATAATAATGTGGACATATGTGCATGTGTAACTTGTGTGCTTATGTGTGAATTATGAATGTGTGCTTTATTTTAAAATTTTATATTATGTGAATTTATAAGTAAAAAACTAAGAATAAGTTTTGTGTCTGTGTTTGTGTGAAATATGTACAAGATAAAATTTTTTATGGGAGTTTTTTTAAATAATATGCAAGATTGATAATGTGTGTTTTGTTTAAGATTTGTATATGTATGTAAATTTATTTGCACAAACTAAGAATCAATTTTGTGTGTTTGTGTGGGTGAAATATGTAAAAGATAGAATTTTTATATTTTCTTGTATAATATGTAAGATTTGTGTTTCATATATGAATTTTGTGTTCTATAATGTTGTGTGTGAAATTTGCATTTAAATTTTTGAGTCCATTGCATGCATTTATGAGAACTTAATGTGCTACATTTAATAACTATGTTTGTATATTGTGTGTGAACTTTGTATGTTGAAAGAATATGTGAAAATTTTTAATTTGTGTCATAATTATGTGGACATATATGCATGTGTAACTTGTGTGCTTATGTGTGAATTATGCAGGTGTGCTTTATTTTAAAATTTTATGTTTATGTGAATTTATATGTAAAAAACTATGAATAAGTTGTCTTTATGTTTGTGTGAAATATGTATAAGATAAATTATTTATATTTGGTTTTTTAAATAGTATGCAAGATAGTTAATGTGTGTTTTGTTTAATATTTACATATCTATGTAAATTTATTTGCACAAAACTAAGAATGAATTTTGTGTGTTTGCGTGAATGAAATGAGTAAGAGATAGAATAGTTTGTGCTTTCTTAAATAGTATTCAGGATTTGTGTATTTTATGTGTAGATTTTGTTTGTTATAAAGATACTAGTTGTCTTGCTTTCCTCAATGGGAGGGTTTTTCTAAGCAAATTTTTGCTCCATTGGTAAGATTTTTGTTATATGCAAATTTTTAATATTCTTTGTAGATTTTGTGATATAGACTAATTTACCAAATTGTATGCGTCTTAAGCCATATAAGGTGGACCTAATCAAGTATAAAGATTGTGCAAATGATATTTTAAGTGTGTAGATTTGGATTGTGGTAAAGATAGCAGTTGTCTAACTTTTCTCAGTGGGAGGGTTTTTCTAAGCAGATTGCTACTCCATTGATAAGTATTTTTGGTATATGCAGATTTTTTATGTTCTTTGCATCATATTCTTTTTCTCTACAGCCGTGTCTCTATCTTTCTCTTTTCATTGGCAAGCTTACTTTCCGGAATATGAGCAGAGGGATGTCGATATTCAAAGGAGCTCTTTCTTACCTCAATGGGAGGGTTTTCCTAAGCAAGTTGCTGCTCCATTGGTAAATATTTTTGATATATGCAGATTTTTATATTCTTTGCATCATATTCTTTTTCTCTACAGCTGTGTCTATCTCTTTCTCTCTTCATTGGCAAGTTTTCTTAACGGAATACCAACAGAGGGATGCCGATATTCATAGGAGCTCTCTCTTACCTCAATGATAGGGTTTTCCTAAGAAAGTTGCTACTCCATTCATAAGTATTTTTGTTTTATGCAGATTTGATATTCTTTGCATCAGATTGTTTTCTATATAGCTGTGTCTCTCTCCTTCTATCTTTGTTGGCAAGCTTTCTTTTCAAAAAATGAATAGAGGGATTCCAATATTCATGAGATTATCGCTCTTTTCTCATTGGGAGAGTTTTCTCTACAGCAGTGTCAATCCAACTCATTTGCAGCTCCGCTTGTAAGTGCACTTTTTGGTCTATGCAAATTTTTTATTCTTTGCATGAGATACTATTTTTTATTCATTTGTGCTTCTTAATTTTTTTTCTCTTTATATTATTTTTAGATTGTTTTAAGAGATTAAATGCTTGAAGTATGTGCACATATAATTCAAGTAGATATTCTTACTTGCATGTGTGCATTTAGCATTAATTTTTAAGACAATTTTGTGTGAATTAATTTGTGCAAAATTTTTTTTAATCTTAATTCCTTGTTACCACAAACTTCCTCTATTGTCTCCATGCTATTCTATATGTAATTTTAGTTCACATGTGAATTTTGTGTATGTGTAAATATTGTTTGTTGGAGTTTTATGTGCATTGATGTGTGCAAAATTTTGTGTTGTGTTAGAACTTTTTATGTGATATTCTTGTGCTTTTGTGAGTGAAATTTTTTAACAATTTCTCAGTTCTATACATGTGTGCATGCATTACAATTATATTTAAGAATTATGTTTGTATAAGGAAGAGTTTTGTACAGTTATGACACAAATTTTGTGTGTAAGTATTGTGAGTTTGAATTTTAAGTGAAAATATTTTGTGTTTCGCATGTATACATGGTTTTGTTTGAATGTGAGAATTTTGTTTGCGTAGTCTTTTCTTTGGGTAAATGAGAGAATTTTAAGAGTTATATTTTTATGTTTGTGTGTGAACTTTGTATATGGAAATTATTTGTGAGAATTCTTCTATATTTGACTGCCAACCTCAAATATTCATGTGTGAGCGATTGCATGAATTTGTTGTGCTATTTTGTGAGTTTATGTTTCATATATATGCACGATTTTTATTGAATACGAGAATTTTCTTGGTACAATATTGTCTTTGGGTATAAAAGAGAATTTTATGTACTACATTTGAGAACAATGTTTGTATATTGTGTGTGAGAACTTTGTATCTCGAAATTATATGTGAAACTTTTGTGTATGTGTGTCATAATTATGTGGACATATGTGCATGTGTAACTTTGTGCTTATGTGAGAATTATGAATGAGTGCTTTATTTTCAAATTTTATATTTATGTGAATTTATATGTAAGAAACTAAGAATAAGTTTTGTGTCTTTGTATTTGTGTGAAATATGTACAAGATAAACTTAATTATGTGGGTTTTTATAAATAGTATGCAACATAATTAATGTGTGTTTTGTTTAAAATTTATATAGGTATTTAAATTTATTTGCACAAAACTAAGAATGAATTTTGTGTGTTTGTTTGTGTAAAATGTGTAAAAGATAGAATTTTTTGTGTTTTCTTAAATAGTATGCAAGATTTGTGTATCATATATGAATTTAGTGATCTTTAATGTTTTGCCTTAAACTTGTATTTAAATTTTTGAATCCCTTGCTTGCATTTATGAGAATTCTATGTGCTACATTTGAGAATTATGTTTGTATATTGTGTGTAAATTTTGTATATGTCTTGATTATGTGGACATATGTGCATCTGTAACTTGTGTGCTTATGTGTGAATTATGAATCTGTATTTTTTCTTAAAACTTTATATTTATGTGAATTATTTGTGAAAAACATAAATAAATTTAGTATCTTTGCGTTTGTGTAAAATATGTACAATATAGAATTATTTATGTGAGTTTTCTTAAATAGTATGCAAGATATGTGTATGCATAGTTGATGTATGTTTTATTTAAAATTTATATTTTAACATAAATATTTTCACACAAAACTAAGAATGGATTTTGTGTTTGTGTGTGAAATGTGTAAAAGATAGAATTTTTTGTGTTTCTTAAATAGTATGTAAGATTTGAGTAGGAATATGTGATTTTTGTGCTCTATAATGTTGTGCGTGAAACATACATTTAAATTTTTGAATCCCTTGTTTGCATTTATGAGAAGTTTTGGTTCTTAAATATTGTGCGGATAATTGTAAGTGTGTTTTGCTTGTAAGAGTATCGAATGCACAAGAGTGGTATGGTAATTGTGTAGTTATAAGGATTTTGTGTGAGTGCACTTGTATATGAGTGAGAATTTTATATTTTCGAACTATAAAAGACCAAGCTTATTAATCACAAAATTTATGCGAGAGATATTTTGTGCGTAAATTGATTGTGTGATATAGACTAATTTGTCAAATTGTACGCATGTCTTAAGTCATATAAGGTTGACCTAATCAAGTACAAAGATTTTGCAAATGATATTTTGAGTGTGTAGATTTTGATTGTGAAAAAGATACTAACCGTCTCGCTTTCCTCAATGCGAGGGTTTTCCTAATCAAATTGCTGCTCCATTGGTAAGTATTTTTGTTATTTGCAGATTTTGTATATTCTTTGCATCATATTCTTTTTCTCTACAATGGTGTATCTCTCTTTCTCTCTTCATTGGCAAGCTTTATTTTTAGAATATGAACAGAGGTATGCCGATATTCATTCAAGTTGTCTCTCTTACCTCAATGGGAGGGTTTTCCTAAGAAAGTTGTTGCTCCAATCAAAAGTATTTTTATTATATGCAGATTTCTTTTATTCTTTGCATCAGATTTTTTTCTCTACTACCATGTCACTCTCCTTCTGTCTTCATAGGTAAGCTTTCTTTCCAGAAAACGAAGGGATTTCAATATTCACGCAATTATCACTCTTTTCGAATTGGGAGAGTTTTCTACAGCTGTGTTAATCCAACTCATTTGCAGCTCCGCTTGTAAGTGCACTTTTTGTTCTGAGAAGATTTTGTATTACTTGCATAAGATACTACTTTTTTTCTTACTTCCTCTGTCGCTAGCCTCTCTAATTTGTGCTTCTTAATTTTGTTTCTCTTTATATATTTTCTTAGATTATTTTAAGAGATTAAATGCTTTGAACAGTGGGAAGGTTTTCCTAAGCAAATTGTTGCTCAATTGGTAAGTATTTTGTCATATGTAGATTTTTTATATTCTTTACAAATTTTGTGATATAGACTAATTTGCCAAATTGTATGCACGTCTTAAGCCATAGAAGGTGGACCTAATCAAGTACAAAGATTGAACAAATGATATTTTAAGTGTGTAGATTTTGATTGTGATAAAGATAGCAGTTGTCTCGCTTTCCTCTATGGGAGGTTTTCCTGAGCAAATTGCTGCTCCATTGGTAAGTACTTTTGTTATATGCAGGTTATTTATATTCTGTGATCATATTCTTTTTCTCTACAGCGGTGTCTCTCTCTTTCTCTCTTCATTGGCAAGCTTTCTTTCTGGAATACGAATAGAGGAATGCCGATATTCATCAGAGCTGCCTTCTTACCTTAATGGGAGGGTTTTCCTAATAAAGTTGCTACTCCATACATAAGTATTTTTATTATATACATATTTCTTATATTCTTTGCTTCAGATTGTTTTCTCTACAGCTGTGTCACTCTCCTTTTGCCTTCATTGGCAAGCTTTATTTCCAAAAAACGAATAGAGGGATTCCACTATTCATGCGATTTTCGCTCTTTCCTCATTGGGAGAGTTTTTTTACTACAGCAGTGTCAATCCAACTCATTTGCAGCTCCGCTTGTAAGTGCACATTTTGTTCTATGCAAATTTTCTATTCTTTGCATAAGATACTGCTTTTTATTCATTTGTGCTTCTTAAGTTTTGTTCTCTTTATATTGTTTTAGATAATTTTAAGAGATTAAATGCTTGAAGTTTGTGTACATATAATTCAATTTAATAAGATATTCTTATTTGCAAGTGTGCATTTAGCATTAATTTTTATGACAATTTTGTGTGATATAATTTGTGTGCGAATTTTGTGTTAATTTTAATTCCTTGTTTACCACAAACTTTCTCTATTGTCTCCATCCGGTTCTATAGGTAACTTTAGTTCATGTGTGAATTTTGTGTGTGTAAATATTGTTTGTTGGAGTTTTATGTGCATTGATGAGGGCAAAATTTTGTGATGCTGTGTTAGAACTTTTTATGTGATTTTCTTGTGCATGTGCGAGTGAAATTTGTTTAACAATTTTTTAGTTGTAAGCATGTGTGCATGCATTACAATTATATTTAAGAATTATGTTTGTATGAGGAAGAGTTTTGCATAGGTATGACACAAATTTTGTGTATGAGTATTGAGTTGGTTTTACATGAAAAACTTTTGTATATTTCGTATCTATACATGAATTTGTTTGAATATGAGAATTTTGTTTGTGCAGTCTTTTTTTTGGGTAAATGAGAGAATTTTATGTGCTATAATGTTTGTATGTGAACTTTGTATGTGGAAATTATTTGTTAGAATTCTTTTGTATTTATGACTGCCAACCTCAAATAATCAAGTGTGTTATTGCATGAATTTGCTGTTCAATTTTATGGGTTTAGGTTTCTTATCTATGCATAATTTTGCATTGAATATGAGAATTTTCTTGGTACAATATTATCTTTGGGTATAAGAGAGAATTTTATGTGCTACATTTGAGAACTATGTTTGTATATTGTGTGTGAACTTTGTATGTCGAAATTATGTGTAAGTTTTATTTTTATGTGTCATAATTATGTGAACTTACGTGCATGTGTAACTTACGACGTGCTTATGTGTTAATTATGAATGTGTGCCTTATTTTAAAATTTTATATTTAAATGAATTTATATGTAAAAACTAAGAATAAGTTTTGTCTTTGTGTTTGTGTGAAATATGTACAAGATAAAATTATTTAGGTGAGTTTTTTTAAATAGTATGCAAGATTGATAATGTGTGCTTCGTTTAAAATTTATAAATGTATGTAAATTTTATTTGCACAAAACTAGGAATGAATTTTGTGTGTGTGAAATGTGTAAAAGATAGAATTTCTTGTATTTTCTTAAATAGTATGCAAGATTTGTGTTTCATTATGAATATTGTGCTTTATATAATATTGTGCGTGAAACTTGCATTTAAATTTTTGAATCCCTTGCTTGTATTTATGAGAATTTTTTGTGCTACATTTGAGAACTATGTTTGTATATTGTGTGTGAACTTTGTGTGAAATGTATATGTGAAAATATTGTATTTGTGCGTGACATTGTTATGTAGACATGTGTGCATGTGTAACTTGTGTGCTTATGTGTGAATTATGAATGTGTGCTTTATTTTAAAATTTCATATTTATGTGAATTTATATGTGAGAAACTAAGAATAAGTTTTGTGTCTTTGTGTTTTTGTGAATTATGCACTAGATAAAATTATTTATTTTTATTATCTTAAATAGTATGCAAGATAGTTAATGTGTGTTTTGTTTAATATTTATATATGTATGTAAATTTATTTGCTTGAAACTAAGAATGAATTTTGTGTGCGATTGCGTGATTGAAATGTGTAAAAGATAGAATTGTTTGTGTTTTCTTAAATAGTATGCAAGATTTGTGTTTCATATGTGTACATTTTGATTCTGAAAAAGATACTAGTTGTCTCACTTTCCTCAGCGGGAGGGTTTTTCCTAAGCAAATTGTAGGTAGCTCCATTGGTAAGTATTTTTGTTATATGCAGATTTTGTGATATAGACTAAGTTGCCAAATTGTATGCATGTCTTATGTCATAGAAGGTGGACCTAATCAAGTGCAAAGATTGTGCAAATGATATTTTAAGTGTGCAGATTTTGATTGTGAAAAAGATTGTAGTTATCTCGCTTTTCTCAAAGGGAGGGTTTTCCTTGACAAATTGTTGCTCATTTGGTAAGTATTTTTATTATATGCAGGTTTTTTATATTCTTTACATCATATTCTTTTTCTCTACAGTGGTGTGAGCTCTTTCTACCTTCATTGGCAAGCTTCTTTCCGGAATACGAATAGAGGGATGCCGATATTCATAGGAGCTGTCTCTCTTACCTCAATGGGAGGGTTTTTTTAACTAAGTTGTTGGCCCATTCATAAGTATTTTTGCTATATGCAAATTTCTTATAGTCTTTGCATTAGATTGTTTTCTCTACAACTGAGTTACTCTCCTTCTGTCTTCTTTGGCTAGCTTTCTTTTCAGAAAATGAATAGAAGGATTCCATTATTCATGCCATTATCACTCTTTCTTCAGTGGGAGAGTTTTCTCTACATCAATGTCAACCCAATTCATTTGCAGCTCCTCTAGAAAATGCACTTTTTGTTCTATGCAGATTTTTTATTTTTTGCATAAGATGCTAGTTTTTATTCTTTTGTGCTTCTTAATTTTTGTTTCTCTTTATATTCATTTTAGATTATTTTAAGAGATTAAATGCTTGATGTATACTTATTATCCAATTTAACTATATATTTTACATGCATGTGTGCATTTAGCATTAATTTATATGACAATTTTGTGTGAAATAATTTGTGTGTGAATTTTGTGTTAATCTTCATTAGTTGTTTACCACAAACTTCCAAGCCTCCTCGATTATCTCCATCCTATTCTATTTGTAATTATAGTTCAAGTGTGAATTTTGCGTATGTGTAAATATTGTTTGTTGAAGTTTTATGTGCATTGATGTGTGAAAAATTTTGTGTTGCTGTGTTAGAACTTTTTATGTGATTTTCTTATGCAGTGAGTTAAAATTATTTCACAATTTCTTAGTTTTATACATCTGTGCATGCATTACAATCATATTTAAGAATTATGCTTGTACATGGATGAGTTTTGAACAGGTATGACCCAAATTTTGTGTCAGTATTGTGAGTTTGAATTTTAAATGAATAAATTTCATGTTTCGTATCAATACATGAGAATTTTGTTTGTGCAATTTTGCCTTTGGGTTAATGAGAGAATTTTATGTGCTATAATTAAGAGTTATGTTTGTATGTGAACTTTGTATGTGGAAATTGGAAATTATTTGTGAGAATTCTTTTGTATTTATGAGTGTGAATTATGTGGATGCCACATGTGCATGTGTAACTTGCGTGCTTATGTGTGCATTATGAATGTGGGTTTTGTTTTAAAGTTTATGTGAATTCCTTTGTACAAAACTAATAATGCATTTTGCATCTTTATGCGTTTGTGAAATGTGTGCAGGATAGATTTTGTATGTGTGTTTTCTTAAATATTAAGAAAGATATGTGTATGCATATATGAATTTTGTGCTCAATAATTTTGTGCGTACGAGAGTTATTTGAATAAATATGTGCATGTGTGACTTATGTGCTAATTTTGTTTGTATAGTAATTTTGTGTGAAATTGTGCGTGGCAAATTTTGTGTGTAAGTCTGTCTGCACTTTTTATGTTTGAGTTTGTGTGGACGTGATAATTTGCGTGGGTGAATTGTGTGTTGCCATGCCTCTTCGTTTGAGAATTTTCTTAATAAACACGTTTGTGAATGGTGGATTATCTTGCTTGCTTGCTTGATAATTTTGTAATAATTATGGTTATAAAAAATTTGTATTTTGAGTTTCTGTATGGTAAGAGCCCTACTAACTTCAACAGAATATTGTGTATGTGCATGTGAGAATTATGAACATATGTGCATGTGTTACGTGTGTGCTTATGTGTGAATTATAATTGTGTTATGTAAGTGTATTTTGATTTCAAAAATATAAGATGCACATGAATGGTATGAGAATTGTGTAGTTATAAGAACTAGTTGTGATTGCACTTGTATATGAGTGAGAATTTTATATTTGAAATCCATAAAAGGTCAAGCTTATCAATCACAAAATTTGTGTGAGAGATATTTTGTGCATAAATTGATTGTGTGATGTACACTAATTTGCCAAATTGTATGCAAGTCTTAAGCCATAGAAGGTTGAACTAATCAAGTATAAAGATTGTGCAAATGATAATTTAAGTGTGTAGATTTTGATTGTGGTAAAGATACTAGTTGTCTTGCTTTCCTCAGTGGTAGGGTTTTCCTAAGCAAATTGTTGCTCCATTGGTAAGTATTTTTGTTATATGCAGATTTTTTATATTCTTTGCAGATTTTGTGATATAGACTAATTTGCCAAATTGTACGCATATCTTAAGCCATAGAAGATGAACCTAATCACATTCAAAGATTATGCAAATGATATTTTAAGTGTGTAGATTTTGATTGTGATAAAGATAGTAATTGTCTCGCTTGCCTCAATGGGAGGATTTTTCTAAGCAAATTGCTACTCCATTGGTAAGTATTTTTGTTATACACAAGTTTTTTATATTCTTTGCATCATATTATTTTTCTGTACAGCTATGTCTCTCTCTTTCTCTCTTCATCGGCAAGCTTTCTTTCCGGAATATGAACAGAGGGATGCCGATATTCATAGGAGCTGTCTCTCTTACCTTAATGAGAGGATTTTCCTAAGAAAGTTGCTGCTCCATTCGTAAGTATTTTTGTTATATGCAGATTTTTTATATTCTTTGCATCAGATTGTTTTCTCTACAGCAATGTTACTCTCCTTCTGTCTTTATTGGCAAGCTTTTTTTCCAGAAAACGAAAAGAGGGATTCCAATATTCATGCGAATATCGCTCTTTCCTCAATGGGAGAGTTTTTTCTACAGCAGTGTCAATCCAACTCATTTGTAGCTCCGCTTGTAAGTGCACTTTTTGTTCTATGCAAATTTTTTATTCTTTGCAATAGATACGCTTTTTAATCATTTGTGCTTCTTAAGTATTTTTCTCTTTATATTAGTTTTAGATTATTTTAAGAGATTAAATGCTTGAAGTATGTGTACATATAATTCAATTTAACTAGATATTTATACTTGCATGTGTGCATTTAGCATTAATTTTTATGACAATTTTGTGTTATAATTTGTGAGCGAATTTTTTGTTAATCTTATTTCCTTGTTTACCACAAACTTCCTCTATTGTCTCCATCCTATTCTATAGGTAATTTTAGTTCATGTGTGAATTTTGTGTATGTGTAAATATTGTTTGTTGGAGTTTTATGTGCATTGATGAGTGCAAAATTCTGTGTTGTTGTGTTAGAACTTCTTATGTGATTTTCTTGTGCATGTGTGATTGAAATTTGTTTGACAATTTTTTAGTTGTATGCATGTGTGCATGCATTACAATTATATTTAAGAATTATGTTTGTACGAGGAAGAGTTTTGCACAGGCATGACACAAATTTTGTGTGTGAGTATTGTGAGTTGAAATTTTACTTGAATTTTTTTTTATATGTTTCGTATCTATGCATGAATTTGTTTGAATATGAGAATTTTGTTTGTGCAGTCTTTTCTTTGGGTAAACAAGAGAATTTTATGTGCAATATATAAGAGTTATGTTTGTATGTTTGTGTGTGAACTTTGTATGCGGAAATTATTTGTTAGAATTCTTTTGTAATTATGATTGCCAACCTCAAATATTCATGTGTGAGCGATTGCATGAATTTGTTGTGCTATTTTATGGGTTTAAGTTTTATATCTATCCATGATTTTGCATTGAATATGGGAATTATCTTGGTACAATATTATCTTTGGGTATAAGAGAGAATTTTATGTGCTACATTTGAGAACTATGTTTGTATATTATATGTGAACTTTATAGGTTGAAATTAAGTGTAAATTTTGTATATGTGTTTGTCATACTTATGTGAAGATATGTGCATGTGTAACTTGTGTGCATGTGTGAATTATGAATGTGTGCTTTATTTTAAATATTTATATTTAAGTGAATTTATATGTAAAAAACTAAGATAAGTTTTGTGTCCGTGTTTGTGTGAAATATGTACACAAAAAATTATTTATGTGAGTTTTTTAAATAGTATGCAAGATTGATAATGTGTGTTTTGTTTAAGATTTATATATGTATGTAAATTATTTGCACAAACTAAGAATGAATTTTGTGTGTTTGTGTATGTGAAATATGTAAAAGATAGAATTTTTATATTTTCTTATATAACATGTAAGATTTGTGTTTCGTATATAAATTTTGTGCTCTATAATATTGTGCGTGAAGCTTGCATTTAAATTTTTGAGTCCCTTGCATGCATTTATGAGAACATAATGTGCTACATTTGATAACTATGTTTGTATATTGTGTGTGAACTTTGAATGTTGAAAGAATATGTGAAAATTTTTTATTTGTGTCATAATTATGTGGACATAGATGCATGTGTAACTTGTGTGCTTATGTGTGAATTATGCAGGTGTGCTTTATTTTAAAATTTTATATTTATGTGTATTTATATGTAAGAAACTAAGAATAAGTTGTCTTTATGTTTGTGTGAAATATGTACAAGATAAAATTATTTATATTTGTTTTTTTAAATAGTATGCAAGATAGTTAATGTGTTGTGTTTTGCTAAATATTTATATATGTATGTAAATTTATTTGCACAAAACTAAGAATGAATTTTGTGTGTGTTTGTGTGAATGAAATGAGTAAGAGATAGAATAGTTTGTGTTTTCTTAAATAGTATTCAGGATTTGTGTATTTTATGTGTAGATTTTGTTTGTTATAAAGATACTGGTTGTCTTGCTTTCCTCAGTGGGAGGGTTTTTCTAAGCAAATTGTTGCTCCATTGGTAAGTATTTTTGTTATATGCAAATTTTTTGTATTCTTTGCAGATTTTGTGATATAGACTAATTTGCCAAATTTTATGCATGTCTTAAGCTATATAAGGTGGACCTAATCAAGTATAAAGATTGTGCAAATGTTATTTTAAGTGTGTAGATTTTGATTGTGATAAAGATAACAATTGTCTAACTTTCCTCAATGGGAGGGTTTTCTTAAGCAAATTGCTGGTCTATTGGTAAGTATTTTTGGTATATGCAGATTTTTTATATTCTTTGCATCATATTCTTTTTCTCTACAGTGGTGTCTCTCTCTTTCTGTTTTCATTGGCAAGCTTTCTTTCCGGAATACGAGCAGAGGGATGCCAATATTCATAGGAGCTCTCTCTTACCTCAATGGGAGGGTTTTCCTAAGCAAGTTGCTGCTCCATTGGTAAGTATTTTTGATATATGCAGATTTTTAATATTCTTTGCATCATATTCTTTTTCTTTGCAGCTGTGTCTTTCTCTTTCTCTCTTCATTGGCAAGCTTTCTTTTTGGAATACGAATAGAGGGATGCCAATATTCATAGGAGCTCTCACTTACCTCAATGAGAGGGTTTTCCTAATAAAGTTGCTACTCCATTCATAAGTATTTTTGTTATATGCAGATTTCTTATATTCTTTGCGTCAGATTGTTTTCTTTACAACTGTGTCTCTCTCCTTCTGTCTTCATTGGCAAGCTTTCTTTCCGGAAAATGAATAGAGGGATTTTAATATTCATGCCATTATCGCTCTTTCCTCATTGGGAGAGTTTTCTCTACAGCAGTGTTAATCCAACTCATTTGCAGCTCCGCTTGTAAGTGCACTTTTTGTTCTATGCAAATTTTTTATTCTTTGCATAAGATACTATTTTTTATTTATTTGTGCTTCTTAATTTTTTTTCTCTTTATGTTCTTGTTAGATTATTTTAAGAAATTAAATGCTTGAAGTATGTGTACATATAATTCAATTTAACTAGATATTCTTACTTGCATGTGTGCATTTAGCATTAATTTTTATGACAATTTTGTGTGAATTAATTTGTGCAAATTTTGTGTTAATCTTAATTCCTTGTTACGACAAACTTCCTCTATTGTCTCCATCCTATCCTATATGTAATTTTAGTTCACATGTGAATTTTGTGCATGTGTAAATATTGTTTGTTGGAGTTTTATGTGCATCGATGTGTGCAAAATTATGTATTGTGTTAGAACTTTTTATGTGATATTCTTGTGCATGTGTGAGTGAAATTTGTTTGACAATTTTTTAGTTGTATACACGTGTGCATGCATTACAATTAGATTTAAGAATTATGTTTGTATAAGGAAGTGTTTTGTACGGTTATGACACAAATTTTGTGTGAAAGTATTGTGAGTTTGAATTTTAAGTGAAAATATTTTGTGTTTCGCATCTATACATGATTTTGTTTGAATATGAAAATTTTGTTTGTGCAGTTTTTTCTTTGGGTAAATGAGAGAATTTTAAGAGTTATGTTTGTATGTTTGTGTGTAAACTTTGTATATGGAAATTATTTGTGAGAATTCTTCTATATTTATGATTGCCAACCTCAAATATTCATGTGTGAGGGATTGCATGAATTTGTTGTGCTATTTTATGAGTTTATGTTTCATATATATGCACGATTATTATTATATACGACAATTTTCTTGGTACAATATTGTCTTTGGGGGTATAAAAGAGAATTTTATGTACTACATTTGAGAACAATGTATCTCGAAATTATTTGCGAAAATTTTGTATCTGTGTCATAATTATGTGGACATATGTGCATGTGTAACTTGGTGCTTATGTGTGAATTATGAATGAGTGCTTTATTTTCAAATTTTATATTTATGTTAATTTATATGTAAAAAACTAAGAATAAGTTTTGTGTCTTTGTATTTGTGTGAAATATGTACAAGGTAAACTTATATATGTAAGCTTTGTTAAATAGTATGCAAGATAATTAATGTGTGTTTTGTTTAAAATTTATATAGGTATTTAAATTTATTTGCACAAAACTGAGAATGAATTTTGTATGTTTGTTTGTGTAAAATGTGTAAAAGATAGAATTTTTTTATTTTCTTAAATAATATGCAAGATTTGTGTTTCATATATGAATTTAGTGCTCTTTAATGCTATGCCTGAAACTTGTATTTAATTTTTAAATTCCTTGCTTGCATTTATGAGAATTCTATGTGCTACATTTGAGAATTATGTTTGTATATTGTGTGTAAACTTTGTACGTGGAAAGTATATGTGTAAATTTTGTATTTGTGTCATAATTATGTGGACATATGTGCATCTGTAACTTGTGTGCTTATGTGTGAATTAAGAATGTGTGCTTTATTTTAAAATTTAATATTTATGTGAATTTATATGTAAAAACTAAGAATAAGTTGTGTCTTTGTGTTTGTGCGAAATATGTACAAGATATAATTATTTGTGTTTTTTTAAATAGTATGCAAGATAGTTAATATGTGTTTTGATTAAAATTTATATATTTATATAAATTTATTTGCTCAAAACTAAGAATGATTTGTGTGTGTTTGTGTGTGAAATGTGTAGGAGATAGAATTTTTTGTGTTTTCTTAAATAGTATGTAAGATTTGTGTTTCATATATGAATTTTGTGCTCTACATTATCTTGCATGAAAATTGAATTTAAAATTGTGAATTCCTTGCTTGCATTTATGAGAATTTTATGTGCTACATTTGAGAACTTTGTTTGTATAGTGTGTGAACTTTGTATATGGAAATTATGTGTGAAAATTTTGTATTTGTGTGTCAAAATAATGTGGACATATGTGCATGTGTAACTTGTGTGCTTATGTGTGAATTATGAATGTGTGGTTTATTTTAAAGCCTTATATTTATGTGAATTATTTGTGAAAAACATACATAAATTTAGTATCTTTGCATTTGTGTAAAATATGTACAATATATAATTATTTATGTGAGTTTTCTTAAATAGTATGCAAGATATGTGTATGCATAGTTGATGTATATTTTGTTTAAAATTTATATTTTAATGTATATATTTTTGTACAAAATTAAGAATGGATTTTGTGTTTGTGTGTGAAATGTGTTAAAGATAGAGTTTTTTGTGTTTTCTTAAATAGTATGTAAGATTTGTGTAGGCATATGTGATTTTTGTGCTCTATAATGTTGTGCGTGAAACATACATTTAAAATTTTGAATCCCTTGTTTGCATTTATGTGAGTTTTTTTAAATAGTAAGCAAGATAATTAATGTTTTTTTGTTTAAAATTTATATAGGTATTTAAATTTATTTGCACAAAACTAAGAATGAATTTTGTGTGTTTGTTTGTGTAAAATGTGTAAAATATAGAATTTCTTGTGTTTTCTTAAATAGTATGCAAGATTTGTGTTTCATATATGAGTTTAGTGCTCTTTAATGCTATGCCTGAAACTTGTATTTAAATTTTTGAATCTATTGCTTGCATTTATGAGAATTCTATGGGCTACATTTGAGAATTATGTTTGTATATTGTTTGTGAATTTTGTATGTTGAAAGTATATGTGTAAATTTTGTATTTGTATCATTATTATGTGGACATATATGCATCTATAACTTGTGTGCTTATGTGTGAATTATGAATGTGTGCTCTATTTTAAAATTTAATATTTATGTGAATATTGTTTGTTGAAGTTTTATGTGCATCGATGTGTAAGTTTAGTTCAAGTGTGAATTTTGTGTTGAAGTGTATTTAATATTTATGTGAATATTGTTTATTGAAGTGTATTTAATATTTAACTGTCTCCATCCTATTCTATATGTAATTTTAGTTCAAGTGTGAATTTTGTGTATGTGTAAATATTGTTTGTTGAAGTTTTATGTGCATCGATGTGTGCAAGATTTTGTGTTGCTGTGTTAGAACTTTTTATGTGATTTTCTTGTGCACGTGAGTTAAAATTATTTCATAATTTTTTAGTTTTGTACATCTATGCATGCATTACAATCATATTTAAGGATTATGCTTGTATGAGGATGAGTTTTGAACAGGTACGACCCAAATTTTGTGTGTGAGTAATGTGAGTTTGAATTTTAAATGAATAAATTTTGTGTTTATATCAATACATGAGAATTTTGTTTGTTCAATTTTTTCTTTGGGTTAATGAGAGAATTTTATTTGCTATATTTAAGAGTTATGTTTGTATGGTTGTGTGTGAACTTTATATGTGGAAATTATTTGTGAGAATTCATTTGTATTTACGAGTGTGTGAATTATGTGGATGCCACATGTGTATGTGTAACTTGAGTGCTTATGTGTGCATTATGAATGTGGGTTTTGTTTTAAAGTTTATGTGAATTCATTTGTACAAAACTAATAATGCATTTTGCATCTTTATGCGTTTGTGAAATGTGTGCAGGATAGATTTCGTATGTGTGTTTTCTTAAATAGTAAGAAAGATATGTGTATGCATATATGAATTTTGTGCTTCATAATTTTGTGCGTACAAGAGTTATAAGAATAAATATGTGCATGTGTGACTTATGTGCTTATGCGTGCATAATGAATGTGTTTTATTTTTAAATTTTATATTTATGTAAATTTGTTTGTATAAAACTAAGAATGCACTTTGTGTGTGTGTGTGAAATATGTATAAAATATAATTTTGTTGTGTTTTCTTAAATGGTATGCAAGATTTGTGTATGTATATGTGAATTTTGTGCTCTATAATTTTGTGCATGAAATTTGCATTTAAATTATTGAATCACTTGCTTTTTATAGATGTAAGTGTGCTTTGTTTGCAAAGATATGGGATGCACATGAATATTATGAGAATTGTGTAGGTGTAATAATTAGGTATGAGTACTTGCATATGGGTTAGAATTTTATGTTTTTGAACCAGTAAAGGTCAAGCTTACCTTCCCAAAATTTGTGCAATAGATATTTTACAATTAAATTTTGTTCGTGCGATAAAGACAATTAATATGCCAAATTGTACGCATGTTTTTAAGCCATATATTTTGAGTGTGTAAATTTTTATTGTGATAGGAACATTTTATGTGCTAATTTTGTTTGTATAATAATTTGTGTGAAATTGTATGTGGCAAATTTGTGTGCAAGTCTGTGTGCACTTTTTATGTTTGAGTTTGTGTGGACATGATTATTTGCGTGGGTGAATTGTGTGTTGTCATGCATCTTCGTTTGCGAATTTTCTTAATAAACATGTTTGTGAATGGTGGATTATCTTGCTTGTTTGCTTGATAATTTTGTTCGTTGGAGTTTTAAATGCATCGGTGTTTGTGTAAAATTGTGTTGAGTGAGAACTTATTAGGTGATATTTTTGTGCTTGTGTGAGTGAAAATTGTTTAACAATTTTTATTTGCATACATGTGTACATGTGTTATTATTATATTTAAGAAATTATGTTTGCATGAGGAAGAATTATGAACAAGTGTGACAAATTTTGTGTGAGTATTGTGAGTTAGAATTGTAAGTGAAAAGATTTTGTGTATGAATTATTTATTTGTTTGCGAAATTATTTGTGAATTATGTTTATATTAATATGAGTGATTGCATGAATTTTCTATGCTGTTTTATGTGCTTGTGTTTCATATTTATGCACAATTTTGTTTAGATATAAGAATTTTATTTGTACAGGTTTGTCTTTGGGAAAATGAGAGAATTTAATGTGCTATATTTAAGAATTATATATGTATGTTTGTGTGTTAACTTTGTATGTAGAAATTATTTGTGAGAATTTTGTATTTGTGGGTGTGAGAATTAAGTGACAAACGCATGTGTATTTGTGACTTGTGTGCTTATCTGTGCATTTTGAAAACTTGTGTACTAATTTCTTATTTGACAACCAATCTCAATTATTAATGTGCGAGAATTTACATGAATTTTTGTGCTATTTTATATGCTTATGTTTCACACAAATTTATTTGAATAAGAGAATTTTTTTTGTACATTATTGTCTTTGGGAAAATGAGAGAATTTTATGTGCTATATTTAAGAATTATATTTATATATTGTGTGAACTTTGTATGTGGAAATTACATGGAAAAATTTTAAATTTGTGAGTATCAAAATTATGTGGACATATGTGCATGTGTAACGAGTTTTCTTATACAATTATGAATGTGTGCTTAAATTTTATATTATTGTGAGTTTATTTGTATAAAACTAAGAATGAATTTTGTGTCTTTGTGTTTGTTCCATCATAGAATGCTAATGCCCACAATCGTTCTGCCTTAATAGCCATATTTGTTTCGCATAGGTTATGCTTATCCTATATATGGTAGCCATTCCGCCTTATTGAACATAATATATGTCTTAATAACTTTAATCATCCTCACATTATTGTGAATGTTGTGTAAAAAAATGTGAGAAAAATTGTGTGCATTTTTGTAAATTTTGTATGCATTTGTTGGTATGCACAAGAAATCTATTTATTTTGTATATGTACCTATAGATAAAAATTGTATAATACTTGTCATGTTTGCATGTGCATAAATTATGTGAAAATTGTGTGTGCATATTTGTAAATTTTATATTTGTAAGAGTCTTGAGCTTATACATGACTTTGTGTGACTTTTTGTTAATACATAATTTTATGTGCTACATTTGAGAACTATGTTTTTATAGTGTTGAACTTTGTATATGGAAAATATATATGAAAATTTTATATTTGATTGTCATAATTTGGTGAACATATGTGTATGTGTAACTTGTGTGCTTATGTGTAAATTATGCAGGGGTGCTTTACTTTACAATTTTATATTTATGTGAATTTATTTGTAAAAAACAAAGAATAAGTTTTGTGTTTTTGTGTTTGTGTGAAATATGTACAATATAAAATTATTTATGTGTGTTTTTTTAAATAGTGTGCAAGATAGTTAATACATAATTTTATGTGACTTTTTGTTAATACATAATTTTATGTGCTACATTTGAGAACTATGTTTTCATAGTGTTGAACTTTGTATATGGAAAATATATATGAAAATTTTATATTTGATTGTCATAATTTTGTGAACATATGTGCATGTGTAACTTGTGTGCTTATGTGTAAATTATGCAGGGGTGCTTTACTTTAAAATTTTATATTTAGGTGAATTTATATGTAAAAAACAAAGAATAAGTTTTGTGTTTTTGTGTTTGTGTGAAATATGTACAATATAAAATTATTTATGTGTGTTTTTTTAAATAGTGTGCAAGATAGTTAATGTGTGTTTTGTTTAAAATTTATATATGTATGTAAATTTATTTGCACAAAACTAAGAATGAATTTTGTGTGTGTTTGTGTGAGTGAAATGTGTAAAAGATAGAATTTTTTGTGTTTTCTTAAATAGTATGCAAGATTTATGTTTCATATATGAATTTTATGCTCTGTAATATTGTGCATAAAACTTGCATTTAAATTTTTGAATCCCTTGCTTGCATTTATGAGAAATTTATGTGCTACATTTGAGAACTATGTTTGTATATTATGTGTGAACTTAGTATGTGAAAATTTTATATTTGTGTGTCATAATTATGTGGACATATGTGCATGTGTAACTTGTGTGCTTATGTGCGATTTATGCAGGTGTGCTTTATTTTAAAATTTTATATTTATGTGAATTTATTTGAAAAAAACTAAGAATAAGTTTTGTGTCTTTGTGTTTTTGTGAAATATGTACAAGATAGAATTATTTATGAGTTTTTTAAATAGCATGCAAGATAGTTCATGTGTGTTTTGTTTAATTTTTTTATTTGTTTGTAAATTTATTTGCACAAATCTGAGAATGGATTTTGTGTGTTTGCGTGAATGAAGTGTGTAAAAGATAGAATTGTTTGTGTTTTTTTAAATAGTATGCTACATTTGTGTTTCATATATGAATTTTGTGCTCTATAATGTTGTGTGTGAAACTTGAATTTAAATTTTTTAATCCCTTATTTGCATTTATGAGAACTTTATGTGCTACATTTGATAACCATGTTTATATATTGTGCGTGAACTTTGTGTGTGGAAAGTATATGTGAAAATTTTGTATTTGTGCGTGTCATAATTATGTGGACATATGTGCATGTATAACTTGTGTGCTTATGTGTGAATTATTAATGTATGCTTTATTTTAAAATTTAATATTTATGTGATTTTATATGTAAAAACTAAAAATAAGTTTTATTTATTGGTGTTTTGTGTGAAATATGTATAAGATAAAATTATTTATTTGAGTTTTTTAATTAGATGCAATATAGTTAATGTGTGTTTTGTTTAAAATTTATATATTTATGTAAATTTATTTACACAAAACTAAGAATGATTTGTGTGTGTGTGTGTGTGTTTGTGTGTGTGAAATGCGTAAAATATAGAATTTTATGTGTTTTCTTAAATAGTATGTAAGATTTGTATTTCATATATGAATTTTATGCTCTATAATGTTGTGCGTGAAACCTGAATTTAAATTTGTGAATCCCTTGCTTGCATTTATGAGAATTTTATGTGCTACATTTGAGAACTAAATTTGTATATTGTGTGTGAACTTTGTATGTGGAAATTATATGTGAAAGTTTTGGCTTTGTGTGTGTCAGAATTATGTGGACATATGTGCATGTGTAGCTTGTGTGCTTATGTGTGAATTATGAATGTGTGCTTTTTAAAATTTTACATTTAAGTGAATTATTTGTATAAACTTAAAATAAATTTAGTATCTTTGTGTTTGTGTAAAATATGTATAAGATAAAATTATTTATTTAAGTTTTCTTAAATAGTATGCATAGTTGATGTATGTTTTATTTAAAGTTTATATATTTATGTAAATATTTTTGTACAAAATTAAGAATAGATTTTGTGTGTGTTTGTGTGTGTGAATTGTGTAAAAGATAGATTTTTTTGTGCGTTTTATTAATAGTACGTATGATTTGTGTAGGAGCATGTGAATTTTGTACTCTATAATGTTGTGCGTTAAACATACATTTTAATTTTTGAATCCCTTGCTTGCATTTATGATAATTTTGGGTTTCTTAAATAGTGTGCATATAAATGTAAGTGTGTTTTGCTTGCAAAATATTAAATGCACACGAATGGTATGAGAATTGTGTAGTTATGAGTATTAGGTGTGTGCACTTGCATATAAGTGAGAATTTTATATTTTTCAAGCCATTAAAGATCAGCCTTATCAATCATCAATCACAAAAGATTTTTTGTGCGTAAATTGATTGTGTGATATATATAGACTAATTTGCCAAATTGTACGCAAGTATTAAGCTATAGAAGGTTGACATAATCAAGTACAAAGATTGTGCAAATGATATTTTGACTGTGCAGATTTTGATTGTGATAATGATACTAATTGTCTCACTTTCCTCAGTGAGAGGGCTTTCCTAAGCAAATTGTTGCTCCATTGGTAAGTATATTTGTTATATGCAGATTTTTTATATTCTTTGTAGATTTTGTGATATAAACTAATTTGCCAAATTGTATGCATGTCTTAAGCCATAGAAGGTGGACCTAATCAAGTACAAAGATTGAGCAAATGATATTATACGTGTGTAGATTTTAATTGTGATAAAGATAGCAGTTGTCTTGCTTTTCTTAATGGGAGGGTTTTCCTAAGCAAATTGCTGCTCCATTGCTAAGTATTTTTGTTATATGCAGATATTTTATATTCTTTGCATCATATACTGTGTGAATTCTGTTTTTATCTTTATTCCTTGTTTACCACAAACAACCAAGCCTCGTTGATTATTCTATATGTGAATTTAGTTGCACAAAATTAAGAATGAATTTTGTGTGTTTGTGGTGTAAAATGTGTAAAAGGTAAAATTTTTTGTGTTTTCTTAAATAGTATGCGAGCTTTGTGTTTCATATATGAATTTTGTGCTCTATAATATTGTGTGTGAAACTTGCATTTTAAATTTTGAATCCCTTGCTTGCATTTATGAGAATTTTATGTTCTGAATTTGAGAACTATGTTTGTATATTGTGTGTGAACTTTGTATGTGGAAAGTTTATGTGAAAATTTTATATTTGTGTGTTATAATTAAGTGGACATATGTGCATGTATAATTTGTGTGCTTATGTGTGAATTATCCAGGTGTGATTTATTTTAAAATTTTATATTATGTGAATTTATATGTAAAAAACTAAGAATAGGTTTTGTGTCTTTGTGTTTGTGTGAAATATGTACAAGATAAAATTATTTATATGAGTTTTTTTAAATAGTATGCAAGATAGTTAATGTGTGTTTTGTTTAGTATTTCTCTATGTTTGTAAGTTTGAATTTTGTGTGTTTGTGTGTGTGAAATGTGTAACAGATAAAATTTTTTGTGTTTTCTTAAATAGTATGCAAGATTTGTGTTTCATATATGAATTTTGTGCTCTATAATGTTGTGCATGGAACTTGCATTAAAATTTTTGAATCCCTTGCTTGCGTTTATGAGAATTTTATGTGCTACATTTGAGAACTATATGTATATTATGTGTGAACTTTGTATGTTGAAAGTATATGTGAAAATTTCATATTTGTGTATCATAATTATGTGGATATATGTGCATGGTAACTTGTGTGCTTATGTGTGAATTATGCAGGTGTGCTATATTTTAAAATTTTATATTTACATGAATTTATTTCTAAATACCTAAGAATAAGTTTTGTGTCTTTGTGTTTATGTGAAATATGTACAAGATAAAAATTTTTATATGAGTTTTATTAAATAGCATGCAAGATAGTTAATGTGTTTTTGTTTAATATATATATATGTATCTTTATTTGCACAAAACTAAGAAAGCAATTTTGTGTGTGTTTGTGTGAGTGAAATGTGTAAGAGATAGAATTGTTTGTGTTTTCTTAAATAGTATGCAAGATCTGTGTTTCATATATGAATTTTATGCTCTATAATATTCTACGTGAAACTTGCATTTAAAATTTTGAATTCCTTACTTGCATTTATGAGAATTTTATGTGCTACATTTGAGAATTATGTTTGTATATTGTGTGTGAACTGAGTGTGAAAAGTATATGTGAACATTTTGTATTTGTGCGTGTCATAATTATGTGGACATATGTGCATGTGTAACTTGTGTGCTTATGTGTGAATTATGAATGTGTGCTTTATTTTAAAATGTAATATTTATGTGGTTTTAAATGTAAAAGCTAAGAATAAGTTTTGTCTTTATGTTTGTGTGAAATACGTATAAGATAAAATTATTTATTTGAGTTTTTTTAAATAGTATGCAAGATATGTGTATGCATAGTTGATGTATGTTTTGTTTAAAATTTATATAGTTATGCAAATATTTTTGTATAAAATTAAGAATGAATTTTGTGTGTGCTTGTGTGTGTAAAATTTGTAAAAGATAGATTTTTTGTGTGTTTTCTTAAATAGTATGTAAGATTTGTGTGGGCATATGTGATTTTTGTGCTATGTAATATTGTATGTGAAACATACATTTAAATTTTTGAATGCCTTGCTTGCATTTATGAGAATTTTGGGTTCTTAAATATTGTGCGGATAAATGTAAGTGTGCTTTGCTTGAAAAAATATCGTATGCACACGATTGGTATGAAAACTGTGTCGTTATAAGAATTAGGTGTGAGTGCACTTGCATATGAGTGAGAATTTTATATTTTCAAGGCCAAGCTTATCAATCACAAAATTTGTAAGAGAGATATATTGTGAGTAAATTGATTGTGTGATATAGACTAATTTGCCAAATTGTACACAAGTCTTAAGCCATAGAAGGTTGACCTAATCAAGTACAAGGATTGTGCAAATGATATTTTGAGTGTGTAGATTTTGATTGTGATAAAGATGCTAGCTGTCTTGCTTTCCTTAGTGGGAGGGTTTTTCTAAGAAAATTGTTGCTCCATTGGTAAGTATTATTGTTATATGCAAATGTTTTATATTCTTTGCAAATTTTGTGATATAGACTAATTTGCTAAATTGTACGCATGCCTTAAGCAATAGAAGGTGGACCTAATTAAGTACAAAGATTGTGCAAATCATATTTCAAGTGTGTAGATTTTGATTCTGATAAAGATAGCAGTTATCTTGCTTTCCTCAATGGGAGGGTTTTCTTAAGAAAATTGCTGCTCCATTGGTAAGTATTTTTGTTATATACAAGTTTTTTTATATTCTTTGCATCATATTCTTTTTCTCTACAGTGGTGCCTCTCTCTTTCTCTCTTCATTGGCAAACTTTTTTTCTGGATTACAAACAGAGGGATGTTGATATTCATAGGAGCTATCTCTCTTACCTCAATGGGAGGGTTTTCCTAAGAAAGTTGATGCTCCATTGGCAAGCTTCATTGGCAAGCTTAATTTCTACAAAACGAATAGAGGGATTTCAATATTCATGCGATTATCGCTCTTTCCGCATTGGGATAGTTTTCTCTACAACAGCGTCAATCCAACTTATTTGCCGCTCCGCTTGTAAGTGCACTTTTTGTTCTATATAAATTTTTTATTCCTTGCATAAGATTATGTTTTTTATTCATTTTTGCTTCTTAATTTTTTTTCTCTTTATATTCTTTTTAGATTATTTTAAGAGATTAAATGCTTGAAGTATGTGTAAATATAATTCAATTTAACTAGATTTTCTTACTTGCATGTGTGCATTTAGCATTAATTTTTATGACAATTTTGTGTGAATTAATTTGTGCAAATTTTTTGTTAATCTTAATTCCATGTAACTTCTGTGCTTATGTGTGTATTATGAATGTAGGTTTTGTTTTAAAGTTTATGTGAATTTATTTGTACAAAATGAATAATGAATTTTGTGTCTTTCTGCATTTGTGAAATGTGTACAGGATATATTTCGTATGTGTGTTCTCTTAAATAGTATGAAAGATATGTGTATGCATATGTGAATTTTGTGCTCCATAATTTTGTGTGTATGAGAATTATTTGAATAAATATGTGCATGTTTGACTTGTGCTTATGTGTGCATAATGAATGTGTTTTGTTTTAAATTTTATACTTATGTACATTTGTTTGTATAAAGCTAAGAATGAATTTTGTGTGTGTGTGTGTGTGAAATATGTATAAGATATAATTTTTTTTGTGTTTTCTTAAATGGTATGTAAGATTTGTGTATGCATATGTGAATTTTGTGCTCTATAATTTTGTGCATGAAATTTGCATTTAAATTATTAAATCACTTACTTGCTTTTGACAAATGTAAGTGTGCTTTGTTTGCAAAGATATTGGATGCACATGAGTAGGATGATAATTGTGTAGGTGTAAGAATTAGGTATGAGTGCACTTGCACATGAGTGGGAATTTTATATTTTCGAGCCAGTTAAGGTCAAGCTTACTAAGCTAGAATTTGTGTGATCGATATTTTACACGTAAATTTTGTTCGTGCGAATATGTCAAATTGTACGCATGTCCTTAAACCATATAAGGTTGAGATGTCAATTGTAAAAACTGTGCAAAGGATATTTTGAGTGTGTAAATTTTTATTGTGATAAAGACATTTTATGTGCTAATTTTGTTTGTTTAATATATTTGTGTGAAATTATGTGTGTGGCGAATTTCGTGTGCAAGTATGTGTGCACTCTCTATGTTTGAGTTTATGTGGATGTGATAATTTGTGTGGGTGAATTGTGTGTTGCATGCATCTTCATTTGAGAATTTTTTTTAATAAACATGTTTGTGAAAAATATTTGTTTTGAGTTTGTATATTATTTGAGCCATCCTAGCCGCATCATGTGAGCACTACTAATCACATCATAGTTTTGTGTTTGTGCACGTGAGAATTATGTAGACATATGTGTATAGTGACTTGTGTGCTTATTATGCATGCATGTTTTGTGTTAAAATTTTATATTTATGTGAATTCTGTGTTTTTCTGGGTGAAATGTGTACATGATCGAATTCAGTGTATGTATTTTTCTAAATATTATGTAAGATAAATATGCATATATGAATTTTATGCTCTATAATTTTTTGCTTGAAACTTGCATTTGAATTTCTTAATCACTTGCGTGCATCTATAAGAATTTTGGGTTTCTTAATTTTGTGTGGATTCATGTAAGTGTGTTTCGTTTGCAAGAATATTGTATGCACGTACATTTCAAGAGAACTGTGTAGGTGTAAGATATGGATGGGGAGTGCACTGGCAAAGGAGTGAAGATTTTTTATATTTTCAAACCATTGAGTTCGAGCCTATCAACCATAGAATTTATGTGAGCAATGTTTTGTTACTAAAATTTTGTGCGTAAATTGATTGTGATATATAAACTAATTTCCAAATTGTACGCATGACTTAAGCCTTAGAAGGTTGACTTAATCAATTACAAAGATTATGCAAATGATATTTTGAGTGTGTAAATTTTGATTGTGATAAAGATACTATATGTCTCACTTTCCTCAATGGGAGAGTTTTCCTAATCAGATTTCTATTCCATTGGTAAGTATTTTGTTATATGCAAATTTTTTATATTCTTTGCATCATATTCATTTTCTCTACAACGGTGTCTCTCTCTTTCTCTCTTTTTGAAAAGCATTCTTTCTTGAATACGAACAGAGGTATGCCAATATTTATACAAGTTGCTCTCTTGCCTCAATGGGAGGGTTTCCCTGAGAAAGTTGATGCTCCATTCATAAGTATTTTTGTTATATGCAGATTTCTTTTATTCTTTGCATCAGATTATTTTCTCTATAGGGTGTCTCTCTCCTTCTATCTTCATCGGTAAGCTTTCTTTCCGGAAAATGAACAAAGGGATTCCAATATTCATGCGATTATCGCTCTTTCCTAATTGGCAGAGTTCTCTACAAATGGTATTCAAGATATGTATATGCATGTGTTAAACTTGTGCTCTATAATTTTGTGCGTAAATTGATTGTGATATTTAGACTAATTTTCCAAATTGTATGCATGACTTAAGCCTTAGAAGGTTGACCTAATCAAGTACAAAGATTATGCAAATGATATTTTCAGTGTGTAGATTTTGATTGTGATAAAGATACTAGTTGTCTTGCTTTCCTCAATGGGAGAGTTTTCCTAATCAAATTCATGTTCTATTGGTAAGTATTTTTGCTATATGCATATTTTTTATATTCTTTGCATCATATTCTTTTTCTCTACAGCAGTGTCTCTCTCTTTCTCTCTTTATTGACAAGCTTTCTTTCCGGAATACGAACAAAGGTATGCCGATATATATACGAGTTGTCTCACTTACCTCAATGGGAGGGTTCCCTAAGAAATTTGATGCTCCATTCATAAGTATTTTTGTTATATGCAGATTTCTTATATTCTTTGCATCATATTGTTCTTTCTACAGTGTCGCTCTCCTTCTGTCTTCATCGGAAAGCTTTATTTCTGGAAAACGAATAGAGGGATTCCAATATTCATGTGATTATCGCTCTTTCATAATTGGGACAGTTCTCTATAGCCGTGTCAATCCAACTCATTTGAAGCTCTGCTTGTAAGTGCACTTTTTGTTTTGTGTAAATTTTGTAATACTTGCATGAGATACTGCTTTTATTCTTACTTCCTCTGCCTCTGGTCTCTCTCATTTGTGCTTCTTAATTTTTGTTTCTCTTCATATTCTTTTTAGATTATTGTAAGAGATTAAATGCTTGAAGTATGTATACATATAATCCAATATAACTAGATATTTTTACTTGAATGTGTGCATTTAGCATTAATTTTTATGAAAATTTTGTGTGAAATAATTTGTGTGCGAATTTTGTGTTAACCTTTATTTCTTGTTTACCACAAACTTCCAAGCCCCCTCGATTGTCTCCATCCTGTTCTATATGTAATTTTAGTTCAAGTGTGAATTTTGTGTATGTGTAAATATTGTTTGTTGGAGTTTTATGTGCATCGATGTGTGCAAAATTTTGTGTTGATGTGTTGGAACTTTTTATGTGATTTTCTTGTGCACGTGAGTGAAAATTGTTTTCACAATTTCTTAGTTGTATAGATGTGTGCATGCATTACAATTATATTTAAGAATTATGCTTGTATGTGGATGAGTTTTGAATAGGTATGACACAAATTTTGTGTGTGAGTATTGTGAGATGGGCGTTTGAATGAAAATTTTTGTGTGTGTTTCATATCAATACATGAGAATTTTGTTTGCTTGTCTTTTGGTAAATGAGAGAATTTTATGTACTGTATTTAAGAGTTATGTTTGTATGTTTGTGTGTGAACTTTGTACGTGGAAATTATTTGTGAGAATTCTTTTGTATTTATGAGTGTATGAATTATGTGGATGCCACATGTGCATGTATAACTTGAGTGCTTATGTGTGCATTATGAATGTGGGTTTTGTTTTAAAGTTTATGTGAATTTATTTGTACAAAACTAATGATGAATTTTGTGTCTTTGTGCATTTGTGAAATGTGTACATGTTAGATTTTGTATGTATGTTTTTTTTTAAATAGTTAGACAGATATGTGTATGCTATGTGAATTTTGTGCTCCATAATTTTGTGCGTACGAGAATTATGTGAATAAATAAGTGCATGTGTGACGTATGTGCTTATGTGTACATAATGAATGTGTTTTGTTTTAAAATTTTATATTTATGTAAATTTGTTTGTATAAAACTAAGAATGAGATTTGTGTGTGTGTGTGTGAAATATGTATAAGATATAATTATTTTTGTGTTTACTTAAATGGTATGTAAGATTCGTGTATGCATATGTGAATTCTATGCTCTATAATTTTGCACATGAAATTTGCATTTTAATTATTGAATCACTTGCTTTTGATAATGTGAGTTTGCTTTGTTTGTACAGATATTGGATGCACATGAATAGAATGAGAATTGTGTAGGTGTAAGAATTAGGTATGAGCGCACATGCATATGAGAGAATTTTATATTTTAGAACCAATAAAGGTCAAGCTTACCAACCCATAATTTGTGTAATGATATTTTACACGTAAATTTTGTTTGTGCAATAAAGACAATTAATATGCCAAATTGTACGCATGTCCTTAAATCATATATGGTTGAGATAATCAATTAAGAAAATTGTGCAAAGGATATTGTGAGTGTATAAATTTTTATTATGATAAAGAGATTTTGTGTTAATTTTGTTTGTATAATAATTTTGTATGAAATTGTGTGTAAGTTTGTGTGCACTCTCTATGTTTGAGTTTGTGCGGATGTGATAATTTGTGTGGGTGAATTGTGTATTGTCATGCATCTTTATTTGAGAATTTCTTAATAAATATGTTTGTGAAAAATATTTGTTTTGAGTTTGTATATTATTTTAGTCATCCTAACCGTGTTATGTAAGCCCTACTAATTGCACGTGAGAATTAAGTAGACATATTTGATAGTGACTTGTGTGCTTATTATGTGTGCATTATGAATGCATGTTTTGTGTTAAATTTTAAATTTATGTTTAGTATGAATTTTGTATGTTTTGGTGGGTGAAATATGTACATGATCAGATTTAGTTTGTGTTTTTCTAATAGTATGTAAGACATGTATGCATATGTGAATTTTGTGCTCTATAATTCTGTGCTTGAAACTTGCATTTGAATTTCTTAATAACTTGCAGGCATCTATAAAATTTTGGCTTTCTTAATTTTTTGTGGATTTATGTCTGTGTGTTTGGTTTGCAAGAATATTGTATGCATATGCATTTCATGAGAATTGTATAGGTGTAAGATTTAGGTTAGTGCACTAGCATATGAGTGAAGATTTTTTATATCCTTAAAACATTGAAGTTCAAGCCTATCCACCACAGAATTTTTGTGATCGATGTTTTGTTACTAAAATTTTGATTTGTTATTAAGACACTACTCAATAAACTATTTGGAGCCAGTATATTCTCCAAGATTGACCTGCAGTAATGTTAACACCAGCTACGAGGCAAAGATGAAGATATTGAAATTCAGGACTCATTATGGACATTATGAGTTTCTGGAATGTCTTTCGGTCTAATGAATGTGTCATCTATTTTTATGGATTTAATGCAGCGTATACTCAAGTCATTTTTAAACAAATTCATCATCATCTTTATCGATGATATTTTGATATATTCAAATAATAAAGTGGAACATAAGAACCACTTAAGGGTCGTACGATATTTTGAACACAAGAATTGCTCAGCCATCAGCTTTATGCTAAGTTGTAACAGCCCAAACTCTTAAGAACCAAAGTAATGTCCTCTTTGACCTAAAAGGCCTCATAGTTTTGCCCTCAGAAGATGACTTCCCAGTAAGTCACCTATCCTGGGAGTGCTCCCACCTAAGCATGCTTAACTTTGGAGTTCTTATCAGGAACTCCACCGTTATCTGAAAAAATGCCTCGATATTTAAGAGTTTCACTTATTACTACTTAAGTGAGTCTGTACACAAGTACTCCAAGTGAGAGTTCTAACTTGACTTAGTAGCCTTTTTGGGTCATGTCATCGATGCCCAAGGCATTAGAGTTGATCAAAGGAAGGTCAGTGCTGTTAAAGATTGGTCATAGCCAAAGTCAGTGACCAACATTCGAAGCTTTTAGAGATTAGCTGGCTACTATAGAAGTTTGTTAAAGGCTTTTCTTAGATAGTCTCTTCATTAACAAAGCTAACTCAAATGTTGTACCTTTTATTTGGAGTCCTGAGTGTGAAGTAGCATTTCAAATCATTAAAAGATGCGCTCTCTTCTGCCTCAATGTATGTCTTGCCAAATGAGCATCTAGATTACCAAGTCTACACAGATGCATCTAGAATAGGTTTGGGATGCATGTTAATGCAAGAAGGTAAAGTAATTGCATACACTTCTCATCAGCTTAAGCCACATGAAAAGAATTATCCAATGCATGATCTCGAACTTGCTGCCATTGTCTTGGCTCTAAAATTTTGTTGCCACTATATCTATGGCGTTCAGTGTTCAATCTTTACCAATCATCAGAGATTAAAAAATATTTTCACTCAGCGCGAACTTAACTGTCGGTAACGAAGATGGTTATAACTAATAAATGATTATAATATGAATATTCAGTATCATCTATGCAAGGTGAACATTGTGGCCAATGCTCTCAGACATCGTGCTACCTTATGTGCATTAATCACCAAAAGTCCTATCGATGACTAATTTCTTAAACTACGAATCAAGCCGATCATAGTTGCTATGCTCAGTGAGCTGATTCAGCTAAGTTCTGTAGAATCAACATTTCATAGAGAGATGTCTCCATCTCTCAAACTAACATTGATGACTCTGAATTTCAAGGCCAAAATCGAAGGTGGCCATCACCATGATCTGCAACTACATGGAAATGTAATTTATCCGAGAAATCGTCTCTGGATTCCTAAATCCATGCATCAGAAGATCCTCATCGAAGGTCATAATTTGGGATATCATGCCCATCCAGGAAGCACATTTTTCAAGATTTGAAGCAAGCATTTTGGTGGCCTGGTATGAAATGAAGCGTGACAGAGTTCATTGCAAAATGTCATGTCTGTAACCTCGTCAAAGATGAACACCAAAGGCTTGGAGGACTCCTTTATCCTCTGGCAATCCTTGAATGGAAATGGTTCGATATATTTATAGATTTTGTCATGGGTTTTCCTAAGACAAGATTTAGAGTTGATTCTATTTCAGTAATAGTTGATTGCTTAACCAAGTCATCTCATTTTATCCTTATGCATCAAATTGAATCGGTCAATAAGTTGGCAAAGTTATATATCAAAGAGATTGTTAGACTTCACAGTATTCCAAAATCGATAGTTTCTGTTCGATATAGCAAATTCACATCAAAGTTCTAGCAAGTGGTACATTAAGACCTAGGAACTACTCTGGCCATGGGCATTGCCTTCCTTCCTCAAATAAATAAAAAAACAAAACATGTCAACCAAGTTCTTGAAGATCATCTGTGTATATATATTTTGGATTTTGGTAGTTTCTGTGAAGACCACATTGCACTTGTGGAGTTCTCTTATAACAGCAGCTATCAAACAAGTATCATCATTGTGCCATATGAAGCTTTTTATAGAAGAAAATGCTGCACTCCACTTACATGGTCTGAACCTGACAGAGTTCAACATCTTAGATCTGATTTGGTGAATGAAACAAATAAAAAGGTGCAATTAATTCAATAAAGGATTACAGCAGTGCAAGATTGCTAAAGTAAATATCATGATGCTCATCATCGTCCCCTAAATTTCAATGTTGGAGATTTTGCATATCTCACAGCCAGCCTAATGAAGGGTGTTTTCTGTTTCGGTGTGGCTAGTAAGCTTAGTCCTCGCTGTGTCAAAAATTTTGAAGTGGCAGCAAATATGGGCTCTGCATCATACATGTTAAAAGTCCCCGAAGATTTCTCTACAGTGCACAATGTCTTTCATATCTCATCATTGCGGAGATGTCTTCGTAATCCGTTGCATCGAGTTCAACTTACAGTGGTATCCCTTTAGTTGGACCTTACTGTAATGACCCAAGTCTTTACTAGGATAACTATGACTAAACTCAACTCAAAAATTATGATCCCAAGTGACTTATAAATTAGGGCAAATTAAAAATATCATTAGATAGAGTATATTTTTGTGATCATAATGCCTAAGTTATTTGGGAGTAATATGAATAGCAGATACTCCTAAATAATTTTTGAATTATTTAAATTCAATAAATTATGAAATTAAATACAAGTCTAAATTTAATAATTTTAGTACATTGGATTAAGAATATTATAAAAAGGCTACATAAAAAGTTTTGTCAAATTTAAAATTCTGGATTGACCATAATTAATTTTTAAAATTTTTATCTTCAAAAATTAAGAAAAATGGTCCCTGATGGCTTAGAAGATTTGCATGGCCCCTGCACAATGATGACACGCATAAATTGAGAAATGCTCCAAATTTTATTTTTTATTAATTTTTGAAGATAAAATTTTCAAAAATTAATTATGGTCAATCCGGAGCTCTAAATTCATCGAAATTTTTTCTGTAGCCTTTTTATAATATTCATAATCCAATGATACTAAAATCACTAAATCTGGACTTATATTTAATTTTCCCAATTTACTAAATTTAACTAATTCAAAGATTAATTCAAGAGTATCTGCTATCCAGATTGCTCCCAAACTTGAGTATTACGATCACAAAAATATACTCTATCTAAATGTATTTTTAGTTTGCCCTAATTTTAAAGTCACTCAAGATTCTAATTTTTGAGTTAGATTTAGTCCTAATTATCCTAGTAATAACTTGGGTCATTACACTTACATACGAGGAAGAGCCAATCAGAATCTTAGCTCGCAATTAGAAGTAGCTAAGGAATCACTCTATCCATATGTTGAAAGTTCAATTGATGAATTGCTCTCTCAAATAGTCCACTTGAAAGAAAGAGATTGATACAGTTAGATATCCTAAGTGACTTCAAAATTAGGGCAAACTAAAAATATTGTTAGTATAGTATATTTTTGTGATCGTAATGCCTGAATTTGGGAGCAATCTGGATAGCGGATACTCCTGAATTAATTTTTGAATTATTTAAATTTAATAAATTAGGAAAATTAAATACAAGTCCAAATTTAGCGATTTTAGTAACGTTGGATTAAGAATGTTATAAAAATGCTACATAAAAAGTTTCGCTAAATTTAGAGCTCCCGATTGACCATAATTAATTTTTGAAAATTTTATCTTCAAAAATTAATAAAAAATGGCCCCTATGCAATGATGACACGCATAAATTGAGAAATGCATCAAAATTTATTTTTTATCAATTTTTGAATATAAAAATTTCAAAAATTAATTATGGTTAATCCAGAGCTCTTAATTTGACGAAACTTTTTCTATAGCATTTTTATAATATTCTTAATCCAATGGTACTAAAATTAAAAAATCTGGACTTGTATTTAAGTTTCCCAATTTATTGAATTTAAATAATTCAAAAATTAATTTAGGAGTATTCGCTATCTAGATTGCTCCCAAACTTAAAGGCATTACGATCACAAAAATATACTATATCTAATAGCATTTTTAGTTTGCCCTAATTTTGAAGTCACTTGGGATCCTGATTTTTGAGTTGGGTTTAGTCCTAATTATCCTAGTAACGACTTGGGTCGTTACACTTACATACGAGGAAGAGCCAATCAGAATTTTAGTTCGCGATTAGAAGCAACTACGGAATTGCTCTATCCCCATGGTGAAAGTTCAATGGATGAATCGTTATCTCGAAGAATCCACTTGGGAGAAAGAGACTGATATGCAACAAAATAATCCAAGTCTCATTGAAAATTCAGGTACTCTTAATTTCTAGGTTTTGTTCTTAATTTTATGTCTCTTTCCTTTCTTAGGATGATGTCGGGGACAACATCGTTCTTATGTGGGGGAGTCTGTAATAACCCGAAATTGTTACCAAGTTTACCCTAAGCTTAATCACACTTTAAAAATTATTTCATTATATTCATAAGGTTATTAGGACTTAACCGTGAAATTTTGGGGTCAATCGGACCTCATTATGATGAATTGGCAATTTTGTTAAATTAGGAACCTAAAATATAGCCAAAATATTTTGATCTCTAATTCAAAATTTAATTGTATTTTTGAATTCCTCACTCCCAAATTAGATAGGAGCACAAGTTTGGAATTTTGAAGGTCATTTAGGCCATAATTGAATTTAATTGAAAAGGGAAAATTGCACAAATGGGCATCCAGCATTTAATATTTGCATTAATACCTTCAACGATCACAAACTGCCCAGGATCCACTGTGTAGACCGTGGGCCATCCTCTGTGGAGCCTGAGTCCCATGACAACGGATTCGATCAGCATCTGGCCGTCACTCCATCGCATCGGATAGCTAGATTTAATCGGGCGCGGGCGTCGGATTGAGCCCGAGAATCCCATGGCCTGGTTCACTCTGGATCAAACCGTTAGGATCTGGAGGATCGGAACCGTTCCGCGGTTTTGATTGATAGATCAAACGGCTGCTGCGAGTCCCGCACTATGGATCTTTGTCCCAGAAGTGCCCCGCGCCTAACAGGAAGGATCTTCGTACCCCCGACCGCAGGGCTTGTCCCCCACTCTCCCTCCACCTCAACAAAGCCATTAGAACTTTCCTTTGGTTGGGTGAATTCCATGACCCTGTAGCTCGGCTATCCTCGTTATTGAAATTGAGAGCCCAGCCTTGACCTGAGCTCTTGGTTCAATCAAGCCCATCAACTGCACTCTAACACTCCCCTGAGGATACAAATAGCCTCACAAATCGCCCAGTGAGCTGTTTGCTCATTGTGAAATCCTAATTAGATTTCAACCCCAATTCCCATTCTCAACTATCCCGCGAGCTCCTTGACTTTTCCCAACTCCAACTAGTGTCAATTTGAGGTTGTGGTCTAACATTCATACCACCTAACTGCTTCATGAAGCTTAATTCAGTCAGTCCCTAGAACCCCACTATCACCCAGACTAGCTTAATTCAGTCAGTCCAGATACCTCCTTCCCATGATGAATTCTGTGATCTCGTCCATTGCTCAGTTGGGCACTCCTTCATTTCATTTTGCTTATGAACACGACTAAAAATAGTTAGGGAATCAATCAAACACCTTTCTAGGGTGCAAGAACTTGGACAATGTAGAGCACAGTCAGCTAAATCGCACTCTCGAGAATGGCTCTTTCGCCATAACTTGATAATTGGTACTTGATTGAGTCACAAATCATTATGGATTTCTTGTGTGCATCGATCTCGAATAATCAATAGAGTGCAATGAGCTCAGTCTGATCAGTGCAGTCACCACTACTTGAGCCACCACAGTGTCATGACTCAAGTAAAAGTACACTAATCTGGCAATGCCCGAACCTGGAAACCATAGGGTTATGTTCCACCATACTTTAGTGATGGTGTAAGGATTGGATGCCAGGTCTCTAGTGGCCTCTATGGGGAGTATTTTTTCCCCACAGTAAAACCCTAGGGTTCCCACAGGTAGTGATTTGGGCGTAGTAGCATTCCAGCTATCCAGGTGTTATGGCTTAGGGCTTTCATGGGCAATCGATGCACCTCGGCCTGTGGATGGTGTAGGATCAGTTGAAGGTGCCGGCATGGCCTAAACCCTAATCGCCAGGGTTGGAGAGTGTGATGCCAGGGATGCACAATGGAAGCTCGGGTCGGATCCTGACCTGCGCGATTTTGATTTTGGCTGCGCGGTTTTAAATAATAAAAGGATTTTTCTAAAAATAAATTAAAAAAATTAAATTTCACTTAGAAACATTTAGAATGTATTAATTAGATGACAAAGCTTTAAACCATATGAAATTATACATCATTTTGTTCAGAAAATGCAAGGAATACTAATACATAAGAATATTATAGTTTATGTGAGCCATTTTTTTAATTTTGCTTAAACACTCTAATGGCTTGATTAGAAAATATTAGCACTTACACTTATCCAAAAGCCTTGATTTAAGTTTTTAAATGTTAATTATGGCATGTAGAATGTATTCCCAGCATTGATTTAATTTTTGAAATCAATCTTGTTAATTATTCCCTGATCCCCATATGGCTTATCTTAGTCTCTGAATGCTCTCTTGTTTATTTAGAATTAATTAGGTAAGTCAGATCTATTTTTTGAATTTTATTTTGTTAACTATGTGTTAATCAATTTAGAAATGAATTAGTGCTAATTAGTCTTGATTGTTCTCTGATTTTGATAAGTTTAGTATTCTCATAATTGCTAATCATTAAGAATCACATTTGAAATATTTTAACTTGATTTGGACTGAATTAACATTTCATCTCTTTTAATTAGAGTGAAACCTTAACGACATTAATTAAGTAATTAAATTAGCTAAATTGGGAATTATTGCTGTTTCTGACTTTATTAATAACCAAGTAACTTATTATTAGGTACGCATCTCAAATTATTGTAAGTAAAACCTTTAGCTAGATTTTTTCTACTTCAAATCTTATTTGAATGAGTTCTTAAAAATTATCAAACTTAACTTCAACCAATGATGTTCTTGCACACATTAATGTGCATGGATTAGATTAACACTTACTAAATTGATATTAACTCTAAGCTAGTAGACTAGAAGATTTAAATCTCATAATAACTCATGTGATTAGTCATCTTGATTTAATCTTAAGATCCTTAATTTTCTCATAAATAAGATAACTAGCATGGATTAATTCTCATTAAAATATGATTGATTTGCAAATAATCAATTTCCATGAGATTTAAGATTTTGTCTCCATAACCGGAGTGTTGGGTTGAATTAGAACATAAAAGAATTAGCATGCTTGACTTTACATTTTAACCTAATGATTGAACCTGTAAACCTATATGAGGTTTCATCATCTTATTTTCTTATAATTTACTTGAGATTTAAATGTGATAAATATCACTTTAAATCTTTAAGGTATTAAGATAGCTCTAAGTTTAAGCAAATGTTATATCTTTAATAGAATTACTTTGAGGTAAGAATGTCTTAATTGTCTCCTTTGAGGTAGGACCTTAGATGAACAACCTTAACATGTTTAGATGATTGTCCTTGTGCCTTGTGGTCCTAAAAGAGACTTAGTTTGAGATTATTTCTTATGGTAGTATTCTAAATTGAATGACTTATATGTCACTTCCTTGGAGTTATTTGTGTAGAAATTACCACGATGGAGAAAGGATTCATTAGCTTGTAAATCATTGATCATTAAACAGATTGTTAAAATGAGAACTTTAGTATTATCATATAGAGATTATAGTGCAAATCCATAGAACTAAGTTATTCATTAGAATATGGAATTGGTTGATTTACCTTGAATAGAACTATATAATTTCGGTCTTATCTTGGGTAATTAGATAAGTACAATTCAGTTCAGGATAAACATCCCAAGTTCAAGGCATGTTATAGGTTGGGGATTTAACAGTGTAGCTTGAGAGAATAAATTGTAAAAGGGTTCTATCTCTTATCCTTGTGCTCATCGATAAGTGCAATTAAACAAACTAAGTGCTTAAAGTCACCCCTTCTAGATCATGCATATGTACTTTTAACATATGATGAATTCGAATATTATAAAATTAATATGGATTAAATGTTGAATTTAGTGTAATTAAAATAGAATGATGCAATTTATATAGTTAAAACTTCTAATTTGTGATGGTAAATGGATATTTACTTTACTTTTGTTTATTTTCTAGTTTTCAATGATTTAAAATCATTTAGTTATTAAAACCTTGGCATATTATGAATCGCATAAGCATATCATTGCATTAGTAAAGGTGATGGAACCTGTTAATATAATATAATTTGACATTTTTTTCTCGAATATTTATCATAACACTATGATTGTATTGGCTTGTATTTTACATTATTTTATCATCCATATTTCTTTCAACATTAATAATTTCTTAAAACCATATTGTTTTTGTTTTATCTAGGATATAACTATGACTATAGAGTCATATATAATGATTAATAGTAGATTAATTGAACTAAGATAATTGATTAATTAATATTAAGTGTAATATAGTAGCTAAATAATTAAGTATTAATTAAATTTAAACAATAATTAAAGACTAATCAAGTAATATTAATTAATTTAATTTAACCTTAGTCTTATTTAATTAGCTAATGATAATTAGTGATTTAATTAATTAATTAGTTAAACATTAAACAATAACCAGTTTAATTAATTATTATTAAATAATTAATTTAATTAAAATAGTAATATCATTCTGCTCACCTAGGATATGCTAGCAAGCAGTTTTGCTCACCTAGAATTTATGGGATGTCATGTGACAACAAGGTTATGCATATTTGAGGCATGCTATTTTGTGGCATATTTAGATGCATATACATATTCAATGGCATACAACACAATTTTGTCTCAGTATTTTATTATTTCAGGTTCTTTACAGATTCTTGTTTTCAGCACCTTGTCTTTTAGTTACTATTTTGCTTCTGTACAGTTTTATATCTTTCAGTTATTTTAACACTTTTTTGTCGTAGTGTTCTGATTTATTTAAAATGTTAATCTCTTTAAAATGTAATAAGGATGTTGTAGCTTTTGATGTGTTAGACTTGTTATCTAACGCGGGATACTTTTCTTCTTTTCTTTAACCAGGAAACTAACATTTTGGGATTCGACAATTTATCAGGTACGGAGCAGTTTGAGGAGCAGGCTTTGGAGGCTTCCCAGGAGATTCAGGAGGAGTCCATGGAGCATAGCTGGCTCAGCTTTTACTTATTATTTTAGTTGCTTTCAGTTGTGAGTTGAGAGACATTTACTACCCTTTTTTATTTATGTAATGGTCTATAATAATTTAACTATACATGTATTTTTTCTTTATTTTATGAGATGAATATTTTTATTTAGCTACTGTGTTAAATGTTATGGATGAATGCTATAGCTTCCGTACTCTGTTATTATTATTACTTATACTTTGTATTGTGATGTGATCAGCATATAAATAATACAAATATTCATATGCATTGGATTCTTAACAAAACCATCTTTCATAAATCCAATGTATGTAAGTACCTAATCTAATGCTTAAGATACTTCAATTCTACCTTGACTAAAGTCACAGCAACATTTGGGGAGGTTCGGTAGTGCTTCCCGAGTAATGCACCGTTCCGTCGCCAATTGTTTTGTCCTCGGTTGCGCGTAGTGGCGGGACGGGGCGTACTCTCATTTATCCTTACTCTGCGTTACTCTTAATGTTAGTTAGCAAGATTTCATATTGAACATATACATGCTTTCCTTCATTTTTCATATGCATGCTCATATGTTAGATGTTATATATTGTTTCTTTCTTACATATCTTATGTAGGCTAAGGCAGCCCCCTGTGAGTATCTTTACCTATTTCCTTTTGTTGCTTAGTGCACCGCTCTACCTAAAAATTGTAAATGACTAATGTGATTTCCACTTAAATTAAATAAAACTTAATAAAACTATAAAATGTATATAGACTTTTTAAGTCTAATCACTTATGTTCCTTTTATTTGTTATGCTATATCTTATTAAAAACTAAATATGGTTGATCAGGAGCTTATTGAGGAGCTTGGAGTTGGAGTTGATCATGACCTTCTGCAATACCCTTGAAGACTTGCATTTTCTATCTTTTGTGAGGATGAGAGAATTTTTTAACATTTTATAAATTGTTTTTAATAACTATAATTCTAGATGTTTTTAATTTTTCTTTTCTATGATGGATGCATCTTTCCTCTTTTGCTATGAATGGTTTGGATGATAAATATAATTATACTTATATATTACTCTTTTATTTACTAACTTTCCTTATCTCAAAAATATTCTTGGCCACATAGTGCTTAAAAGTGAGTCAACTTTCTACTGATTCAGTATTAAATACTATGCTAACCTCTAGTGTTGGGTTAGTGCTTACTAAATTAGCACCAGGGTGTTACATATTATTAGCACTCTTCATTTATAGAAATATAGCAAAGTATGTATATGCATATTTGGTAATTTGAGAGAATCACGATTTGTACATTTACTTTCTAAAGATAGGAATCCCTTAAATTTTTGAAAGTTATAAGTAGAAATTGTCTATTTGATGCATTTGAATTTATTCTAGCTATAGTTAGAGATAATTTTTAATTTATTTTTGTAGAGAAATGTTAAATTTGAGAGAATAAGGAAATCTCTTCTTTTTTTATCAATGCTCTTTTGCATTTCATCGCATGTAACTTGTAAGGTTTGAACCAATCCCATTAGCATAAACATCTAACTCTACTTTAACAGTTTCCTTCAATAACTTGTCCATTTAATTTAACATAGAATTTTAGATTTTAAATTGTAACACTTAATGCACTTAAAATACCAAATCCAATTATAATAAAAAATTTCAAAAATCTGAGTGATAACTAGAATTCCCCTCCCTAAGGATGATACTCTAGATACTAACCATATATTTATATTATTATATTGTGTAGTTGCATAATTTGGCATTGTCATGTGTAGCATTACATCCCATCCAACTAATTAACTCAAATCACATGTACACATAACCACAAACACAACACTATACACCATAACAACCCTCAAAACACTAAGTATGAATTAATTAATCATTATTAATATACATATATTGATTTAATAGTCTACTCACTATCTAGGGTTTAATTATGATGCTAATTTTTATGTTATTATATATTTACTCTTGAATGATTATAGAAAGTAAGGGTTTACCTTAAGTCATGATTAAATTTATCCATTATATGAATAATGTATGTGTACATTTATTCAATTAAACTTTGGATATATTATGCTTCATGATCGTAAACTTAGTTATTGTGCTCTATTCAATATCATTAGGGATTCATCCCATAGTTACTTATTGATTTAAGGTTTCTTAATATTTAATTAAACCTAATTAAAGAAGAAATGAACATATTAGTATTATAAGTCTTAAACATATAATTAAAACTGACTAATTAGAATAATTATTTTATTGGTATCTTGGGTGTTGGTTTAGTACACCTTAAAGGTTGAACTTATTATTGCTATCTTTAAAATATTAAAATTAATTATAATTAAATGAAAATTTAAATTAAAAAGATAAATTTATAAGATTTAATATTTATGATTTTCTGATATTTATATTTAAAATTTAAATAAGGGTTTGAGAAGTTCTTTTAACTCTTCGGATACTATTTGGCAATTTACTTTGTGCATATTTAGTATCTTCTTTACTTTATATTTTTTAAAATTTTCTTACAATATTAAAACTTATTAGTTTAGTATTTTGCATTTGTTAATATGTTAAGGTTTTAGGTTGTGAAGTTATAGTATGAATTTGTGCAAGTAATGATGCCAACTCACATAGTGAAATAAGGAGATGTTTGACCCTTTGGAAAGAGGCGAGAGACTTATTTGTATTTGGGCTCACTTGTTTGTGTAGGAAAATTACTAACTATAGTTATATACTTCCACAAATAATTATAAAATAGTGGGTTTTTAATCTTACTGTCTGTTTATTGCGTCGTACTAGTAATATTTACCTTTACTTATACCTTTGTAATTAGTTGTACTTGAAATTTTATATGGTGCTTATAATTTAACATATCACTTGAGATTAACATATATTTTCACCCTATTTTTCATAATTTATAGTTTAGGATGCTATGTTTTTTGGACATTTGTCTAATTAGTAATATGTTGATTTTAAGTGTTGAGTTTATTTAATAGTGAGAGAAAGCTTCTTCTACTATGGGAGAGTTACTTTATCTGAGCTTAGATAGTTCAGACTAATCTTATGTCAGTCATTTTATTCCACAATAAACTATACTTTTAGATCATTTTATTTTGGACTATATTCTAAGCTTTTCATTTAATTTGGACATTTTATTCTTTCTAGTTCGAATATCACTCTGCATGTATCATATAAATTCTTAAATGATTATTTTATATATCTGCTATCTAGGTTTTGCTTAAGTGATTTTAAAATTTAATTGCTTAGTTATTATATTATTTTCTTAATGACTCTAGAGATATTAAACTAATGACCATTGTGTTTACAACTCATCAATTGATATACATATGAGCTAGGTTAGTTGGTGTGGTAATGAGTGAAAGTCTCATCCAATTATGATTACATAATAAGAATGACTGATGTTATCTGTGCTTGTACTTTATACAGATGTATATTGCATGTTCTCTTTCTTTTATAATAGGATATTCTTGTTATGTCACATTCTACTACATAAGATACATTTTGTATTCTATATTTTTCTTACATATTGCATATAATAATACTATACTGAATTAGATATACTCATACATTATTTGTCATAAATTTTATGTGTGAATTTTTAGGAGCTTCACTATGACTAATTTCTTAGGAAGAGATACTTGGTGAGTAAACATATGACATTATTGATTGATTCTTGATTTATTATAATCTTTTATCTCTATAAATGAAATATTAGTTTGTGTGATATTAATATCTATATTAATTTAGCTTGGCTCTATGTAGTTATTTAGAAGTTTATAGTTATTGTAATTATAAGCAAGCACACATGCGCGCACACCCACACACACACAGACACACCTATCCACACACACACACACACACACACACATTTTTTATTGATTTGTTTCTCCATAAGTTACAACTCGAAGCTCCATCAAATAAAAAACTAATTCCTTTTGAAGATCAACTATTTGGTGACAAAGGTTGGCGCCCATAGGTCTGAAGAAGGTTAGAGAGGTGCATGAAAGTTAGTGCAAGTTGCTCAAGTTGAATTTTTGAAATATTTTTGTGGTTGGGCAAGAACACTGAAATTGAAACAATCTAGGGATGCATCCTTCAAAATGTTACATTACAAGTTACTTCTTACAATTCAAATACTTGAATTTTAGATTTCCAAGATTTCAATTTCCTTAAAACCAAATCAACAAGCTATATAGTATCTTAATATGCATATTACATATTGATTATAAGTTGACATTAATGATGAGCTTACAAAAACAAAAAATGATATGTTAATCCCACTACACATGAATCCCTTAGTTTCTATGTTGTGTGAATAAGATTCTCTCTCTAACTTGAAAGTATGTGAGGTTTCTTAAGGGGTTGCTTGGTTGGCTAATATCTACAAAGTTGTTAATATCACATAGTCAATATAAGAAATAAAGTAACCATATAATGATGTTGAATGTTGGCAACAAAGAATAACTCTACCAATATAATAAGCGCTACAGAGGCAATTGTTTAAAGTAAATGAGCGGGTATCCTCATAATAATCAAATGAGAACTGAGTTCATTTGTAGCAAGGTCAAAATGACTCTAATAATGGATAAGATTAGAGAATGTCCTCTTGGATGGCTCAAACATATTAAGCATAGATTGTTTGATCCCCACTTGTTAAATTTGAGTATATGTATTTTGCCTATGTCAATAGAAGAAATGTGGGCATGGAGGTTGTATAGCCCTCTTGCAAAGATAGGCTCATACATATCCTTTGTGAAAATAGGATTCATTATTGTCTCAATGTAAGTCAAATTTAACCAATATTATAATGCCAATTTAGTGTGCTAAATAAAATATGTCAACGAATTAAATCTTGCAATCTAAATAATAGTGACTTAGCATCACACTCAACCAACTGTTATCTAATTTTATAATTTTTCATTTTTTAATTTTCCTAATAACATTCTAATTTCACTGCAATTTTTGCTTTCGATGTTCTCTTTTTTTATACCCCGCCTTTTTCTCTCTGAAGAGGCCTCCTCTGTGTTCATCGCTCCGGCTCCGCCATCCCCTTCGACTGTGCGACGATTGATTTGGAAAACAACAATCGATCTGGAAGCAGCTGGAAAGGAATGATGATGGAGTGCTGGTTCTGGCTGTTCTCCATTTAAGCAATCACCTTACACTTGAATCTTGCGAACTTCCCTAGATCGACCAGTAAGGGGAAACATTCTTAAGCCAGCTCAATTTCTCGTGTTAAGTCTGCGTATATTCAATTTGAGCTTGTAGCGATGGTAGGAGCTAGAAGCAGGGGAAGAAAAAGTAATGTCCTGCTGGCGTTGTCTCATCCTGGTGTCGAATCCATGTTCGCATCTAACGTAGTCTTACTTGTTATATCCTAATAATGTTGCCTGATTTATTATGCTTTGATATGTTTGCTTATCAGTATTGTTGCGGATACACAAAAATGATTTCGAGAACAAATTGCTTAATAGATATGAAATTATTACTATCCTTATTCTAGGATTCGTTAATATTTCTGCATAGACAATTTCTTACTTTGATGTTGGTTCTTTGCTCCAATCATTCTCAAATTGATGACTTTAAATGAACAAAATTTTAATGGTAAGGTATCTAATGCTTGAATATTTGCCTTGAATATTGATTACAACCAATTGTTTGTTGTCTGCAAAATGCTTTTTCTTCAACATAACAGGCTTCAAGTTTTCAAACAAAGGACATCCAATGTTTGGAAAAGTGATACTCCTTAGATTAAAAATTGAACAAACATATTAATTAAAATTGGAATCTTGAGTAGGGTGAAATATAGAAATTCTACTGAGTTGCAAGCATATTATCTTAATCATCCACATTCATATACTTTGTTCACTTTTTTGTTCATCTCACCGATTTCATGTATAAAAACATGGGATTCTTGTGACTAAGCTATAGTGTTTAGAGATGTCTAAGATTAAGATCTAAATTGAATACTAGACCTAGGGAAATTCATTCAGTGTCAAACTACTCTATCTAATGCACTTTGTTGAACTTGAGATGTAATTCATTTGTAACTAATTGAGCGCACTATATATATTTTTTATAAAATGAAGTACTGACCCTGTCTTGTAAAGTCATATAGCTGAAGACTCAAGTTGATCCTTAAACTATGATCAATGCCTCAATGCAAAGAGTTCGCCATTAACAGTTTGTTGACTTTTCGTACCCGCTAACTTTTCAATGGCTGATTAGCTACACAAATAGTGATTACTAATCTATTTACTATGTATTTTATTTTATTTTAATTTCATGCTTTTGTTATTTTCCCATGACACTAACTTATTATCCCACAACCATAATGGGAATCACATCAAGGGAGCTTAACTCAGAGCAATTAAAACTCACCCTTTGGTATATCTCATGCGGTTGGCCTGATCTTAGCAAATAGAAGTGTATTGGAATGAGAAGGAAGAGAGAATGGATATAAAACAGGCACCACTCATCATGATTTCACCACCCTTCATTGGTGTTATCATATTTGACAGCCCTAATGTTGACTTCTTGCTTTGCGCCAACAACTCTGATTTCTGATTTGCCATTTCGATGACTAATTCATCTTTGTTAATTTGTGCATTTCTCATTTTGATCAAGCCCACATTGACAAAATGGTACATATAGAACACAAAGGAACACCAATATTTATGTGTAAAAGTTAAACTGGAAACATAGTTAGAGAGGAGATTAAAATTCACTATAAAATGTTATCGAGAGATTACAAGCATTCAAGAAATAATAGAAAATTCTAAAAGACACCTCATCCAAATTTCAAACTCTTGTGCCATTTAAAAATTGACGTCACATCAAAAACGATTTATAAGCCAAAATCCCATTAAGAAATGTCATTTAGAAAACATTGCCACAATTAAGAAATTGTTCGAAACTGAACCGTTTCACATTTAAATTGCATACATTCATTACAAATCTCCACATTGACTTGAAATTGCTTTGAAAAACATAAAATAATGATTCATAATCTCTTATCTTTAAAACCATCTTCAAGTTATGACTTTGATCTAGTTAAAGCACTACTTGAGCTTTGTAATTGGAAGAACCTTGGTGGTTATGTCATTTTTTGTACTTTTCTCATATAAAATGATACCTCATATTGATATGCTTTGTTTTTTTGTGAAACATTTGATCTTTAGTTAACTGATTAGTACTTTGATTATCTTAATAAAGTGTAACCACCTCTTTTCTTTCTATCAATTCAGTTCTCAGAACTTTAATGCTTTTGTGTTTTTCATGTACTTCATATGCTTTACTTTTTTGGTAGATAGTGTGACTGTGCTTTGTAATGTTGATTTCCAACTGATATCACAATTTCCAAGAATGAACACATAGCCTATGAGGAATTTTCTCTGATTGTAGTCACCACCGAAATCAGAATCAACTTAGTAAAAACTTTCGAATAATTGGCCCCAAAACACAAACCTTTATCTACTATACCTCATAAATACCTTATAATTTACTTAACATCTTGCTAGTTCTACTTTCTCGGATTAGCTATGTATTTACTAATAAAGTTTCTGCATGGGCAATGTCTGAATGAGTTTAGACCATTGTGTACATCAAATTGCTAGTGCGCTCGCTTTAGGAACTTTTTTCATATGCTTTATTTCTTCATACATCTTTGATGCAGCCAAAGGTGGTGAAATATGTTTAGCACTTTTTAATTTCAAACCTTTCCAATACTATTATGATATATGACCCCTGAGATAGGTACAATCTTCTCTTTTTCCTTGCTCTCTAAGTTTTCATGCTGAGTATTTTCCTTATAACACCTAAATCTTTTATCTTAAACTCTATTCTGAAAAGATCTTTCAATTTCTGGATATTTTATGTCCTTGCAGCAATCAATATATTGTTCACATAAATTTGTAAATACACAAACGATCATCTTCAAACTTTTCTATATTTTCACATCTATCAAATTTGCTTTTGCAATAATCGTGAGATATCATAAAGGAGTCAAACATTTTGTCATTGACGTGGAGATTATTTAAATTCATTTTGAGTCTTCTTTAACTTGCAGACAATCCTTTTTATTTTTAGTAATAAATTTGCTTGCTATTGCATAATTGTTTTTCCAAACCTGTGCATAAATGTTATCTTGATGTATAGTTGCTCAAGTTTTAAATGATTAATAACAACAAGACCTAATAATGCTTTGATGGATATGTGTTTTACAATATAAGCAAACACATCTGATTTGATTATAGCCTTTTGTTACTAACCTAGCCTTAAATGTCTCATCATCAATGCCTGATTCCCTTCTTTTTGAAAACCCTTTTTTATTTAACAATTTTCTTCCCTTATTAAAACTTGTAAGTTCCCATGATTGATTCTTTTTATGAGATTCAAATTTGGAGTTTTCACAGGACATGGCCTCAACATAGGTATCTGGCTCAATTGAAAACTTGTTCCCTCTGCCATTGATAGGGCGAAAATCACTAAATCTGTTTATGCATGTCTTTAGTGGACAAGTTACTCTACTTTTTCTAATCTTTTGCAATGGAATACTGTTAATCTATGGATGATGTGGTTGTTCTAAACTTCAATCTTTTCTTCATATGGAGGAGTAATATTCAAAATATCAATCTAATTTTTCTTAGGGCCATGTACCTTTAACCACTTCATGCTGCTATGTGAATTCTATAGCATAAACTTCTAGCCGGACACCACATCTTGACTAATTATGAGCTTTGACTTTGACGATTTCCATAACCTATATCCTTTGACTCCCCTTTCTATCTCATATCCCAGCATTATGCATTTCTAGACTCTTGATTTAAGCTTTTCTTTGCAGTGAGAAAATGTCGGGCAATCAAAGATTTTTAAGTCAGACTAGTTAAAAAGGATACTTGACGAAGCTTCTTCTAGCATTTTCAGATTCAGAATTTTGTGCAGTGATTTGTTAATAAAATAATATGCCGTGGAAGGCTGCTTTTGCCTAGAATGATCTAGGAAGACCTTCATTGAAGAGCATACATCTTGCTCTCTCAAGGATCGTATGGTTGTAGCTCTCGGAGACGTCGTTGTAGAGCTTTGTGCAGTGATTTGTCTCCTATTATGATTTCACATACTCTAATTTTAAATGAGAAGACATCTTCTATATAGAAGTACATAAACAATTATAGTTTAGTTTTGTGCTTGTTAAAAAGGATGAGCTCATTGAAAAAAAAAATTCATCTTTGACCAAAATTCATTTTTAGTAAAAATATGAACATATGAGTGGAGTTTACTCTTTGATATTATTGTATAGTGCTTTTCCTCAACATGATGATGTGAGATTAAATCTCACTCTTAGATGCCTTCTAAGATATATATCACTATAAAAAAAAAAAGTACCTTCTTGGAAATTATGTATGACACTTAATTTTTAATAGCCCGAAATCTCTAGTTGAACATTTTCCATATGTTCTAGTTAATAAATTTTAAAAACAACTAACAGACTGCATAGATGTGTAGAGAAAACATGTTAAGATATTTCTTAATTTCAAGCCCTTTTAAGCTTCTCACATAGAATTTTCATGTCTTTATAAACAGGCTTGGATATTTAATCTGTTTGGCGAGTTTGCCTATATATCAGATATCTGAGATGTCTAGCTTTACTTGAAGGACGCGTAGCGTTGAAAGAGTAAAAGCTTCATGTTCTTCACCTACTTGTCTCTTAGTCTTGGAGGGAAGACTCCAATCAAGGCTCATCTCGCATTCTTCAATAAAGGCCGCGTAGCGGATTCGCTCGTCAAGGTCAAGCTGAGTGGCTGGGTTACGAGTTTGGGTTTTCAAAAAGTGTTATAAGCTCATAACTACTATTCAATGAAAAAACTTTACCTTCAGATTGGCCTTTAGGGGTCTTTCAAGTAACAAATTGTCACACTTTAATCAAAATAGACAATGTCAATGGAATGCAGGTATTCCATCTCAAAAATTACATTTAATCCTACATAAGCTTTTTATTATATTTGTGAACTCTTTAAAAAATTCATAATTAGAACCATGCAATTGAAACAAAGGTAGAACTAACCAGACCATGACTTTTATAAAAAATATCGAATGTAATGAAATAAAATGTTGAAGGAATGAGTTTATTTTATTTTCTTATTTTAAATTTCGGTTGGTGGATCCACAAAAGTGAGTGCTTTGCTTCTTCAATGAATTTTCATTGAAGTTGAGAGAGCACAACTAAAAGAAAATTCGTATTTAATTTACCTATCCTTTTGTAGTAGACAATGCCTATGATCCATTTACCATAAAAATATGTTACAATAGCTCATGTGGCCCGACTTCCATTAGGAACCACCTTATAGAAAGTAATTATATTTGGGTAAGCATTGATAGGATTTGGGTTTCTTTCCAAAAATCTTTTGTCTGCGAATGTTAGGAAAAGACTTGAGTAAACTGAAATCATGCAATCTTTGAGAAATTTTTTAATTTAATAATGATATTTTTCAATTTCATGCAATTTTATAATTTATTTATTTAATCTAAGTGGTTTTATTTCAAATATCTCAATATCAAAGCATGTAACATTCATTTTACACAATTTTTAAATTTTAACAAAGGCAAATATATTGATATTAATTATTTGAGTTGAATTAACAACTCAAGGCAATGGCTAAGAATGTTATATATAATAAATCTATGCTGAATATACCATGTTACTTTAATGCCGACTTGAATTTTATTTAATATGATGCTATTATGTGTATTCATGATATGTATGCATACCCATGAACTAATTTTTTTTTTTTAAATCTTGTAATTTAGAGTAAAAATACTGTACATGGGCATACAGGTTCCAGGATAGTATTTTTTTTTAACTTGTTTATAAATATTTGTAATAATAACTTAATTAAATTTAATTATTGTGAGCTCAGCTAATAGAAAGATTAAATTTTTTCTTTGAAGATAATTTTATTCAATCAAAGAGAAAGAGTACATAAAGAGGTTCACCAAAACAGACTTAGGTAACCCTCAGCCATGGAAAATACCAATCAGCAAACCAAAAATACAACTCAGTTTACTATCTAAAGCTTAAAATAAAAAAACAAAGAGAGAAACAGACAAAACATACAAAGCTATGTTTGAGCAAAGAATAAAAATTGCAGATCCATAGTGAAAAGAGATGCATCTGACAATGGCTGCAGAAGTCGATCCAACTTGGGAGAAGACTTCAACAAAAGCAAAAGATACATTCAAATATGGTTAACAGCAAGCCAAGGAACTAGATAGCATAGCAGCAGAAAGCGATACAACCAACGATTCAGACCGAAACAAGCTCATTTTCAATAATACTTCAGACTGGTAGATAGAGAGGCTTCTGAAAGATGGGGCAATCCAGCACCCCAGCAGCCGATAATGAAATCATCAATCCGGACTAAATGATCAACAGCTGAAGGGAAGCATAGTCGAAACTCCAAAATGATGGTCTGAATCATTGGTCAATTAAAAAAGCCAATATAAAGATTAATTAGAAAATTTTGGTCCCAATCTAAATTTTACATACCATAAAAAAATAAAATTATAGGACCTTGTATAATTTTAATTTATATTCAATGAAATATGAGTTACTACGATGACAACTAGTCATGCATGTAAATCGCAGTTGTTAGCTATTAAAGACATGTTTAGCCACCGAGAGAAAGAAATGTCTGGGCATTGTAATACATCATGCTGTACTACGCTATATTATTTAAGCTATACTATTTTCATCAGATCTCATTCTCATAAAGACATTTTTTAATGTAATGAGTAAGGTTTTAATGAATATGATATAATTAAGTGTACTTATAGTTAATTACTTTCAATAATTATATTACTGTTGCATCAAGAAAATATACATGTAAACAATATAAAGGGCATTCACCTTCTTATGAATATAATAAAGAAAATGAATATCGATGGAATACAAGAGTAACACACCATAGTCCAATGCCATTTATGACTATAAATTGGAGTAGATTCCCTTTTTAAGGCAAGAGATTGATTATTCTTTGCATTCGTTTTATTTGCAAGCCCGAGCCTCTTCTTGGGATGAAGTGATAGACATCGCATGTAGCCTATCAACACTGTGTGAATGTAGGGCGTTGAGATGGATCAGTAGACCAACACTGTGTGAATGTAGGGCGTTGAGATGGATCAGTAGACCAACACTGTGTGAATGTAGGGCGTTGAGATGGATCAGTAGACCAACACTGCTCCATTAGCTTTCTCCATCCAGCATCACACCATTTAAGAATTGGCGGATGTGAGTGCCGTTAATGATGCCCCCTATGAATTATACTAAATATCATTACATGCATAACGAAATAAAAAGAAATGAATTATCTTATATTTCTTATAAGGAATATCAAACTAAGTATTATATTATGTTAGTATTGTTAAGAATTCTTTGTGTTCATTTTTTATTGACATATTCTTTTACTTGATTAAACATTGAATTGTGTGATAACAGTGCATTCATTGTTCCTCTTACTTCCAACTAGAAAATCATAAATTTCTTCTAAATTGGAAGAATAGGGATTTAAAACTTCATTCGCATCCTTTGATCATATCCATTTCTAAATCATAGACATATTTGCATGACACAATAAAAGCAGCAAAGCCATGAATAATAATTATACAAAGAAAAAAAAATTATAAAACAACATAATTCTCACATATGATAATGGGCTTGTCAAATTGCATATAACATTATTAATCATTAAAAACCACCCAAAGTTTTAAGGGATTTACCTATAATTTCACCACAATGTAGATTAGCATAAGGTTCCTCTCCTGTCATGATCTCCCACATTGTAATTCCAAATGAGAATATCTCAACCTATAAAAAAGTACAAAATATTATAGTTTTGTGCTTGTTAAAAAGGATGAACTAATCATTGAAAAAAAAGTCATCTTTAACCAAAATTCATTTTAAATCAAAAAGCATGACCATATGAGTGGGTTTAACCTTTCATTTTTGTATATAGTGTTTTTTTTCTCAACAAGTTGATGTGAGAATAAATTTCACTCTTAAATGCCTTACAAGATATATCATTGTAAGATAAGCACCTTCTCAGAAGCCCATGTATTGTTCTCATTCAATAATTCAGGGACCATCTAGGGAAGAGTTCCTCTCATGCCACCATAATCCAAAGTACATCACTTAGTTCTTGATAGTCCAAAATCTCCAACCTGAAGTATTGCCATTTGTTCTTCTGGTTAGTCAATAATTTCTTAAAACAATTAATAGAATTAAGTATGGATGTGTAAATAAAACATATTAAGAGATTTCATAATTTTATGCCTTTTAAATTTCTCATATAAAAATATTATTTGTCATTAAAAACAAAAAAATGTTAGTTTTTAATCTTGTAACTGGTATTTAATGAATAAAGATGCACCTTATAGATTGGCCAAATCACTAATATGATTATACTACTGTTGCATCAAGAAAATATACATGTAAACACTGTGAAGGGCAATCACTTTTTATGAATACAAGAGTAACACACCTTAGTTTTAAGGCAGGAGATCGACTATTCTTTGCATTTATTTTACTTGCTAGCCCGAGCCTCTTCTTTGTGATGAAGTGACAGCATCGCATGCAGCCTATCAACAATTTGTGTGAATGTAAGGCGCTGAGATGGATCAGTAGACCAGCATTGCTCCATTAGCTTTCTCCATCCAGTATCACACCATATAGGAATTGGCGGGTGAAGTGTGCCATTAACGACACCCTCTGTGCATTATACGAAATATCATTACATGCATAATAAAATAGAAAGAGATGGGACATCTTATATTTTTGGTAAGGAATATCAAATTAAGTATTATATTATGTTAGTATTGTTAAGATTTCTTTGTTATCTTGCAGTTCATTTTTTATTGACATATTCTTTTTGCCTAATTGAACATTGAATTATATGATAACAATGCATTCTTTGTTCCTATTATTTCCAACAAGAAAATCATAAATTTCTCTGAATTGGAAGAATAGGGAATTAAGGCTTCATTGGCACCCTTTGATCACACCCATTTTTATATCATAGACATATTTTCATGACACAATAAAAGCAACAAAATTATGAATCATAATTATACAAAAGTAAGAAAAATTAGAAAACCGCATAATTCTCACATAATTTGATGGGCTTGTCAAGTTGCATATAACATTATTAATCATTAAACACCCACCCATAGTTTTAAGGAATTTACCTATGATTGCACCACAATGTAGGTTAGCATAGGGTTCCTCTCCGGTCATGATCTCCCACATTGTAATTCCAAATGAGAACACATCAACCTATAAAAAGTACAAAATATAGCAATTTTGTGCTTGTTAAAAAGGATGAACTAATCATTGAAAAAAAAATCATCTTTGGCCAAAATTCATTTTAAATCAAAAAGCATGACCATATGAGTGGGTTTAACCTTTGATTTTTTTTATATGATATTTTTTTTCTCAACAAGTTGATGTGACATTAAATCTCGCTCTTAGATGCCTTATAAGATATATCATTGTAAGAGATAAGCACCTTCTCAGAAACCCAAGTAGTGTTCTCATTCAATAATTCAGGGGCCATCCAGGGAAGAGTTCCTCGCATGCCACCATAATCCAAATTACAACACTTAGTTCTTGAAAGTCCAAAATCTCCAACCTGAAGTATTGTCATTTGTTCTCCTAGTTAGTTAATAATTATTCAAAACAACTAATAGAATTATGTAAGGATGTGTAAATAAAACATATTAAGAGATTTCATAAATTTAAGCTTTTAAGTTTCTCATATAAAAGTTTCTTGTGTCGTTAAAAATAAAAAGTGGTAGTTTTAAGCCTGTAATTGGCATTTAATAAATAAACATGCACCTTACAGATTGGCCGTTGGGGATCTCTCAAGTTAACTAATAAATTATCACACTTTAAATCAAAGTGGATAATATTCTTAGAATGCAGGTATTCCATCCCAAAGGCTGCATCTAATGCTATCATAAGCCTTTTATTAAAATCAAGAGATCTGTAAAAAACTTTTATTATAACAATGCAATTGAAGCAAGGGTAAAGATTAGTGTATTGAAAAAACATAGTTAAAAGAGCATTTATAGTTAGCTTACCTATTCTTTTGTAGTAGGCATTGCCTAAGAGATCCATTTACCATGAACTTTGTTACAATAGCTTCTGTGCCCCTACCTCCATCAAGAGCCACTCCATAGAAAGCTATTATATTTGGGTGATGAAGCATTGAGAGGATTTGTGCTTCCCTCCAAAAATCTTTTGCCTGCAAATATCAGAAAAAGACTTGGAAAAATTGAAATCATGCAATATTGAGCAAAGTTGTAATATCAACACAAAAGTAATATAGAAATTTTATCATTTAATAATGATGATTTTCATTTTCATACAGCCTCTTAATTTATTTATTCAATCTAAATGATTTTATTAAAATATATTAATATCAAAGCATGTAATATTCATTTATCACAAAATTTTAAATTTTAACGAATGCAAATTTTGTTCAGATTAGTTATTAGGGTTAAATTAAAGACTTAAACCAATGGCTAAGAATGTTTAATATGGTGAAATCACCCATATCGTTCTTGTTCAAAAAGTATAAATAGGATTATTATTGATAACATTTTATATCTTGCGTACCAGTTGTTCTTGCTTGGAATATGTACTAGTATCACGCATCTTCATCCGCTTGATTGCAATATCCGCTCCCCTCCATTTTCCATAGTAAGCGGTACCAAAAGTACCCGAACCTAATGCATGCATTTCTTCAAGATCTGCATTTCTGATAATCTGTCATCATGCAAGCAGAAAATGTATTACCACTAGAAAAATGAGCAAAAGACACATCAAAGCTTCTACAAAATCAAACCTGCAAACCATTAATATCGATCGCAGTCCCTACATTGTCGACGCCGTCGCCGCCGCCGTTCGGCGATCCAACGATATCAACTTCATCGTCTTTAGTATCGTGCTGCATAAGCAATTTTGATTATAAGATATATGAAAATATTGAAGTTAAGAAATCATAAAAATTACCCCAACATTTTGCCCAACATAATCCTCTAAGAAATATGTCGTGATACTTGCTGGAAGAAGAAGTGCTGGATCACCGTAGGCGAACTCTAGCCGCATGTTAGCGGCTGAGAATGTAATGCCATACCTTTCAACAAACAATTTTGTTTCTTCTTGGTCAATCTCTTGAAGAAATGATTCTATTAGTGCATGTGGCATGCCTTGCATTTCCATTTCTGAATCATTCGAATCAGCGATCCATTCCCCTGCTGACTGTTCCTGCTGCTTGTGGTGGTATCTCACAAAGCTTATTGTCTCGCCATCAGCACATGTCAACATCTCATCATGAGGGCCCGGCATGTCATTTCCACCAAAGCTGCGCAGAGACTTAATCTCCTCAGATTCGCAGTGTGAGTTTTCTGAGGCCACCTCAGGTACACTAGCACAGATCTGAATGCCATGAGCGAGTGGAGAAGAAGGGAGCTGCATAGAGTCATTGATATGATTATTAATAATTCTCTCGACTGGAAATCCGTGCAATTTGATGGAGGAACCACCGGCTTCAGAATGCACTGAAAAGCTCTGGAAACTCTAGTTCTCAAAGATGCACAGATCCATCTCCTTATAGCAGAAAAAAAGGTAATTGCTCTGTCGATATAAGTTCTTAGCATTTTTAAGGCGTTCGCTAGAAGTGGTCTCTCTTGAACTTCAATGTTGTATTTCTCAAAAGGAAAAGGCTATGATGCAGAGTGATCTGGATAATGACAAGTCCCGCAGGATTTCAGAACATTACTCACAAGTCCTGCAGTGCCAAAATATCAAAGCTATGGCAGAGATAAAATGCGAAGGATGCTATCACTAAAAGAGCTATTTTAGCGGGGAATGGAGAGAAAGCCGGGCTCAAGTATTGTGGCAACAAATAGAAAAAGCGATGCTGCAACGGAAACAGAACGCTATTGTGCGCCATATTCGCGCTCCCAAACTAACAGAACCGTCAGAATGGATAATATTTCTTCGAGTTTTAGCTATAAGGGAAACAGGAGCATTAACAGCATAACAATAAGCTCAGAAAAAGGCAATGCCAGCAGCTCCACACGTCTTAATTGGGCTCACTGCTATTTGACAGGCATGCAATTGGGCTCGTTATGATGTATCGAATGTTCTTTTACTACAATGCCGCATTACAAACGCTGCTAGATTGTGTTCAACCTTAATCCATATTCAAGATTTTTATTATAGTCATTCTAATGATCTTTGCTGCCTCTTTCCTTCAAAACGCACAAAAGCTTCTTTATTGTTTCGGTCTGTTCGTTAAGCTCACGCTCTCTCTCAAGTTACATACTAATAAAGAAGAGTGATTTATTTTTTATGTGAACTTTTGGTTAAACATTCACTGTGAACTTTTAATCTTAATCACCAAGGCGAGCTTCTCTAGTAGGTCCACAAGAACAAAAACCTTTCCATATGAGCATCTTTCTCCGTTGAACATTGGCCATCAATGAATAATGGCTTGCTGATCATTAAAGCAATACTTGTTAGGCTGACTTCACCCTAAAGACAAAGATGTAAGTTTGGAAGCTGAATCCTTAATGGTGTTGAGCAGGCAACTTTCATGCTTGGAACAAAGTTTGGCACCCATTTCACAATTCCCAAGGCTTACCCACCGATAAGCCATGGTGTTGGGATCGATATGGTTATACAAACAAATGATGCGGAACGATACTTGAGAATATGAGCAAACTTAATTAAAGTAAAAGAAATAACATGCAAACATAGCCACAAGAAAATGATATACGTGATTCGGTGCTAACACCTATATCCACGGGGAGGAGAACAAAATTTCACTATGAGAGAGAAGATTACAATGACTTTAGGATTTACGAACCCTTACAAAACTTTTAGAGATTCTTCTTTTACCTTGCAAAATGGAGCAGCCTACCACACAAGAACAATAGAGGCTAATTATGTTTTTAATTTCTTCACTCCTTAACTCTACAAGCGGGTTAACAAATTTATATAAACTGCTCAAAACTACCCAAAATGGGTCGCGGCGTTGCAGCGCGCCATAGCGCCTGACTTTCGAATTAAAACTGCTGCGGCACGTCGTAGCCCGCTGCAGCGCCTGCCTCCAACCTGCTCACTTATTTTAACAATCTCCACATCAGATCTCATGTGCTTCACATGAGACTTGACTCCTTTAAGCTCTCTATCAATGCAGCTACACCAACTTGGTTGCCTACGTATCCCCCTCCCAAGGGAATCAATCCATCCGTAGTTCTAACAAATGAAAAGCTAATTAATGCTTCTCCAAATTCATCAAGGTTTTGCAATGGGTGAATTTTTGAACTGTGAGAACCTTTGTCATCATATTCGCAGGGTTATTTTTAGTGTTGATCTTCTCCAGTATGATCTCACATTCTTCAATAACATCTCAAGCGAAATGGTGTTGGCCATCAATGTGCTTTGTGCGAGTGTGACAGATTGGATTAGTAGCCAATAATATAACACTCTGGCTATCACAATGTACTACTACCTCCTTTTGCTTCGCACCAAAATTTTCCAGCAAGCCTTTCATCCAAATAACTTCCCTGAACGCTTCGATAACTGCCATATATTCAACTTCTATCATTGACAGGATAACTGTAAACTGAAGTGTTGACTTCCACCCTACTGGACTCCTGCTAGAGTGAATACATAACCAGTTGTTGATCACCTTCGATCCAAATCCCTATCCTAGTCGGAGTCCACATATCCAACGCATAAGTCAGTTATTATCGATTGCTTCTGAAATAATAAACCAACACCAATTGTACCTTTCAGGTACCAAAAAATCTCAATCACTGCTTGCTAGTGCTCTTTCCCCGAATTGTGCATGTATCGGCTTACAACTCCAACAACTTGAGCCAAATCTGGTCTAGTGCAAACCATGGCATACATCAAACTCCCAACTGCACTAGCATATAGCACGGTATGCATTTCTTCTTTTTCAAGATCTGTCTTTTTATATTGCTCTATAGATAAGCAAAAGTGGGGTGCTAAAGGTATACTCATAGACCTTATAGTGTCTTCAATTCTAAACCTCTTTAGTACCTTCTCCAAATACCACTTTTGGGTAAGCCAAATCTTCCATGCTATTATGTCCCTACAGATTTCCATTCCCAAATTTTCTTTATTTCTTCCAAGTTCTTCATTTCAAAGTTCTTTGATAGTTGATCTTTCATGTGATTCATCTCTATCTAATCTGAAGTAGCTATCAGTATGTCATCAACATACAATAATAAGTAAATGAAGTTACCTTGAGGCAACCTCTTGAAATACACACAATGGTCAAACTGACTTCCTTGGTACTCCTCCTTATGCATGAGCTAATCAATTTTCTTGTACAATTATCTCGGTGATTACTTTAGCCCATAGAGAGGCTTGTCCAATTTATATACCAAGTCTCCTTTTCCTGGCTCATTATACCATAGGGGCTATGTGTAATAATCCTAGTATTGTTACCCATCAATTAGGGACCTAATTAATTCCAAACCTCTTCCATTACTCTTATAATAGTGTTAAGAGTCTTCATCTCAAATTTCATACGATTTGGAGACCGTTTGATAATTTTTAACATTTCCTGGTTTTCAGATAATTCTGAAAAAATCTAATTTATTTAGACCTAAAATTGAAAACAAAGTCCGCCATTAGACTCATCACACCCAAATTAGCTAGGGGTGGTAATTTGCAAGTGTTTAAGAGTCATCAAATTTTTCGTAAATATTTAATAATATTTTAATGCCTAGAAAATTAGGTATATTAAATATACCTATGATCAAAAATCTGATCGCATTTTTGAGTTTCTTACCTCTCAATTAGGTAAGGGTGAAAATTATGAATTTTTCGGAGCGCATTTAAATATTTAATTTTGAGTAAATAATTGAGTTTAATTAATTAATTAAATAATAGAAATTTAATTAAACTATATATATATATATATATATTAAATGAATAATTCCAAACAGCCTTTTCATAACAGCGGAAATCCGTTGCTGAGAACAAAATACCAAACAGCCAAATGATTCATCATAATTGGTTAGAGATATTAGATCCAAAATCTAATGGCTAAGATATTTTTCATTTGGCTTCAATAGATCCAACCGTCCGATCAATAAATCAAATAGAGGGTTACGATTTGTTCTTTGTACGCCTCTGCTAAAAAGGGGCGATCATGCTCCTATGTGAGTATAGAGGCGTACCTCCACTCGTCGTGCCTCTAAGGCAGCGGAGGATTAGGATGCCTCATCCTTTTCTTGCTACCTGCTGCTTGGGATCTTGGAGAATTAGCTAGTATTCCTTGGAAGCTACACATATCCTTAAGCCTAGCTGGCGAGAAGAAGGACAAGTCGTTTAAGTTCCGTGAAGCTCCCGCTGAGGTATTTGAAGTCTTCACTGAATGAGACTCTGGTTCAGATCTCAATCTCTATATGGGAGGCAAACTACGAACCTGCTGTCGTAGAGAGGAGAACCTAAACACTAGCTCTATCTCATCGGTTTCAGATGCAAGGTACTTCACCTTTTACTTACCTTATTGTAAATAAGATTCATCTTAACATCTTTATGAACTAGAAATTAATTTATAAATCTTGAAGATTTCAATCGAACTCTTACGGAGTTCGGTCATCCAAAAAAAAAAAATCGCAAGTCGCTATTATTAATATTTCACTTTATGAGTTAAGAAATTCAGCAAAGTTAATATTGCAGCATTTCTACTATTAACTGACTTAAATCTTTAAATTTTCTAGAATGGTATCCTACATGATTCAATCTCAATTGTGTTTCTCGTAATTCATTTTGATAATTACGTCCTAAAAGAATGCCACCCATCGTGCATATACATGTAGGATCAGAACTTGTTATCTAACATTCTTAATAGCATGCTATAGATTTAGGATTAATGGTAACTTATTACGGATTTTTCTGAATGCTGATGCTAGATTAGTTCTGTGCCATATCTATATTATCGTCTATTTTCTTTCTATAGATGAATTGTTACCCTTCAATGTGTTAAAAAGGAAGATAAACTATTGTATGCTTATTTTGGCAAGAAAATTGTATTCTATATGTTTAAAGGTTATAGGAAATATTTACGAATGATAATATCTAGTTTGGATTATAACTAGGATACGAAACCTTAGTTGCACAAATAGGTGTTGTTTGTATGAATCATTTTCTTTTCCTTTTGTGCCCTATCGAATAGAGTTCTCTCGATAAGCTCTAAGAATGGGAGTTCATTAAATCAACTTCATTAACTATGACATTTAATAGTTCATACATAATAAATCAAAGATCTTCATAATTATCCATTTGCAATGATTGTGCCCAATTGTTTTCATTTTTAAATTGAGCAGCTCATGATTTCTATTTAAATTATCTCTTTCTTCCAGAGGCTTATTTTTGTTTAATTGTTTTACATTTTAAATCCTTATAGGTCATTCTTTATTAACTTGTTTAATGGCCTTTTAATTGTAGAGAGTTTCATACATGTCATTCAAATATTTCATATTCATATAATTAATACTCACTTTAGTTTCTTACAAAATTAACACTCAACTTATGTTAAATAACTAATTGGATCTATGTTATGAGGAATTTACTTAATCCTAAAATTAAGATTTTGGAACTGTTTGGTTGAACAAAATACTATTATTAATGATGTTAATGTTTCAAGCTTTCTTATTCTTGGACTCTAATCTTAATGCTGTGAACTTCATGTCAAAATATATTGCAATATAAAAATCTCTTTATTGGAAATGATGTACTAAATGTTGAATCCTTTACTGATAGTATTGTTAAGTTCTATGTTGCAATACTGTACAATTGCTAAATTAAATGCTATTGTTCCATAGCATATTGAATCAAATATTGCCATTAATTGTAATGTGAGATTAAATGCTATCATTTATTTTAATGTGAGATCAAATTCTATCATTTATTTTAATGTGAATCAAATGCTGCTATTTATTGCAATGTAAGATCAAATACTGTTATTTATTACAATGTGAGAACAAATGCTGCCATGAATCAAATATTGCCATTAATTGTAATGAGAGATAAAGTGCTACCATTTATTTCAATATGAATCAAATGCTGCCATATATTATAAGAGAGATCAAATGTTGACATCTATTATAATGAGATCTAATGTTGTCATTTATTTTAATGTGATCAAATGTTGCCATCTATTATAATGTGAGATCAAATGTTGACATCTATTATGATGAGATAAAAAACTACCATTTATTATAAGAGCGATCAAATGTTGCCATCTATTATAACGAGATCAAATGTTGCCATCTATTATAAGGAGATCAAATGCTGCCATCTATTACAATATGAAATCAAATGCTGCCATCTAAGACAACATGAAATCAAATACCGCTATTCTTTGCATGTTAAGTTATTTATTGCTGTCCTTTGTAAAGCTAATCCAAAAATAACTGTTATCTTTTATGAATGTTGTATCTATGTTGTTGTACATCACTATGCTGAATTTGTATTGTTGTATCTTACACTGCTGAATATGTATTGCTGTACATCACTATGTTGAATTTATATTGTTGTATCTTACAATGCTTAATATGTGTTGATGTACATCACTATGCTGAATTTATATTGTTGTATCTTAAATGCTGAACTAAATATAACTGTTCCTTATATGTTAAGTAGAATATTGGTGTTCCTTACATTGTTGAATTAAATTACTGTCATCCCTTTTTATTTGATGAACCAAATGCTATTATTCTTTGCATATTAAGTAATATATTGCTGTCATTTGCAAAACCAATTTAAAATAACTGCTCTCTTTATATTTATTGAACTAGATACAATTGTTCTTTGCATGTTAAGTTATATATTGATATTCCTTTTAATGCTGAATCAATATTGCCGTTCTTTACATATGCTGAACCAATTGTCATTTCTTCTTGTATAATAAGTTATATAATGTTATTCTTTGCAATGTTAATTGAAATTTCAGTTGTTCCTTATAAATTTAAATAAAATACTGCTGTCCCATAGAACATTGAATCAATTGTTGTTTCTAAATGAAATGTATTTAATGTTTAAGAACTTTAAGACTAGGTTAATTCCAAGTTAATCTTAATAGAATTTACAAGTATGTAATAGAAATGTTATGAAATCTATTATTATTAATTCATAGTATCCTTCTTAATTTAATGTTATTATATTAATTTTATATCAAGGGATTTAGATTTTTTATTTATTTAAATTGTTAATTGAATCTCAGTCAGTTTAATTCATGATATAAGTTTGCTAATTTGATGTATTCCTTGCCATGTGTAAATTTCAAATTGAATTATCATCGTATAAATCATTTGGCCATAGTGTTAGTTCTTTAATGCTAGTTCTTTCACCTTACCTTCTAGTAAGTTGATAAATAGTATGTTAACCTTACATCTAATTTCATTTAGAGAATTTAGTAGAACTAATATCCAACTTCCTTAAATTTGAATCACTAGTTCTCCTTCTCCTCAACTTCTTAATATCCCTTAAGTTCTCCAATACTTGAATTAAGAATCTCTTTAGTGGTTTATAAGATTCTTTAATCTACAAACCATAGTAAATATAGAGTGATTGATTATTAATCTCACTTCATTATTCTATTTAAATACTTCCTATCAATTGATCCTAATTAAGTTATTGATTAGTTTAATATGAAACCTTTCAATTTATAAGCTATTATGATGAAGCTAGTATGATATACTTTAACTTCTACTTCACTTAGCTTAATGAAACTTCAATTTTACTCTTCCTTATTAGTTTTCTTAAACTTTAATCATTCATTTAATTGATTTGATTAGTTTAGGACTAGTATAGGATGAACTTCCTTTACTTAAAAATACTATTTTTAAAACTTCTCCTTCTTATGCTATTAATTATAATTGACTTAAAGATCAATATCTATAAGTTATTTGGGAGATCAATTAGCTCCAATCATAAAGTAGATCATTAAAATATAGATAACAAAAAGATATCACATAGTTTACAACTATTGAAATTTATTGAATGCTTACTTAGCTTTAAGCCTTTTTCCTTGAACATTCATACAAGGTCATTGTGCATAAATAAAAGTTTCATAAAACTTTATGGGAAATGCCTTATGGAAAATTTGAACAAGAAAAATAGTGCTTATAATAGGACTTCACATTTTAGAGAGGGTAAATGTGAATGTTTGACCCCTTCCTCCCATTGTATTTAGTAAGTCAATCGTGCTTAACTCCTCATCCCATTTTATTGAATACTGTCATATAATGAGATAGCTTCTAAATATAACTTCAACTGATAATATAAGAGTTCTCTTACGATCTTATTGATTGTAAGATCTCTTCATAACTGTTTAGTTATTATGCTTACATTTCATAGTCCTAGACTATGTTTGTCTTAGACTAAGAGTCTAAGATACTTCTTTATTTTGTAAGCTTACATTCTCTATTTTGAGTATTGTGTTTTGCTTACTTACAATTTAATTAAGATACAATATATGTTGTTTAATTTTATTTAATAATTCACTGTATTTCATTTGCTTACTTGCATAAGTTTCATTAAACATGTATTAATTTTATTTCATTTATTTTAAATATGCATAGTAGTTTCTAGCATTTTAGAATACTTTTCCCTTACCATTTTTGGTTGCATGATAAGACTTTTATACAGGTGAGTATTCTTACTCAGCTGATTTCATACTATCTTCTTTACAGTTATGTTCACTTCCTTTTTTCATATTTGATAGGTTTTATAGCTCTACTGCTTACTTTAAATTGTAAATTATGCTAGTAATATCCTATCAACTTAAAATGTAGTCAATCTTAAAATATGCTTAGACTATTTAGTCTAACTATATTTTTTTTATTGGATTTGCCCTATCATATTTAAATACCAAAAAATGATAGATCAAGAGCTCTTTGATACAGGTAATACAGGTCCAAGTGCATGAAGAGCTTATAAAGAATTTTGCTTCCGCTTAATTAAAATATTTACTTGCATTTTATTACAAGTGAGAGAGTGACTTAATCTCTTTTACTCTTACTTTCAAATGGCTTGTAATAATTAAATTTTTAAACTGCTTGAGCTATTCTTACCTACTCATATATTTTTGTGTTGTGATTACCTATTTTGTAATTGCTTGTGATGAATGAGTGGATTATATTAATTACTTATATTATTTATACTGTAAATGCTTACATGTATCTCCTTAACATGTATCCTCTATTAATATTCTTTGTAAATTTTACTTTAACTTAATATTTGCTCATAAAGAGACTTGGGCACTTAGCATCTATATTTGATTAGTTTTCTTCTAATTGAGTATTGGGTGCTAAGGTAACATCCCTATGTTGGATTAACTTCCTATCCGATATTGGGGCATTAAACTGTGCCATAAACATCTCCTCCTCTAGTTCTCCGTGCAAGAATGATATTTTAACATCAAGCTACTCAAGCAGCAAATCAAACTGTGCCACCAAAGTTAAGAGCACACGGAGAGTGCTTAACAACTGGGAAGATCACTTCATCATAATCGATTCCTTCTTTTTGAGCAAAGCCTTGGCCACTAATCTTGCTTTGTAGCACACTTCAGCTTCTGAGGATCCTTCTTTCTTCGCATAAACCCACTTGTACCCAATAGCTTTTCTTCCTGGGATTTTCTCCAACCTCCACGCTTTATTTTTGTGAAGAGACTCCATCTCTTTATCCATAGCTTGCTTCCATAAGTTTGCTTCTGAGCTCTTCATCACTTATTTATAATGGGAGGGAGCCTCATCCTCCAATATGGACAATGCATGTGTTACTTAGTCTCTGAGTCAGGCTGGCTGCTGAGGTGCATTCCTTCTAGTCTATCTCTAGCAATTGACTTTTGAACTGGAGCCTCACCATCAATGTTAGTTTGTTCTTCATCATCGCCAATGTGGCCTTAATCTATAGAATTATCCTCAATGTAATGTGAAGCTCTTTGTGGAAAAAATGGGGTTGCATAAAAAACCACTCTCTGCCTTCTTATAGGAGTCTCTGTATTATCCTCCACCTGATGAGAACTCCTTAATCTCAAGAAAGACTCTTCATCAAAGGTGACATCTCTGCTCACCATAATCCTTTTGTCAACTGGATCATATAGTTTGCAATCTTTTACTCTGCACCGAAAGCCCACAAAGATTGCTTTCCTAGCCCGCAGTTTGAGCTTATTATTCCTTAGATGATAATAAGCTGGGTTTCCAAAGATGTTCAACTGACCATAATCTATAGCAGGATGTCCAGACTATAATTCAATTAAAGTCTTCTTGTATAGTGCTGTAGATGGCAGATGATTCACCAAATAGCATGCATAGTCTAGGGCCTCTGTCCAATAAACTCTCTCTAGCTCAGCATTGGACAATATACACCACACCTTTTCCACCAAGGTATGGCTCATTCGCTTTGCTACCCCATTTTGTTGCGGTGTTTCTCTTACTATGAAGTGGCATTCAATCCATAAATCTTGACATTCCTTTATAAAAGAATCAGATGTAAACTCTCTGCCATTGTCCGATCAGATCATCTTGATTCTCTTACCTGTTTGATTCTCCAGCATATTCTTATAGTTTATGAAAACATCTAGTACATTTTCTTTGCTCTTCAAAATGTACACCCATACAAATTTGGAGTAATCATCTATAAAAGAAACAAAATATCTTCAACCACTAAATGATGCATTTTTTGCTGGTCCCCAAACATCTGTGTATATATTCTAATATATCCTTGGTGTTGTGGAGACCAACACCAAATGGCTTGCACGTCTTCTTGCCAAATATTCAATGTTCACAAAATTATAGTTTTCAAGAATTTATACCTTTAATGAGTCCCTTCTCTAATGCTCTTAGTGAACATTCCCCTGCATATGCTAGCCTCATATACCATAATGTTATAACATCTTTAGAGTCTTCAGCCACAGCCACTAAACTTGCCACTGTACTTCCTTACAGGTAGTAGAGGTTCTGTTGTTTGACTCCTCTCAGATAAGTCATAGCACCCTTGCTAATTTTTAGGACCCTTGCTTCAATCACCACCTTAAAGCCCTTGGCTTCTAAGGCTCCAATAGATAGTAAGTTCTTCCTCATCTCTGATACATATATGACTTCTTTCAGTTCTTGAACTGTTCCTGCATGTGCCTAATTAGCACATTTTCAACGCCTGCAATTTGACATGTGATATTGTTCCCCATTGTGATGGCACCGCTATCTATTTCTCTATACGAACAAAACTAGTCATTTTGGGAGCATATGTAGTATGTCGTACTAGTATCCATAATCCAATTAGAGCTATCAGCTTTTAGACCCATAGAAATAGTAACAAGGGATACATTTATGTCTGAACCCTCCATCACATTTTGGATCACATTAGCCTTAGCCTCGGAAGATCTACGTGCCCACTGCTTGCCTTTCAACTTTGGGAAGTCCTTCTTCCAATGTCCCGTTTCCAAACAGAATGCGCGTTGATTGCGCTTAATGCTTCATCCTCTGGATTTCTCTCTTTTCTGGAAGTCTATTTTTCTTTGGTTATTGCTTTTTCTTCTCTGGTCTTCCTCTTTGAGTGTAAGAGCCTCTGCCATATCTGATTTGGTGGACTCTTTATCCCTTCTTTTGAACTCATGATTCACTAGGGCTGTACTCACCTCCTCATATTTCACAACCTCCTTCCCATAAATCAAAGTCATGGTGAAGTGCTCATACTCATCTGATAATAAATTCAGCAATAACAGGGCATTATCTTCCTCCTCCACTATCTCATCTAGATTCAGCAAATCTGCTAACAATTTCATGAACTTATTTAAAGGCTCATCAATAGAAATATCCCTTCTCATCTGAAACTTGTAGAGACACCTATTCATGTGGAGTCGATTCTCCATGCTCTTCATTGAATACTTGGCTTCAAGGAATTTTCACAACTTCCACGCCGATGTCTCCATCATGACTGCATATTTAATCTCCCGAGTCAAGCAATTCTGGATCAAGCCGCAAGCATTGCAGTTCATCTTGATCCAATCTCTCTCTAAAATTTCTTTCGATTTCTCCTCGCCGTTAAGAAAATCCTCCAAATTTAGGGTGCAGAATGCGTCTGTCACCTCGCACTACCACATGCCAAAATTATTTTTCTCATCAAACTTGATAACATCTATTTTCACTGGATGTGTCACAACTTGTGTAACAACCCTAATGTTGTTACATATCAATTAGTAATCTAATTGACTCCAAACCTTTTCCATTACTCTTATAATAGTGTTATGAGCCTCCACCTCTAATTTCGTGTGATTTGGAGACCGTTTGAAAATTTCCAACATTTCCTGGTTTTTTGATAACTCTAAAAATACCTTATTCCTTGAACATTCATTCAAGGTCATTGTGCATAAATAAAAAGTTTCATAAAACTTTATGAGGAATGCCTTATGGTAAATTTGAACAAGAAAGATAGTGCTAATAATAGGACTTCACATTTTAGAGAGGGTAAATGTGAATGTTCGACCTCCCCACAGTATCTAGTTAGGCAGATGTGCTTAACTCCTCGTCCCATTCTGTTGAGTACTCTCGCAGAATGAGATAACTTCTCAATATAACTTCAACTAATAATATAAGAGTTCTTTTACAATCTTATTGATTACAAGATCCTTTCATAACTATTTAGTTATGCTTACTTTTCATAGTCTTAAGCTATGTTTATCATAGATCAAGAGTCTAAGATACTTCTTTATTTTCTATACTTTACACTCTCTATTTCTAGTATTGTATTTTACTCACTTACAGTTCATTTAAAATATAGTATATGTTGCTTAATTTTATTTAATACTTCACTATATTTTATTTGCTTACTTAGCATACATTTTATTGAACATATACTACTTTCATTTTAAATACTTTAATGCACATAGTAGTTTTTAGCCTTTTAGGATGCTTTCTCTTACCAATTTTGGACACAGGTTAGGACTTATATACAAGTAAGTGTTTTAACTCCACTTATTTTATACCATCTCCTTTACAGTTATGCTTGATTCCTTTTTCCATACTTCATAGCTTTTATAGCTCTACTGCTTAATTTAAATTATAAATTAAGTTTATGATATCTTATTAACTTAAAAATATAGCCAATCTTAAAATGTGCTTAGACTGTTTAGTCTAATTACACTTTTTCTATTTTTTTGTCTTTGCCCTATCATATTTAAATACCAAAATATGATAGATCAAGAGCTATTTGATTCAGGTAAAGTAGGTCCAAGTACTTAAAGAGTTTATAAAGAATTTTTTCTTCTGCTTAATTAAAGATGTTTACTTGCAGTTTATTACAAGTGAGAGAGTGACCTACTTACTTGCTTTTACTCTTACTTTTAAAAGGTTTATAATAATTAAATTATAAATTGCTTGAGTTTGCTTAAGTTACTTTTACCTATGCTTAATTAATCTGTGTTGTGTTTACTATTTTATAACTGCTTAGGATGAATGAGTGGATTATTCTAATTGCTGGTATTGAAAATACTTGCAATGTTGTATCTACATGTATCTCTTTATCATGTATCTTCTCTTGCATTTAATTATATAACTTTATTTTAATTTAACAACTACTCATAAAGTGACTTGGCCACTTAGCATCTATACTTGAATTATTTTCTCCTAATTGAGTATTGGATGCTAAGGTAACATCCCAATTTTTGGATTAAATTCCTATCTAATTAAATTCCTATCTTATTGGCTTAGCTTTCCTTATACCTGACACTTTACTCTTTATTTAGGGATTACCTACTACTCCATCCTCCTATATACTACCCGATAACCTTTGAGTACCCTGATTGGTTATATAACCAAACTCTACTTCGGACTTACACTACTCACTCCCTCCCGGAACTACTATCTCACTATATACTCCGCTTACTCTACCTAAAAACCTTGGTTTTAGCTTTAAGGGATGAGAATCTGCCTCACCCCTTTCAGGTCAGGGGCGGTTCGGACCTCTTTTACGAGGACTACTTCTTTGAACAAAACCAAATCTACAAAGACTAGGAGTTACGAGCCCTTATAGATAGCTTTCTACTTATTACCACTCCCGTATATGATATGGCGATTACCTTATATAAGGAGGATCTGGACAACAAGATGAGGGTTCGCTTGAGTTCCATTCCCAGGAGTACTCGCTTCTCTAATCTCTATCTGCAGTTCTTGGTTGCATCAAACCCATTCCTTCCTCTTCGAGGCCTCATCTTGTTGTTTTACGGAAACAGAGGCCCGATCTTGATCATTAGAACCCGGACGTGAATGCTTACAGAAATCCTATCTTCCTATCGTAATTTAGGTATGAACCTAGTTACCCGGAGGAAAAAGGGATGGTTTCAGGGTTTGTAAACTTTGAAGGCAAGGCCGGAGGGAAGGTTTAGCGGGAAGGGTAGGTTTCATGGTCTAGAACCTACCAGGGAATAAAGGAGTCTAGGCCGGAAGTAGAAGCCTAACCGAGCTGCGAAGCAGGGTAGTCTTCTAGGTGAGGAGATCTTTGATCTAGTCGAAGAATAGAACCGCTGCGCGGCCTCCGGGGCCTTTCTCTCTTTTCTAATATGAGGTATAGCCTAGCAACATAGTTTGAAGCGTCTCACTCTTTACAGAGTGAGCCTCGTGAGAGTTTTTTAGAAACTGATCTTGGTCAAAACCTTGTCTTTACCTAACTGGGGAACGGTACTTGAATTATCTAAATCTCAGCGAGAGCTTTCTTACCGGAGCGGAGGCTACGAAGTAGTTTAGTAGAGAGTAGAATGGATGAACGTTTGGGATTTATTATATTATAGGATTTAGGCGAGTAATGTATAAGGCTCTTGGAGAAAGATCAAAAATGAATGCCAGCTACAAACGAAATCAAGTATCTACTTGATTTAAAGAATCCAATAAAAGAGAATAAAAGTTTACCAATCCAAAGAGAGAATATAGTAATATGAAAGAAAGAGTTTACGTCAAGTCAATGTTTTTAAATGAGTTATTAATTAATTGTTTCAAGTAATTTGAATTAGGCAGTGCAGTAGGGGAAGGGAGCAAAGCGACAGGGGTAGGAGGCTTGAGTCTAACTTCCAGTAGTCCTCCGACCTCCCAACTGGTGTCTATCCAATACCAATATAAGCATCTTCCATTCCAGTACGGTTACTACGCACACATCTTCTGCTTCGCAGCCTTTGCTTTGATTTGAAGCAAAATACGTTCAAGTCCCCTACTCCCCAGTTAGTTAGGTAGCCATCTGAGGGCCTACTTTATTTATGGAGGCTTTTTAGTCTTAGCAGAATTACCGTTCGTGTTCGGAAACCGCACTGTCCTTGGCTACCTCTATGCTGGGGCCGAATCCATTACAGATGAGATTCAAGACAGGATTTGTAATATGGGGAGTCTAACCCACTTTCTCCTTTACTTTAGGCTGCCTAGCGCCTAGGGACTAGGTTTGAACTCTTTCTCTCACTGCTCATAGGATTCCTATCCCATCATCTAATAGTTCCGGGAATTGGCATTTTTCAGATGACTGACAAAAAGAAGTGGTCGTAGGTAGCGTGCTACCGGCTTTTTTTATCAATCTTCCTTATTTTGCATGGACTTCTTTATTCTAAATCTATATTTATGTTATGATTCTATATATTTAGATTTAGAATCTCTCTCTATATACACGTATACGAGATTTTCTTGTCTTATTGAACTAGAATATTGAATTATAGAAATTCAATTATATTGCCATTCGCCATTTCAAAACATGATTTTTTATCTACGCATGACTCAATTCTTTCTGCTAGCGAGCTGGGACTTGTTCTCTTTGCTTTGTCCCAATCATCTCCTTTTCTTTGCGCGCGCCTTAGTCATCCGGCAGTAGATACAAGAAAATCCTTATCTTCCGCTGCGCGGCCTCTCCTTAAGGAACTATTCTATCTTCGGTTCGCCCGATTGATCTAGTAGGTAGGCTCACATTAACCTATCAGCTCAGATAATAACTGATCCTGATCAATAGTTGAGTTGACTCTTTATAGCATAGCGGTCAAATCGATTCTTTGTGTGAAGCCTATATTCAATGAAAGTCATCATGGTTTTGTGTGCTATATATCTGTGTATCTGATTATGGCAATCACCAGTGAAAGTTACTAATTGGGGCACTACTTAAGCTTAATAAACCTAAATTCTTTGATCTCTCGTATAAAATATCCTATTCGATTCGTTTGCTACCTTACTAGAGAAAGTCATGTTAGGCTAATGTAATGAGCTCCAATAGCCTCTTGGAGATACTCTTGGAGACTTTTGGAGAATAGTTTGAGCTCTGTTTCTTAATTGAGTTTAGCCCCCCCGCTTCGCTTCCCCCTCAACTTCTTGGCTTCTAACCTAAAAAACATTGATGGGTAACGCCCACGGAGCGGTAGGTAGAGAATTCTTCCAAGTAGCCTGCGAGTGAATGAGCTTTATGTACGATTCTATTCCGGCAGGGAAGCCTAGGCTAGGGCTGCTAGGGCTAGGTTTGTTTTTACTCTTGCTACTTCACACTATCTGAACTCATATCTCTATTCTGATTCTGATATTGATTTTTTCAGGTTCGCTCGCCCTAGATCTAAATCTAAATCTCGTATATATAATATAATATGAAAAAGATTATCTACTCTACACCGGGCAGCCTTGAAATGTTCCCATTCGCTCTAACGAGCTCTACTGATCTAGACCAATCTTCGGAATCTCCTTACTAAGAAGACTCCTATTCAAGATCTCTTTTACTTTTTGTGTTAAGGTACTCTACCTTCATGCCAGTCAAAAGTCAGATCGATCAACAGTCGATCGTCTCTTCGTGGCCTTTTGCTCTTTGGGTATCGGTACTGGGGGGGTTCTTTCCCACCAGCTTCAGGCCAATAAGGATACGTTTCGTGATTACTTGACTAAATGGGTAGAAGCTAGCCAAAACGACTTTTGAGGCTGTAATCAAGTTGATAAGTGAGCAAGCGTTCCAGATTGCCACTTTTTATTCTCAATATAAAAGCCTAAATTCGCTTCAAGGAGGATTCTTATCTTATTAGTATTAGTAGAGCTGGAAAAGTGCAATTAAGGTTTGCTAATCTACCTATCCACTCATCCAAGACAACAACACAGAAAGGTAAAAATACTTAAAGAATGACACCTTAGGAAAGTGAACGAATTTCAAATTCAATAATTGATTTAAATCTTATTTGAATTGAATTAATTGATTCTAAGATGAAATAATCTAGAATCTGAACTAAAATATCTTTCTAGTTCTTTTTATAGTCAATTATGACTAATAACTTCTATTTCCTTCTAAATTTGTGTACTCTTTTTAAGTACTACAAACTTTTACAAAATTTCTCTTTTATTTAAATCTAAATTAATTGACTCTCAGATGGAGAATCTAGAGTCAAAGTTAAGACAGTACACTAGAGAGTTCTTTCAGTACTGGGATGATTACTACAACTTCGGCTCGATGTATGGATGTCTCTACTTGGAAATGTCAAATGCAGAAGGTGAAGTGCTTGATAAAATATTAAAGTACAGTGTGTTCAGGGGAGACTGCATCCCTCAATTAGCAAGGGAGTGGCTTTTAAGGGTCTTCGATATCTTCGCAGCCATAGAGTGCCCCGATCACATACGTCTCTAAATGTTAAATGAATTATTCGACAGCTATGCCCAAAATTGGTGCGTTCATGCCCACAGCATCCTTATTAGAGCTAGTAGATGCCTTCATCATGCACCCCTTTATACTGATTTTGAATTTATGTTTTATAACAAATTTTATAAGTGAATAATTAGTTTTCTTTTAAAGCAACTTTCATAATAGTTTATACATTGTAGTTTCTCTTTCTCTACTATCTTATGTACTTTTCTTAATGTATCTCAAATTTTGAATATTAATGAAAAGTCCTTCTTTTCTTGCATAATCTGAATTACATTCTTTTCATAATTTAACAGAATAAATCCATATCAAGAAAATCATTCTTTTTCTATTGTTAAGGATATTGAACCTGTTTGTCCATCTCTTAATGAAGAGATGCGACAAATGTTGGGAATGTTTAAAATCATGATTGAAGCTCAAACAAGAGCATTAGAGAGGATGGCTTCTACTAGTAACCCCTCTCACCCATCTCCAACTTCCCCTTTTTCATCTCTTATACTACCCCAAACTTTCCAACTCCCACTTCCTCCTTTCCCAATTGTACCAGAAGCTTTTGCTTCAACTCCTAAGGCAGTTGTAATTCTTAATCCATGCACTTCAGGTCCTATGGTGGATCCCTTTTTGATGGCCTTCCTTAGGTTGAACCCTCTAAATTTTAATGTCTTTGCTTCTTCTATGGAGGCAGCCAATTGGTTCAAAGTTATAGAGAAGCTCTTAGAGAGTATTAAGTGTCCAAAAAGTGAATGTATTCGCCTAGCCTCCCACTTATTTAAAGATGAGGTAGAATTTTGGTGGGACAGTGAGCTAAAGTCCCACTATCCAGATATAGATATGGAAGACATTTAATTAAAGCAAGGTAATCGTTTGGTACATGATTATGAAATGGAGTTTAGAAAATACTTCCGCTTTGTGCCAGATTTAGTCCGTACTAAAGCGGCTAGATGTAGTAGATTTTTGAATGGTCTCAACAATCCTATTAATAGCCACTTGATGTCTTTACATCAAGATGACTTTCTAAAGTTATAAGAGGGGGCAAAGATGATTGAGCATCACCAAGCTCAATTTCAGTCACACAAATGACCTCATCCTCCACCTTCTAGGCATGGGTCTTTTAAGAGGATTTGTTCACAAGGTTCGAAGGTCTTTCACTTGGCTGCAAATAAGAGTAAAAAAGGAGGTCAATCAATTAAATGTAATAGGTCACGCCCATATGGCAAATGTTACCATACTGGGAACAGGTGTTACATTTTTGGGAGAACCAATCATAAATACCAAGATTGTTATGCTAACTTGATAGTTAATAAAATGAAGAAACAGTATGGAATCCTACTCCCTACAATTCCAAAGCACCTCATACTGCTCTAATGCCTCCTCCTTCAAGTGGAAATGTAAGAAATTAGGAGAGATCATTTCTCATATTCAGAAGCAAGGACAAAGCAGTCGTGCCAATAAGGGCAAGGCTGTTGTTCAATCTCTATCAATATCGAGAGTTTACGCTCTTTCAGCTTCTATTGCAAAAAAAGAGAGCAATGCAGTAACTGGTATTTATATATTTAAAGCCTTCAATTATTGCTTTTCATTTTCAATACATTTATTTTCAAATACTACTTGCTTTTAATTCTATGTGCAGTGGTTAAAATTTTTCCCTTCTTTCCTATTATAGGAACATTAATAATCAATAATTAAATATGTAATACACTCTTTGATATAGGTGTTAGTCACTCTTTCATATTAGAGGAGTATATTTCTTCCTTGATTTTTCAACATTTTAGCTTAGATAATACCTTGCGAGTGCAAATGCCATCAGGAGCTGAAATGTTAGCAAAGAGTTTTTGTTTGGTAGACATCCCAACCAGCAATCAATTATTTCCTTCCAAACTCATTATTATGCCAATTACCAATTTTGACATAAAATTAGGAATGGATTAGCTGAAGAAATTTAATACAATAATAGATTGTTATAGAAAGAAAGTATCTCTTAGGGTAGGAAGGAAACCCAATGTCTTCACAGGCAAGCTTGGCCTAATGGCAACATTAATGAATGCATGTGAAGCCAAGCGCCTAATTAGTAAAGGTTGCCTTGCTATGTTGGTAACTTTAATTGGTGAAGAGAAAGGAGAAAGTAATCCAAAGGATACTCCTATTGTAAAAGAGTTCCTATATGTATTTTTAGATGAATTGCTTGGACTACCTCCAATAAGAGAGGTAGAGTTCTCTGTAGAGCTAATTCTAGGAACTCAACCCAAATCCAAAGCTTCATATAGGATGGCACCGAAAGAACATCAAGAACTTCATGAACAGTTGCAAGAATTGTTAGACTAAGGCTTTGTGCACCCTAGCATGTCACCTTGGGGAGCTCCTATCCTTTTGTTAAGGAGAAGGATGGATCCATGTGATTGTGTATAGATTATCGTGAACTCAATAAGATGACGGTGAAGAATAAGTATCCTCTTCCAAGAATTGATGACTTGTTCAATCAATTAGTTAGAGCAAAAGTCTTTTCTAAAATTGACTTGAGAATAGGATATTATCAGATACGAGTTGAGGATAAAGATATTCCTAAGATTGCATTTAGGACCCGTTATGGGCATTATGAGTTTCTTATCATGTCTTTTGGAATGACAAATGCCCCTTCTATTTTCAGGAACCTAGTGCAGCGTATTCTGAAGCCTTACCTTGATCAGTTTAATAGTCTTCATGGATGATATCTTAATTTATTCCAAGTCAGTTGTTGATCATAAGGATCATCTCTGTGATGACCCACTTAAGTAGTAATAAGTGAAACTCTTAAACATCGAGGCGCTTTTTCAGATAACGGTGAAGTTCCTGATAAGAACTCCAAAGTTAAGCGTGCTCATGTGGGAGCACTCTCAGGATGGGTGACCTACTGGGAAGTAATCTTCTGAGGGCAAAATTGTGAGTCCTTTCAGGACAAAGCGGACAATACCTTGATACTTAAGAGTTTGGGCTGTTACAAATGGTATCAGAGCAAATCATAGGGTGTCAGATAGGAGCTAAGTGCCATACAGGACAAAGTACCACTTCATGTGAGCACCTTCTTGAACCTATGATGGTTAAGGTGCTATATGGTTGTGGGTACCTCTTGTGCTTGTAGGGGTCACCTCTGGTCCTATCTACCCAATGGATGGTTCTTGGATCTATGTGTGGATACTGACGAGGACGTCAATTACTTAAGTTGTGGAGATTATGATGACACACTTAAGTAGTAATAAGTGAAACTCTTAAACATCGAGGCGTCTTTTCAGATAATGGTGGAGTTCATGATAATAACTCCAAAGTTAAGCGTGCTCATGTGGGAGCACTCCTAGGATGGGTGACTGCTGGAAAGTTATCTTCTGAGGGCAAAATTGTGAGTCCTTTCAGGACAAAGCGAACAATACTTTGATACTTAAGAGTTTGGGCTGTTACAATCTCCATGTTGTCCTGATTCTTTTAAGAGAGTATAAGTTGTATGCTAAGTTTTTGAAATGTAAATTTTGGCTCAACTCAGTTGCATTCCAAAGCCATGTAATAGATGCTGAAGGCATTAAAGTTGACCAAAAGAAGATCCAAGCTGTACAAGAATGGGTTCAACCCAAATCTGTGATTGAAATTTGCAGTTTTATAGGACTTACAGGATATTACAAGAGATTTGTTATTGGATTTTACCTAATAGCATCTTTGTTAACTCAGTTGACTTGTAAAGAAGTTCCCTTCATATAGAACCCAGCTTGTGAAGAAGCATTCCAGAAGTTAAAGTAACTGTTAACTTTTGCACTAGTCTTAATGTTCCCTCAAGATGGCAAAGATTTTCAGGTTTATACTGATGCCTCTAAAGTAGGACTGGGATGTATCATAATGCAAGATCGACATGTTATAGCTTATGCTTCAAGGAAATTAAAGCCAAATGAGAGAAACTATCTTGTGCATGATTTAGAACTTGTAGGTGTAGTTTTCGCTCTTAAAATTTGGAGACACTACCTATATGGAGTTAAATGTGAAATGTTCACTAATCATCAGAGTTTAAAGTACATCTTCACTTAAAAAGAACTTAACTACTATCAACGTAGGTGGTTAGAACTAATCTGTGATTATGACTTAGAAATAATTTATCATCTAGGTAAAGCTAATCTAGTAGCTGATGCCCTAAGTCATAAGATAGATTTGTGTTCATTCTGTTGCAATGATTCATTAGTCAAGGACTTTGAAAGATTAAATTTAGAATCGATCAGATCAGTTGATTTGTGCAATTTGTTATGTACTATTCAGTCTGAGTTATCTTTGATTAAGAATAATTGAAGCTCAAAAAGAAGATTCTTCTTATCCTCAATTAGCTTATGATATTAATAGTGGCAAGAAATCTGAATTACATCTTGATGCCGAAGGTGTAATTTTCTAGAAGTCTAGGTTATGGATTTCTAAAAGCTTATAGTTACAAGTATTGTCTAAAGCTCATAACTATGGCTATATTGTGCACCCTGGTAGTTGTAAGATGTATTGAGATCTCAAGCAATTATTTTGGTGGTCCGGCATGAAACGGGATATAGCCATTTTCATTTCTGAGTGCCATCCCTGTTCCTTAGTTAAGGCTGAGGACCAAAAGCCTGGTGGACTTCTTAAACCCTTAGACATTCCTGAATGGTAGTGGTCTGATATCTCAATGGACTTCATTATAGGTTTGCCTAAGAGTAGATTTGGTTAAGATTTTATTTGGGTGATTGTCTATAGACTCACTAAATCAACTCATTTTTTAGCTATTCATCAGACAGATCCTGTTGAAAAGTTAGCTAAGCTTTATCTTAAAGAGATTATCCACTTTCATGGTATAGTAAACTATATAGTTTCTGATAGAGACAATAGATTCACTTCAAGATTTTGGTCTGCTGTTCAGCAAGACTTAGGGACAAATTTAGCGTTGAGTACTACTTTTCATCCCCAGACAGATGGTCAGACTAAATGTGTTAATTAGATCTTGGAAGATCTCTTGCATCTTTTTGTTATTGACTTCGGTGGATCATGGGAAGATCACCTAACATTAGTTGAATTTGCCTACAACAATAGCTTTCAGTCCAGTGTAGTTATGGCTCCTTATAAAGCTCTTTATGGGAGGAGGTGTACAACTCCTATTGCTTGGACTAAAGTAGGAGATTCGTAACCTTATGGTTCTAAACTAATTGAAGAAGCCACTAAAAAAGTTTAGCTGATTAAATGTAATCTGATGATAGCTCAGGATAGGCAAAAGAAATATCATGATGTTCGTCATCGTTAGTTAGAATTCTAAGTGGGTGATAGAGCTTATCTTAAAGTTAGTCCGATGAAAGGTGTGCAAAGATTTGGTATTCTGGAAAATTGAGTCCAAGGTACTTAGGACCTTTTGAAGTGATGAGAGAATTAGAACATCTGCATAAAGATTAGAATTACTAGAAGACTTCTCTGCTGTACATAACATATTTCACATATCATCTCTAAGGAGGTGCTTGATAGATCCTAGCCTGCATGTTCAGATACCATCAATGGAACTACAACCAAATTTGACATTCAGTGTAAAGCCTATAGTAATTCTGGGATGAGATCATAAGAAATTAAGAAATTGCAGTATTCCTATGATCAAATTCTAGTGGCAAAATCATTCTGATAAAGAAGCCACTTGGGAGAAAGAAGAGGACATGCAAAGGAAATTCCTAGAGTTCTTTCATTAAAAAAGTAATCATAATCCTCCAATTTTCAATTAAGTTCAACTAAATTTCCTCCTTATAGCTTCATTATTGTATTTTAATTGTTGTGTGTTGTGGGCGACACTCTTTTTAAGGAGAAGAGTCTGTAATAACCCTAATGTTGTTACCTGTCAATTAGTGATCTAGTTGACTTCAAACATTTTCCATTACTCTTATAATAGTGTTATAAGTCTCCACCTCAAATTTTATGCGATTTGGAGACTGTTTGACAATTTCTAATATTTCTAGGTTTTCTGATAATTCTGAAAATACCTAATTTATTTAGACTTTAAAATAAAAAATAGAGTTCGCCATTCAACTCACCACACCCAAATTAGCTAAGGGTGGTGATTAGGAAGTGTTTGGGAGTCATCAAATTATTTGTCAATGTATTAATAATATTTTAATATTATGTAACACCCAGAAAATAAGGTAAATTAAATATGCCTCTAATCAAAAATTTAATCGTATTTTTGAGTTCCTCACCTCTCAATTAGGTAAGAGTGAAATTTTAGGATTTTCATTTGAATAATTAATTTTGAGTAAATAAAATGGATAATATATATATATATATATATATATATATATATATATATATATATATATAATATATAGAATAAATAAATATAAGTAATAAATTAAAAGTAATATTTAAATGGCTATTCCAAAACTGAGGAGATCTGCTATTCGCCACATCACACGGAACAGTGGATCAATGGAATCTTGTCCGTCACCTCCTATTTTAATCAAGAACGAACTGTGACCTTTTAAGTTGAAACCTAGACCGTTGGATCACCGTCTAGATCCAACGGCTTTGATCCCAGCACCGTATGTTTTCTTCCTTTTCGCACGATGGAGCACGAAGGTACAGGGTGTGGCAAATACTTCGCAGAGCCAGCTGCCCCTCTCACACGATCTCCACCTACGCCTGCAAAATGATTCTCCGGCCTTTGCAAGAGCATTCATGCCTCTACTCCCTCACGATTCTTCCAGCTATCCGAGCCCAACCATTAATGTCTTTCCCATCCCTAATCACCACTATTCTACTCAATCTCCGCCTGAAACCATTCAAGGTGCTTGAGGTGAGCTGGTGAGAACGGTGGGCTGGAGTTCTTGCAGTGAGCTACGAATATGCTGCCGTAGAGAGGAGAACCTAAACCCTAGCTCTATTTCATCGACTTCATATACAAGATACTTCCATATTGCCATTTTTTTTCTTTCCTTTGGATGAGTAAAAGGTATGATACTCCCCCAACCGATGACATAAAATGCAAACCCTTACTTATTACATCATAGGATCGCTGTTAGAAAGGATGGAAGGGATTGTGTTTCAAAGATTCATTCTATTTTTTTTTAACATAAGGAGTTTTGTACCTATTATATACAATTTTTTTTAAAGCACATATGATTTTCCTTATACTTGATTAATGATACTTCACTCGCACATGCCTATGTAACATTTCAAATTATTAATCAATAATCATCAAGTTCAATATAATGCATACTAATCTGAACTATAACTATGTCTAGTAATCTTATTAATTTGCACATAATGTTAAATCAAAGTTCATTTAGCTCTTTTAATTTCATTCTCCTAATTTTTAGCATTAATTAAGTAATTGACTTTTCTTCCAATAAATCCAGCCTATTTTCTAGTTTTGGAGCATTTGTTAAGATCCAAAAAAATTGGCTTATGGACTACTATTTCAATACACCTTTTGTAACTCGTAAAGTGACTCGGTGATCCTGGACCTTGGCTCTTTGATAATAGTTATATGTGTTTCAATATGGAAGATAATGTGATTTGGGGACTAAATTAAATCGCTCTTGATCACGATAAGTAAACAAGATTGCAGGGTAAGAATATTATTGCAGGGAAGTTTATTGAACCTTTCATTTTGCTATATAAAAAGTAATGTAATAAGTTATTGACGTCTAAGATCCAAATGAAATTTCAAATTATCAAGTTCAAAATATGGCTACGATTTGTATTTTTGCTTCAAGTGTTTTTACTTTATTAAGTGAAATGTGGCTATAGAAAACACATGTCACCTTGTATTATGTAATTATTCCTTAATCATAGCATGTTGTTTTTGTGCTTAGTAAAAATTTCCTTAATAGTGTGCTCTAGATTTAGGACTAAATGTCATTATACATGGTAAATTGTTTTTGACATTATATTTTCATTCTATAGTTTCTAAAATTAATGGTGAGCAAAGCTGCGATATAGTACTAAACTATTGAAGTAATTACATTCATACCATGAATATGTAGAATGAAAATGTGTATATTTTTATGGTGAAGTTTCATGAGACTTATTGTGGCGCCCCACCCCTTAATCCATAAGATTAAGCTAAGGGGTGGTGTGTCACTCTAGCTAACCCTTCACTTATCATTGGATTATGATAAAATTCATAATCCACCTAATAAGCGAAGGAGTAAGCATATAATCAAATATTCAATCACTTAATAAGAATTCATACAGAGTGCAAAAGCGATTTATAATGAGAAATATCCAAGCATCATAGTATAAATGTAATGAAATATAACTCATAATATAAGCATATAATAATCCCAATACGCAGTCACAGGTACCTGTATTATTACAACATTAAAGTTTAAACAAATAGAAGAGAAAGCACGCTCATCCTCATAGGTAAAAATAAACAGCTAGATATCCTCAGGTCCAAGCTGCTGCTCCTCCTCCAAGTAAGGCTCCTCCTCGGGTACTGCAACCTCAGCCTGCTCTAAACCTAACATTGTCGGTTTCACAATGTAGGGCCCCAGCCAAAAAAGAAAAATCTGGTGTTAGACAATTATCTAAGAATATTTTAAGCCGATAGGTTTTTATGCATTTTGTAATATCACCGTTTTACCATTTCTAAGCAATAACTATACAAATATAGGAGCAACTAACAATGCCAAAGAGGAAGGAAAAGTTATAAACAATTATTTATAACTTAAGCAAAAGAGTGGCTAAGACATACCTCAAATGTAAGCTAAACAAGAAAAGGCATATAAATATCTAAATAAGTACTGGAAGAAAATACTACATCCTAAACATGCTGGTGATCAAGAGATATATACAAATTAAAATAATATAACTCAGCAGTAGTACATATAATAGTAGCAAAATTCTAACATCCTAAAATATGCATATAAGCAGAACAAAGAAATAGCTGACAGAATAAAAATGCTGAAAAGTAAACACATATCATAATTGCATATATATAAATGTCCGTGTATCAACTTCCATACAGAAAAGAGCTAATCTAGCCTACCGAATATCGAAGGATCTTAGCACCAGTACGGGTAAGGCACCAACAGTGTACCCCTAGTGTCATATGAGACTAAGCAATCAGCACACAATAAAATAATAAAAGATATAAATAAGGTCTTCCCCTAGTGTCACCAAGGAGACTAGGCAATCAGAAGACAATACTGAGAGGTAACTCAAATACATACTATTATTATCTTTAATTAATCACTTTAATATTTTCATAAGGAATCTAAGGAGTCTCCATATTTTCCTAACATTTTATTTATGCACCAAAGATTTTTATGATATGCTCAGGGATTTAAGGCACAAAAATACAAGGAAATGCGTAGCAACAATCATCAAACAGAAGCAAGGGACTCTACTAAACATAGTGATATCATTTGTTTTCTACTTAACCATTCTAACTATTCCAAGTTACACAAGTTCATGATCACCATTTTCCTACTATCAAGTGTAACTTAGAAACTCATCCTTATAAGTTAAAAAGGATTAGAACTGATCAGGTTCTAATCTATTTCAATTAGATAGACGACTATGAATTGAATCAATAAATCATACGTCCTAATTTTGTGAATTTAGACGTTCTATCTAAGATCTGATCAAGAGCTTCTAAACATATAGATTATGGATTAAACACTACGAGATTTAGGTTTAATCACATAATCCAAAAGGATAAGATCTAAGCTCTACGTTTTATTCTAAAAGTGATCTACTTATTAAGGCAAATCCTATTAAGTAATCAGACTTAATAGGATAAATTTCCTATCCTAAAACTAAAGTTAAAAGACAAAATAATCAAAATAAGTTGTAAAATAAAATAAAAGTCTAGAAACTAATAAAACTAAGGTTTCACCCATTGAGTAACCCATTTACCCAACGAATGAACTCTAACCTATGATCTAGCCCTAGTCTCAAGAAAGGTCCTTAAGGTATAGTGTTAAAGACTTAGGGAAATTCTGGAATCTGACCTAATAGTTAATTTTACTTGCTTATATGTTACTAAAACAATTATGATGTTGGCTCTAGTGTCTTCAAATGCTAATTAGAGGTTAAAAGTACTTAGTCCAATCTTAGGGGAAATGACTATTTTGCCCCTATTTTAAGGGTCTAAAAGTCAACTTTTGTTTTAAGGGTATAAATTGAATTTTTTTTAGTTCCAAATGATTCCTTACTGTCTAACTTGAAGATAGACAGTAAGTACGCCCAATTTGGACTCCAAACGGTCAAGTTATGACCAAAATGAGGCCAAGGGTATTTTGGTCATTTTCTAAATTTCTAGGGTTCAGATCCTAAATATTATTTTAGTTTATTGATGAAATTAAAATTCTGAACTAGTTAGCATCTTGAATTTTTAAATTTGGAGTAGATTTGACTAAGTTATGGTCATTTGAATTCTAGGGGCATTTTGGTCAATTTTCCCTAAAGTCAACTAAGAATTCTAGAGTTGACTTTTTATCCTGATGTCCAAATGGAAAAAGTAATACTACTACAGTGATGGGGTCGCTCTCCTAAGTATTTTAAGACCCATATTGACTATGTTTGGTCAACTAGGTCAAAAGTTATGGGGTCCTAGATGAAAAATGCTACATCGTTATGCGTACCCCAAAAATAAATTTTTAGATTATGCCATTTGATTCCTTTTATTTTTTTGAGTACTTTGAGATCTATATTGACTATATTTGGATTACTTACAAAAAGTTATTAAACTTTTAAGTTTTACTATTTGAAAATACAATTTGTATTATTTTACTATTCATTTATTCAAATTGAATTAATTTACTATTTATTTCTAAAGTTATATATATAATTTCTGTAATTGTTAATCCATTAATTAATCTGTAATTGATTAAGGTCTAATTACTAATTAAGTATTAATTAATCTATTATAATATTATTATTTTACTGTTGAAATGTAATTAGGCTAATTACAGGCTAATTAATCTTAATTATCTGCTAATATTTAATTAGGAATAATTTATTATAAATTTACTGTTCAATATTAATTAATTATTCTAATTATTGTTGATAATTAATTAGTATTAAAGTAATCCTAATTATCCTCTAATTATTAATTACAGTTAATTAATTATAAGGTTACTATTTAAAAGTCATTAACTCTAATTATAATTAATTAACTACTAATTATAATTAATTACTGACTAACAGTAATTAAATAATTAATTATTGACTAACAGTAATTAATTAGCTTAATTCTCTGTCTAAGATGACAGTGGGCCCCACTCGTGACACGTGGCAGCGCCTAATTAGGCGCTGCTCTGCGTGTGGGCCCCACAGTACACGTGGCATGCCTAGTGGCTGCCACGTGGTACTGTGGGCCCCACGGGTGAAGCCGAAGAGCCGTAGGGGCTCGGGCAGTGGGCCCCCACATGACACATGGCGTGCCCAGCGGCTGCCACGTGGCGCAGTGGGCCCCACGACCGAAGCCGAAGAGCTGCGGGCTCGGGCAGTGTGTCCTACATGACACGTGGCATACCCAGAGGCTGCCACATGGCGTTGCAGGCCCCACCAGGGCTTACGCAGACCTGACGCGGCCGGGTCGAGCTCGGGTTGACCCGGCCCGACCCAGACGTCACCTGCTTCGCGGGGCGTCCTGAGGGCGCCGGGATAAGGCACGGCTTTTGCCGGCCTTCCCGGTGCCAGACCACCTCAGCCCGCACAGCCGACGGTAGCCCTCGTCGAGAATTACACATCGGCAGGCAGACCATCGCCGGAGGTGGCCAGAGTCGCCGGCAAAACTTAACCATAGGTCCCAGGGTTACGGGGACAAAACCTTTAACGGTTTCGACTGTGGATCGATCGGTGAATCCGATCGATCCAGTTGGGCTAGCCTAGATCGGAGCCAATGAATCCTTAATCGAACGACTGGAATAACATTATGAACTGAGTTTGCAATTATTGGAGGTCAATCGAGGGAGAAACGGTACTAGAAGTTCGACGGTTCGTCGGCTTAGGGTTCGGACGGATGAGGTAGAGGTTCCCGGGCTCGAGGAAGCGTAACTGTAACAACCCAAGTTCTTACCTTAGTTAATTAGAACTAATCTTAGTCTTAAATATAATTGTAAGTGCTAATTAGGTCAATCGGAGTCAACATCTAGGGCCTACCCCCAAAATCAGGGATCAAATGGATCAAATCTTGACTTCTGGAAAATCCAGAAACCCTAAAAATTGACCTATTTAAATTGACCTCAGATTAGAAAATGGACATCGCCATTGCGTTCAATGACCCCAAATTAGCTTGGGGTGTAGTTTTCATGTTAATCGGAAGTCGTCGAAATTTCGACGAATATTTTAATAATAAAAATGCCCCGGAAATTGATGAATCAAAATACTCATCGGATCGAAAATCCGACCTTGCCATTGCATTCATCACCCCTCAAATAGCTAGGAAAGCACATTTAAAAATTTTCTTAAAAAAAAAATAATTAAATTAACGACGCCGTTCGCACAGTACCCGCGCCGTCCACTTCCCCAAACGGCGCCGTCTGATCAGACGGCGCCCATCTATCCGTCGGATCGGATCGATCCGACGACTGTGAGTCATCGTCCTCGATGACTCCATCGCTTCCCCACGAGCCACGCGGCGTCCATCCGCGGCCGCGCCCAACCAGCGTCCTCCATCACCTTTCCCACTTCGTCCCGCGAACCTTAAGGCCTCGATCGCTAGTAGATCCCGCCGTTTTGGCACGAACGGCAAGTATCGGGAGCCTTGATCGAGCCTTTATCCGCAAGCCGTTCATCTCAGGTACTCCACAATCCTCAACTTCTTTCAACCAATTATTGCATTATGGTATCGCAAGCCTATTCCATGGTCTAGATAGACGATCGATCGGACCTGATCGTTGATCGGAGGTTTCAATCGAACGAATTTAGGAGCCGGTCTACAGTCCTTACCGTAAGGAACCCGTTCGCCGAAACCCTAGACCTAGGGTTCCATTTTGCCGCCGCCTCCGGCCTCCTCCGGCGCAGGTCCGCCCGCCGTCGTGTAGGCCCCGACGAGGGCTACCGTCGGCCGTGCGGGCTGCGGCGGTCCGGCGCCGGGAAGGCCGGCAAAAGCCGTGCCCTAGGTGCCGGCCCTCGGGACCCCTCCGCGAGGAAGACGAAGTCCAGGTCGGGCCGGGTCGACCCGAGCCCGACCTGACCTCGGCCGGGTCCGCGTAAGCCTAGTGGGGCCCACAACGCCACGTGGCGCCTTCCTGGCCTACCACGTGTCATGTGGGACCCACAGGCAGAGTCCGCATAAGCCCAATGGGGCCTACAATGCCACGTGGCGCCATCCTGGCCTGCCACGTGTCATGTGGGACCCACAGGCAGAGGCCGCGTCTCTTCGGCTTCGGCCGTGGGGCCCACAGTGCCACGTGGCAGGTCAGGATGGCGCCACGTGGGGCTGTGGGCCCCACTGGGCTTATGCGGACTCTGCCTGTGTGTCCCACATGACACATGGCAGGCCAAGAAGGCGCCACGCGGCGCTGTGGGCCCCACTGGGCTTACGCGGACCCGGCCGAGGTCGGGTCGGGCTCGGGGCGACCCGGCCCGACCCGGACTCCGTCTTCCTCGCGGAGGGGTCCCGAGGGCCGGCGCCTAGGGCACGGCTTTTGCCGGCCTTCCCGGCGCCGGACCGCCGCAGCCCGCACGGCCGACGGTAGCCCTCGTCAGGGCCTACACGACGGCGGGCGAACCTGCGCCGGAGGAGGCGGCAAAATGGAACCTTAGGTCTAGGGTTTCGGCGAACAGGTTCCTTACGGTAAGGACTGTAGACCGGCTCCTAAATTCGTTCGATCGAAACCTCCGATCAACGATCAGGTCCGATCGATCGTCTATCTAGATCACGGAATAGGCTTGCGATACCATAATGCAATAATTGGTTGAAAGAAGTTGAGGATCGGGGAGTACCTGAGATGAACGGCTCGCGGATAAAGGCTCGATCGAGGCTCCCGATACTTCCCGTTCGTGCCAAAACGGTGGGATCTACTAGCGATCGAGGCCTTAAGGTTCGCGGGACGAAGTGGGGAAGGTGATGGAGGACGCTGGTTGGGCGCGGCCGCGGCTGGACGCCGCGTGGCTCGCGGGGAAGTGACGGAGTCGTCGAGGACGACGACTCGCAGCCGTCGGATCGATCCGATCCGACGGATAGATGGGCGCCGTCTGGGCCCGCCACGTGTCAAGTGGGGCCCACTGCCCGAGCCTCCGCGACTATTCGGCTTCCACTGTGGGACCCACAGTGCCATGTGGCGGCCTCTGGGCACGCCACATGTCAAGTGGGACCCGTTGTCTAGTTGCCCGAGACTCTTCGGCTTCCTAGTGGGGCCCACATGGCCACCTGGCAGCCGCCGTGCATGCCACGTGTACAGTGGGGCCCAGACACACTGCAGCGACCAGTCAGAAGCTGCCACGTGTCATAGGTGGGCCCACTGTCAGTTAATTAAACAAATGAAGTGCTGTTAACTCTTAATTAATTACAGTTAACCATTAATTAATTATAATTAGTGCTAATAACTTTTGAACAGTAATCTTATAATTAATTAACTGTAATTAGTAATTAGAAATTAATTAGGATTATTTTAATGATAATTAAATCTTAACAGTAATTAGAATAATTAATTACTATTAAACAGTAATTATAATTAATTAGTCTTAACTAAATAATTAGCATATAATTAAGACTAAGTAAATAGTAATTAATAGTTAATTACTTTTATATAGTAAAAATAATAATAATGTTTATAATTAGATTAATTAACGGATTAATTAATGTTAATTAATAATTAAGCTCTAAGTAATGACAGATTAATTAATTATTTATAATTTCATAAATATATATATATATATATATATAACTTTAGGAATGAACAGTAAATTAATTTAATTTGAATAAATGAATAGTAAATTAATACAAATTATATTTTTGAATAGTAAAACTTAAAAGTTTAATAACTTTTTATAGGATAATCCAAATATAGCAAATATAGGTCTCAAAATACTTAAAAAAATAAATAAAATCAAATTGTGTAATATAAAAATTAATTTCGGGGTACACATAACGAGGTAGCATTTTAGGACCTCTTTGGAACCTCATAACTTTTTACCCAATTATTAGAATATAGTCAATATGGGTCTTAAAATGCTCAGGATAGCAGCCCCATCACTGTAGTAGTATTAGTTTTCCCATTTGGATATTAGGACAAAAAGTCAACCCTAGAACTCTTAGTGAAAAATGACCAAAATGCCCCTAGAATTCAAATGACCATAATTTGGTCAAATCAACTCCAAATTCAAAAATTCAGGATGTTAACTAATTTAGAATTTCAATGTCATCAATAAAATGAAATCATATTTAGGATTTGAATACTATAAATTTAAGTAAAAGACCAAACTACCCCGTGACCTCATTTTGGTCATAACTTGACCGTTTGGAGTCCAAATTGGACGTACTTACTGTCTATCTTCAAGTTAGATAATAAGGAATCAGTTGGAGCTAAGAAAAATCAATTTAGACCCATAAATCAAAAGTTGACTTTTTGACCCTTAAAGTAGGGGCAAAATAGTCATTTTGCCTTAAGATCGGATTAAGTACTCTTAACCTCTAATTAACATTTCAAGATATTAAAACCAATCTTATAATTGTATTAGTGACATTTAAGCAAGTGAAATCAATCATTAAGTCTGATTCCTGAATTCTCCTAAGTCTTTAACATTACACTTTAAGGACCTTTTCTGAGACTAGGACTTGATCATAGGTTAGAGTTCATTCATTGGGTAAATGGGTTACTCAATGGGTGAAACCTTAGTTTTTTATTAGTCTGTAGACTTTTCTTTTATTTTACAACTCATTCTGATTATTTTTCCTTTAAACCTTAGATTTAGAATAGGAGATTCATCCTATTAAGTTTGATTACTTAATAGGATTGGCCTTAACTAGTATATCACTTATAAAATAAAACTAAGAACTTAGATCTTATCCTTTTTGGATTATGTGATTAAACCTAAATTTTGTAGTGTTTAATCCATAATCTATAGGTTTAGAAGATCTTGATCAGATCTTAGATAGAATGTCTAAATTCACCAAAACTATGGCGTATAATTTATTGATTTAACTCATAGTCATCTATTTGATTGAACTAGATTAGAACCTGATCAGTTATAATCCTTTTGAACTTATAAGAATGAATTTCTAAGTTATACTCGATAGTAGGAAAATGGTGATCCTGAACTTGTATAACTTGGAATAATTAGAATGGTTAAGTAGAAAACAAATAATATCACCATATTTAGTAGAGTCCCTTGCTTATTTTGATACTTTGTTGCTACGCATTCCTTGTATTTTTATGCCATATTTTCTTAAGCATGTCATATAAGATTTTTGATGTATGAATAAAATGTTAGGAAAATATGGAGACTCCTTAGATTCCTTGTGAAAATATTAAAGTGATTAATGAAAAGAAAATAGCTATATGAGCTACCTCTCAGATATGTCCTTATTGCTTAGTCTCCTTATGTCACTAGGGGAATGACTTATTTTGTTGTGTGCCTAGTTGCCTAGCCTCCTTATGTCACTAGGGGTACACCGTTGATGCCTTAGCCGTACTGGTGCTAAGATCCTTCTATTACTTTGTGTGCTTAGTTGCCTAGCCTCCTTATGTCGCTAGGGGTACACAGTTTTGTGACTTAGCCGTGATGGTGCTAAGATCTTTTGATATTCGATGGGCTAGATTAGCTCTTTTCTGTATGGCAGTTGATGCACGGAAATTTATATATATGCAGTTATGATATTTTGTTTACTTTTCAGCATTTTTATTTAGTCAGCTATTTCTTTGTATTGCTTATATATTTTAGGATGTTATAATCTTACTGCTATTTATATGTATTACTGCTGAGTTATTTTATTTTAATTGGCATATTCCTTTGATCACTAGTATGTTTAGGATGTAGCATTTTTCTTACAGCACCTGTTTGATTATATAAATTTATATGCCTTACCTTGCTTAGCTCACATTTGAGGTATATCTTAGCCTCTCTTTTGCTTAAGTTATAAATGATGGTTTATAGCTTTTCCCTTCCTTTTGTATTGCTTGTTGCTCCCTTATATATTATTGCTTAGAAGTTATGGAATTATGATATTACATAACACATATAAAACTTATCAGCTTAAAATGTACTTAGATAATTGTCTAACCAGATTTTTATTTTTTTGGCTGGGGCCCTACATTGTGAAACTGACAATGGCAGATCCTCTTCAGTTGGACGATCAGGATCTTGGTGTGGAGCCATATCCGGAGGAGGAGCCTGTGGAAGAAGCAGCTATTTAGATCATCCATTATAAGTGAGGATGAGTGCACTTTTATTATTATTTGGAACTTAAATTGATGTAATAATACATGTACTTATGACTGCGTAATTAGATTCTATGCTTATGTTCTGAGATGTACTTTTATATATTTATGTTGTGATGCTTGGATGTTCTATATTGAAAACCTCTTCTGCACTCTGTATGTTTACTTAAATAGTGACTGAATGTTTAATTCTATGCTCACTCATTCCCTTATTAGGTGGATTGTGGATTTCATCATAATCCAATTATAAGTGAAGGGTTAGCTAGAGTGACACACCACCCCTTAACTTAATTCGTGTGGGTTAAGGGGTGGGGTGCCAAAGTAACCCGGGGGTCGGGGGCGCCGGGGAGGTCCTTATGGACCATCGGACGGACCAGCCGAGGCGTCCCGTGCCTCGGACTGGCCAGAATCGCGGCGGACTCCGCGAGGAAGAAGGCGAGTCCGCAACCGTTGGATTTGCACCTGATCCAACGGTTGCGATGGCGTCGTCCGATTAGACGGCGCTGTTGGCTACAGTTGTCGGTGTTGGATAAAAACTAACAGTGCCATTAAATAATAAATTAATATATATATATATATATATATATATATATATTTTTTTTTTAAATCCAAAAATTTTCGAATATATTTTCCTAGCTATTTGAGGGGTGAGGAACGCAATGGCGAAGTCAGATTTTCGATCCGACGAGTATTTTAATTCTCGATTTGTGGGTATTTAAATATTATTAAAATATTCGTCAAATTTTTGACGACTTCTGATTGACATGAAAACTTCACACCTAGCTAATTTGGGGTCAACGAATATAATGGTGATGTCCATTTTTCAAACGGAGGTCAATTTAAATATATCAAATTTTAGGGTTTCCAGATTTTCCAGAAATCAGGATTTGATCCATTTGACTCCTGATTTGGACTATGTCTTAGAGGTTGACTCCAATTGACTTAATTAACACTTAATATTAGTCTTAAGACTAAGATTAGTCCTAATTGACTAAGGTAATAACCTGGGTTGTTACACTTATGCATATTATCTCATTATTCATGAACAATTCAATATGTCAAGGATATTATATCAATTTAAATGTCAATAATTTGAAGATTTAAGTATAACATATATTTTATTGTATTAGTGCCGGGTAATATATGAGTGGTTTTATCTTACTTTTAATCTTCCTCTATTCTTTCTTGGTGATGAGTAGTTATGCAAAAATGCTAGCTTCTAATTCTTTTCTTTTATTTAATGCTACCATATTTGAAATAGAGAATGCTGAATTTCAAATGCTGTCATCTTTCATCAAATGAAATTAAATGAGATTAGATGCTGCCATATCTTTTAATGGATCATATGTTGCCATTTATTCAAATGTGAGATCAATGGATCATATGAAATTCAATGCCACCATTTATTTCAAAATGAATCCAATGGTGCCATTAATGGCGATATGTGATCAAATGCTGTCATTTAAATTAAAGTGATCAAATGCTGTCATTTAATTTAAAGTGATCAAATTCTTTCATTTAATTTAAAGTGATCAAACGTTATTAGTTAAATTGATGTGATTAAATGTTGTTAGTTAAATCCATGTGATCAAATGCTATTAGTCAAATCCATGTGATCAAATGTTATTAGTTAATTTAAAGTAAGATCATACGTGATCAAATGCTGCCATTTAGTTATGAGACACAAATGTTGCCATGTATCGTATAAGATTCAATGCTGCCATTTAGTTTGTGAGATTAAATGCTGCCATATCTTTTAAATGAAATCATATGATGCCCTTTTTATTCTAAAGTGAGATTATTAAGATTATTTGGGATCGAATGCGGTCACTTTTATTAAAATCCGCCAATTATATAAATGAGAGAATCAATGGATCATGTGGGATCTAATACTGTCCTTTACATTATCAAAATTAAATTAACTACTATCATTAAATGCATTGTTAGAAGCAAATGTTGTAATGATGTTGCCATTCATTTATATATAATGCTTTTATACATGATTTTTTTTACTTGATTGTTAAATGAATTTTCTCCTAATGCTATCATATCTGAGTTATGAAATGCTGTTCAATATCATTATAATGTAACCTACTTAGTTATGATGTAATTTTTATTATATTAATAAGTAGTTTGTCATTCATCAACGTGAGACATTTGATAATCTATTTTACTTATATAAGCCTTTACGTTAAATGGAATTATTCTAAGTAGGGATTGGAAATGTCAATTCTCTTTATTTGAACTCAACATTTGAAACTTTAAAATCTCTATACGTTTAAAGCAAGTACATTACTTTGTTCTTAAGTGGTATTTCTCCTATTCCATGCATCCTTAATATTACTGATATGATATTATGAGTTAAGTTAAATCACTTGAGACCGATTAAAGAATTATCTCATTTATCAGGACTGCATATTTTCATATATGCATAGTTTACTATGTTTCTCATACATCACTCAGTTTCCTCCGTCCACATGCTAAAATAATGTTGTAATGCTTTACAAAGTTGGATTTAAATTGCTGTACTTTATAATGCTGAGTAATGTTTAAATACTTCATAATGTTGAAGGAATATTGTTAAACCTTACATGCTGAACCAAATATTATGGGCCTTGGTAATGTGATAAAATGATGCCATTAAATGCATTATAAGACAACAAATTTTAGTTTAAGTGATTGTTGTTACTTTTATACATAAATGCTAAACTAAATGCTGTTATCTTTGCAGGTTAAGTTATAAATGAATATTAATTAAAATGCTGAACCAAATGCCATTGCCTATTGCATATTAAGTTAAATGATGCTGCTCATATATATTGCTAAATTAATTACTGCAATTTTTATCATTTTTCATAAATATTCAATTTAGGATGTATGACTCCTAAGCTAGGAAATTATTTCATATGAATTTTCTCACATTGAAATTATTAGAACTGGAAATAGCTAATCCCATGTAACGGATTGACTTATATATTGATATTCTTTTTGATTGCTGAAGTTCTTAGAACTGGAAATAGCCAATCCCATGTAACAGATTGACTTATATATTGATGTTCTTTTCGATTGCTGAAATTATTAGAACTGGAAATAGCCAATCCCATGTAACGGATTGACTTATTTATAGATGTTGTATGTGCAAATACAAAAGAGATCATGTCAAAATTCTTAGAATTGGAATTTTATTCTCAAATTCTACATGTATCACTTCCTCTTTAGTTGTAAGTAAGATTTAATTAAGGATCCCTTAAATTCTTTTATATTCAATTTAGCTTAACACTTATAATTGCTAAGTTAAAATTTCTTTAAAAAACCCATATTAAGACCAGTGCTCAAACAATCTTTTAGATAATTAGCACATATCCAATAGTCTTAAACATTTTGATTAGTTCTCAATTGATTCAAATTGAGAACAATAGTTCCCTTATATGTTTCTTGTTATAAGCTATAGATTTCTAAACTCCTACAACTACAAATGAATTATTACTTGTAGGATTTAATATACTTCCTTCCTTACATTCAAATATTCAATATCAATTAATCTTAGATAACTTTATGATTGAATTGAGTTGATACTTTTTAGTTTTTAAGTTAAATAGGTGAAGCTAATAGAATATCTTTTAGCTTATACTTTTATTAACTTAACAGTCTATAAACACAGTTCTTTCTTACTAGTTTCCTTAAAATTTAATCATAAATCTATATGATTTGATTTGTTTAGGACTAGTATAGGATAAACTTCAATTACATGAAAATACTATTTTCCAAGCTTATCTTCTTTCTACTTTTTATTAAAATTGACTTAAAGATCAATATCTATAAGTTAATTTGGATCTCAATCAGCTTCAATCATTAAGTAGATTATTAAAGTTTAAATAACAAAAGGATATCTCATAGTTTACAATTATTGAGATTTATTGAATGCTTACTTAGTTTTGAGCCTTTTTCTTTGAACATTCATTTAAGGTCATTGTGCATAAATAAAAAGTTTCATAAAACGTTATGGGGAATGCCTTATGGCAAATTTGAACAAGAAAGATAGTGCTAATAATTGGACTTCACATTTTAGAGAGGGTAAATGTGAATGTTCGACTTGCCCACAGTATCTAGTTAGACAGACATGCTTAACTCCTCATCCCATTCTGTTGAGTACTCCCGCAAAATGAGATAGCTTTTAAATATAACTTCAACTAATAATGTAAGCGTTCTTTTATAATCTTATTGATTGCAAGATCTCTTCATAACTGTTTAGTTATGCTTACTTTTCATAGTCCTAAGCTATGTTTATCTTAGTTCAAGAGTTTAAAAATACTTCTTTATTTTCTATGATTTACACTCAATTTTTAGTATTGTATTTTGCTCACTTACAGTTCATTTAAAATATAGTATATGTTGCTTAATTTTATTTAATGCTTCACTGTATTTCATTTGCTCACTTAATATAAATTTCATTGAACATATACTGCTTTTATTTCATTTACTTTAATGCACATAATAGTTTTTAGCATTTTAGGTTGCTTTCCCTTACTAATTTTGGACACAGGTTAGTACTTCTATACAAGTGAGTGTTCTTACTCCACTTATTTTATACTGTCTCCTTTACAGTTATGCTTGATTCTTTTTTCCATATTTGATAGCTTTTATAGCTCTGCTGCTTAATTTGAATTGTAAATTATATTTGTGATATCTTATTAACTTAAAAATACAGTTAATCTTAACATGTGTTTAGATTATTTAGTATAATTATACTTTTTTCTTTTTTTGGCTTTGCCCTATCATATTTAAATACAAAAATATGATAGATCAAGAGCTATTTAATTCAGGTAAAACAGGTCCAAGTGCTTAAAGAGCTTGTAAAGAATTTTTGCTTCCGCTTAATTAAGGATGTTTACTTGTAATTTACTACAAGTGAGAGAGTGACATACTTACTTTCTTTTACTCTTATTTTTAAAAGGTTTATAATAATTAAATTATAAATTGCTTGAGTTTACTTAAGTTACTTTTACCTACTCTTAATTAATCTGTATTGTGTTTACTATTTTGTAAATGCTTGGGATGAATGAGTGAATTATTCTAATTGCTTGTATTGAAAATACTTGCAATATTGTATCTACATGTATCTTCGTATCATGTATCTTCTTTTGCATTTAATTGTATAATTTTATTTTAACTTAACAACTATTCATAAAGTGACTTGGCCACTTAGCATCTATATTTGATTTGTTTTATTCTAATCGAGTATTGGATGCTAAGGTAACATCCCAATATTTGGATTAAATTCCTATCCAATTATTGGGGTCATTACAACTTGCGGAGAGACCTCTCCACCACCGATGACGACGAGATTCTTTCAATCACTTCTCCTCTTTCTTCCATGTTTTTCTCCTTGCTTTAGAAAACTCAAACACATAAAATAACAAACGGCTCAAGCAAAAGCAAAACCCTACCCCTCAAGAACAAAAACGACCTCTCTCTGATACTGCTTGTTGGGATCGGTAGGATTATACAAACGATACTTGAGAATATTGAGCAAACCTAATTAAAGAAAAGGAAATAACATGCAAACAAACACAACCACAAGAAAATGATATACGTGGTTTAGTGCTAATACCTACGTTCACAGGGAGGAGAACAAAATTTCACTAGTGAGAGGAGATTACAATGACTTTAAGGTTTACAAACCTTTACAAAATCTTTGGAGATTCTTCTTCTGCCTTGCAAAATGGAGCAGCCTACCACACAAGAACAATAGAGGCTAATTAGGTTTTTAATTTCCTCATTCATTAACCCTAAAAACGGGTTAACAAATTTATATAAACTGCTCAAAACTATCCAAAATGGGTCGCGGGCGCTACAGCGCGCCGTAGCCCGCTGCAGCATGCTGTAGGGCCTGACTTTCGAATTGAAACCGCTGCAACGCGCTGTAGCCCGCTGCAGCGCCTGCCTCCAACATGCTCTCTTATTTTAACATATGGCTCCCTGACAAAACCTACAACTTTGCTTCTGTGCTTCGTCAAACTTTATAAGCATGCCCTCAATATCGAGTTGGTAGATTTAGAAGTTTCCTAAGTGTCCCCGCTCAGTTTTAATTCATTGGAGAGCACATAAAAAGGGATGTAACGACCAAATACGCATCAACTGAACATCCCTCAAATTTTGCAATCTGTTATTTCTCTTCTTCTGGTTCCATCAAACATTCACAGTTGTTAGGCCATTCTCTTCAACGAAATTTTCAATACTTCTTACGACAATGAAAACTTTAAATTTTTGTTTGTTCCATACATTTTCACAGTTGTTAGGCCATGCAAGTTTGATTGTGGCATTCTGTTGAGCACCTGGTATACGTTCTCCTGGGATATTCATTGTGATTTCACTCGAGCACTTTGTGTGCGTTAATGTTGATTTCTCCACTTCTCTGCTCATTGACAGCCGCCCGCACCAACAAAACTATAGAAATTTTACTTCACTAACCAGCCACACAATGGGGATTCATATATATTTACACATTACATTGTTATCCTCAATGGAATCCTTTGTACTTTTAGGTTCAATGGACGCCGCCAGCTCCAGAACCGTAGCCAAAACAACTGCTGCAGCAGCATTCCCAACCATCTCTGACAGCAAACCGACGCCAAAGGTCGGAGGCAGTATGCGCTTCGCTTCAGAGCCACAATCCCGCCGACCATCGATGTATGCTTACTTGGAGCAAGCGTCTTTAAAGATGCAAAGTTTCCATTCTCGAGCAACACAGCAGCAGCTGCTTACCTATCGCCCTTTGCCGACCTCACCGGTAACCCGACAACTGGATCCGAAGAGTCGGGCCCCTCCCCTTCAACGGCAAGTCCAACCGATCGCCCCTCGGGTTTACAAGAACCGCAGAGGTAATTCTTCCGCTCCTTTACTTTTTTGAGCTCGAGTTCTAAATGGAAACAAAGCATCATTAGGCTAACACTATAGAGGAAGGCTAAGGCCAGTTTGATTTGATGTTAGTCAAATAACAGCATGATCCAAAAAAATTTAGTGGGTTATTTTTTGGCATGTTCCTCTTCCTCTCTGTGGTGCGAACGCGGAGCTTCGCTACCAACTTTAAGAACGTACAGCTTCGTCATCACCGATTGGTAGGAGGAGGAAGTCATCTTGGCCGAATTCGGCGAAGACAATTCGATAACAGGATGAAGCCACCTTGGCCATTGCCGAGTCGTTGTGATTGGCCTTCGCCCTCGATTTGCCGATTCTTGAAGCGAAGCACCCGAACAGATCGCACGATGACATTCAGATAACATTTGCTGGTAGCATTTTTTTAATTTTGAGATGTTATTGATGAATGAAGAGCATTGAAACCAAAAACAGGTCCAATTTTGTATTTTTTGAGCTTCACACAATGTTCTATAAATTTATGAAGATTATAATTTTTAAATATAAAATATAATAAAAATTATAACAAATATGAAAATTTTTATATTTTTGGATTCCACATATTTATCTTAGTCTATCAATAAATTTAAATTAGTTTATTTGGAGGAAAAATGCTTGAAATGTGGAATCAAAACCCAAGATCCGAGGAACCGTATTTCACACGCTGTAGTTATAATCCAAACAGCCGATTAATCCAGTGGTTCAAAAAATATGTGAAATGGATGAAGACATCCATTAACATTCTTATGTAGATTAAACGACCAGGATTTGATCCCTCATATTGAATCCGGATTCAATGGATCGAATTTGAATATGATGAACCAAAATTCGACCCATCAATCCATTTTACTCGTTACTGTTGCAATCGGTCAAATTAAGTGAGAGGAATTTATTTTGACAAATTCTTTTCAAACATCACATGCATCTAAAAAAATATACAGATATAATAGTTTATTACAGAGGAGCTTTAAATAAATATCTCTCATTCTCATTGAATAAAGGCAAAAAGGAATTATAGCGCTAAAAAGGAGGTGTTGAACAGAGGGCTACTCCTGAGCTGGATTCGCCTCCAAAACTGTCATGTTCTCAAATTTCTGGTTTGACGTATCATTATCATATGCTTGGGCATAGTCAAAGAAAAGAGAACTCTAATGATTAAGTATATTTTAGGCTCATAATCTATTTTCTCTTAGGATGTCATAATTTTTTCTTATAATTAATTTAATAAGTCGGTGCAAAAATGCTAAATAACTGTAAGGAAAAGTTGAAACTAAGCATGGATAGATGGTACAATATCGTATATCCTCAATAAAAGTGAATTATTTGCAAAGAAGACTGCGATAATATGACATACATAAACACATAAATGCACTATAAAAAAGCGCAAAATGTAGAACTATGATCAAACTAAACATATGTTGAGTGTTGTAAGCAATGTGTAAGAAAAAATATGTTGTATGTAACACAAGGAAGGTTTAAAATAAAATTGTAAGTATAGTACAAATAAGATGCAAGTAAACAAAACAGGTCTTGAAAACTGTATCTAAATATGCAATCTATCTGACTGCATATGAATCGAAGTGTACGATGCTAAGAGATTGTGCATGAATGCAAATATTTAAAATTATATCTAATTTTACTGATGTATTATTGGATACTATATAGAACAACTGAGGAGTTTGGCACATTTTTCTAAACATCTGAATCTGAGATTTTTGAACAATATACACTCCTTATCTAAGATATATGCAGTCTCATAATCTCTCCGTAGCCTATCCTGCCATAACGGTCTGTACAGACTCTAATCCTTCATGAGTAAACCTATATATGTGTATTTATTAATCATAAATTTTTTGTACATCAAAATTTATTTGAATGACATGTTCAATAGAGTTGGCACAAATATGTTGAAATGACAATAGAATAATCAAAATAATTAATTATAGCTGTGGTATCCTTTTTTTTTTATGTACTAAATTATCTATTCCTGTGTCATCACGTAGTCAGGACTCATCAAATCTTACTTTCAAGTTTCAATGCGACCAAGGAGTCATCATGAATTCTGATTTGATCTATATGAGTACTCAAGGCTTAATTAACCTAATTTTAGCATTAAGAAATTTGTGTGCTAATTAACTCGATCTCGTCGCACCTAAAACTTGCAATCTACCTAAATACTCTCTTATAACGATCCTGGTTTTAACATGCTTTTTACTTAGTTGTGTGAACTACGAGGATTACATAGGTACTTTGTTTCGCTAAAATAGGGCTTGACACGTTTTGCAAAGTGATTCTAAGTTTAACTAAGGTTAAAAATTACAGCTTGAAAATTTATAACTTCAAACTAATAATTTTTGCTATAATGGAATTCTTCATGTCACCAAGAGTCCGTAAACTCTTTGTTTGCTAAAATCTGTATCTGGCACGCTTTACAAGGTATAACTATATCTTATTAGTGTTAAAAATGTAAATTTGCAAATCAGTAGTCAAAACTAATCAATTTTACTGTCATTGGATAACTTACATTGTCGGGAGTCTGTTGACACCTTGGTTACCTAATTCCGAGTTCGACACGCTTTACAAGGCATAGTTAAACCTAATGATAAATTTAAGATTAATAGTAAATTGAGTTAATAAAAATAACAATTTTCATTAGAATTAGTATGCTTTGATATGCGTTTACGGTGACAAAAAAAGAGCTAAAATCAAGTTTGCAAAGGAAATATGAAAATATGGAAGAAACACGCTACGGAGCGCCACAGCGTGCTGTGGCAAAACTTAATTCGAAAGATAGAACCTCTTGCGTGCCACAGCTGATACCAAATCGAAAGTCAGAGGCTACCGCGCGCTGCAGTGGTCTCAAGACCAAAAGTATGGCGCTCCCGCGCGCTGCAGCGCTAACATCACTGAATGTTTGGTGCTATCACATGATACAGTGGATTAGATGTTACCGCGCGCCATAAACACTTGTACAAATTTTCTAAGGAACAGGCGCTACTGCCTGCCATAGTGATCTCAAGACTGAAAATCTGACGCTCCCGCGAGCTGCAGCGCCATTAAATTCGAAAGTCTCGTGTTACCGTGCGCCGTAGCGCCCTAAAGTTCAAAAGTCCCGCGCTACCTTGCGCTGCTGTGCAATCAAATTCAAAATTCCCACGTTACCGCGCGCTGTAGTGTTTGTCGTAAAATTTCTCAGGCATGAGAATTCAAATCAACATTGGGAAAAGAAGGAAAATTAATTCTTCCCTTTCCCACTGTATCAATTAACTTGATTACATTTAAACCTGCTCCTTCTCAAGAGAATAAGGGAATAATTAATAAAAGCAATTAAATTCTGAGGAGATTGAATGAATGGCTGCACTAATGCTGAGGGGATTATCATGAACTATAAAAGCATTGATAAAGACAAAGGGAGGGTTTCAGAATTCCTGCATCTAAGGCATCTTTTCCAGGAGACTATTACAGATAAAAGAGAAGGAGAACTATGGCGGCCGCCTCTTAATCATCTAAAATTAAGTGGTGGTCGTCAACAGACAACCCTTCACTTAGCATTAGATTAAGGATAAAGATTCCTAATCAAATGTTAAGGGAAGGAAATGCCCTAAAATAGAGAGCAAAAGAAGACAATCACTGAATGAGCATACTAATATATCAGAGTGCGAAAGAAATACAAATAATAACATCCATACAGCCAGAAAAAAACTAAATAACTCAGAATACATAAGCAAGAAAGTAAAAGTAGTTAGAACATGTATTATTACAAAGCATTTAAAAGCTTAATAAAATAAAGTAAAGTCACTCAATCCTCACAAATAGAAAGTAAAAGAAATTAAGGATCTTTTCCAGCACGCTCCACCTCCTGAACAACTCTTTAGAAGGCCCTACCTCAAATAACTCGGAGTCTGCCATTATCGGTATCACAATGACAGGGCCCTAGCCAAAAGAAAAAAAATCTTATTAGATAAAATATCTAAGTACATTTTAAGTTAAGTATTTTATGAATTAAATGATATCACAAATTAGTTTAAGCAATTTAGGAGTAGTAAAATATTAAAAAAAAAGTGGTAAAAGTTATAATTAACTTAATTATAACTTAAATAATATATGAGATAATCACATACCTCAACTCAAGCTGTGGAAGAGGTTAAACAACATAATAATGAAAATCTACTAAGTACAAGAAATATCCTAAGTAATATGATCAAATCTACACATACTGGTTTGTAATATAAAATGAAAGTACTGAACTAAATTAAAATTCTAGCATCCTAACATGCTTTCATATGTAAACAAAACTACTAAAATAATACAATTTATAGGAAATACTATAAATGCTAAAATACTGTAAATAACTAAAAGAGCTGTATAAAGAAGTATGCTGAAAATATAAAGTGAAAAAACAAATTAATATGAATATATTCTTACTTAGTCTTGCCAAAAAGTAAAACACCATTTAAATCCATCTGAACATTTAGGAGAAATATCCCAAATCAAATCACTTAATTCCATCTGATCATCTAGGAGAAATATCCCAAATTAAATAATCACCATTATAAGGGAAATACCTTAGCCAAATATCATCTCAAACTACTGTCACACTGTCAAGGCATACTAAGTAAGATATATTCCGCAGGGTTTAAATGAAATTCATTAATTTAACTTGCCTCTTTCAATTATGAGTATGTTTTATGGATGTATCAAAATTAACATAGAATATTTACAAATATACTATGTTCTATCTAATGTGTCAAAAATATATAATAAAGTCCAAAATAAGGAAGCAAAGTATTCAAATTCAAGGTATAAAATATCAAACTCTGTGATATCACTTGTTTTCAAATTACATCGTTCTATTTAATTTGAATTTATATAAGTTTATGATCTCCAACATCCAGCTATCGAGTATAAATTCAGAATATTGGTCCTATAAGCTAATTAAGTTCTAATCATATTTCAATCAATGACACTTGTTTAAGTTAATAAATAAATCAAACATCCTAATTGATGATTTTAAGAATCTCAAGCCAATCTTGATTATTACAAATCAAAATTGGGGGATTAAGATGTTAAAATCTAAATATTGGATTTTAACATCTTAATCCATTATGTTATAATAACCTTAATGGTATCAAGATAAACTCAACTCTCACGAGCTATAATTAGGGCTATCTTATTAAGCAAATTTAATCTTAATAAAATAGATCTCTAAACTTAATCTAAAGTTTAAATATAAAATAATTATAAATAAAAGATAAAATTCTAGAAGCTATAAAACTAAGGTTTCATCCATTAAGTAACCTATTTACTTAATGAATGAATTCTAACATAAATTTCTAAGCTATTTCTTAAGGAATAAGATCCTAAAGGTTTGAAGGAAAATTCTAATTTATGGATTTAGGATAAAGAGAATGTTTGAGCTTTAATTTTAATCTTACTAATTTATTATTATTATAGAATTTTTTTATGGAAGGCATAAGGTGAACTAAATTCATCTCATGAGGCTTACTTTAAGACTTAGGAATTTTTAAGTGAATTTAGAGTATTTTCATAAAATGACAAAATGATGAGCTTAAACATCCTAAATGATTCTAAATCAGTCATAATACTGATTTTTAGAGGTTTAATTATGAATTTAAGGCTTAAGAATATTTAAACTTAAATTTGGGACTTAAGGGTCTAAAAATTCAACCTTATGAATTAGGGCTCTAAATTAAAATTTATTGATGGTAAATGATAAATTATTGTCTAACATGAAGATAGAAAGTAAGTACACCAAATTTTGGTAAGTATTAAGCCTTATGAGATCAAATTAAAAAATTTCACTCAAATGGGCAATTTGGTAATTTGAATTAATGAAATCTAAATTTTCTATCAGTTTATTAAAGTTTACTATCTAAGGTTTCCATAAAACTTAAAATTGCTAAGTTTTGATATCAAATGGCCAAGTTATGGCCAAAATAAGATTATAGTTTAAAATTATAAATTAGGGTTTCATAAATGGGTCAAAAACTTAACTTTTCCAATTGAAGTCTAAATTCAGCAAACTCAATGGCTATAGCTACCCTATAATCTACTGAGTACTTTATCTGGGAGTAGACCCAAATTGGATCTTTTTGGTCAAGTTGTGGCTTAATTAAAGTTTAAGTAACATAATTAACTTAATTATAACTCAAACAATATATGATATAATCACATACCTCAACTCAAGCTGCAGAAGAGGTTAAGCAACATAATAGTGAAAATCTATTAAGTACAAGAAATATCCTAAGTAATATGATCAAATCAACACATGCTGGTTTGCAATACAAAATAAAAGTACTAAACTGAATTAAAATTCTAGCATCCTAACATGCTTTTATATGTAAACAAAACTACTAAAATAACATAATTTATAGGAAATACTGTAAATGCTAAAATATTATAAATAACTAAAAGAGCTGTATAAAGAAGTATGCTAAAAATATAAAGTGAAAATACAAACTCATATGAACATATTCTTACTTAGTCCTACCAAAAAGTAAAACACCATTTAAATCCATCTGAACATTTAGGAGAAATATCCCAAATTAAATATCACTTAATTCTATCTGATCATCTAGGAGAAATATCCCAAATTAAATAATCACCTTTCTAGGGGAAATACCCTAGATAAAAGACCACATTCTAAGGGAAATACCTTAGCCAAATATTATCTCAAACTACTATCACACTGTCAAGACAGACTAAGTAAGACATATTCCACTAGGTTTAAATGAAATTCATTAATTTAACTTGCCTCTTTCAATTATGAGTATGTTTTATGAATGTAACAAAATTAACATAGAATATTTATCAAATATACTATGTTCTATCTAATGTATCAAAAATATATAATAAAGTCTAAAATAAGGAAGCAAAGGATAAAATATCAAACTCTGTGATATCAATTATTTTCAAATTACATCATTCTATTTAATTTGAATTTATATAAGTTTAGGATCTCCAACATCCAGCTATCGACTATAAATTTAGAATATCGGTCCTATAAGTTAAAAGAAATTAGAACTAATCAAGTTCTAATCATATTTCAATCAATGATGCTTGTTTAAGTTAATAAATAAATCAAACATCATAATTGATAATTTTAAGAATCTCAAGCCAATCTTGATTAATACAAATCAAAATTAGGGGATTAAGATGTTAAAATCCAAGTATTGAATTTTAACTTCTTAATCCAATAGGTTCTAACCTTAATGGTATCAAGATAAACTCAACTCTCACGAGCTATAATTAGGGCTATCTTATTAAGCAAATTCAATCTTAATAAATTAGATCTCTAAACTTAATCTAAAGTTTAAATATAAAATAATCATAAATAAAAGATAAAATTTTAGAAAGCTATAAAACCAAAGTTTCATCCATTAAGTAACCCATTTACTTAATGAATGAATTCTAACCTAAATTTCTAAACTAATTTTTAAGGAATAAGATCCTAAAGGTTTGAAGGAAAATTCTAATGAATGGATTTAGGATAAAGAGAATGTTTGAGCTTTAATTTTAATCTTACTAATTTATTATTATTATAGAATTATTTTATGGAAGGCATAACGTGAACTAAATTCACCTCATGAGGCTTACTTTTAAGACTTAGGGATTTTAAAGTGAATTTAGAGTATTTTCATAAAATGACAAAATGATGAGTTTAAATATCCTAAATGATTCCAAATCAGTCATAATACTGATTTTTAAAGGTTTAATTATGAATTTAAGGCTTAAGAATTTTTAAACCTAAATTTGAGCAAAATAACCATTTTGCCCCTACTTAAGGGTCTAAAAATTCAACTTTATGAATTAGGGCTCTAAATTAAAATTTATTAATATCAAATAATAAATTACTATCTAATATGAAGATAGAAAGTAAGTACATCAAATTTGGGTAAGTATTAAGCCTTAAGATATCAAATTAAGAAATTTCACTTAAATGGGCAATTTGGTAATTTGAATTAATAAAATCTAAATTTTCTATCAGTTTATTAAAATTTACTATCTATGGTTTCCATAGAACTTAAAATTACTAAGTTCTGATATCAAATGGCTAAGTTATGGCCAAAATAAGATTATGGTTCAAAATTATAAATTAGGGTTTCATAAATGGGGTCAAAACCTAACTTTTTCAATTGAAGTTCAAATTCAGCAAACTATAATTCACTGAGTACTTTATCTAGGAATAGACCCAAATTGGATCTCATTTGGCTAAGTTATGACTTAATTATGATTTAAGTGATTAGTGAGTGATTAGTGAAATTAATCATAGAATTACAAATCTAACCACACCATTAGGTTCTACTCTACTCTATGAGCTATTAGAAACTAAAATTACTCAATTTGGATCACAAATTATGCTAATATTCACTAATCAAATTTTAAGGTGATTAGGATTGATTAAAAGATATAGCCATTAAATCTTAATTTTTTTTGTAATTTATTATTTATTAGGTCTTCTTAATCAAAATAAAATATTGGATGACCTAATTTGGAGCTCAATTGACCAAGTTATGGTCAATTGAAGTTCTAAGATTAATTAGGGTAATTAGGGTTAGGTCTTAAAAGCGATTAAGCAATTATTAATCCAAATGGAGAAATGAATACTATTGGGTTAATTTAGAGGCTTTTATGATCACTTTAAGACCCATATTGGGTATGTTTGGGTAAGTGGTTACAAAGTTTTGGTCAAATGAAATTTTGGGATAATTAGGGTTTAATTTAGGGGTCCTAAATATCACTAGGTGAAATCTAGCTCCATATAGAAATTTGATAATTTTGTATTAATCCTCTAATTTTATTGATCAAAATAATATATAATTTCAGTATATTTGAAGTTCAGGATTAAAAGTTATTAATGATTGAAGTTTAGTAATTAATTTAATTAATTATATATCAATTAACTACTGATTTTTATGAAATTAAGTTTAATTTATTTTGTTACAGCGATGGGACCCACCAAAAATTGACAGGGCCGACGCTTCCAATTTCTGCCCGACAGCACAACACTGACGAGACCCGCACGACAGGATTCGACGGTTTGCAGCGGGCCCCACCTCTACTCTTCGACATCTATATGCACGACGCATGGCTAGTGGGTCCCATAGATGACGCGGTAATACACGTGACAAGCCCGCACGTCTACACATGGGTCGGGCTGGCCCAACCTGGCCCGAGTCGGTCTACGCCTTCGACCAAGACTCCGCGGACCGACGCTTAGGGCACGTAATCACGGTGGCTTCCCGGTGACGGCAACCTCCAGCATGCACGACAAAAGCTCCTACACGATGACACCTATCCGTCGAAGGTCGAACCTACGGATGAGTAGGCCCATTCCACCAGTAAGACTTAGCCCTAGTACCTAGGGTTCGGGTGAGAGTGGCAAACACGGACGACTAGTGTGGGGTATTGCAGATCGATCACAAAATTTGATCGATCTCAATCTATAAAACTAAATTAGATCAATTCATTCATCAATCAAGGATATGAAATAACCATATAGATTGAAATATATGCAATCAATTGAGTAAAAATAGAATTTAAAGTGTACCTGATCGACGGTCCAAATGGTAGGGTTCGCTTAACAGAATTTCAATACTTCTCAGGGTTCGAATCGGAGCAAAATGAAGCTCCCGTGCTAATTTGAGAACTTAAATCAAACTTAGAGCAGCGGATTATCAACTAGAGAGGTGGGAAGTGGCTACGAGCGACACACGTTTATCCGCGACACGCGTGGATATCACGGAGAAGACGACGCCTCAGTCGTCTGATCGCCTGATCAGAAGGTCACAATTCTGGACCCGAGCTAACAAAAGACGGCGATGGCGTATTAGGTGATGGCGCCGCTTAATAATTTATTAATCTAATTATTATTTAAATATTTTTTATTTGATTTTATTAATTAAAATTAAGCTAATAAACGTATTAGAAAAATTTTCAATAAATCACACCTAGCTAATTGAGAGGTGAGAAATGCAACGACGCAGTTAGAATTTTGTTTCGACAAATATTTAATTATTCAAAATTTTGGGGATTTAAATAATATTAAAATATTTGATGAAAATCCAACGACTTCCAAATGTCTTCAAAACATCACCCCTAACTAATTTTGGGTGGTGAACGCAATGGCGAATTTAGATTTTCGATTTGAGATTAAATTAAATAGGTCAATTTCTATAGTTTCTAGAAATTCCCAAAATCAGGATTTGATTCATTTGATTTCTGATTTGGACTGGGTCAAGAGGTAAGCTTCTGATGTCTTAATTAAGGCACTAGAACTATAATTAGGACTTGGATTAGTCATAATTGACTAAAATAATAATTATGGTTGTTACTGATGAATCCATAAATTATATCTAAAATAAAGGAAAAATTCATTCCTTTCTGATCTTAAAACTGCTCCTTTAAACAAATTGTGTTTATCTCTTAAAAAAAAAGGCCTATCCAGAGAATTCTGAGTCATTTGTGAATTTTCCAAAAAATTTCAAAGGAAACTGCTGCCGCGCGCTGCAGCGAGTCAAGTTGCGAAATATGGGCGCTGTCGCGCACTGCAGGGGAGCATTTTGCGAAATGCTGGCGCTCCAACATGCTGCAGCATTTTGAAAAATTAGGTGCTGACGCGCGCTGTAGCGGGTGAAGTTGCGAACCGCTGGCGCGATCGTGCGCTGCAGTGGTTCAAGTTGCGAACCACGGGTGTGATCGCACGCTGCAGCAGAGCTTTTTGCGAAATGTTGCTGCTCCAGCGCGCTGCAGCGGTGCGATTTGCAAATTCTGGCGCTATCGCGCACTACAGCAGAGCATTTTGCGAAACACTGCGGCTGCAGCGGTGCGATTTGCAAATTCTGGCGCTACTGTGCACTGCAGCGGTGCGATTTGCAAATTCTGGCGCTACCGCGCGCTGCAGCGAGCATTTTGAGAAATGTTGCCGCTCCAGCACGCTGCAGCGGTGCGATTTGCAAAATGCTAGCGCTATAGCGGGACACTTTGCAAAAAATGGATGCGGTAGCGCGCGGCTGCGGGATACTTAACGAAAATTGCTTGTGCCATTGCATGTCGCAGCGCACTGCAGCGACCTGCCACAACTTCCTCTGGCAGGAGCATTTAATGCGGCTGGGACAAGACCCCCAACCTACATCTTTTCCCAAGCCATCATTCCCTCTGCAGCTGCTATGTTTTTAAATGAAAATGAGGCTTATGAGGTGATGTATTGGCTAAATAAATGAAGATATTGGTCACCTCACCATCAATTGAGATTTTTGCCATCATTGCTCAAAATTTTCAATTGGAATTGCTGGTTTGGATCTTAAGTGTGACGAATGCAGCCCCTCTCCTATAAATATCACTCCTCTTGACTAGAGGAGGGTTCCAATTTTTGCTCAAATCACTTAAGTAAGGAGAAGGGTTGCATAGTGGAAGAGAGGAACTCCCCATGGGTGGAAGAGCTAATTTACCAAGGAGAAGAAGAAGGAAGGTAGCACTAGCGACCTAAGAGAGGAATTTCAAGAAGGAGAAGAAGGATCTGAAGAACTTCTAAGGAACGTTCCTAGTATCTTCAAAACTTTTCTTTTGTTATTTCTTTTCTTAGTTGATCATGAAAGAGTCTTTATCCATGTATGTGTTCTTTTTTATCTCTTTTGTAATGATAGCTAAATCTCCCTTGGAGAGGGTTGGGGTAATCCCATGTGTTTGATAGTTACATTTTAATTATATAAAGTTTTCCTCAAGTATTAATAAAATGTATGAACTCAATGCCTTGCTCAAGAAATACTTAGTATTACTATAGTCTTGATTGTGAATTAAAGGAAAATGAACTAATGAACTTAAGAACTAAAGTGTCTTATGCTCTATAGCTCACCTTTGGTTAGATGCTAGATCTATGAGTGCATGAGAGCTTAGAACTATGTGAGAAAAATTATTGAGCTTAGTGTACCTTAATCTAAGCTCAACTAAAGTATTGATGCGTGTGATGCTAAGACCCACTAAGTGAGCTCCTTATAATTGAGGGAGGGAAGGAAATAGTTGTGTGCTCATGAACGAGGTAACATGGTCATTGAGCCCAATATATTATTCCCTCATTTCAACTATGTGTGATGCAAGTGACGCTCCTAGTGGAATCAATGCTTATAAGATCTTAAAAATTTAATAATCCTCATCTCCTTGATCAAGAGATAAGATGAAAATTACAAACCTAATATCTTATAAGAATCTTTGTGTCGAAATAGAATCGACTGTATGTTCATTTCGTGCACAAGATTTGAACTTATGAAACCTTGAGCTAAAACTCAAGGAGGAATAATGTGCACTTGATTTAATTTAAAGTAAATGAAAGATTATGGTTGAGGAATCATCATGCTTAAGTAACTTATCATGACATGTGAGATGAACCTAAGTCTCCTCTTCCTTTTATCTGACTTAATTTCTACTTAGTGATTATTGTGGTTAGTTTAGAACCAACTCAAACCAATTACATCATAGCTTAAATATTAGTGGGAATAGATAAACCTTAGTGACAAAATAACCAATTCTCCGTGGTTCGATAAATCCCGAAAACTAACACTTTCCACTTATTACTTCAGACCACGTACACTTGCGTGCAAACGCAGACGTGTATTTACAGTCTGTCAAGTTTTTGGCGCCATTACTGGGGAATTGGAATTGTTTCGTATTAAAGATAATTTTTAAGCAGCTAGTGATTTAAGTACTTCCTTGCATATACTTTTAGTTTTTGATTTTTGTAATTATAAACACTTACTTTTTTTTTGTTTCTTTTCTGTTCCTTTTATTTCTGTTGAATTTCTGAACATTATTGTTAAATTTATTCTTGATAGCCTAATTATTGTAGTGTATGAGTAGAAAAGTTTGCACAAATTATCTGTTTGACCAGAAATTGAAAGAATCTACTTGTTGACTAGGAGAGAAAAAAATCTTTCGAACCAACAAGCCGTTATGGATAATGATAATAAAAATCTTGTAGAGCCATTAGGAGAGCCAGTAGGAGTGGCTAGGGGGAGAGCACTAAGAGATTATACACTTCCCACTATTAAGGGAATCCCTCATTAAATTATTAGGCCTAATATAGAAGCCAATAACTTTGAGATCAAATCCTCCACACTGAGTATGGTGCAAAATAATCAGTTTGGGGGATTAGCTACTGAAGATCTAAATTCATATATTTCAACTTTCCTTGAAATATGTGACACCTTCAGGTTTAACGGCATCTCTGAAGTCGCGATTAAATTACGGCTTTTCCCATTCTCTTTACGAGACAGCCAAAAGTTGGCTCAGCTCTCTTCCAAGCAATTCCATCAGGATGTGGGACAATTTGGCTAAGAAATTCTTAGCCAAATATTTTCCTCCGGTGAAAACTGCTCGGTTGAGAATTGAGATAACCAACTTTACTCAGTTGGAATGGGAGACACTCTATGATGTATGGGACCAATTTAAAGAATGCTTAAGGTGTTGCCCACATCATGGGTTTTCTTTATGGATGCAAGTGCAAATCTTTTACAATGGTTTGAATGCTCCTACAAGGACACTCATTGATGCAGCTGCCGGCGGCTCTATTAGAGGTAAAACCCAAGAGGAAGCTTATAACCTCTTGGAAGAAATGACTAACAATGCATATCAGTGGCCTTCTGAAAGGCTAAAAAAGGAAACTATAAAGGTAAATGAGTCCAACCAAATAACGGCATTACAGCAAGAGATACATGCCTTGAATGAGAAAAATTAAAGAATGAATGTTAATGTTGTTTTGGAGATACATTGTGAGTTGTGCGGAGGTAGGCATAACAGTGAAAGCTGCAACTTAAATAACCCCTTTGTATAAACCAACAATGAATAAGTCAATTGTCTAAGAAATAATAACTCAATGAACAACCCTTGTTCCAACACCTATAATCCAGGGTGGAAAAACCACCCTAATTTCTCTTGGAGTAACAATAATAATAATGGAAATTAATATGGGGGGAGTTCATCAAATCAACAAGGCATAGATAATAGAAATAATAATAACAATCATCACCCAAACTTAGAAGGAGCTTTCAACTCCTTCAAGACTGAAATGATCCAATTTATGCGCCGCACGGAAGCCACTATCACGGGCCACAATAACTCTATCCAAGGGATAGAAGCTTCCCTTAGGAATATAGAAACCCAACTGGGGCAAATCTCCAAGCAGCTAACTACTCGGCAGTAAGGGGCTCTACCCAGTTCCACTTAAGTAAACTTTAGGGAGTTGGTTAGTGTTGTTCATTCAGAAGAGGTGTTCGGGGGAACTAATACTGAAACAACAAGTGCAACAGATTATGAGCTAGAGACATGAGAAGGAGAAAGGGGCAATGAATGTGAGAAGCTTATCGCTACAAAATGCGAAGACCTAGGGAGGTTGAGCATTCCTTGCATAATTAGAAACGAAATATTTTTAGATCCTTTATGTGATCTTGGTGCTTCAATCAACGTTATGCCCTACCATATCTACGAATGACTGAAGGTAGGAGAAATGGAATACACCTCCATGATTTTAGAGTTTGCCAATCTTGAATCTCTTACCCATCTCGGTATGGTAAGAAATGTTGTAGTTGAATTGGGAAGTTTTATTGTTCCACCGATTTTGTGATATGTGAGTGGGATCAATGGAATAAGAATTCCATGATCATTTTCGGGTGACCCTTCCTGATGAGTGTAAGAGCTGTCATTGATATAGGCCGCGGGGTTATGAGTGTGAACTTCAAGGGGAAAACTGAATTAATTTAAATGAAGAGAAATGGAAAAAGAAGTAAGGAAGAAATTAAGAAAAGAGAGATTATGGGTAGATGATGTTCTTGAAGATCTAATGTTGGAAGAAAAGAATTCTGATCATATCTCAACTCCTTCCTTGGAAAAGGGGAGCAATGAAGGAGTAAGAAAAATAAAAACTAGAAGATGAAAAAGAAAGAAGAAGACTCCCCCTAAACTTGAATTCAAAGAAGTAGATCCGCTGAGGGAAGTAAGAGATGGCGATGGTTCGAGCCACCCTGAGGGTTGTGCTCACTCTAGCATCTTTAGCTTATGGAAGAAGAAACCTCCGGATCCAATTAGTTGATCATTTGCGAGTCTAGCTAAAGACGTTAAATTAAGCGCTTATTGGGAGGCAACCCAATTCAAAAAAAAAAAAAAAAAAAAAAAAAAAAATTTGCAGCGCTATAGCGCGCTGCAGTGGGTATACCGTGCCTCTGCGAAAATCCCGTGACAACGCGCTGTAGCGAAATTTCTGCTCCAGCGCGCTGCAGCAAAAATTTCGCTACCGCGCGCTGCAGTGGTTTGCTCCAGCTGCAGAAATTTTCTTTTTTCTCTATATTGGGAACCATGAAGTCAAAAAGTCATGAATTTAGGTTCCCCATACAGTCAAAAAGTGGGACTGAAAAAGCTTTCCGCCCCCCCCCCCCCCCCCTTCACATGGATCACTACATTTATGGCATGGGGAAGACCCATTGACCATACTCTCTTGCTTTGGATTTCCTTGGCTATATAAGGGAGGCAATTGGGGGGGAAGGGGGGTTATCCTTACAACATTCTTAACTCTCTTACTTCCTCACAACTCTTGCTCTCTCTAGCTCTCATCTAAAATCTCATCATGTCTTCCGGGAAGAAAGCAATTCCAAGAAAGGAGGTCGAAGCCTCTTCTTCTAGGGGAACCTTTAATAAAAAAAGATTCTCTTCTACTGAAATCGAGCAGAGATTTTATTCAATAACTTCTCAGCGGAAATTAATTCCGGAGAGGAGTTTTAGCAACGCCTTGCCCATTCCAGTAAAACAAATTGACCCTCAAGGATGGAGGGAGATGGTGACTAAGAGATCTCCTGCGCCTGCTATTGTCCAGGAGATATATGCAAATACCATCGATGCGACCGGACAGCGGGTCTTTTGCCGAGGTAAGGGTGTCACCCTTGGGATTGCTCAAATCGAGCAATTCTATGGGCTCGAGGAGGTAAGTTCTTGCTCTTACCTAGAACTCTTGGAGTCTCGCCATGACCCCCTTGATCTCGTGTCGGAACTCGTCCACGAAAATACCGAATGGGAAGGAGGATTAGCCAACATTCCTCGTTCCGAATTAACGGATACGAGTAGCACTTGGCTAGTCTTCATTTCTAGCTTTGTTATGCCTTCGAATCACTTGACTGAAGTGACCCGTGCCAGAGCACTCCTCTTGTGCTCATTAGTTAGGCCGGGCGAGATCCGCATCTCGAGTATTATTTTTGAGCAGTTTTGGAAAGCTCTCAAGGGTTCCTGCGCTGCATTGGCCTTCGGGGCTTTGATATCAGGGCTTTGTGAGACCCAAGGGGTCAAAATCCTCTCCTCTGACACCATCGTTCCCACCGGTTGCTCCCTTAATCCCTTAAATTTGAATGCCCGGACAAGTGAACGGAAGCAGCCCAAGAAAAGAAGGGGCATGCAAGGGGAAACGTCAGCTCCGTTCGGCCAAAACCTCACCAACAAGCTGCTGCTGCGTCTCCACAACCAGCAGGTCGATCTTAGCAAGGCCTTGGCCACCGACATGCGGTTCTTTAAACAAGAACCCATTCAGCAGTGCCAGTTTCAGTCCGAGTTTCATGAGGCCCTCGGGCTGATGTTCAAGGATTGGAGCTTGAAAGGTGGTCCGGACCCTTCCGTATTGCCAAGACCACTTGTTGGTGCCCCCATTCTAAACTCGTGCTACCCTTGCGAAACGCGTACGTGGAGGAAGTAGAGGAAGTGAAGGAAACTGAAAATTAAATAGGTTGTATTTTTCTTTTTATTTTTATATTAGATGTTTTTCTCTACATTTTTCATTTTGTGTGTTTTATTTTTGAGATATTAATTTATGAATTTTCATCTTTCCTAATTTTTCTAGTATCCAAAAAAATGACAAAATTTTTTGAGTTTTTAACGAAATGAAAGTCACAAAATTTTAATAAAGACAAGGATATGAAGTAAAAGGGTGCTTAATAAAAAAATTAATCAAATGCATTGATAACATTAAAATATTTTAATCAAGGAATGAATTAAGGGTAATCTAAACTTCAAAAATTTAAATCATGCTTTGAACTAAGTGTGGGGGAAAGCTTGGACTATGACTTGAGATTTTGGTGAGTACTCTAAAAGTGTGTGCTAGGCTCCTGTAGGACTTCATGATCACAAAAAGGTAAATTGGAGATGAAGAAAAGTATCTCTCCATAAAATAAAGGAAAAAAAAAAGGGATGATGAAAAATATCTCTCCCAATTAAATGAAATAAAAAAAGATGATGAAAAATATCTTTTCTTTAATCTATTCATCTTTGTGATTTATGAGAAGGGGCACATATGGCATAATACTCTCGAATATTTCACTACCTCTTTAATCTTGGTTTTCCATGGAATCTTCCTCATTACCTAGTATCAAGCATGAAAATTAAATACTTGGAGATTAATTGATTAACCTTACTTCATATCCAAGGTTAGAATACCTAAATGCCAAATGACTTGAATCACTTTAGTTAAGCACATGTTTTGACTTACATATCAAAAATCTAAATTGATATCTTTTGATGACTATCGTAACTATAAAAATAGAAAAATGTTATTTTAAGCTTACTCGAGAACGAGCAAGAATTTAAGTGTGGGAGTGTGATGAATCCATAAATTATATTTAAAATAAAAGAAAAATTCATTCATTTCTGATCTTAAAACTGCTCCTTTAATCAAATTGTGTTTATCTTTTAAGGAAAAAGGCATATCTAGGGAATTCTGAGTCATTTGAAAATTTTGAAAAATTTTCCAAAGGAAACCGTTGTCGCGCGCTGCAGTGGGTCAAGTTGCAAAATACAGGCGCTGTCGCGCGCTGCAGCGGTGCATTTTGCGAAATGCTGGCGCTACAGCGCGCTGCAGTGGGTCATTTTGCAAAATCAGGCGCTGACGCGCGCTGCAGCAGGTCAAGTTGCGAACTGCTGGTGCGATCGCGCGCTGCATCGGTTCAAGTTGCGAACCGCGGGCACAATCAGGCACTGCAGCAGTTCAAGCTGTGAACCGCGGGCGCGATCGCGCGCTGCAGCGGAACTTTTTGTGAAACGCTGCCGCTACAGCGGTGCGATTTGCAAATTTTGGCGCTACCGCGCGCTGCAGCGGTGTGATTTGCAAAACGTTAGTACTACAGCGCGCTGTAGCGGGACACTTTGCGAAAAATGGACGTGATAGCGCGCGGCAGCGGGACACTTAGCAAAAATTGCTTGCGCCATTGCACGTCGCAGCACACTATCGCGCGCTGCGGCGGCCCGCCGCAATTTCCTTTGGCAGGAGCATTTAATGCGGCTAGGACAAGACCCCCAACCTGCATGTTGTCCCCAGCCATCATTTCCTCTGTAGCTGCTACATTTTTTAAATTAAAAGGAGGCTTATGAGGTGATGTATTGGCTAAACAAATGAAGATATTGGTCACCTCACCATCAATTGGAATTTTTGCAATCATTGCTCAAAATTTTTAATTGGAATTGCTGGTTTGGATCTTAAGTGTGATGAATGCAGCTCCTCTCCTATAAATATCACTCCTCTTGACTAGAGGAGAGTTCCTATTTTTGCTCAAATCACTTAAGTAAGTAGAAGGGTTGCATAGTAGAAGAGAGGAATTCCCCAGAGTGAAAGAGCCAATTTACCAAGGAGAAGAAGAAGGAAGGCAGCACTAGCGACCTAAGAGAGGAACTTCAAGAAGGAGAAGAAAGATCTAGAGAACTTCTAAGGAATGTTCCTAGTATATTCTAGACTTTTCTTTTGTAATTTATTTTCTTAGTTGATCATGAAATGGTCTTTATCCATGTATATGTTTTTTTCATCTCTTTTATAATGGATAGCTAAATCTCCCTTGGGGAGGGTTGGGATAATCTCATGTGTTTGATAGTTACATTTTAATTGTATGAAGTTTTCCTCAAGTATTAATAAAATATATGAACTCAATACCTTGCTCAAGAAATGCTTAGTATTACTATAGTTTTGATTGTGAATTAAAGGAAAATAAACTAATGGACTCAAGAACTAAAGTATCTTGTGTTCCATAGCTCATTTTTGGTTAGATGCTAGATCTATGAGTGCATGAGAGCTTAGAATTATGTGAGAAAAGTTTTTGAGCTTAGTGCACCTTAATCTAAGCTCAACTAAAGTGTTGATGTTTGTGATGCTAAGACCCACTAAGTGAGCTCCTTAGCTCAACATAATTGAGGGAGGGAAAGAAATAGTTGTGTGCTCATGAATGAGGTGACATAGTCATTGAGCCCAACATATTATTCCCTCATTTCAACTATGTGCGATGTGAGTGACGCTCATAGTGGAATCAATGCTTATAAGATCTTAAAAATTTAATAATCCTCATCTCCTTGATCAAGAGATAAGATAAAAATTATAAACCTAAAATCTTATAAGAATCTTTGAGCCGAAATAGAACTAATTGTGTGTTCATTTTGTGCACAAAATTTGAACTTGTGATACATTGAGCTAAAACTCAAGGAGGAACAATGCGCACTTGATTTAATTTAAAGTAAATGAAAGACAACGCTTGAGGAATCATCATGCATAAGTAACTTATCATGACATGTGGGATGAACCTAACTCTCCTCTTCCTTTTATCTGACTTAATTTCTACTTAGTGATTATTATGCTTAGTTTAGAACTAACTCAAACCAATTATATCATAGCTTAAATATTAGTGAGAATAGATAAACCTTAGTGACAAAACAACCAATTCTCTGTGATTCGATAAATCCCAGAAACTAACACTTTCCAATTATTACTTCAGACCACGTACAATTACGTGAAAATGCAGACATGTATTTACAGTCTATCAGTTACAGACTCCCTCACTTAAGAATGATGTTGTCCTCGACATCACTCCAGCAAGTAGAATAAGATATAATGAAAATGATAAATTGAAATGAAAAGAAGATAAGAAAGTACCTTAATTAAAAAGATTAGGATATTTTTGCCACATTTCCACTTCTTTTTCTTAAGTAAACTCTTCTCACAATCGGTTCTTCCATGGATCCTTAGCCATTGGAATAGATCAATTTCTTAATTACCTCTGATTGCGAGCTAAGTTTTTGATTGGTTCTTTGATATAAGAGAGATTTGACTGAATAGATTTGGCTGAAAGCTGAACGAGATGCGATGGATGTCGAAGACATTTTCATAATGATGAGATATGAAATACATTATGAATAGCAAAAAAGTCTTTAAGAAGGTTTAATTTATAGGCATCAGAGTCTATCCTTTCTAAAATTTCAAATGGACCAACATAGCGAGGGCTAAGTTTCCCAGCTACACCAAATCGAAATACTCCTTTCATAGGATTGACCTTAAGATAATCAAATTTTCCAGCATTGAAATTTAAAGGACGATGATGAGCATCATGATATTTGCTTTGACGATCTTGTGCTACTTTAATCCTCTGCTGGATTAATTACACATTTTTGTTTATTTCAGCAACTAAATTAGATCCAAAAAGCTGAACACTACTAGTTTCAAACCAAGCAAGTGGAGTGCTACATCTTCTACCATATAGTGCTTTATAGGGTGCCATACCAATGCTTGCTTGATAGTTATTATTGTAGGCAAACTCTACAAGAGGAATGTGGTCTTCCCAGGAATCACCAAAATCCAAAATGTATAGACTCAAAAGATCTTCAAGGATTTGATTAACCCATTCTGTTTGCCCATGTTTTTGTAGATGAAATGTAGTGCTCATGGTCAATGTAGTGCCCAGGTCTTGATGCATTATAAGCCATAACTTAGAAGTGAATCTACTATCACGATCTGAAATAATTGATCTTGGAATACCATGGAGTCTGACAATTTATCTAATATTTAGCTTTGCCAATTTCTCCACAGAATCGGTCTATCTCATGGGAATAAAATGGGGTGACTTGGTCAATCGTTCTACTATGACTCAAATAGAATCAGCACCCATCTGGTCTTGGGTAAACCCATTACAAAATCCATGAAAATATCAAACCATTTCCATTCAAGAATAGCTATAGGATTAAGAAGTCCCCCGGGCCTTTGATGTTCTTCTTTAACAAGGTTACAAGTATGACATTTTGCCACAAATTCTGCCACACTCTTTTTCATTCCGGGCCACCAAAATATTTTCTTCAAGTCTTAATATAGTTTGGTACTCCCAGGGTGGACTTGATAACCAAAATTATGGCCTTCTATATGGATCTCTTGATGCATTAACATGGGAATACATAAACGATTATCTTGATAGATTACGGTCCCATGCATTAGCAAATCATGATGGGGACCACCTTCAATATCCATTTTGAACTTTAAATATTCATCATCCTTAGTTTGAGAGATAGAAACATCCCTACGAAAAGTGAGCTCTACATTGATGCAGTTAATATAAAGCTCATCACGTCACCACAAATTGGAATAATTTCCATCTTTTGAAATTCCTCTGTTAGCAAACTTGTAGCAATCATAGCTGATAGTGTAAAACAAATGCTACAACATTTGCTTTACTGGTGTGGTACTGAATATCCAAATCATAATCACTAATTAGTTCAAGCCATCTTCTCTGATGACAATTTAATTAACATTGCGTGAAGATGTACTTTAAACTCTGATGATCCATAAAAATAGAACACTGAACTCCATACAAGTAATGACGCCATATTTTCAATGCAAAAATTACTGTAGCAAGTTCTAGGTCATGCACAGGGTAATTTCTCTCGTGTGGCTTTAACTGATGAGAAGCATATGCAATAACCTTTTCTTCTTGCATTAAAACACATCCTAATCCAGTTTTATAAGCATTAGTATACACTTGATAGTTCAAGCCTTCCTTTGATAGAACTAGTACTGGATCGGAGGAAAGTGCATCTCTTACAGTTTGAAACACATTTTCACATTCTGAAGTCCAAATAAATGGAATGGATTTTTGAGTCAATTTTGTTAACGGAGAAGAAATTTGAGAGAAGCATTTAATGAACTTTCTTTAGCAGCCTGCTAAGCCCAAAAAGCTTATTATGTCTGTTATTATCTTTAGTTGTACCCAATCTTGGATTGCACATATTTTTTGTCTATCTACACGAATTCATTGAGCATCCACTACATGGCCTAAGAAAACTGCATAATTTAGCCAAAATTCACACTTAGAGAATTTTGCATATAATTCATGATCACGCAAGGTTTCTAATACTGTTCTTAAATGATTTTCATGATCAACTAAGGTTTTGGAATATATGAGAATATCGTCAATGAATACAATAACAAATTTGTCCAAATATGGTTTTAGTATGTTTTGACATGAAGTTCACAGCATTAAGATTAGAGTCCAAGAATAAGAAAGCTTGAAACATTAACATCATTAATAATAGTATATTGTTAATTAAACAGTTCCAAAATCTTAATTTTAGGATTAAGTAAATTCCTCATAACATAGATCCAATTAGTTATTAAACATAAGTTGAGTGTTAATTTTGTAAGAAACTAAAGTGAGTATTAATTATATAAATATGAAATATTTGAATGACATGTATGAAACTCTCTACAATTAAAAGGCCATTAAACAAGTTAATAAAGAATGACCTATAAGGATTTAAAATGTAAAACAATTAAACAAAAATAAGCCTCTGGAAGAAAGAGATAATTTTAATAGAAATCATGAGCTGCTTAATTTAGAAATGAAAATAATTGGGCACAATCATTGCAAATGGATAATTCTAAAGATCTTTGATTTATTATGTATGAAATATTAAATGTCATAGTTAATGAAGTTGATTTAATGAACTCCCATTCTTAGAGCTTATCGAGAGAACTCTATTCGATAGGGCACAAAAGGAAAAGAAAATGATTCATACAAACAACACCTATTTGTGCAACTAAGGTTTCGTATCCTAGTTATAATCCAAACTAGATATTATCATTCGTAAATATTTCCTATAACCATTAAACATATAGAATACAATTTTCTTGCCAAAATAAGCATACAACAGTTTATCTTCCTTTTTAACACATTGAAGGGTAACAATTTATCTATAGAAAGAAAATAGATGATAATATAGATATTGGCACATAACTAATCTAGCATCAGCATTCAAAAAAATCCGTAATAAGTTACCATTAATCCTAAATCTATAGCATGCTATTAAGAATGTTAGATAACAAGTTCTGATCCTACATGTATATGCACGATGGGTGGCATTCTTTTAGGACGTAATTATCAAAATGAATTACGAGAAACACAATAGAGATTGAATCATGTAGGATACCATTCTAGAAAATTTAAAGATTCAAGTCAGTTAATAGTAGAAATGCTGCAATATTAACTTTGCTGAATTTCTTAACTCATAAAGTGAAACATTAATAATAGCGACTTGCGATTTTTTTTTTTTGGATGACCGAACTCCGTAAGAGTTCGATTGAAATCTTCAAGATTTATAAATTAATTTCTAGTTCATAAAGATGTTAAGATGAAGCTTATCTACATTAAGGTAAGTAAAAGGTGAAGTACCTTGCATCTGAAACCGATGAGATAGAGCTAGTGTTTAGGTTCTCCTCTCTACGACAGCAGGTTCGTAGTTTGCCTCCCATATAGAGATTGAGATCTGAACCAGAGTCTCATTCAGTGAAGACTTCAAATACCTCAGCGGGAGCTTCACAGAACTTAAACGACTTGTCCTTCTTCTCGCCGGCTATGCTTAAGGATATGTGTAGCTTCCAAGGAATACTAGCTAATCCTCCAAGATCCCAAGCAGCAGGTAACAAGAAAAGGATGAGGCATCCTAATCCTCCGCTGCCTTAGAGGCACGACGAGTGGAGGTACGCCTCTATACTCACATAGGAGCATGATCGCCCCTTTTTGGCAGAGGCGTACAAAGAACAAATCGTAACCCTCTATTTGATTTATTGATCGGACGGTTGGATCTATTGAAGCCAAACGAAAAATATCTTAGCCATTAGATTTTGGATCTAATATCTCTAACCAATTATGATGAATCATTTGGCTGTTTGGTATTTTGTTCTCAGCAACGGATTTCCGCTGTTATGAAAAGGCTGTTTGGAATTATTCATTTAATATATATATATATATATAGTTTAATTAAATTTCTATTATTTAATTAATTAATTAAACTCAATTATTTACTCAAAATTAAATATTTAAATGCGCTCCGAAAAATTCATAATTTTCACCCTTACCTAATTGAGAGGTAAGAAACTCAAAAATGCGATCAGATTTTTGATCATAGGTATATTTAATATACCTAATTTTCTAGGCATTAAAATATTATTAAATATTTACGAAAAATTTGATGACTCTTAAACACTTGCAAATTACCACCCCTAGCTAATTTGGGTGTGATGAGTCTAATGGCGGACTTTGTTTTCAATTTTAGGTCTAAATAAATTAGATTTTTTCAGAATTATCTGAAAACCAGGAAATGTTAAAAATTATCAAACGGTCTCCAAATCGTATGAAATTTGAGATGAAGACTCTTAACACTATTATAAGAGTAATGGAAGAGGTTTGGAATTAATTAGGTCCCTAATTGATGGGTAACAATACTAGGATTATTACACATAGCCCCTATGGTATAGTGAGCCAGGAAAAGGAGACTTGGTATATAAATTGGACAAGCCTCTCTATGGGCTAAAGTAATCACCGAGATAATTGTACAAGAAAATTGATTAGCTCATGCATAAGGAGGAGTACCAAGGAAGTCAGTTTGACCATTGTGTGTATTTCAAGAGGTTGCCTCAAGGTAACTTCATTTACTTATTATTGTATGTTGATGACATACTGATAGCTACTTCAGATTAGATAGAGATGAATCACATGAAAGATCAACTATCAAAGAACTTTGAAATGAAGAACTTGGAAGAAATAAAGAAAATTTGGGAATGGAAATCTGTAGGGACATAATAGCATGGAAGATTTGGCTTACCCAAAAGTGGTATTTGGAGAAGGTACTAAAGAGGTTTAGAATTGAAGACACTATAAGGTCTATGAGTATACCTTTAGCACCCCACTTTTGCTTATCTATAGAGCAATATAAAAAGACAGATCTTGAAAAAGAAGAAATGCATACCGTGCTATATGCTAGTGCAGTTGGGAGTTTGATGTATGCCATGGTTTGCACTAGACCAGATTTGGCTCAAGTTGTTGGAGTTGTAAGCCGATACATGCACAATTCGGGGAAAGAGCACTAGCAAGCAGTGATTGAGATTTTTTGGTACCTGAAAGGTACAATTGGTGTTGGTTTATTATTTCAGAAGCAATCGATAATAACTGACTTATGCGTTGGATATGTGGACTCCGACTAGGATAGGGATTTGGATCGAAGGTGATCAACAACTGGTTATGTATTCACTCTAGCAGGAGTCCAGTAGGGTGGAAGTCAACACTTCAGTTTACAGTTATCCTGTCAATGATAGAAGTTGAATATATGGCAGTTATCGAAGCGTTCAGGGAAGTTATTTGGATGAAAGGCTTGCTGGAAAATTTTGGTGCGAAGCAAAAGGAGGTAGTAGTACATTGTGATAGCCAGAGTGTTATATTATTGGCTACTAATCCAGTCTGTCACACTCGCACAAAGCACATTGATGGCCAACACCATTTCGCTTGAGATGTTATTGAAGAATGTGAGATCATACTGGAGAAGATCAACACTAAAAATAACCCTGCGAATATGATGACAAAGGTTCTCACAGTTCAAAAATTCACCCATTGCAAAACCTTGATGAATTTGGAGAAGCATTAATTAGCTTTTCATTTGTTAGAACTACGGATGGATTGATTCCCTTGGGAGGGGGATACGTAGGCAACCAAGTTGGTGTAGCTGCATTGATAGAGAGCTTAAAGGAGTCAAGTCTCATGTGAAGCACATGAGATCTGATGTGGAGATTGTTAAAATAAGTGAGCAGGTTGGAGGCAGGCGCTGCAGCGGGCTACGACGTGCCGCAGCAGTTTTAATTCGAAAGTCAGGCGCTATGGCGCGCTGCAACGCCGCGACCCATTTTGGGTAGTTTTGAGCAGTTTATATAAATTTGTTAACCCGCTTGTAGAGTTAAGGAGTGAAGAAATTAAAAACATAATTAGCCTCTATTGTTCTTGTGTGGTAGGCTGCTCCATTTTGCAAGGTAAAAGAAGAATCTCTAAAAGTTTTGTAAGGGTTCGTAAATCCTAAAGTCATTGTAATCTTCTCTCTCATAGTGAAATTTTGTTCTCCTCCCCGTGGATATAGGTGTTAGCACCGAATCACGTATATCATTTTCTTGTGGCTATGTTTGCATGTTATTTCTTTTACTTTAATTAAGTTTGCTCATATTCTCAAGTATCGTTCCGCATCATTTGTTTGTATAACCATATCGATCCCAACACCATGGCTTATCGGTGGGTAAGCCTTGGGAATTGTGAAATGGGTGCCAAACTTTGTTCCAAGCATGAAAGTTGCCTGCTCAACACCATTAAGGATTCAGCTTCCAAACTTACATCTTTGTCTTTAGGGTGAAGTCAGCCTAACAAGTATTGCTTTAATGATCAGCAAGCCATTATTCATTGATGGCCAATGTTCAACGGAGAAAGATGCTCATATGGAAAGGTTTTTGTTCTTGTGGACCTACTAGAGAAGCTCGCCTTGGTGATTAAGATTAAAAGTTCACAGTGAATGTTTAACCAAAAGTTCACATAAAAAATAAATCACTCTTCTTTATTAGTATGTAACTTGAGAGAGAGCGTGAGCTTAACGAACAGACCGAAACAATAAAGAAGCTTTTGTGCGTTTTGAAGGAAAGAGGCAGCAAAGATCATTAGAATGACTATAATAAAAATCTTGAATATGGATTAAGGTTGAACACAATCTAGCAGCGTTTGTAATGCGGCATTGTAGTAAAAGAACATTCGATACATCATAACGAGCCCAATTGCATGCCTGTCAAATAGCAGTGAGCCCAATTAAGACGTGTGGAGCTGCTGGCATTGCCTTTTTCTGAGCTTATTGTTATGCTGTTAATGCTCCTGTTTCCCTTATAGCTAAAACTCGAAGAAATATTATCCATTCTGACGGTTCTGTTAGTTTGGGAGCGCGAATATGGCGCACAATAGCGTTCTGTTTCCGTTGCAGCATCGCTTTTTCTATTTGTTGCCACAATACTTGAGCCCGGCTTTCTCTCCATTCCCCGCTAAAATAGCTCTTTTAGTGATAGCATCCTTCGCATTTTATCTCTGCCATAGCTTTGATATTTTGGCACTGCAGGACTTGTGAGTAATGTTCTGAAATCCTGCGGGACTTGTCATTATCCAGATCACTCTGCATCATAGCCTTTTCCTTTTGAGAAATACAACATTGAAGTTCAAGAGAGACCACTTCTAGCGAACGCCTTAAAAATGCTAAGAACTTATATCGACAGAGCAATTACCTTTTTTTCTGCTATAAGGAGATGGATCTGTGCATCTTTGAGAACTAGAGTTTCCAGAGCTTTTCAGTGCATTCTGAAGCCGGTGGTTCCTCCATCAAATTGCACGGATTTCCAGTCGAGAGAATTATTAATAATCATATCAATGACTCTATGCAGCTCCCTTCTTCTCCACTCGCTCATGGCATTCAGATCTGTGCTAGTGTACCTGAGGTGGCCTCAGAAAACTCACACTGCGAATCTGAGGAGATTAAGTCTCTGCGCAGCTTTGGTGGAAATGACATGCCGGGCCCTCATGATGAGATGTTGACATGTGCTGATGGCGAGACAATAAGCTTTGTGAGATACCACCACAAGCAGCAGGAACAGTCAGCAGGGGAATGGATCGCTGATTCGAATGATTCAGAAATGGAAATGCAAGGCATGCCACATGCACTAATAGAATCATTTCTTCAAGAGATTGACCAAGAAGAAACAAAATTGTTTGTTGAAAGGTATGGCATTACATTCTCAGCCGCTAACATGCGGCTAGAGTTCGCCTACGGTGATCCAGCACTTCTTCTTCCAGCAAGTATCACGACATATTTCTTAGAGGATTATGTTGGGCAAAATGTTGGGGTAATTTTTATGATTTCTTAACTTCAATATTTTCATATATCTTATAATCAAAATTGCTTATGCAGCACGATACTAAAGACGATGAAGTTGATATCGTTGGATCGCCGAACGGCGGCGGCGACGGCGTCGACAATGTAGGGACTGCGATCGATATTAATGGTTTGCAGGTTTGATTTTGTAGAAGCTTTGATGTGTCTTTTGCTCATTTTTCTAGTGGTAATACATTTTCTGCTTGCATGATGACAGATTATCAGAAATGCAGATCTTGAAGAAATGCATGCATTAGGTTCGGGTACTTTTGGTACCGCTTACTATGGAAAATGGAGGGGAGCGGATATTGCAATCAAGCGGATGAAGATGCGTGATACTAGTACATATTCCAAGCAAGAACAACTGGTACGCAAGATATAAAATGTTATCAATAATAATCCTATTTATACTTTTTGAACAAGAACGATATGGGTGATTTCACCATATTAAACATTCTTAGCCATTGGTTTAAGTCTTTAATTTAACCCTAATAACTAATCTGAACAAAATTTGCATTCGTTAAAATTTAAAATTTTGTGATAAATGAATATTACATGCTTTGATATTAATATATTTTAATAAAATCATTTAGATTGAATAAATAAATTAAGAGGCTGTATGAAAATGAAAATCATCATTATTAAATGATAAAATTTCTATATTACTTTTGTGTTGATATTACAACTTTGCTCAATATTGCATGATTTCAATTTTTCCAAGTCTTTTTCTGATATTTGCAGGCAAAAGATTTTTGGAGGGAAGCACAAATCCTCTCAATGCTTCATCACCCAAATATAATAGCTTTCTATGGAGTGGCTCTTGATGGAGGTAGGGGCACAGAAGCTATTGTAACAAAGTTCATGGTAAATGGATCTCTTAGGCAATGCCTACTACAAAAGAATAGGTAAGCTAACTATAAATGCTCTTTTAACTATGTTTTTTCAATACACTAATCTTTACCCTTGCTTCAATTGCATTGTTATAATAAAAGTTTTTTACAGATCTCTTGATTTTAATAAAAGGCTTATGATAGCATTAGATGCAGCCTTTGGGATGGAATACCTGCATTCTAAGAATATTATCCACTTTGATTTAAAGTGTGATAATTTATTAGTTAACTTGAGAGATCCCCAACGGCCAATCTGTAAGGTGCATGTTTATTTATTAAATGCCAATTACAGGCTTAAAACTACCACTTTTTATTTTTAACGACACAAGAAACTTTTATATGAGAAACTTAAAAGCTTAAATTTATGAAATCTCTTAATATGTTTTATTTACACATCCTTACATAATTCTATTAGTTGTTTTGAATAATTATTAACTAACTAGGAGAACAAATGACAATACTTCAGGTTGGAGATTTTGGACTTTCAAGAACTAAGTGTTGTAATTTGGATTATGGTGGCATGCGAGGAACTCTTCCCTGGATGGCCCCTGAATTATTGAATGAGAACACTACTTGGGTTTCTGAGAAGGTGCTTATCTCTTACAATGATATATCTTATAAGGCATCTAAGAGCGAGATTTAATGTCACATCAACTTGTTGAGAAAAAAAATATCATATAAAAAAAATCAAAGGTTAAACCCACTCATATGGTCATGCTTTTTGATTTAAAATGAATTTTGGCCAAAGATGATTTTTTTTTCAATGATTAGTTCATCCTTTTTAACAAGCACAAAATTGCTATATTTTGTACTTTTTATAGGTTGATGTGTTCTCATTTGGAATTACAATGTGGGAGATCATGACCGGAGAGGAACCCTATGCTAACCTACATTGTGGTGCAATCATAGGTAAATTCCTTAAAACTATGGGTGGGTGTTTAATGATTAATAATGTTATATGCAACTTGACAAGCCCATCAAATTATGTGAGAATTATGCGGTTTTCTAATTTTTCTTACTTTTGTATAATTATGATTCATAATTTTGTTGCTTTTATTGTGTCATGAAAATATGTCTATGATATAAAAATGGGTGTGATCAAAGGGTGCCAATGAAGCCTTAATTCCCTATTCTTCCAATTCAGAGAAATTTATGATTTTCTTGTTGGAAATAATAGGAACAAAGAATGCATTGTTATCATATAATTCAATGTTCAATTAGGCAAAAAGAATATGTCAATAAAAAATGAACTGCAAGATAACAAAGAAATCTTAACAATACTAACATAATATAATACTTAATTTGATATTCCTTACCAAAAATATAAGATGTCCCATCTCTTTCTATTTTATTATGCATGTAATGATATTTCGTATAATGCACAGAGGGTGTCGTTAATGGCACACTTCGCCCGCCAATTCCTATATGGTGTGATGCTGGATGGAGAAAGCTAATGGAGCAATGCTGGTCTACTGATCCATCTCAGCGCCCTACATTCACACAAATTGTTGATAGGCTGCATGCGATGCTGTCACTTCATCACAAAGAAGAGGCTCGGGCTAGCAAGTAAAATAAATGCAAAGAATAGTCGATCTCCTGCCTTAAAACTAAGGTGTCCGACTAACGATTCAGACTGCAACAAGCTCATTCTCAACAAGACTTCAGACTGGAAGATAGAGCGGCTTCGGACAGATGATCCGCAGCTGAAGGGAAGCATAGTCGAAACTCCAAAGTGATGATCTGAAGGTTGGTCAAATTGTTGATAGGCACAAGACTTCAGACTGGACAGATGATCCGAAGCCTCTCTATCTTCCGGTCTGAAGTCTTATTGAGAATGAGCTTGTTGCAGTCTGAATCGTTAGTCGGGTTTGTCAGCTTGCTGTTAACCATATTTGAAGATGTCTTTTGCTGCTGTTGAAGTCTTCTCCCTCGGTGTGCATGACATCCCAAATCACTGCCTCAGAACACTCGGGCTCATTCCAGGTACTGAAGTCTTTAGCTGAGAAGACAAAACTCATGTAGGAAATAAAAACACATTATCTTAGTAAGGCAAAAATTATCTTTTCTTTTTACTCACGTATTGGTTACGAATAAGTTCTGCTGCTAACTCGCATATAGTATTAAATATCGGGATAGCAGGCTTGTTGGCCACCAACTTCCTTTCAATCCCAGTGCTATCTTTGTAGATTATAACTCAACATCTTCTGTATTGCAGAGCACTCCAAGTCTAGAGCCTCCAAGCTCCTAGCCACCTTTTGTGCAGCATCCTCTCTGCATGCCTCCCCTAATCTGCGAAGTTCCCTATTATGCACTGCCAACTATTTGAGGACATCTTTCCTTCTACTAACTGGGCACATTGTCTCCTTGAGTCGCACATCCAATGTGTATCCTTGTAATGTGGTCTAGCTACAAATTGCCCTGCATCCATCCTTGTAATGCGGGATAGCCACAAGTTTAGTGGGGTGTCATCAATCAATTTGCATAGGCCTGTGAATCCCGTATTTCACAAACCAGCTTTTATTATGACCACGTTAATCTTTGCAGAGACAAACTCGTCGGTGTTCGGCGTAGCTAAGAGCTCCACCGTTGAATCCTTGCTTGCCGCCTGTGTAGATCGACCTCTGCTGCCCTCCAGATGCGTTTCTTCTTACTGTGGATCTGCAATTTTTGTTCTTTACTCGAACTTAGCTTTATATGTTTTATCTGTTTCTCCTTCCCTCCTCTGTTGTTTGTTTTAGGCTTTAGATTGTGTGCTGAGTTGCACCTTCGGTTTGCTGATTGGTGTTTTTCATGGCAGAGTGCTACCTCCTTATGTACTCTTTCACTTTTATTGAATTAAATTCTCTTTGCTTGACTGAGCTCACAATAATTATATTTTAGAGTTATTATTACAAATTTTTATTAAGAATTTAAAATAAAAATAAAAATACTATTTTGAAACTTCTAATTGCATGTACAAAATTTTTACTCTAAATTTCAAATTTTAAAAAAATAAAATTTTTGTTTGTGTGTATGCATTCAATCATGAAATTAAATAAAATTCAATTCAACATTAAAGCAACATAGTATGCATTCAATCATTCAATCATGAATTTGTTGTATAAAATATTCTTAACCATTGGCTTCAATCCTTAACTTAAATAACTAATCTCAATATAAATTGCATTTATTTATTGAAAAATTGTGTGAAATGAATATTACATTTCACACAATGATATTTTAATTAAAACCATTTAGATTGAATAAATTATAAGATTGCATGAAATTGAAAAATACCATTACTAAATGATAAGAGTATTGGAATTACGACTTTGTTCAATATTGCATAGTATCAATTTATTCATATATTTCTCTAACATTTGCAGACAAGATTTTTGGGAAGAAGCCCAAATGTCTCAATGCTTCATTACCTAAATATAATTGCTCCATTGGATGGTTCCTAATGGAGGTAGGGCCACACATGGGCTATTGTAACCAAATTAATGGTAAATGGGTCACATAGGCAATGCCCACTACAAAAAGATAGGTAAACTAACTATGAATTTTCTTTTAATAGTGTTATCCCTACTTCAATGAAACTATATAATAAGCTTGAAATTATGAGCTTATAACACTTTGGGTTTTTAAAGACACATGGAAAATATATGTGAGAAACTTAAAGGGCTTGAAATTAAGAAACATCTTAACATGTTTTGTCTACACATCCATGCATGATGCACCACTCCATTAGTTGTTCTTAAATTTGATTAATAAGATTGAAAAATATATGGCAAAGTTGTTAGAGAGTTTAGGCTATTATGAATTAAGTATAGTGCTTTAGTTTTTAGTGGTATTAGTTGAAGATCAAGAAAGATGATATTCCTTAAAGTACTTTTCGCATAAAGTATGGGAACTGCAAATATTTTGTGATGGCTTTTGAACTTTCCAATGCTCTTTCGATATTCATGGATCTTATGTAATGAATTCTTAAGACTTTCCTAGATTAGTTTATAATAGTGTTCATCGTTGACATACTTCTATATTTGAATTACTGGATAGAGCATGCCAACCACTTTGCATGCCAACCACTTATATATGATTCTAGGAGTATTATAGAATCGTTAACTTACCACCAAATTCTCCAAGTATGAATTTTTGTTTCAGTCCATAATATTTTTTGGGCACATGGCTCATAGTGAAAGAATTTACGTTGATCCAAAAAAAATCAATGCAATTTAGGAATGACATCAACCTACAATAATAACAGAGGTAAGGAGTTTTCTCAGACTTGTGGAATGTTATCAAAAATTAGTTAAGGGTTTCTCATAGATATTGACTCCTTTTAACTGGAGTAACGATGATGAGATCATATTCCACGAAATTGAATGATGCATTTACATCAACACCAATCCTGGTTATACTAAGAGAGGGTTTGAATTATTAGCCATATAGTGATGCTCCTCTTTATGGACTCAATTATGTATTATGCAAGAAGATAAGATAATTGTGTGCTTTTTGACCACTAAAATTTTACAAGAAGAGCTATCTAGTTCATGACTATTCTCTAAAATTTTGGAGACACAATTTGTATGAAGTTAGATGCCGATATTTACCGACTATCAATATCTAAGGTGAATATTAACTAAAAAAGAGCTCAACTTTTGATAGTACTTACTATTTAGTAATATTATTTATCATCCTATGAAACCTAACATTATCAGAGGTGCTTCTAGCTACAAGACCTTGAGTACTCTCCATAAGCTTGATACTAAGATTTCCTTAATCCAAGAAATGTAAGAGGTAGAAATATCTATGTACCTTTGGCCCAACTGAGCGCCATCCTAAGTCAAAATAACTCAAAGCTTGTAACAACTCGATGTTGTTATCATGTTAATTAAGGAAGCTTAATTCAAGATTTACTTAAAATCTACTAATCAGATATATTGTATCAAATAAGCTCAAAGAAAAGGAGAAAATGTCCCAAATATTATTTTTATTTATGTAAATAAATACTGAGGATTTTATGACTTTAATAAGAAAATAATAAATTTTATAAATTTAATACTCAATCAACCTAAAAAATTAATTTAAAATAAAATATTTATCTAAATTTAAATATTTTTGTATATTTGGATTTCTCATAATCTATTATGTACAAATGGGGAAAGCCTTATAATTTTTGGAGGTACTGTTTAATGTTTTGTATAACCTCGACCCTCTTCGAATACAATCCGTGGACCCTACCAACCAACCGAGTAAATAAATTTGCTTAAACATAATTGACAAATTAGCCATAATAAAAAATATTACTTGCCACTCAAAAAGTACGGATGAGTAAAATTTATATCTTCTAAAAAGTATGGATGACTAGAATTTAGATCTTCCTAAAAATATGAATTACTAGAATTTAGAATTTAAAATATATATTTTTATGAGTCTCACAAACAAAAATAAATTTAATGATGATTATTTATTCTACTTAGCTCCCTAAATTCTAATCATACATACAGATATATATGAAAAATACTCATTTAATATACAAGCATTCCCATTTAAATATGTGAATCTGGATAATATTTAAGCAAATGTATTAACTTGGTAGAGTCCACGGATTGTTTATGCTGCAAGGATATCATGTTATATTTTGTACGCATTTTATTTATGCTACTATTGCTATGCTTTGGACTTGTTTTTTTTTCTCATACTATAGAATTTAATGAATTATGAACTTGACGTATATGGTTTTGGAAAACCATAGTGGAATTATGAACATGAAACATAATAATCAAGACACCATCATGAGTAAACATAATGACCAAGACACCATCATGAGTAAATTTAGTCAATTTGTCAAAGCTTCTAAGGATTCTCAAGGATAGGAATGCCATCAATAACAAACACATTGTATTTGCAACACTTTAAGAATATCCACATATTAATGTCTTTCATATGATGCTTTTAAGATACAAATAAGGGCTAGCCGACACTAACATATAGATACAATTACCTCTAATTTTGACATCATACAAGATAAGGGGACTGTAATGACCTAGTGTCAGATTAGATGTTCTGACCTAATACTGAGTGTTACTGTAGTACTTAATACTTGATTAATATCTCTTAACCCACTAATAAGCACTACTAAAGGCAAATGACTTATAAGATAGGAAACACAAATACATTTATAAGAGTAAGAAATATTCAATTCCATTACATTCATTTATAAGATAGAACTAAAGGCTAATCTTTAAGATAAATAGTAAACTTATCTTAAGTATTAATTTGAATACTTATATATATTAAACTTGATAAGATAAAAAGGATATTTCTAATGTATGTGAGTACTACATATGAGCATTTACTACTGATCATATCACAATACTAATTATAAGTAGGAATACTTAAAGTGCGAAAGCTAAAAGCATTCATCATAGAGCTAACTAAAAAGTATTCATCTCAAAAAGAAAATAAAAGCAATATACATCCAGATAATTATTACAAACTATTAATGTAGCATAAAAATATCATAAATAAAAGTCTCTCGATCTCACAACTAAAAGCAACTAAAAGAATAAAAATAGGTCTTCTACTGTTCCACTTGCTCTTCCTGAATCTCCTGAATAGACTCCAATGCTGGCTCACCAGACTGCTCTGAATCTGTAGATCGATTCTTGGAAGACTTGGGATTCATAAATGCTAGCGGAGGTTTCGGGCACACAAGGATCAAAGATGCCAAGCTCATGTGAAAGACCTCCGGATTAAGAATTGATCGATGGCGGTGGGAGGGCCACGTGCAGAGTCACAGGTGCCGCATGTCGCGCGGGCGAAATGCGCAAAGAAGGATTGGGCACCAGGTCGATCGAACCGGCTCGAGGATTTTGCAGGCCCAGCTCAGGCCTGCAGAGGGAGCTGGCCTGAACGCAAACAATGGGCCCGACCCATTTGGGAACAGCGGCCCCGGCCCCCTTATGAATAGCGGGATACGACCGGGATAACATATTAATTACTTAATTAATATTAAACATAAATTTATAATTAAATTTAATCTATTATTTAGTTTCAGAAAAATTCCAATAATTCACCCTTAGCTAAATGAAAGGTGATGAACGCAACGACAAAGTCGGATTTCAATTTTGATGAGTATTTATTTATTCTATTTTTTGGGGTACTTTAAATATATTAAACAAAGTTCTAAGGACTTCCAAATACCTCTAAAACATCACCCCTAATTATTTTAAGGGTGATTAGCGCAATAAAAAAGTCAAATTTTTGATTTGAGGTCGAATTAAATAAGTCAAATTTCAGGGTTCCTGAAATTCCCATAATCAAGATTTGATCCATTTGATATCTGATTTGGACCAAAACTTCAGGGTGTGCTCCTAATAACTCAATAAGAGTATTAAAACCAAGATCATGACTTAGTTAAATTCTGATTAACTAAGGTAACAACCTTAAGTTATTACAGACTCCCCACTTAAGAAGGATGTCGTGTAGCGCCCCGTCCCGTCGCCGTGCGCAAAACACGAGTATAATTCATAGGTTGGCGGCGGAACGGTGCGCTACTCGAGAGCGGTGGGCCATGCAAGTAAAACCCATCGTCCCGAATAGGCTTAAAGAGATGAAGCCATACTGAAGGCCGCTGACTCGAGCCCTAAGAGTAGGCTCGAGAGCCAATACCTAAGATAAGAATGGAACCCTTATCTTAAGTATTAGACTTAGTACGTACATAAGGTATAAGGGAGGAGAGAAGGACCCATGTACGTTACAAAATATATCAACGTTTCCAGTACGCCGATCACATCATAATACTATGTATAGTAATATAACAGAGTGTGGAACCTAAAAGCATAACATCCAGAATACATTCGTCTCAAGCAGTAGAAATATATCTATCTCAGAAAAAGAAAGTGAAAATATATCCAGAGTTTTATTACAAACCATAATAATGCAGAATATAAAGAGTCTAGCTAAAATACTGGAAGGAACTAGAAAGTAAAAGTAGGTGCTCGATCCCCTACAGCTCCAAGTGCTCCTCCTGAGACACTGGGACGTCTTCCTGACCTGTCTCCAATAATTGCTCAGGATCTAGCAAATTACCGGATCCCAAAAGTACCCCCGTGTTAGACAAGAAGTCTAACACATCGAAGCTAGCTATATGAGCTAATCTAAATATAATAAATATGCAGAACATAAAGTAAAAATGCAGGAAAACTATAAAGCATCAAATAACTGAACTGTAAGAACTAAGTAAAGAAAAACTGCATCAAAACTAAGTACTGAAAATACTTAAAAATGTCAGATGCTGAGAAGGATGCTATAAGCTGTACTATATGCTACTGAAACAATGCTCATAGATATGCTATATCACGATATATCACAGAACTATCAATGAATGTTTATGAGTTGTACGGTCCAATGTAATCACAACAGTTAGGAAGTCAGTATGGTGACGCAGATGCACCTTGAAATTCCCCAGTCTGTGTATATAACATTCTGTATCTCATACTGTATCACTGATAACCATGTGTCACAACAGAATGAATGAGGTCAACTCATGCTTATGCTTCATGTTTATGTCATTATATGATATGAATGGAAAATCCAAACAAATCCATAAAGAATATAGAAGAAACATAAGTGAATCCTAAGTCTCCACTGTGCAGAATCCTGCTAAAAGGATTCTGACTCCAAAACTCTAGATCAATATTTAGTTAAAGTTGCTTATTTACTTCAAAGATCACTGGGCAGGGTGATTGTATACACATATTAAATATGCTGCAAAGATAGGACACAACATTTAGTTTGATTACGCCACCCTAATAAAGTGATCTTCATTAGGAGGCACCATCCGATGATGATTTGTAGCTCAAACTAAGCATTTAGTCACTAACCTCACAATCATACTTAGTGTCTTAAGGAAGGTAATTCCCCTTTTTCTTAGTTCCACTTAAGCCATACCTATTGAAGCGATCTTCGCCAGGAGGCATTGCCCGATGGCAACTGTCCTTCAATAAAACTAAGAAATGGATACCCATTTAATACACTCTTAGGGTTGATTGATTTATTCTAAGCGAGGTTATGTCCGCCTAAGCCCGTAGGATAGCAACAAAGACAAATCTTACTTAGAGTGACTCAACCAATCCAGATTATTACTGGGGACCAGTAATATGGGTATACTATACTACACTTACCCAACAATCATGGTTTCATCAAATCTATTTAATAGAATAAGGATCTATCAAGACTACGAATCTTAGACTAATAGGAAAGTCCTATACAAGGTTTCACCAATCAAATGTGGTCAAGGATCACTTAATATAGATTCTACTACAAGGAGATGTATCTCTTCTAATGTCTTAAGTGATTACTACCACAAGGAGAATAGATCAATCTCTAAGGTGATGGGATCTTCTATACTTCTACCTCAAGGGGTTATAAAAGGCCTCCTACCTCATTATATATATAAATTTAGGTCCTTTAGATAATTTAAGATGATCTTATGAAGAGAGCATAAAGATCTCTTCTTTAGATGTTAATATTAGATTATCAGGTTCTGGTTCACTATTGGATTTAGAATGATTAGATTAGATGATGGAATCATCTGATCATACTTAGACTAAGATTATGGGGTGTAAATCAAACATTTTGTTAAGGATTTGATCACTTGTTAAAATCAACCTAGTATTAAAGGTCTTATTATGCAAGTTTGTTACTTAAGAGAAAATCAGGGATCTTAAGGTACGATTCAGATTGTAAAATCACAAGGATTATTACTAACCTTACTTTGTCTAATTCAAATGTTTAGCATCAATAGTAAATCAAATGCATTATTGGAAAATGTTGAATTCAAGTCTTGTAATCAATATAGTTGAGTTAGGGTTGTTATGGTTTTAGATTTGCCTTAAGTAGATTAGGCTTGACTCCTTCTCAAATCTTAAGTCAAATCAAGTGTATATTTAAAGATCAATATCAAATAAGTAGATTAATTTTGTATTATTGGTGGCAATCCTAGATCTAGATCAAGTTTTAAAAGCTTGATCCAAAATCTTAGGATTTCTTAAGTTAATTAAGATATTTAAGATTCTATAGTTTTAAGTCAATTCAAGTATACTTAATGAGTTTATAAAAGGTGATTTTATTTCATTTGGTTTACTGTTATCAGCCAAAATAATGATTAAAGTTTAACAACAGTGTTTACTTAATGCTAACCAAACCCTAATTTCAAGCAAAAGGGATTAGCACATAAATAAAAATCCAACCATTCAAATTACATGAAATTTGGCACACAAGTCCTAATTAATCATACAAGTAATCAGAGACTAAGTTTGCTATGATCCAATGTGTATAAACCCTAAAATTCACTACTTATGATTTGACAAGATTAGGGAATAACTACAATTACAGAACTTAGAATAATGTTATACTTGGCACATGCAATCTAATTAACATCAGTGAACTAATGGCACCCTAAACATGTAATTTGGATAAGTAAATTTGCTAATCTTCCCTAATTAACATTCACTGTAATTAGGCAATAATTAAAGATCTAACCATCAAATGTGTGATTTTATTTTATATTTAAGTTCCTGAGATTTTTCTGAACATTTTCATATATAATATTATAAAATTTTAACCAGTGGATTAAAAGTTATTAAGAAAATACATTCTGTATTTTTATTAAATCAAATTCCTATGATTTAATTAATCGAATTATTTTCCTTAAGGAAAATAATTCCATTAATTCGATTTAATTAAACGGCTCGGCCCGGAATCAAAAACGCGCGGGTCGACCGGGGCCCGGGTGACCCGGCACTGTCGCATTGCGCGGGTCATGGTTTGACCCGACCCGCACAGTGTCGTCGTCCCCGATGCTTCGTCCCGCGGAAGAGGCCGATTAGGAAAAACCTAATCGCCCAATTCCAGCGCATCTGGTCCACGGATCGACCAGCATTCGATTGCTACACCATCACCACGTCCAGGCGTGTCGATTAGGACCGGATGCCCCTTGTGAGATGGTCTGGATCAGCCGGACCTTACTCACCCGAGGCGTTCGCCATTCGTGTTACTGTGGGAAGATAATTCTCCCCACAAAGACCATGCCAGACCCCGGGCTCGATCCCTACACTATCAGGGTGGTGAGGCGGATCGAAGCCCTCTGGTCTGGGGGTCTGGGGTAGCCTGGATCGCCGAGTCCTTACTCGACCGAGGCGATCCAGAAGGAAACTAGCCCGATTGATCGATTCGATCGATCGGGGCTAGCTCAAGCCCTAAATATGATACGGCTAAGTTTGAAACGACAATAAGAACAGAAACGCATCAAATGGAATAGGATTCGAGCCTTATTGACTCGATTCCTGCAACTAGGATACCTGATTTTCGACGGATTGGAAAAAGGATCGAGGCTCGCTGCTGCAGGGATTCTGAAAGCTCTTAGGGGTCCTGAACTCCAGGAGAAACCCTCTATCAGTGGTTCAGGAGCACGGAAGCACCTGGGTGAAGCTCCGGGACTTCGGCATTGGCGACAAATTTCAGAAGCTCCAATTGATCAGCAAGGATAAATTAAAGCAGACCTAGGGCTATTTATAGGCTTGGCTGAACTTAGGGAACCTTCTGGAGCCACTGGCTCTGGCTGGGGTGGCCCGAAAGGGCAGGCTATGGCCGAGCTCTCGAAATTCCATTTCGAGCTCGGCCGGGCAACAAGGCCCAATTGGGGTCTCATGGAATTTGCGGGAAGACCAACAACGGTTTGCTGAGCTGGAGGCGCGCGTGGGGGACGGGGGAGGCCACTGGCAGTACGGGGAATCTTCCCTGTCGGGCGCGTCTTGGCGGGGACAAAGATCCACAGTGCGGGTGCGCTGTGGACCATCTGATGCATCGATCGGGAAGGCGCGACGGTCCTAATCCTCCGGATCCTAACGGTCGAACCAGATTAAATCTGCGACGTAGGATCATTAGGGTTGATCTAACGGCGGATCTGCGATTCTCATCCTAGCCGTCAGATGGAAAGGCGCGACGGCTAGATTTGAGGGATCCCGCTGTCGCGTGACCCGGGCTCCGCGGCGGATCGCCCGCGGTCCGCACAGCGGATCCCAGCTGTTATATTAGATAATAGGGTAAAAATGCAATTATGGAAAGTTATAAGCCCTTAAGTGCAATTAAACCATTCTAAATTAAATTGAATTATTGCCCAAATGAGTTTCAAATTGCACCAAAAATTCACCCTTAGCTAATTTGGGGGTGAGGAATTCAAAAATGCAATCAGATTTTAATTCTGAGGTCAAAATATTTTGGGTCTAGACTAGGGCATCTAGATTGATCAAATTGAAATTTTTGACTTAGAGAATTCCAATGGACTTCAAATTTTTCTAGATAGGCTTATCTTAATGTTTAAGAAAAAAAATAATGATGCTAAAAACTGAATCAATCAACATTTATTTTGGTAATAACCTAGGGTTGTTACATGTCGTCATCGATATGTCTTAAGCAAGAAGAATGATGCATGAATTAAAATTAATAAATTGAAAGAGTATGAACTTGAAAGAAGAAGAGTATTTGAGTTCACAAAGAGGTGAGGATACTTTTTTTGCATGTCCTCCTCTTTTTCCCAGGTAGATTCCTCAAAAGAATGATTCATCCACTAAACTTTGACCATAGGAATAGAATAATTTCTCAGCTACTTTTGATCACGAGCTAAGATTCTAATTGGCTCCTCCACATAGAAAAGATCAGGCTAGAGAGAAATGGCTGGAAGTTGGATTAAATGGGATGGATTATGAAGACATCTCTGCAATGATGAGATATGAAAGATGTTGTGAAATGCAGAGAAGTCTTCATGAAGCTTTAATCTATATGCTGCAGAGCCTATATTGGCCACCACTTCAAAAGGTCCGACATAGCGGGAACTGAGTTTCTTGGCTACACTGAAACAGAAAACACCCTTCATTGGGCTGAATTTAAGATATGCAAAATCCCCAATATTGAAATCTAGAGGATGATGATGAGCATGGTGATATTTACTCTAGGGATCTTGTACAGCTCTAATTCTTTTTCGAAACAATTGCACTTTTCTGTTAGTGTCATATAACAGATCAGATCCATAAAGTTGAACGCTGCCGCCCTTCGACCATGCAAGTGGAGTGCTGCACTTTCTACCATATAATGCTTTATATGGTGCCATGTTGATACCTATTTGAAAACTATTATTATAGGAAAACTCCACGAGAGGTATGTGATCTTCTTAGAAAGCTCCAAAAATTAGAATTCATAAATGCAAAAGGTTTTTAAGAACTTGATTAACTATTTTTGTCTGACCATCAGCTTGAGGGTAAAAGGCAGTACTCATAGCCAGGGTAGTTCCCAGGTCTTGATGCACTGTTTGCCAGAATTTAATGGTGAATATGCTGTCACCATTAAAAACTATCGATCCTAGAATACCATGGAGCCTGACAAGTTCTCTATTGTACAGTTTCACCACCTTCTCCATGGAATCGATTTGATGCATTGGAATAAAATGTGCCGACTTAGTTAGTCGATCGACTATGACTCATATAAAATCAGCATCATACCTTAGATTGGGTAAACCCATGATGAAATCCATAGAAATATCAAATCATTTCTATTCGAGAATAGCCAGATGATGGAGAAGTCCTCCATGCCTTTAATGTTCAGCTTTAACAAGGTTGCAAGCATGACACTTTATAATGAATTCTGCCATGCTCTTCTTCATGCCAGGCCACCAGAACGATTTCTTAAGATCATGGTACATTTTAGTGCTACCTGGAAGATATTGATAGCCAATTCACATATCTAGAACTTCATAGAGATATGCGATACTTTTAGGTAGAATGACATTACTGATGATGCGATTAAGTTAAGATTATTCCCATTCTCATTGAGAGATAAAGCTAAAAGTTGGCTCAGCTCTCATCATAGAGATTTAATACGAATATGGGATGATTTATCAAGAAAATTTCTAGCTAAATATTTCCCCAGCTAAAATCTCCTAGCTAAGAATTGAGATCACAAACTCTCTCAACAAGATGGGAAAACCCTTTATGATAGTTGAGAATGCTTTAAGGAGTGCCTAAGGCACTTCCCTCATCACGGATTCCTATAGTGGATGCAAGTTTAGACATTTTACAATAGTCTGAATGCACCCACCTGGACCTTGATAGATGCAGCTGCTGGGGGTTTCTTAAACAACAAAACCCAAGAGGAAGCATATGACCTATTAGAAGAGATGACAAATAATGCATACAAATAACCTATTGAAAGGCTAAATTCTAATAGGAAGGACATGAACAATACAACTGAGTCATACCAAATTGCTACATTCCAATATGAAATTACTGTTAGGCCAAATTAATGTGTGTAGTACAAGATGTTGTATGTGAGTTTTTCGGGGGGAAGCACATAAATGAAAACTATAACTCAAACATCCTTTTTGCACCCTCAGTTCCCGAGCATGTAAACTTTTTGCGAAACAACCACAACAATTATGCCAATAAAAATTTTTAGTGGAGTAATGATTAATACAATGAAAACATAAAGCACGATGAATAAATGCACATGAAAGAAAAATATAATAATGAAAATTAAACATAGGACATACCGATGATGACGTCATTGTCCTCTTGGGCAACAACGGAAGTCAGCGTGCGCGCATGAGGTACAGTAGGAGATTGAGCAAAATTTTGCCCTTAGTGACATTTATAACATGCACTTGCTTCTGAGTAGATGCAGGTGCTCCCTTTTGGTTTTGGGCACTTACGCTAGCTGGAGGAGGCATCAAAGCAAGCGCTAAGCTTGAGAGTTGATTAGAGAAGTGTCGCGCCTCACCCCTTAATCCATAGGATTTAGGCTAAGGGGTGGTGTGTCACTCTGGCTAACCTCTCACTTATCATTGGATTAGGATGAAATCTACAATCCACCTAATAAGGGAAGGAGTGAGCACAGGATCAAATATCAGTCACTATATACTAAAACATACAGAGTGCAAAAGCAAATTAAAAATGAGAAACATCCAAGCATCACAGTATAAGCAAAATAAAATATGACTCAGAATAAATAGCATATAATAATCCAAACACACAGTCATAGGTACCTGTATTATTACAATATTTAAAGTTTAAGTAAATAGAAGTGTAAATGCACTCATCCTCACATATGAAAACTAAATATCTTCTGGTCCCAGCTACTGCACCTCCTCTTAGTAGGGCTCCTCCTCAGGCACTGGATCCTTACTGCTCTATACTTTACATTGTTGGTTTCATAATGTAGGGCCCCAGCCAAAAAGAAAAATCTTATATTAGGCAATTATCTAAGTACATTTTAGGCTGATAGATTTTCATGTGTTCTATAATATCACCATTTTACAACTTATGAACAACAAAAATAACTAAGCAGTAGGTGTAGTAGGCGTACAAGAAATTAAGAACAGTTATGAATATAGCAATTATAACCAAACAACAAATGAGGCAAAAACACACCTCAATAGCTAAGCAAGGAATGGGCATATAACACAATAAGTAAAAGTACTAAAAGTAAAGTCTAATCCTAGACATGCTGATGATCATATGATATATGCAAATTTAAAGACAGAAATTTGAACGTGGTACGTATAGTAAGCAGTAAAGTCTAGCATCTTATAAATATATACAGGTAAGCAGGTAAGTAAGGAAAAATAGCTAACTGAAATATGCATCAAAACACTATAACGGGTGTGTAAAGACTGCCATATCAGAAAGTTGGTCATCGGGCCAGTGAAATCCCTAAGCCTTTCTGGGCTTAGGCAGACAGAAATTCTCAGAGCCTTTCTGGGCTAGGGCAGACAGAATCCAGCAGAACTGAGGAGGCAGTAATCACACATGCAAAATCTTTTAGTTATTTTACTTTATTTCTGTGGACACGCCTAGAAATAGCTGAGGAGTCAAGCACGTCTGCAAGACTGTACGGGTTCTAAGCTTAACACACACTCCTCACTGAGTAATGTTAAGCATCCTTATTACTCCTTACCCCTGTCCATTAGGGTAAATGCGTGCCCGAATCTACTAAGTATATTGAACCCAAAGACAATTGTTATCCTAATTATTCTAAGTTTTTATTTCATGCACAAAGTTTTCTTATATGATATGTCCAAGGAAGTGAGCACAAAAATACAGAATGCGTAGCAACAAAATATTAAAAGTAAGCAAGGGACTCTACTAATATGTTGATATTATTTGTTTTCTAATTATTCATTCTAGCTATTCTAAGTTACACAAGTTCAGGATCACCGTTTTCCTACTATCGAGTGTAACTTAGAATCTCATCCTTATAAGTTACAAAATATTAGGACTAGTTAGGTCCTAATATACTGAATCAAAGTCGACTATAAGAGTTAAATAATAAATCATCATGACCTAATTAATAATTTTAGACACTCTATACCAAGTTCTAATCAAAATTACTAAACTAGAGATTATGGATTAAACACCATGAGGTTAGGCTTAATCACATAATCCAAAGGATAATACATAAGATCTAGGTTTAATTCTAATAGTGATCTAATAATTAAGGTCAATCCTATTAAGTAATCAAACTTAATAGGATGAATCTCCTATCTTAAATCAAAAGTTAAAAGATTAAATAATCAAAATAAGTTGAAAAATTCTAGAAACTAATAAAACTAAGGTTTCATCTATTGAGTAACTCATTTACCCAATGAATGACTCTAACCTATGATTTAGTCCTAATCTTAGGAATAGTCCTTATGTGAGGTGTAAAGACCCTAAGAAGAGACTTAGAAGGATTTTCAAGTATTTGACAATTTGACCTAAATACTGATTTTTCTCACTCAAATGATTCTAATATAGTTCTAATGTTAGTTTAAGTGTTTTAAAAGACTAATTAAAGGTTACGGGTACTTATCCTAGATTTTTGGCAAAATGACCATTTTACCCCTGCTTAAGGGTCTAAAAAGTCAACTTTTGATCTAATGGTCCAAATTAAAGTTTCTTGATTTCAAAAGATTTTTTACTGTTTAACTTGAAGATAGACAGTAAAGTACGTCCAATTTAGACAAGAAACGGGTTCTACAGGTTCAAACTAAGGTTTTGACTTAAGGGCATTTAAGTAATTTTTATTCTAATGAAACTTGACTTTTATACATTTTATTGTAGGTTACTATTCAAGGATTTCATAGAGTTCAAGAACACTGGATTCTGAGTTCAATTGACTAAGTTATGGATGCTTTAAGTTGGAAGGGCAATTTAGTAATTTTGGGTAGGTCAACAGGTGACAAAAACCAAACTTTTCCATTTGAAGTCTAATTTTAGCAAACTCAATTTTATAGCTTCCCTATAATATACTGAGTATGTTGATAGGGAGTAAACCCAATTTGGACCTCAATTGGTCAAGTTATGACCTAACTAAGGTTAGAGGTATTTTGGTAATTTTCTAAATTTTTAGGGTTCAGATCCTAAATATTATTTCAGTTTATTGATGATATTAAAATTCTAAACTAGTTAGCATATTGAATATTTGAATTTGGAATTGATTTGATCATGGGAAGGGAGAGTTGGGATTTCATCATATGATTTATTAAGGATAGGTGTTGTAATTGATTCATGCAATTTTAGGTACTTATTATTATGCTAATAAATCAAGTGAACATTGTGTTTTTTAGATTGGTTCTCTAATTCTGATGAGTTCAAATCTAATGCACAATGTGAGCATACTAGAGTTCTACCTCAGCTTATAGATACTTATGAGATCACATTAGATTTATTTAGATCTCCTACATCTAGGTAATCAAAAATAATCATTTAGTTCTGTGATCTCGCAAGCATTGATTTCCACGAACTAGATTCTTGTGCTTCATACGCAATTGTGCTAAGGAAGCAGACTCATCGGATTGCATGGACTATGTCACATCATCTATGAGTTCTCAATGCCCTCTTCTACCTTCAACATTTGCTGAGCCATAGAGCTTGATTGGTGGCTCTTGGCTCACAAGCCTCATCCTCTAAGCTAAGCTCAAGGGGCTGTGTAATTAGGCTCAAGAGCTTGTCACATAGCTCTAAGCTTTAACTGCACACACTTATGCTCTAGATCAATTAGTGAGCTTTGGAGCTTAAGATGATTATGTACTATGTCATTTCTTCCATTCAAAACCTGAGGTGTTTTACACCGAGAATCCTCGCTCAGTGATGTTATGTCATGGCGAGGACATTTATATGAATTCCCTCTAGATCTAGACTATGTAGATGACTTTATGATTTTCCATTAATAAATAATTTTTTATTCAATAAAGACTTGCAAACATTCCACGCATTCATTCACAAGCACATACTATAGATAGAAAATTAAGCACATCTTATTAATTGTAGAAAATTTACAGCAACACCTTTTATAATCCCTACTCATCACATGAGTACATCCCAACCTTCCCCAAGGAGGGCTTAGCTCCATTATTGTAAAAAAGTAGGAAGATACAAACAAAGAACTGAACCTTTTCATGGTTTAAACTAAAAGAAAATTAGAGATGAGTTAGGAATACTAGGAACTGCTCTTGGCATTCACTGGATTTTTCCTCTTTGCTTTTGCTCTTTTTCCCTTCTAGCTCCCTTGAGTGATATTCTTTCCTTTTCTTGTATGGATCTCTTCTCCTTCTCTAGTGATGTCTCCTTCTTCCTCTCACAGCAGCTCCTTTTGGATTCAATGAGTGTCAAACTTTTGGAACCATGCCATAGTCTCAATTGGTAGTTTATATAATGATCTCCTCAGCCCTTTGGAATAAATTCTGCCTCCTCTTTCCCTTCCTTGAATTCATGGCAAACATTTAAACTAGATTCCATTATTCCCTTGGAAGACAACATACTTTAATGTGAATTCAGTTTCTAAATGACTGGGGAAGGCCAATAGTTTAATTTTTTGGTCTTTCCTAGGCTGTCATAAATGCAGTGAACTTAGAAATTCTATGGATGGCACGGGCGCGCTGCAACAGCTTTGTTACAGAATAAACTATACAAGAATGCCCGCTGCAGCGCGTAGTAGCGTTGAACTCTTGGGAAGACTCCGCTCGAGCGCACTGCAGTGGGTTACTTTATATCTTTTCTTATAAGTATTTTTCTCCCTGTTGATTCACTGCGGCACGTGGTGCGCCGAGCTCTCGGGTTGGATCCTCTACAGCACACGGTAGCGCTAGTGTCTCGGGTTAAAATCTCTGCGACACGCTGTAGTGAGTGCTTCTTAATGAATGCTAAATCTGGATTTGAACAGTTCTGATGCAGCATGAGGCAATGCTGAGCTCTCGGTTTGGACTCGTTGTGGCGTGTTACAGCGCCGAGCTCTCGAGTTTGATTCGCTTGAGTGCACTGTGGCGCGCTAGGGGCGTTGTAGTTGTTTTACTCCTAGGCTTGCATATGGCTCCGAGGTTCCTCATTTTTTCTTTATCCTCTATGGCGCACTGCAGCACGATTGGGAGCGCTGCAGTAGTTTTTCTTCCAGAATTCCACCATCTGCTTCAGAATTGCCTTGTTGTCTTATTTTACCTGAAATTGTTTAAAATCATACCAAAACATGCTGTTATAAGAAAATATTTGTATATTTTTTTTGCTTTATTATGCAATAAATTTTGAATCCATCAGTACCTCTTGAACAGATCAGATCTGGAAGTCAGGGGATGAGATCGCTTTTTGAGCTCCATCTGTGCTTGATGGTGCTCAATCATTCTAGCTCCCTCCAGAAGCTTAGAAAAGTTGCCATGGTGTTGGGACATCAGATGACTCTTAATTGATCCCTTCAATCATTTAAGAATTTGACTGCAACTAGTCATCTTAGTACGGACTAGATCAGTAGAGAACCATGATAACTTTCTAAACTCCATCTCATAGGTATGTACAGTCTGGTTTCCTTGGGTAAGCTGCATGAACTCATCCTCAATGATTGTTTAAGCGGAAGGAGTAATGAATTCCTTGTGGAATACTTCCTCAAATTCTTCCCATGGGATATCGCCAATGCGGACCTCGGAGAAACGAGCTTTTAGTTTTCTGTCCCTCCAATACTCTGCTTCCTTTTTAAACAAATGGGTGGCGAGGTGAATGGATTCGCTCTCTGGATATTTAATACTATATAAGGTTTTCTCAATCACCTTTAATCAGTTGGTGGTTTCTATGTGAGAAGCTGAGCCATTAAATGTCGAAGGGTTTAGTCACAAGAAAGTAGGAAGGAAAGTGTCCACCAAAGGACCACGAGCGGGTTGAGGAGTAATAGAGATTCCTTGAGGTGCTGGGATAGAAGTTTATAGAGTATGGAACGACTAAGATGGGGGCACATTGAAGCAATCCTTTTAGAAGCGCGAGTCTGCACTTCGACTATCATCTTCATCATCTCCATGAGAGTCTTTAGCTCATTCATAGGAGACGAAGTAGTGCAAGCATCTTTTTTTGCCACCGAAGGAACATGAGTATCGGGTTCGGGGTTCATTCTAGGGAGAGAAAGGAGATACAATTTAAAAATAAGGAAAATGGAAATGATTCTCATTATAACTTGAAATATTTTTAGAAGTACAATATGAAAGATGCTTGGAAAGTAAAAAATAAATAAAAGCAACTACAGAAGAAGCTAATGCGATCATCTACAAAACTTTGCAAAAACATAATCTCAAAATCTTGATGGTTTGGGGCACGGTGGAGGCGTCGACTCTCACAAACAGGCCTATCAAAAGCACGATCCCACCACTCCTCAGCATAGTTGTCAAGGAGTTGATCCATCACTCTGAAGCTAATGTGATCAGGGCAACTCAGAATGCAGTCGCCTCAGAACACCGATGACTTCAGGATCTTGTTTAGGATGTCTCCACCATCCTCTGATACTCCCACGTAAAGTTTACCATACTTCAGTCTGTTCTGATAATTCTCATCCCAGTACTCAAAGAATAGCCTAGTATAGTATTTTAAGTCAAACTCACAGTTTGTCATCTATGAGTCGATTTAATGTTCAAGCTAAGTTAGATTAATTATTGAAGTAGTGAGACATTTACTAACCTATTGTGACTTTCTTAAATGTTTTTATTATACTTTTCTGTGTTGTTTGATTTGGATAAATGGACATTTTCTTAACTTAACTTCCTCAACCTTGGCTTTAATACCAACTATAATGATCTTAATATCGGATCAGAAATCCAATTTAATACTAGGGTGTTACCATAACACTTAATACTAAATTAGAAAGAAACTAATCCAACATTAAATGCTATGTGGCCAAGAATCTTTGTAAGAGAGTAAGTTAAGCAGTAAAAACATACAAGTAGAGAATAATACAACAAGTAAATGCATTCAATCCGTTATCCAAACTAAGCATATAAAATGAAAATAAATTCATCACAGAAATAAAGTAAGAATATTATAAAAATTAAGTTATTACAAATTGAATTTAAATGTAATGAAAGTAAATTCTCTCATTCACTAATAAAGTAAAAGAGAGTGCAGAAGCAGAAATCTTCAAATCTATTTTCATCTAGTGCTAGATCTAACTCCACTATCTAGAAAGTGCTCATGATCTACTGTATTTTAGTTTTTAAATAGGGTTTGGCACAACCAAAAAAATAAAATAAGTAATTAGACTAAGAAGTCTAAGTATATTTTAATATTATGTTAAGTTTTAATTAAAGTTTAGTTAGATATCATATATACAATTTTACAATTAAAACTAATAACGAAGCACTAAGCATCAAAGTAAGGGTAAGAGAACTGTATAGAAGATAGTAAACAAGTAAAGAGTAAGACTCACAAGTAGGTTTGCTCTAGCCTATGATAATAAGTAAGGAAAATATAGGCATCCTAATAAGGTTAGAAAATACTAATGTGCATATAAAAGCATACAATGAATGCTTGAATATGTTCAACAAATATTATGCTAAGTAAGAGAAACTAAAGTAATGAATCATGAAATGAATTTAGAATAACATATATTGCATAGAGTAAAGACTGTAAGTTAAGTAAATCATAGTACAATAAGTAAGAATTGAACAATAAAGTAATGTAAGGCAAAGCTTAACCTCATGGGCTAAGTAGACATAGTTAAAGATTATATTAAGTAAGTATAGCTCAAGGGCTATGACAAGCTCTCACAATCAATAATATTGTGATAACTTAATGTTTAATTGTTTAAGTTATTGTAATTTTTTTATTATGCGGGCAAAGTTACATAACGAGTGAGGAGTTAAGTACGTCTGCTTAACTAAGTAAAGAAGCGAGGTCTCTAAGAAAAATAAACACTCACATTCCCCCTCTAGGATATGTGTGGTCTTCTTATTACTCCGTATGCCTGCCATGACATCAATATATCAAACCCTAAGTTTTAATTATGAATATTTTATTTATGCGCAATATCTTTATGAATATTCAACGTTGTAGTCTCAAAGCAAAGCAACATTTCAAAGGAATTCAAATAATTATAAATTATATGATATCCAATGTTGTCTAATATTTAGTTTATCTAATTTAATGATTGGAGCTGAATTAAGCTCCAAATTGGCTTAGACATATCGATCTCTAAGTCAATTGAAAGAAATACTATAAGTGATCCAAATTTGAAAAATAGTAAATTAATTTAAATTTATGTATATGACAAAATAATTTATATGTATAATAATACAATATGAGGCTAATCTTACACAAATCCTAAGCCACATAATCATTATTGGCTACTAGATTCAAGGCTTAAGGAGCTAATGGGGAAAGGTAAAGGTTAAGGATCTTCTACACTTAAAGAGGTGAAGGTTATAGGTTCACCACTACAATCTATCTAAGGCAACTTATAATTAGAGGGTTCTAGTTTAATCAACCACTAGACTAACTAAGAACATCTCTAGGAGAGTTCTAAGTATATAAGAGAGGGAAAGTTTGCAAGCTATAAGTTCTAAGTTGACTTATAGTTGTAAGTTACTAAAGCTTAGAGGAAATCTAAATCACACTAAAGAGCTAAGGAAAGCTAAATCAAGGATTAGAGAGCTTAAAATAGAGGTTAGAAACTAAAGGAAAAGATCAATAAGTTTACTTCTAAGTGTTTACAATTAACCATAATAGGTTTACATCCTACAAGAATGAGGGTGCTAAAGGCTAAATACATCTATTGGATGGGTTAGCTACCATTAGGATGACAATTAAATTAATATTAGGGATTTACTCATACATTATCTCTCATAATATTGAGGCTTTAATCACAAGTTTACTAATCTAAGCAAGACATTTATTACTCTAATATAATACAATTCTCACATATCAAGTAACCTGAAGGTATTAAATGTAAATGCTTGTTGTCCAAGAAATAAAATGCCTAAACATGCAAGCTATAACATAAGTAAAATCACATTTATGAAGGAATTAGGGAGCCAAAAACTTAAGTTGTCCAAATGAAATCCAAACACAAATATTAAAGTAAATACAAATCCTCATAACATGAGGAGAAGAATGATACTAAGTAGGTCAAAATCAGACAATATTGAAAAATTAGAGTTTTTGAAACTCCTAATTGTGATTAAAAAGTGAATAAGAAAATTATGGTTCAAATCATAAATTGAATTATACTAATGTGATTGTCTAATTTTTCTAAATAAAATAAAATATAATTTCATATAATTTGGATGAGTATCAAGCAAGATATGATTGAAGGAAGTTTTTGTATTAATTAATTATAATTAAATATATTCCATTAAATCAATCGATGGCGCTGAAAACAAGACAACGCTGAAATCAGAGTTGGCAGACAACAAGACGGTGTCGATAGGAGAGGTGGCGATCAGCGCAGAACTTGGAGCGAGCGCGAACGTCCACGCATCAACCTCAGATTCGAGGTGACGTGTGTTGATCCCTAGGCGTGTGCCAAAACTGCACTGACGATGCGGTCCAAAGAACTGGACCAGCTTGGTCCAGGTAGGAAACTTGGGCTAAGGGTGGACCACAGGTCGATTGCTTTATCCTTAATGCAACTCGAAGGGGGCGTGCATAGGGTTTGACCCCCTGGTCAAACCTGGATGTCCCATGGTGCGGCCGACACATCGGCGGGTAGCCCTCACCGAGGCCGATACAATGAACCATCATACAGCCCCCAGCATCGATGGTACAACTGACAGGGCGATGCTCTAGGTCCCAAGGAACGGACCCTGGACGGGTCCTGTAGACTAATGTGGATGGTTCAATGAGCCGGAGCTTAATCGGGGCTCGATCGAGCCCGATCAAGTTCCAATCCTACAATTAGGGTGCGGAATAGTCTAAGGACTACTCAATTGATAAAATGAAGGAGCAGATGAGTACGTGGAGGCTTGTGTAAATACCCACTTAAATAGTAATAAATGAAACTCTTAAATATCGAGACGCCTTTTTAGATAATGGTGGAGTTCCTGATAAAAACTCCAAAGTTAAGCGTGCTTAGGTGGGAGCACTCCCAGGATGAGTGACCTACTGAAAAGTTATCTTCTGAGGCAAAACTATGAGACTTTTCAAGCTAAAGCAAATAATATCTTGGTGCTTAAGAGTTTAAGCTATTATAAATGGTATCAGAGCAGGCCATAGGGTGTCAAATAGGAGCAAAGTGTCATATATGACAAAGTACCACTTCATGTGAACAGCCACTTGAACCCACGATGGTTAAAGTGTTATATGATTGTGGGTACCTCTTGCACATATAGGGGTCACCTCTAGTTCTATCTACCCAATGGATGGTTCTTGGATATATGTGTGTATACTGATGAGGACGTTAGTTACTTAAGTGTGGGAGATTGTAAAGACCTACTTAAGTAATAATATGTGAAACTCTTAAATATCGAGTTACATTTTCAGATAACGGTGGAGTTCCTGATAAGAACTCCAAAGTTAAGCGTGCTCAGGTAGGAATAGTTCCAGAATGGGTGACCTGCTGGGAAGTTATCTTCTTAGGGTAAACCGTGAGGCTTTTCAAGCCAATGCAGACAATACCTTGGTCTTAAGAGTTTACCGGTTCCGTCGGGAATTAAAGTTAGGGTTTGTCTGGAAGCTCCCAATGGTTCCACTGCTTCAGTTAAAGGTACCAAATGAAAGGGAATGCGGGGTAGAATGCAGTGGAAGGTTTAATTGGAACTAAGAGGGTTGGTCAGCTGGAGGGTACGATGGCAAGACGAGGTGAAGACGCGACCAAGCGGTCCCCCGTCAGAGAGACATACAGGGGATAATCTGGACCTTCTGATCGGGATCTCGATCTGACGGCCAAATCACCGGATTGCGTGCCAGCTCTTGAATCTGATCTGCAAATGTGCGCGACGACCAGGATTAACCCGCATCATTGTCATATACATCAAAATCCCACCATCCAATATTAGTCATTGGATTTTATTTTAATTAATAAATATAATATAATTAAATACTTTAATTATTTAATTAATAATAGACATTTAATTACTCAAAGCTAAATAATCAAACTGGTTCCGAAAAATCCCAAAAATTCATTCTTATCTAATTGAGGGGTGAGAAACTCAAAAATATAATTATAATTTTGATCAGAGGTCAATTTAATTATCATAATTTTATGAGTGATTAAAATATTTAAAATATTCGGGAAAAATTCGATGACTTCCAAATATTCTTAAAGTACCACCCCTAGCTAATTTGGGGGTGAATATTCTAATGCCGAACTCCAATTTTGATTCTGATATCAGAATAAAATAGGTATTTTCAAAATTATCAAAATAATCAGAAATATTTATCAATCGCAATCAATCTCCTAATCACACCAAATTTGAGGTGAATGCTTCTAATACTATTATAAGAGTACTATAAGTGAAATAGAGCTTTCCAATAATGGATAACAACACTAGGGCTATCACACATACAATGGCTCAAAAGAGCTCAAGAGAATCTAGGATCGAGTTCTACATATTGAAACTTAAAGCTTTATCTGGTATGCACCCAGTCGTCCGAGTCTAATTCAAAAATTCTAAATCCTAAGGTTTATTGTGGAAGGGAAATTCCTTTCACAGTCAACCAATTGAGCTGGTTAAGCTCCCAACACATTCCCTGGGTCAAGATCGACCAAATGGATGTCTTAACTAGTTGGGAGATTGACGGGATCAGTGGGACCTTAATGGGGCTCGGGCATTGTACCCCACTGAACAGGCTTAATCCGATTGCTGCTCAATCAGGTTCGATCGAACTCGATCGACATCAGCAATCACTTTATGATGGTTTGTAATCGTTGGATGCACAATCGAATGCGAGCATAAGGGATCCAGTACCCCAACAAGGAGGTACTTGGTTGGCGAAGGAAAATGTGAATTGTAGGTGACTGGGGGGCAATTGGGGGGTTGGGTTCGATCTTGTCGGCTTGCTCAAGCTCTTGGGCGATAGTTGGGGGCTTCAACACCAAGCCACACCCACAAAATTGCCGAGAAGGGAAGTGCTCGAATCGTTGGGGTCGACTGGTTAGCAGGGAAGGAGGGGTAACCAATGGGGTGCAATTGGGACCTTTTGAGTGAGCAAAGAGGCTCACTGAGGAGTTCTGAGGTCTTTTATAGCCTCAAAAGGCCTGGAGGGGTTGGGCAATGGCTTTCGGGGCTGACCCAGGAGGTGGCCTTTCGGCCGCCAATTGAAGCAGGACCTAGCCGAATTAGCTCGGAGGAGACCCCTCCCAATAATGGCAATGGAGAGCAACGGCCGCTGTTGTGGAAGGGGGAGTAATGAGCAATAAATTTGAGTGTGATGAATTCAAAAATGTACTCAGATTTTGATTTGAAGATCAATTTAAATTAACTAATTTTCCTAGTCAATAAATCGACTAAATAGTCAATTAATCCAATTGAGTTTCGATAGATCACAAATTTTCAAAATTAGATCCTAATAATGATTATAATTTAATGGAACAAGATTTAAACAAAAAGGAAGATGCATCATCCACAAAAAAGAACATGCATCATCCACAATTTCATACACCCAAAATGAACTGAAGAAATATATAAACATGCATCTTGGTAAGGAAAAATAAAAACATCCAAATGTAATTTAAGTTTTAAATAACTAAAATGAAATAAAAGTCTCTTATCCTCACTATAACTTAAAATAGAAATACTGAAGTGGCTCCTCCTCAATGATAAGGTCTCCAATGGGCTTCATCTATTTTTTTTTTAAGATATCATATTTTATTTATAATTAATTTAACAAGAATGTGCATATGTTAAAAGTATTGAAGATAGAAAAAAATAGAACCTGAAGTAAAAATGAATAATATAATAAAGTATATCTCCAAATCAAATCAAAGTAACATACAAAAATTGTAATAGTATGTATGGATATGCATATACGTGCTGAAAAAAAGAGCAGACCTGAAAATATAATCAACATTAATACATGTTAAGTGCTGAAAGTATTGTACAAAAAAAAAAACATTTGAAAATTAAATAAGTTATACTAAACTCAAAATAAAGTAAAACAATTTCAAGAAAAGTGTACAAAACTAAGAGATTGTACTTGAATGCAATTTATTTAATATTATATAATTTATTTAATTAGGTAGAGACCAAAATTTGCTTATATTGATGTAAACAAATTGCGCCTGATTCGGTCGCGATCTCACTGTACGCAAACCGGACATGAAGGAGCTCACTCTCCTCCTTTTCTTCGACGTGAAGGTCCCTTACGTGAAGACGAAGACCTCTCTGCCCAAAGGAGCTCCTTCTTCTCTATGCCTTCGTCCACGACTTTGTCCGCACCAATGAAATGTTCAGTTTGAACCATTTTGCTCAGAGAACGAATGAAACTTGAACGTTTTTGTCGGACAGTTTTGAAATCGAACGAAAACGTAAATCGTTTGATTTCGTCCATATCAAACGATATCTCCAAACAACTCGTTCTTCGAATGAAATTGAACGATTTCAATTTCGTTCGATTTTAAAATCGTTCGAAAAATTGTTTTCGCACAAAATTGTTCGATACTAACAAAAAGCTCTGAAAATTTTGGGAGAGTAATTTAATTTCAAATTGTTGTTATAAACTTCTAACGTTGTGAATTTTTTGTTTTGTAGATAGTTTTGATACCTGAATTCGAATATAAAAATCCTAAAATAGTTTTAAAATAACTATTAAAAATATTAAATAATTTTTCATATTTCTAATAAAAATTTTAATTTCTTTATTTTAAATTATTGGGGCCACGTGATACTTTTCTTGATATATATACATATTCTTTAAATCTTTATTTTCTTAAATTATTTGGGAGCCACGTGTCCGTTTCTTTCTCTTTTCTTTATTTACTTTATGAAGCCCAGCATTTTTGTGTCGTGACGAGGGCTGCCTTCCCTCCTCTGCATCTTCTTCGACTGTGCGCCGAATGATTTGGAAAACAACAATCGATATGGAAGTTTCTGGAAGGAAATGATGATGGTGTGCTGGTTCTTGCTGTTCTTTATTCCAGCAATCACCTTTGGCTGATTTCCTTATGGAGGATTTTCCTTCTTTAGCTCAGGCGACTCTCTCGATCTTCCCTAGATCGACCAGTAAGGGGCAACACTCTTTACCCAACTAAATTTATTTTGTTAAATCTGTATATTTTCAAGTTGAACTTACAGCGATGATGGTAGGAACTAGAAGCAGAGGAAGAAAAAGTAATGCCCTGCTGACTTTGTCTCATCCATGTTAGCATCTAACTTAATCTTGCATGTTATTTCCAACTTATGTCGTCAGATTTTTTTATGCTTTGATATATTTGCTTATCAGTGCACAATGAAAACTAAAGATTCATATAGCTTTGATATGTTTGCTTATGAGTGCACCATGGAAACAAAGGATTCATATGTGGGATGAAGGCTTGATATTGCTGTTGTACATTTTGCTTATCAGAATAATTGCGGTTAGACAAAAATGAGTTCGAGAACAAGTTGCTTAATACATTTGAATTATTGTAATATTATTTTAATACTGGTTCTTTGTTCTAACCATTCCCAAATAAATGATTTCAAATGAAAATTATTTTAATGGTAAACTTACCACTGAAGAAAGATTTATGATTGCAGCCAATTGTTTGTTGGCTGTAAAATGTTTTTTTCCCGCATAATAGGCTTCAAATTTTTAAACAAAGGATATTCATTGTTTGGAAAAGTGATACTACTTAGATTGAAAAATGAACACACATGTTGATTAAAATTGTAAATTCTTGAATAGGTTGAAATATGAAAATTTTATTCTTAAATTTCCATGTTCATATACTCAGTTCACTTCTATTATCTATTCAGTTTCACGTAGATTCTGATTGCTAAGCTATATTGTCAAAGATGCCTAAATTAAGCCCTAATTGATTGCTATATCTAGGGGAATTTGTTTAGTGTCCAAACTACTCAAAATCAAGCTAGATGAGTTATTTAATGCTATTTTGAAACCTAAAAAAATGCTAGATGTTAGAGAAAGAGTATTGCTATACCTATTTACAAGAATAACGGCAATGCTCAAGGCTATTCTAATTATAGAGGAATCAAGTTAATGTGTCATACTTTGAAACTTTGAACGAAGTAATTTAATGCAAATTACAAAAGAATACTTGTATTTCTCAAAATCAATTTGGTTTTACGCTAGGTATATATACTATGAAAGCCATACATATATTATGAGATTTGATGGAGACGTTTAAAGAAAGAAAAGAAGATTTTCATTTAATTTTTATTGATCTTGAAAAGGCTTATGATAGAGTACTAAGAGATATTCTTTGGACATATTTGGAGAGACATGATTTGTGTTGCATATATTGATTTTATTAGAGACATGTATTATGGGGTTGTAACATGTGTTTGATTGCTAAGTGGCTGGTCTAATGATTTTCCTGTTTCTATTCGATTACATTAAGGCTCAGCTCTCAGCCCATATCTTTTTGCTTTAATTATGAATGCTCTTACTGAGCACAGTCAATAGAAGATTCCTTAGTGCTTTGTATTTGTATACGATTTTTTGTTAATTGATAAGGTTAGAGATGGAGTTAAAGCAAAACTTGAGTTATGGAGGATTATTATAGATTCCAAAAGTCTTTCTCTTTGTAAATCTAAAACTTAATATATGGAGTGAAAGTTCAATGGCATTGAAAGCTTTAAACTCGAGGATATAACTATTGAGGATCTTGTGATCAAGAATAGTGAGAGGTTCAGTACCTTCACTTATTCAAAATAATGATAAAATAGGGAGTGATGTGATTAATAGGATCCAAGCTGATTGGATGAAATGGAGGAGCACTTTTGGAGTGTTGTACATTCCAAAATGAAAATTTTTATAGAGTAGCTATACAACCAGCTATGTTATATGATACTGAATGTTATAGTGATGAGGATGCTTAGGTGGGTGAGCGGGCATACTCGTAAGGATATAATGAGAAATGAGTATTGGTAACAAGGTTGGAGTGGCTCAATAGTGGATAAGATTAGAGAATGTTGCCTTAAGATGGTTTTGCCATATTAAGCATAGATCGTGCAATGTTCCTACTAGAAAAAATGAGTTTACAAATTTATTCTGACAAGCCTTGTATTTATACTAAAATCACCCCATCATTTTGTGCTGATTTGTATTAAATTCTAACTAGTTACAACTTAATTTCATATGCTTCATGCCTATTTTGTTTTTGTAGGCTTTTGGGAGTAATTTGACTAATTTCACCATTCGAATGCACAAAAGGAGAGCGGCCAAACGCTCAGGTGTGCATGGGCGCCTCCATACAGCATCCAAACCAAGAATCCCGAAAGCTGGGCGCTCATGCACGCTCACTTGCAAGCTACCAAAAAGCCTGACGCCCAGGCGCGCTCAGGCAACAGAAGCAAATGCCTTGTCAAAATGTCAGATGCTCAGGCGCTAGCAACACACATGAAGATAGACATTTGGGCGCGCTTAGGCGCGCGAGAAAATTCCATAAATAAACACCTGGGCGCTCAGGCACGCCCCAGGTGCACGACGGGTAACAACCACAAAGCGTGATTCTGGATGGGATGCAATCTTTGACCTTCACTAGGGTGTTTTTCTTAGAAGAAGTATAAAAAAGAAAAAATAAACCGGAATATGGAGGATTAACAAAGGGAAAAAGAAAGACTATTATTGAGAAGAAAGTAGGGTTCCAAGAAAATCTTGCCAGCCACCATCAAAGAGGAATCCAAAATCTGCCTTTGGAGAAGGAAGACGAAGGAGAAAAAGAAGAGGAAATTGAAGATAACTCTGGGAACATTCCTTCAGTACTATTTTCTTAAACTTGTTTCTTGTTTCTTTCTTGAATCAAATTAGTGTAGAATCATGCTGTTTTTCAATTTACAAATTATATTCGCTTGTGATTTCGTTTTAATGGCAGCCTAAACCCCCTTCGGGGAGGGTTAGGCTAAACCTATGTGTAGACTTTTCTCATGGTTTTGCTGAGTTTTTGAATGAATGGCTTCTTAAGTTGAATGTGTATGCATGTTATTAATTTATAAAAAACCATATGTTTCATGTTGAACCCTAAGAATAACGGTTGTCCAAAGAGGAATGAGTTTATGTCGCGATTCATCCTAGATCGGAGCAAAATTCTTGATCAGAATGAACAAGCATGTGAATATATACCTTTCACGCCGCACTAAATCCTTTGATCAGAGCAAAAGTCTAGATCAAGGAATTATGTGTGTTGGATTTTAACTTTATGGAAGCATGCCCGCATAGCACTACATCTTATACCAAACCAAAAGTTTTGATCAAGATGTATGTGTATGAGAAAGGCATGTCATGTAAGTATCATTAGAATCATTGATTGGAGTAAAAGTCCATATCATGAATTTATGTGCACTTGTTGTTCATATATTTCATTTTCTTTTTCTCATGTGGTCCTTCACTTAGACATAAGGTTGGACCAAGTAAAGGATTGTTGGAGTAGAGAGATCTATACTCTCCTTTGAATACAAAAAATATCTATGTGCTTGTGAGAACAAAGAAAGGAAAATCTAGTTCCATTTGCATTATATAGGGAATACTGATAGAGTCTAAAGAAACCACCATTTAGACTATAATGTCTGAAGTCAAGAGATCTTGTATGAGATTGGCTAAAGATGACCTTAGAGTTTAGTGGTGAATGACCCATGTGCATGAGAGATCACTAGTGAGTTTAACTTTCTACAGCCCCATGGAATATCAATTTAACAAACTCACAAAACAATCCAATTGAAGCTCAACAAGAATTAGAAATATTGAACCATAGTAGATCAGTTTAACTCCCCCTGATTCCTACACATTAATACAATCCTTGTAATTTATGTTTAAATTATTTCGCATTTAGCTCAGTAAAAAAACCACTTTTGTTTGTCTAAACATTAGAAGAAAGAAAATTAATTAATAACCCTCCATTAATCCCTGAGGATGATAAATCACCATCCCTATATTACTTCAGACGTACGCTTGCGTGTGATAAAAAATCACACTAAATTGTAGCATGTCAAGTTTTTGGCACCGTTGTCGGGGATTAAATTAGAAGGTATTAGTGAAAGTAAGCTAAGTGACTTAGATCTCATGTTTGTTTATACCTTTTTATATTTATTTTTTGTGCATATTTAGTTGTGCTTATTTCATTTTCTTTGAAATCATTTAATGTTGTTGTAGCCATTGTTTTTTAATTGTAATTGAGTTGGTAATATGCAACGGTTGGGTAATAACAATTTGTTATTCGATCTTGAGATAGATAGAGCTTTTCATAGACTTGGGCGTTGTTTAGACCATTACTTAGAAACTTAAAACATGAACAAAATTTTGGAGAAATACATGATAATAATCGCAGCAACCTCAACAACACACCTCAAGCCTTACGAGACTATGCATTAGCTAATGTGGGAGGAATACTTAATGCCAAAGTTAGACTTGAAATCCAAGCCAATAATTTTGAAATCAAGCCAATCATTTGGAAGATGGTGCAGAACAATTAGTTTGATGGTCTACCAACTGAAAACTCTAATGTACACATCGCAAATTTTCTTGAAATTTTCTTGAAATTTATGACACTTTTAAGTATAGTGGAGTCATTGATGATGTTATTAGATTGAGGATATTTTCATTTACCCTTAGGGACAGGGCGAATAGCTGGTTACCGTCTCTTCCAAGTGATTATATACTCACTTGGAATGACTTAGCTCAGAAGTTTCTAGGATAATACTTTCCCCCTGTTAAGACTGCAAAACTCTGCAATGAGATTTTCAACTTTGTTCAACTAAATCTTTGAATTTGTTTATTAAAGATATTGTGCATAAATTAAATATATAACATTACTTTGGGGTTTTATGTGGTGGACTACGCTGTACAGTTGTTATTGAGCGAGGGCAGGCTGTGATGTGAGTTTAAATTCCATTCTCACCCGCCTTATAATATATTTCACTATGGGGCTATTTGGATGGAGTAAAACTGGTGTAAATTAAAATTTTTTTGAGTAATTCAGGAATACTGATATTTAGCATACAATAAAATGGGTGAACAAAATTTACACCGTTATCCAATTTTATGCAACTATAAAGACCGAGCGCGTAAATTTTTTTGGCCAATTTGATCGAAATTGCGCTTTACGCGAAGGAAAGCAGTGTTGTAGAGCTTCGTTCATGCCTCCTGCATCGCCTCCGATGTTCGCCTCACCTTCAACAACAGTAAAAGAGCTCCCTCTTCTCCATTTCTTTGTCCACGGCTTCGTTCGAACGATTTCATTCAGAGAAATCGTTCGATTGAAACGAAACGATTTTGAAATTGAACGATTTTGATTTGAACTGAACGCTTTTGTTTAACGATTTCAATATCGAACGAAATCGTTCAAATCGAATGGTTTTGTCCAACGATTTTGAAATTGAATGAAATTAAAATCTTTCGAATCGAACGATTTTGTTAAATGATTTCGAGATCGAACGAAATCGAAATTGCCCGATTTCGTTCGTTTTGAACGAATGCCCAAAAAAATTCATGGGGGTCATTTTGCCCTCGTATATTTCATTAAATACCACATTTTCAGATTGATTCATACAAACAGAAAAATCTTAAGTGCCCTGAAAATTACCAAACAACAGTAAATTAATCTGATTACATATTCTCAGATTCTCATATTTTATTATGCCAAACAGCTTTTATATAAAAACAAGTACCCTTCTCATGAACCCAAATATTGTTCTCATTCACTAACTGAGGGGACATTTATGGAAGAGTTCCTCTCATACCACAAGAAACTAAAATATTGTACTTAAAACGTTTGTATGAAAGAAGGTGAGCTTCAAATAAAAAACAAGCATGCAGGTATTGGGAATTAAACTCTTGACATAAGATAATAAATTTAGAGCCTTAATTACCAGGCTACAACATATTTTACACTATCAATCATTAATGTGTAATTTCAGTGCATTTTAAGGAAAATGGCTCCTCCATCAAATGGTTCAAGTTTAGTTGAGATTACCAATCAGAGCATTTTGATGATCAATTTAATGGTTCTATGCAATTGTCTTCTTCTCCTATTCATGGTTTTAGATTCGCGTTAGTGGTGTAATTGAGGTTACTTAAAAAACTTCACACTTCGTACTCTAAGAATGACAAGGCTAAGTTTCTTCATAGCCTTAGTGAAATAATCATGCCAAGCCGCTGATGGTGAGGTGGTGACATATGTTGACAGCGAGACAACAAGCTATGTGAGATGCCACCACATGGAGCAGGAAGATTTGATTGGTGGATGGATTGTATATTCAAATGATTAGAAAGTGCAATGCAATGTATGTCTCTTGCAATTTTAGAATCATTGCATCAAGAGATTGAACTAGAAGAAAGAAAAATATTTACTAAAAAATATGGAGTCATATTGTCAGACTCTAACATGTGGCCAGAGTTCTTGTTCGGCGATCTTATGATTCATCTTTCAACAAATATTATGATGCATTCATAAAGGATAAAGGATTTTGTTGGGAAAGATGTTAGAGATTATTTTTATGATTTTTTATCTTCAATATTGTAATATCTCATATAATCATGAATTTTACTTGGGTAACATGATCATAACGATGATGAAATCGACCATTGAATCGGTGAATGATGCCGCAAATGTTGATATTGCAATAAGTAGTTATGGTTTGCATGTTTTATTTTTGCATAAGCTCGATGTATTTTGGCTATTTTCTGGTGTTAATACAACTTTTAATCGGATAATGAGAGATTATTAGAAATGCAGATCTTAAAAAAATCAAAAAATTTTGTTCGGGTACTTTTGGTAATGCTTATTATGAAAAACAGGGGGGCGGATGTTGCAATTAAGTGAATAAATATAAACAATATTAGCATATATTCTGAAAATTAACAATTGGTACTAGAGTAAAATTTTATATATTAGAGTGAAATATTTATTGTATATGCATGTGAAGTTCCAAAATAATATTTTATTCTCTTATTTGCTAATTAAAATATGCAACAATAACTTTTCATAAAACTTAAATATTGTGAGCGTAGCCCATATAAAAATGAATTAGAAAATATCAGGGAACCATTTCTATGAAGATCAAAACAATAGGACATTTTAAAATATTTATCTATATTCAATAAATCATGAGTAATTGCACGATGTTTGTTAGCCACACATGTAAAATTTAAGTTATTAGCTATAAAAGGGAGGTTTGACATACTTATTGTAAGGTATAGTGAGTAGTTCTTGCTCAAAAAATATATGTTTTTTATAAAATCAATAATTTATTTGTGTGCTTCAATTATTCTTTTGTTCAGAATATCTATCAATATTACCTATATTTATTCGCTTGATTGCAACATCCACTCTCCTTCATTTTCCATAATAAGTAGTACCGAAAGTACCTAAAACCGATTCTTGAATTGCATAAGGTCTACACATGGTAATTTATCATTATGCAAGTAAACATTGTATTATCACTAAAAAATGGCTAAAAAGTGCATCAATTTTATGCAAAAAATCAAACCTGCAAACTATAACTATCGATTACAATCTCAACAATCGTGACATCATTCACTGATCCAATGATATCAATTTCATCGTCTTTAACATCTTTCTAAGCACATTCCTAAATGATCTAGTTCAATGTGTAGAAAGATGTTAAATATGATGAAATTGATACTATTAGATCGGTGAATGATACCGTGAATGTTGAGATTGTGATCGATAGTTATAACTTGCAGGTTTGATTTATTGCATGATTAATGTGCTTTTGGTCATTTTCTTAGTGATAAATAATTGTTACTTTCATGATAATACATTATCAGGTGTGTAGACCTTGATGCAATTCAAGAATTGGATTTGTGTACTTTCGATACTGATTATTATGGAAAGGGGAGTAGACGTTGCAACCAGACAAATATAGATAGGCGATATTGATATATATTCTTAAAAAGAACAATTAGCACACAAATAATTATTCATTTGATAATAATCATATTTATAGTTTTTGAGCAAGAACCATTATACTTTACTATAAGTATGCCAAACCTCCATTGCTAATAACTTAAATTTACATGTGGTTTAATAGTAATTATGCAATTACTCATGGTTTATTAAAACTAAATATTTTAAAATGTTATATTGTTCTTATTTTTTATATATATGGTTCATTGGTATTTTCTAAGTAATCTTTATATGGGATATGCTCACAATATTTAGGTTTTATGGAGAGTTATTGTTACATATTTTTATTGACAAATTAAAAAACAAAAATATTGTTTTAGAACTTCTATATACATGTACAATAATTTACTCTAATATACAATGTTTTACTCTAGTGCCAATTGTTCTTGTTTAGTATATTTACTAATATCGTTTATCTTTATTCACTTGATTGCAATTTTCGCTCTCCTCTATTTTTCATAATAACTAGTACCAAAAGTACATGAAAAATTATATTACCACTAAAAAAATGGCCAAAAGCACATCGAGCTTGTGCAAAAATGAAACTTGCAAATTATAACTATTGATTGCAATATCAGTATTTGCAGCATCATTCACCGATTCAATAGTATCAATTTAATAGTCTTTAATATCATGCTACCCAAGCAAAATTCATTGATTAGATTATATATGAAAATATTGAAGATAAAAAATCATTTAATCACCTCAACATCTTACCCAACGTAATTCTTTAGGAATCATCATAATACATGCCGGAAGATGAATCATAAGAGTATCGGATGAGAATTTTGGCTGCATATTAGAGGCTGACAATATGACACTATACCATTCAGCAAATATTTTTTTTCTTCTTGTTCAATCTCTTGAAGAAAGGATTCTAAATGTGTAAGAGATATGTCTTGCATTGTACTTTCTGAATTATTTGTATTTACCAATTCATCCTCCAGTCAAATCTTCCTGCTCTATAATATGGTGACATCTCACATAGCTTGTTCTCTTATCGTTGTTGAGTATTACAAGTGCAAGCGTTCAGCGAGGAGCTTCTCTTTTAAAGGTGACGTTGGTATGGCTGCTGTGCCATGTGGCTTCACATGATTCTACAGGTGCTCTGTGAACTACGACTTCTGGCATGGATTGTTTTCGCTTGGTAATTATTTGAAACCTTAAGCTGCTCCTGGCATGGATTAATGACTGACGTTGCTTGCATTTCATGTTGCAGATGGGTTATATTGCTAAGGAAAGTTGGAGGAAGATATCGCATGGTAAGCCTGCAATGCCTATGGCTATTATATGGCAATCTAATTCTCTCCAGATTTCTTTCTAATTTGTAACCTTGTTATATAGTGTTCAACTTTAGTACATCCAAGTTTTTTTATTATAGCTATTTTAGTGATTATACTATCATATTGCTTGTTTCCTGAAGCCGCACAAAAGCTCCTTTGATTATTTGGGCCTTTCATTAAATTCATCATTTCTCAAGACATACTCTAATAAAAAGATTCGTTCCATGTTGTTGATAGGAATACTTAAAAATGCTTTCACTTGAATGTGTTTAGCATAAGCAAGTATGCGTATGAAAAAAAATAACTATCTTACACTAAACGTAGACACTGTATTTTTCATGCTTACAAAATCACATGAGCAAAAATATACATGAAATTCACATATGACTAACATACGCATAAAGCAAATAAAGCATTAAAAACTTATTTTAGGAGCTGTGGCATGGTCTTCTAAGGTTTTATGCAAGAAATTCTAAATTATATGAAGTATGAGGAACCTAAGTAGAATATAAGATCTATAGCTTGCTCACACAGAAAAAAAGATTAACAAAGGATCATACTTCTAAAACTAAAAGAACTTTCAATTTGAGAGTTTGAATGCTTCTCCAAGCTTTCTTCGATTGTTTGGTGATAAAAATGATTTGGTAATAGCTGTTCCTTACCTAGGAGACTGATAGTTGGGTGGAAACATATGGTTTTAAGAATGGATAAGTACTTTTATTTGGATAAAAAGTGATTGAAATCAACGCAAAAAAGTAGCAGCACTTGGCAATATCTACAAGCACTCCCGCAATGAGTGCTTGAGCATGGGCAACAAGTACTCGAGCCCTCATAATGAGGCATAATAAATTTTGCCAAGCTGTTTTTAAGGTGACTAAGTGAGAATTTTATGTCTTGAAACTCCGGTATAGGTTAGCTGCACAGATTATGCCTTAAAAAGTTGTTTTAAAAAGACTGATGTTACAATCTCCTCTAATTATCATTAGGGCTGGCAATTTGACTCGGAACTCGAAATTCGAACTCGAGACATTTTGACTCGACTCGAAAATTTTTGAGTCGAGTTCGAGTCATACGTTTTGACTCGAACCCTATTTAAAATAAGTCGAAATGATTCGAACTTGACAAGAACTCGACTCAAACTCGACTCGAACTCGAACAAGTTCGAGTCGAGTTCGAGTATGGGCTGACTCGACTCGAAGCCAGCCCTAATTATCATTATTGAGATTGTCAAAACTATTAACACAAGCCCAAAGAGAATTTGTAACTTCTGAGAGCAAAAAAATGATGAAAAGCTTTCATTTTCAATTTTTTAATTTTAGTCAAATAATTAAATAAACGAAGCATATAATAAGAGTATCTACATTAATCTAACTATTGGATATTCGGTACAAATACTAGACTTTGCTTCCCAAGTAGCATTGTGATCAGTCCCATTCTTTCAAAGTACAAATGCTATTAGAAATTTTTGTCTACAAACTTTATCAACGTTTTGATAAAAAATATTAGATATCTATTTTGTTAAGTTGAACATGGAATATAGCAACACTTCTTCAATCTTGATGTCAAAAGGAGGTTGTAAGTAAATGCACAAACTGGGTTGAAGGTTTCCTTCATAGCTAGAATGCACAACTCTTGGAATTTCGCTTATCGATATTTCGAAAAAATTCTTGCTTTTTCCAATATTGAACTGCTCAGTTTTATCTCAAATAAGAGAAATTTTTAAAGTCACTTCATCTACAAAATCATACCCAAGTAAATGTCTTTCTCTAATTTCATTGATATTACCTTATTAACAAGGCATCATGAGGAACCTTTTCATTGCTTGATTGAAAGCTATTATTACACAAAAATTCAATGAGCTCCCAAAGCCCAAAGCACTTAAGCAACTAATCTAGTAGGAATTGACTTATTTTCTTAAAATGCCCATCCAAACAAGAATGAAATGTGGTTTCTAAGTGCAACTTAGTATGCAGTTACTTCTTAGTGACAGTGCACAAAGAGAAATTTCTTCCCACTTTTATTCAAGTGTTGGTAATGGTTGAAGAAAAAACTAAGCATTTTAGATGAAACTTGAATAATCTAATGATCCTAAAATAAGTTTTGAAATTTGACAGTTTACCATTAATTTTCTATTAATGAGATTAAGGAAAATTTAATGAAGATTTTGTACAATACATACATATATATTGATTTATTTAGGTTTATATATTATTAAATACATGCACACATTTACTATATATATATTCATGTTTAAGAATAATCTAAAGCTGAATATATACATGTATGTGAATTCACAAATGATAGAGAAAGATACACATATAACATATGCGTGTAAGTGGAAGAAGCATATACACATATAACATACAAATATTAAAGGTTAGTGCAAATACTTGAAATGTATATTAAAACCTTCTAGTTACTAATAATTGGGACTATTGTGCTAATAAAGTTAAAATGTTGAATCATTACAGGTTCATTCGATTGTATATATGATTTCTATATGAGTTGGGAATAGATGTACTAGATATCAATATTTTAATTTATTTGTTTATTACATTTAGTTAACAAAACTTTTGAGCTATCGTTATGTTTTTACTGGGTATGCATCTATAGAGATAATGAAGTCTATACTTCAACTTACGAGGGGGAAGATAATGAAGTCTATTGGGTAGGTCTAGGACTAAGGATCATTTTGAACCTAGTTGCAGACGATGGGGTTCACTATGGGGGTTGCAATTCGACTCCACAATAAACCCTAGCCCTAATTCCTATGCTGTTTGATTGTTGTTGATAGTGAACGTTAAATTTACGGCTTTCTGTATTGATGAGTAAGCTAATTCACTAGCTTTGTTTTGAGGTAAGGTAGGCTAGCTGAATTAATCGGAGCTGAGAGAATTTTGGAACCCTAACTTGCCTACTCTCGATCACCCAAGAAGGAGATGAACAGTGCTAGGCGAGTCAGCCTTGACCCGCGTGGCACTGTCATCGGGCTCACACACACGAGCCAATTGCGTGTGGGCCACAGCTGAAGAGCACATGCGTAAGGGCACTGCGTGTGTGGGGATTTAATTAGGATTAAGAAATAATATTTAATTAATTTCATATATTCAATGTTTAATATCTTCTTAATTACAAGTCTAAATATAGTGATGTTATATTTTAGAGTGAAAAAAAAATACAAAAAATTTTAATATTTCATTTTGATGATTAATTTCATTAATCACTTTTTTAAATATCATTAAGGTTGATTAAACTCTACTTTAGTCATTTAATGTTCAAATTGAGCATGCTTATTGTCATTATACTCTTTATGCTATAGAGAAGCTATAGCCACTAAATGTGTATTATTTGGACATTATTTGGAGAATTTGCATTTTTGGCACCTCTTTTAATTAATTGCATTATTAACTTATTAAATCCTAGGACAACACGTCTTAACCTAGATTGAGACTTGATTGAACCCTAGAGCAGATTTATGTTGGATAATATGTACTATAGAATTGATTTAATCAACTTAGAAGATAAGATTCAATCTTAAAGATGAAAATATGAATTTGAATTTAGGATCGATCATTGAAACCTAATCCAACTTATTAGGTAGAATTAAGCTAGCATTTATCATATGCCTAAGTTTTATTAGATTTAATTAGAGTAAACTTGAGAGTATAGATTTTAACCTAATATGTCATTTCCATCCTTTAGATGTAGGAATGACCCAATCACTTTATTATTTTTAAACATTCTTAGCTAACATTTATCAAAGGAGATATTAGAGCCTTAATTTTATAGTTAGTCTTGAGTTTTCAAATCAGTAAGATTAGGGTTAAAAGATTATTATTATTAAAACCTTTACTTAAATAATATTTATTGAAAATTATTAGTAAGTGCTTAATAATTAGTGTTCTTAAAGAGTTAGGATTATCTAAACCATAAATACTCTAATAAGACTTGAAGCTTAATAAATCATTAAGTTAACTTGAGATGTTAATTGGAGAGCTTAGGTATAGAATATAATCTATTAAGTGGAATTAAAGTTAGTGAACACTAGGATTAATGAATAGAAAACCTTAGGGCAAGGTTTAAAGTGATCAAAAACTAAAGAAATATTATAACCTAGAATGAGCAATAATGACCTTATAGTTGGTAATTTTTTTGAATGAATTATTAGATAACTTAGTCAAATGAGAATATTCAATATGATAGGTTTTTGAATCACATTTAGCATCTATACTTATAAATTATTTTGTCATTTGTATAATGCTTAATTAAATCACTTGTAACACTCCATTATTAGATTTAATATATTAATCTAATAATGGGTATTACAGAAGTACTTAATATTGGATTAAGGATTTTTAATCCAATATTGAGTGCTACTTTTATAATATACGAATCTATGGGTAGAAGGAAACTCAAATATTCCAATCAAATATTCATTATTCATAATATAAAAATATACAATGTGAAAGAATAGTTTAAAATATCACAGAAATATTTAATTTACAAAATTGAGAATGTAATCACTCATCCTCACATAAGCAAAAAGGTAAGGTAAATAAAATCTTCAATACATTTATAATTTATGTTCTTCTTTGAGTGCAGCGCCTAATTCATGCTCCTGATCTATCGTATTTGGTTTGTAATACGGTAGGGTACAACCAATAAAAGAAAAAGTGATTAGACTTTAAAAGTCTAAAGTACAATTTAAGGGTACAATATTTTTATACGAATATCAAATTAGCCATTTAAAATTTTAATATAAATGAAGCATTTTGCATGAAATGAATAAAAAGGTAAATAATACCTAAAAGCTAAAAATAAGAAATGGATTCATATTATTCCTTTCTGCATCAAATACGTTAGCGAAACAATTCTAAAGTATGCATTTATGTAATATAAACATGAATGTCCAATTGATTCATATGCTAAGTTGTGAAGACCTATGTTAGGTTGGTACAATCAATCTAACATCGGATGCATCTTCCTGCAGGATTATATTAGCAGTTAGGTAAAATAACAGTTAAACACATCCAGAGCCATTCAAGTGTAAGAAATAGCATTCATTCAATTTAAAATAAAACAATATCCAGAATTTATTACATAACTTTTATTATACAAAAATAAGTATCCTTCGAAGGGGGCAGTTAGAATCTGTTAATTTGTTGTGCCATGTCTTTAAACTATATCAACTTCTTCTAGCTGTATCTGATCTGGTATTATAAAAATAATGCCTTAGTGTACATTCTAAATACAAAGGATATTAAAATATACTTAAAGCAAAGCAGAAAGCAAAAATGATAATAATTGTAGGGAAAATATAGTTTATTGCAAATAAAAGATGATCATGTCTCCTGCAACATAAATGTCCTTTTGTCATATGCCAAGTTTTCAAAATGGAAAAGCAATAATAGCGTAAAAATTCATATTTATGTTTATGTCTATGATATTATGAAGTAATGATAGCAGTTATGATGGACAAAACCAGAAACATGAGGCTGAGTTCATATGCATTTAAGCATAAACTTTCACTTAGGCCCCCTTAAGGGCTCCAGATGAAAATAAACATGCATTTAAGCAGCAAATGATAGTAAACATGCATTTAACCTTCACATGGGCCTCCCTCAAAGCCTCCAAATAGCACTCTTATAGCTCCCGAGGACTAGCCCCATCCCTAATCTATTCATGCTCCGTTTCGGAACTCTTTTTGCAACATTCGTAAGATACATAAACATCATTCAATTTCTCTTACATTATTAGTAGTAAGAATAACGCATTAAGTAGCAATACAAAATAGGCTCAAATCGATGCTTAAGCAGCAAATGATAGTAAAAAATATAAAAATAATATCCAATATACCTTTCGTGTTTGACTTAAGAAGACGATTCACTTACAAACTTGATGTATTTGCAAAAGTTATAATTAAACTTCTATTAAACTTTGAAAGTGATGTTTTCAATGAATCCTATTTGTTTGATGTACTACCTATCTTTTCGTTTTCATATCCTTCCTAAACCTTAATTTAAATCATATAATTTAGAAGGTGCATTACCATAATTTTACTTAAGAGTTCTAAAGTTGTGACTTAGATAGTTTAAAACATTAATAATATTATGTCGTAGTATTTCAATATCATAATCCAATATTCTTTATTTCTAGCAATACAAATCACATTTAACTCATCCAAATTTTATTATGATGCTCTAAGACAATAACAAATGAACATTTTCCAAACATAGAGTATTATAAGTAATTATGATAAATGAAATGAGTTTCATGAATACGTTTCTTATTAAAGTCCAGCTTAAAATCTAAAGATAATATTTTAATTGATCGGAATATAATTTGTTTTACTAAAAATTTAGTTCATTAGTAAATTCTAAAAAAAATTTATGATTAATCCCAATATAAAAAAAAATGTTCAATTTCATTATACCAAAACACCAAATTTTTAATCATAAATTGTCATTATTATATACATATATATATATATATATATATAAGAATCGACAGAAGAGACCTTACCTTACGATCGAGCGTGAATTCGAGCGTACGCAGAGGATTGGGCGATCGGAATCGAGCAGAAGAGGGTTCTAAATTTTGTTGCCAGTGTGATAGCACCTGCCCATTGAGTGTGGTCGGCGACATTCTGAATTTTCCCTTTCCCTAGTAGGCCTTGAGGTGATCTGATAAACAATGGCCTGCCAACTATGTCGAGACCTTTTAAAGGTTTCACGACTGTCTTGGAATTGGGAGTGACGCTTTTCTTGGCGTTCGGTGATTACCTGCTCATTATGCTCCATAATGGTTGCGTAGTCCAGTAACTCAGCAAATTTGGTGTGTTTGAGCGGGAGTAAGCTGGTTCAGATGGAGTCCTTCAAACCATCCAAGAACCTGCTACACCTAGTAGCCTCTGTGTCCACTAGCTTGGGCGCATACCTGGAGAGCCTTGTGAACTCAGACTCATAAGCCACGATGGACATATTTCCCTGAGTCAGCTTAATAAATTGGTTCTCCAATATTTTCTGGGCAGAAAGAGGGATGTAGCGACCCCGGAATGCCTCCGCAAATTCCTCCCACCATATGTCCTCTAGCTTGAAGCCCATGAACTGAGTTTTGTGGGTGACTCCCCACCATCGCTCAGCTTCAGCCTTGAATAGGCTCTTAGCCAATCTCACCGCATCTCTGGCCGGGCATTTTATATCCTCCAGTTTATTTTCTATCTCCTGAATTCAATCTTTAGCCTCCATCGGTCGAGCTAACCCGTCGTAGCGCGGTGGGTTCGGCTTCAAGAAGGATTGCAAGGCTCCGCCAATTCTGTGCCCTTGGTTAGGAGGAGACTCATGAGTTTTGTGTTGATTGACTAATATTTGAGCCATCAACTCCAAGATCTTATCGGTCTTATTCTTCGACGAATATGAAGGCAAATGGGCCTTCACTGGAGTCTCCATTGGCAACTCAGGAGAGTACTCTTCTGAATTCATCTATTAGGAGGGTGATTGTGATTAATAGAGAATTGAATGCATCATTTAAAAAGAATTAATATTTTATGCAAAAGAAAATTAATAGAAATAAAGATACAATCAATTTCTCATGTTACACATAATTTTGCTCTTAAGAAAATATTAATATAAATGAGTTTCTTAAGGCTTTCAACCCAAAGCTTCCTATACTTATTGGTTGTTTTTCTCTTCTTAGAAGTTGAAGCTGCATCCCCCATTTGGCGGGTCTCGTGATGCACCTTCCTTTTCACCTCTGAAATGCGTTCTTCATGCTATTCTTCTTTCTCCAGAGTAAATTCTGTCAATTTAGGAAGAACCAACCTCAGTATCTCCTTTAATTCTTGCACCTCTTTTTGGAGGCTAGTGATCTTCTCGTAAGAGACACACATGAACTTTGTCAGGCTTTCACCGCGTGCCTCTTCATTGTCCTCCAATTCTCGAACCCAATCTTCAAGAGTAGGGGGCTGAAATTAGGTTTGTAGAAGTTCATTTGTCAAGACCTTTTTTGGCTTAAGTCAGTTTTCGAGTGTTCCGCCAAATGATTAGGAGAATTCATCTGCTAAAGAGACAAACTTATAACTTGTTGAAAAATGGCCTTATTATGTCACTAATTTTTCTACAAAATGTTTTGTCATAATAATAGTCTCATTGTGTCACTAGTTTTCTACAAGATATTTTATTTCTACCACAGTCTTATTATGTCATTAGTTTTCTATCAAGTATTTCATTCCAGTGTATTTAAATTTTAAATTGAATGATTAATCAATTATGACTTTTGTGTCATTTACTATTTTACTCCAACACTTCTAATATTGCTTTTATACCAACTGTGAAGACTCATGTTATATTGGTACAACTAATCTAACATCGGATGCATCTTCCCGCATGATCATATTGGCAGTTAGGTAAAATAGCAGTTAAACACATTCAGAGGCATTCAAGTGTAAAAAATAATATTCATTCAATTTAAAATAAAATAATATTCATAATTTATTACATAGCTTTCATTATACAAAAATAGTTATCCCTCGAATGGGGCAGTTAGTATCCGTTCATTTGTCGCGTCATGCCTTTAAATTATATTAGCTTCCTCCAACTGTATCTGATTTGACATTATAAAAATAATGTCTTAGTGCACATTCTAAACATAAAGGATATTAAAATATACTTAAAGCAAAGCGGAAGATAAAAATGATAACAATTACAGGGAAAATATAATTTATTACAAATAAAAGATGATCATATTTCCTGCAACATAAATGTCCTTTTGTAACATACCAAGTTTTCAAAATGGAAAGCAATAAGTGTAAAAATTCATGTTTATATTTATGTTTATGATATTATGAAGCAATGATAATAATTCTGATGGGCAAAGCCAGAACCATGAGGCTATGTTCATATGCATTTAAACATAAACCTTCACCTGGGCCCCCTTAAGGGCTCCACATGGCAATAAATCCTTCATGTGGGCCTCCCTCAAAGGCTCCAGATGGCACCCTTACAACTCTTGAGAATTAGCCATGTTCTTAACCTATTCATGCTCCATTTCAAAATTCTTCTTGCAACATTCACAAAATACATAAACATCATTCAATTTCTCTTACATCATTAGTAGTAAGAATAACACATTAAGTAACAATACAAAACAGGCTCAAAGCGATGCTTAAGCAGCAAATAATAGTAAAAAGCATAAAAATAATATCCAATGTACCTTTCGTGTTTGACTTAAGAAAACGATTTACTCACAAATTTGATGTATCTGCAAAAGTTATAATTGAAATTCTATTAAACTTTGAAAGTAATATTTTTAATGAATCCTATTTTCTTGATGTATTACCTATCTTTTTGTTTTCACATCCTTCCCAAACTTTGATTTCAATCTCAAAATTTAGATGGTACGTTACCATAATTTCACTTATGAGTTCTAAAATTGTGACTTGGAGAGTTTAAAACATGAATAATACTATATCGCAGTATTTCAATATCATAATCAAAGATTCTTTATTTCTAACAATACAAATCACATTTAACTCATCCAAATTCTATTATGATGCTATAAGACAATAACAAATGAATATAAGCAATTAAGATAAATGAAATGAGTTTCATGAATACGTTTCTTATTAAAGTTCAGCTTAAAATCCTAAGATAATATTTCAATTGATCGGAACATAATTTGTTTTACTAAAAATTTAGTTTATTAGTAAATTCTAAAAAAAATTCATGATTAATCACAATATAAAAAAAAATGCTCAATTTCATTATACCAAAATGCCAAATTTTTAATCCTAAATCATCATTATTATATATAAATAAATATATATATATATATATATGAATGGTGTTGTAGCCCAGTAGTTGAGGCTCGGGATTAATTTCCCAGGTCATGGGTTCAAATCCCATCGGCCACACATGAATATATATATATATATATATATATATATATATATATATATATATATATATATATATATATATCTAAAAGAATCGGCAGAAGAGACCTTACCTTACGATCGAGCGCGAATTCGAGCGTACGCAGAGGATCGAGCGATCGGAATCGAGCAGAAGAGGGTTCGGCGCAGCGGGGGGAGGACCGGACCGTGCGCGCTGGGACGTCGACTGTACTCATGTCGGCTTCCATCGTCAGCAGCAAGGATCGAGTCGCCGATGCCTGCTCTCCTGTTGTGCGCTTTCGTCAGCTCAGGTACGCACTTCTTCAGTTGGGCGGAAACGTCGAGCAGAAAAGAGAGGGAGAAGAGGCGAGAGGAGTAGTGAACGAATCGAGCGGTCTTTTGGCGCTTAAATAAGGCGTGCGTATGTAACGCAGGCATGTCGTGTTGCGCTGAAATGCGCGGAGGCGTCTGACAGGTTTGGAAACGGCGTAATTATGGAGCCGAGCGATTCTAAAAGAAACTAATGAGTGTACGTATGTTTCCAAATTTCTTTCCTAATCGAACTATCAAACTTAATTGCCGACATTTTTTCTGAGATTTTTGTTTCCTGTTTTGAACTTTCGCGCTTAATGACAATTTTAAATTTCCTATTTTAGCTTAAATGAATTTGAAAGCTTTCTATGTTAAAGATTGAAATTGAAAAATCAAATTTTAGCAGGAGTTTTAACGGAAAACTGAAATTTGCGGAAGAATTTAACGAATCTGAATATTACGGGAATTTAATGTTTATCTTATAAATGACATAGGGTCATTACATAAGTAAATGATAGTGTAGTTAATTTTTGCATGTGATATAAAAGAAGATTGCACTGCAAAAGTTGTAAGTAAAATTGAAATAATAAATTGCTATAATAAAGTAAGTAAAGCAATCTTAGTCTAAAAGTCATATGATTATAATAAGCATTCACAATCAATAAGATTGTGAGATATGCAATTTATGATTTATTTATCTTGTATTTTGTTTTGTGGGCGTAGAACAAGCAAAGAATTGAGTACATCTACTCAACTTATCTGAAAGTGAGGTCAATTGCAAATACACATTTCTCCCAAAAAAATTATGTGGTCTCTGGATAATCCAATAGTCTGCCCAGGCTTAATGATAGTTATACTAAAATTCATCAATTAAAATCTTTCTGAAGTATATATCAAATGTTTATTATTATGCACAATGTCTTAATACATGATTTTAAAGAATTAGTTTCAATGCATTGCAGCGTTTCTAGGATTGACAAATTATTGTAAACCATGCGATATCCATTATTTTTAATTTAATTATTTGTCTTAATGATTAAGGCTAATAAAGCCCCCCAATTAACTTAGGCTTCATGGATTCCTAAGTTAATTGATAATAATGTAATAAAATCAATGTTTGAAAGTATTAATTTAATTAATTTTATTTGTTAATATATAAGATCATTTAAGTAAGAAATAGAACTTATGTTTGCTGAATGTGTTTTATTATAACCCATGTGATATTTATTTTATTAATAATTTGAAATCTTTGAAATGTTGCAAACACATTGAGACTAAAGCCTTAAAATTATTTATTAAGATATTATGCATAAAATTAAATAGTTAAACATTCTTCTGGAGGTTTCGTATAGTGAATTATATTGTACAACTGTTATTAAACCAGGGCATGCTATGGAGTATCAAGAGACCACACATGTCTTATGTGGGGGAATGTGTGTATTTATAGGAGACCCTTCTTACATTATTATTGAGCATACGTGCTTGACTCATCACTTCTTTTGTATAGTTCCCACAGAACATAATACAAGATAAATTAATATAAAACTGCATTTTCATAATCTTAATGATTGTGAATGATTATTATAGTCTTATGATTATACTTTTCAGATTATTCAATCCATGAGACTAAATGTGTCTTACATACTTTACTTCAGCAGTTTACTTTATAGTTTTATGTATAGTTTTAACAGTGTAGATGCTCATATATATTACTTATCTTCTTGCACTGCCTTTTACTAATACTTAACATATACTTCATTTGGACATAGGAATACTTCCTCTACTTGTTTAGGTGCATTAAAATTTTATATGCAATGCATAAATGCCCTATTAACTTATTTGATGCAGGATTGAGCAGCCTATTATAAGCATATGTTCTTACATACATTACAGTTTTTGATATTATTTGTACTTTTTGTTCATTTGCTTGCATTATGCTCTACTCTTATAAAATTACAAACGGCTATTGTGATATCTGCTAAATTAAAATAATATTATTTGCCCTTAAATTGTACTTAGAAGAACCTGAGCAATAGAAGATTATTGGAAATTGCAGTTATTTTTCTTTTATTATTATGTGAGGATGAAAGATTTATTCTACTCAGCTTGTTTTATGGATAATTATGCAGATTTTATCTTTATATTTCTATGTTGAATTTAGACTTTTTTTCATATTATGTATAAATATATATATTCTGAATGATGGATATTTATTGAATTTTTCATTCTACCCATAGATTCATAAATAAATATAGTACTGAATAGTGGATTATCTAGTATTAAGTATTGCCGTAATACTCGCTATTGGGTTAGAATGCCTAATCTCCTCATCTAGTTCTTTGTGTAAGAACACCATTTGACATCAAGCTATTCTAATGATAAATCAAACTGTGCTAATAAAGCTCAAAGTACATGGATGGATGAGTGTTTGACAACTGGGGAAATCATCTCATAATAGTAGATTCCTTCATTTTGTGCAAAGCCCTTTGTTACTAATGTTGCATTATATCGCACATCAGCTCCTTGAGATCTCTTCATTTTTGGAAACACTCATTTGTAGCCAATAACTTTCCTTCCTGGAGCTAATTTTTTTAGCCTTCAAACTTTATTCTTATGAAGAGAATTCATCCCTTCATCCATGTACTAATCCTTTTTTGGAATTGTCACTCCTTCCTTATAGTGAGATGGAAAATCATCCTTTTCTACTAACAATGCACAAGTAATGTAATCATTTAGCCAAGCCAATTTTTTAATATTCCATCAGGTTTTATTTACTACAATCGACTCCTGAACATGAGTCTCATCACCAGTATCAATTCTTTCTTCTTCGCTATCATCAAAGTGATCTTTAGCTGTAGGAATGTCCTTAGCACCTATGACATTATAGGAAGAATTATGTGAAATAAATTGGGATGCATCAAACCCCACTCTCAGTCTGTTAGAAAAAGTTGTAATGTTGTCCTCCACCTGATGCAAACTTCTTTGTCTTATGAAGACCTCTTTATCAAAAGTTACACCCCTGTTGATGCCAATATTTATATTAACTGGATTATAAAGTTTGAAGTCTTTGATCCCACATTGAAAACTAATAAAAATTACCTTTCATGCTCTTAACTGCAACTTATCTTATTTCACATGATAATAAGACGAGAACCCAATTTTTTTTTGTTGATTATAATCTCTAAAAGGTCATTCAGATCATGTTTCAATTGGAGTCTTCTTATTTAGTGCAGCAGAGGGCAAATGGTTCACCAAAGTAGCATGCATAATATAGGGCCTTCGCCCAATAAACTCTTTCCAACCCAACATTGAACAACATGCACATGATCTTTTCCACCAAGGTTCAATTCATCTGCTTTGCTAGCCCATTTTGCTACGGTGCCTCCCTCACAATAAATTGGTGCTCAATACCAAAATTTTGGCACTCTTGTAGATGTAGGTCAAAAATACATTCTCCACCATTATCAAATTAGATCTTGTTTTGTTTAACAATTTGATTTTGCATTCACTTATTCCAAGTTTTGAATACTTCCAGCACTTTGGCTTTGTTCTTCATGATGTACACCCATACATATATGGAGTAATCATTAAAAAAGGGGTCAAAATATCTGTGGCCACCAAATGATGTATTCTTCATTGGTCCCCAAACATCTGTGTGAACATATTCCAATATCTATTTAGTGTTGTGGAGGCCAACACCAAATGACATGCGTGTTTTCTTGCCAAAAATGTAATGTTTAAAAAAGTGTAATTTGCAAGAACTAATACATTTAATGAGTTCATCTTTTCGAACACTTTCAGTAATGGCTCTCCCACATGTGCAAGTCTCATATGCCAAAGCATCATGGCATCCTCTGGACTTTTTGCTACATCTACAGATCCAGTGACTGAACCCCCTTGAAGATAATAAATATTTGGTAGTCTAACTCCTCTCAAGTAAGTCATTGTACCCACTTAATAATTTAATAATACTTGCTTCAATAACCACCTTAAAATCCTTAGCTTTTAAGGTTTCTGATATAGTCAAAATTTGTAGCAAAAATAGTGTTTAAACATTTATATCACAATATATTTCCCTATACTTTGAGTAAAAAATAATGTTTTTATAGGAAAATGAAGAAAACAGACTGCATGGTCTAATTTACCAAATTCTAGATAAAAATCACCGCAGCGCGCTGCAGCGCGCCATGACGATCCATTAAAAACGCCTTACCTAGAAGCAGAACTGCAGACATGGAGCAAGCCCGCTGCAGCGCGCCACGGCCCGCCACAGCGCGCCACGGCCCGCCACAGCGCGCCACAGCGCGCCACAGCGTCATATCTATAAGGATAAATTAAAACCATATAAACGAGTAATTGAACAGTAAAACGTAAGATTGCACGTCGCAGCGCGCCACGGCGCGCCGCATCGCGCCACGGCGCGCCGTATCGCGCCACAGCGTTATTTCTTAAGTATTTATTAAAACCTTATAAGCAAGTAATTGAACAGTGTCACGCAACTTTTTCGCCGCGGCGGGTGAATTTTTATTCTATTAAACTATCGTTGAACTAATTGAATAGTGATCATACAAAATTTATCCGCTATAGCGCGCCACAACAGGTAAAATTTTATTTTATAAAACTATAGATGAACTAATTGAACAGTGATCCTGCAAAATTTATCCGCTATAGCGCGCCGCAGCGCGCCACAGCGGGTAAATTTTCATTTTATAAAACTATAGTTAAACTAATTGAACAGTGATCCCGCAAACTTGTTCGATGCAGCGCGCCGTAGCGCGCCATAACGTACGATGCAGTGATTGAACGAAAAAGATACTAACTTACATGCAGGAATAGCGTTTGGAGCACTGCTGCTACAGCGTGCCGCAGTGGAACAAGATTTGAAACGTGATTGCCGCAGTGCGCCGCAGCGGAACAGTATATGAAACGCTGCTACCACAGCGCGCCGCAGCGGACGACCCAGAATTTCCAGAAACAACAATAAAGAAGCATGGGGAAGGCCATGTGACCTTTGGTCTCCCCAACCTCTTGAAAAGAGATAAATTAAATCTCTGATGGATCCCAATAAGTTTAAACAGATGGGAACATTAAAAAGGATGGGAATTAAGTTAAGGAAGAGGAAATGTCACACATTGAAAGCTTTTGAGGCTGAGTGCATCTCTATTTAAGGGCCAACTTCAGACCTTGAAAGGATTCCAACTTTTGCTATTCAAAGATAAAAAAAAAAGGCTGCAGGAGGAGAAAGAGGGAGAACTTTCCAAGAGGAAAAGAGGACTAAGAACAGGAGGAAAGGGAAGAATGCAAATAATGAAGGGTGGAGCTTTAAGAGGACATTACTGGAAGAATAAAGAGAACCCCAGAAAATCTCCAACTGATTCATTGTATTTCTCATAAACTCCCTTGATTTATTTATTATCGTGAACTGATGGCGACGTTCACTTTTCTTTGCATGTATGCTCTTTCTTATTTAGTAATGGAAGGCCAAGAATCCCTTGGAGATGGTTGAGATGTAGTTGTAAAAATATGTAAGGGATAAATGGTGTATGGTAAAATTTATTAAATGTAATGAAAGAATCATTTATATTATCATTTCTATTTATTGATTGAATGAATTCTTAGATGAACTAATTCTAAATTATATTGTTTAAATGAACTTGTGTTCCAATGCTCATCTATTGGGTAAGAGCAAAAAAGGTAGTATAAGTAGAGCGGAGAATTATGTGACAAAATTCTCATGACTCATTTGCACCATTCCTTAATGGCTCTCCAAGAGATTGACGCTTGAGAACCACGCTCTCCATTGACCTTGCTCTGCTACTCAGTAAAGTAGAAGGGATGAGAGGACATTAGGAACCTCAATGGATGACGTGACATAATCCATTGACCCAATGCATCCTCCCATCTAGCTAAATTGCGTATGATGCGCATGATGCATGTTAAATGAAAAGCATGCTCAAGGGATCATCTAAAATAAAATGTCTTTTGGTAACTTAGACATAGAAAGTAAAAAATTCTAATCAATGAAATTGATCTCATGAGAATTTATGCGCTAAGAAAGAACCTTAGAGGAGTTCTCCTTAAGCACTAAACTTGAACCTAATGAAATTGGAGGGTACTCCAATTCCAATGGCGTTCACTTGATTTAGTAAGCAAATGAATCGAAGGAATACACTCAATAATGAAGTCATATCACCAACCTTTACAACTATTACAATGAATCTCAACTCTCTCCTTTTAATCAAACTAGTATCTTTACTTAAAAATCTTTTGTATCGCTAATTAGGAACCAACAACATCAACTAAATTTGTCATCTAAACATTAGTGAAGGAAAATGCAACTTGGTATCAGAACCCCCGTTCCCTGAGGTTCGATAAATCTCAGAAATTAAACTTTCCACATATTACTTCAGACAACGTACACTTGTGTGCAAACGCAGACATGTATTTTCGTCTGTCAAGATTTTAGAGCCGTTGCCAGGGAACGAATTTCATTTTGTATCAAGTATAATTCTCTAATAACTTGTGATTTAGAACTAACTAACTTGAGCATAATTTTTATATAGCTGTAGTTAATTTTTTTATTTGCATGCCTTGAGAAACATTTGAAACAAAAATTTTTAAAAAGAATGTGTGCTAAATATTATTGCATATTATCTTATTGAAATTTCTACTATCATTTGTGGTGAATATTTATTGCTGAATATTAATTGCTGAAACTTGTTCTAGCTAGTGACACCTTAACTGCATGAGTAGGAGAAATCTTACCGAATTTTTTTACGATCCCAAAATCGATAGAACTTATTTGAGAGCTAGGAGAGAGCAAGTCATTTTAAACCAACAAAATACACAAATGAAAGATTTAGATATAAATTCAGCAGAACCTATGGTAAATGTTAGGAGAAGATTGCTTAGAGAATATACACTCCCCACAGTAGAAGTTTAAAATGCTATTGTTAAACCTCCTATACAAGCAAATAGTTTCAAAATTAAACCATCCATTTTGAACACGATCCAAAACAACCAATTTAGTGGATGGCATCGGATGACCTGAATACACATATTTCAACTTTTCTGGAAATATGTGACACCTTCCGATTCAACGGGGTATTTGATGACGCATTGAGATTGAGATTATTCCCATTCTCGCTGAGAGATCGAGCTAAGGTTTGGCTCAATTCTCTACTCGGTGAGTCTATAAGGACTTGGGATGACTTGGCAAGAAAATTTCTAGCCAAGTATTTTCCTCCTGCCAAAACTACTAGGTTGAGAAATGAAATTTCAAACTTCTCTTAGCAGCATGGTGAGAACTTGTATGATAGCTGGGAACGCTTTAAGGACTGCTTAAGACATTTCCCGTATCATGGGTTTCCTTTGTGGATGCAGGTGCAGACTTTTTACAATGAATTAAACGCACCCACAAGGACCCTCATATATGTAGCCGCAGGAGGATCATTAAGTAGTAAAACCTTTGAGGAGGCCTTTGATCTCCTCAAGGAAATGACTAACAATGCATATCAATGGCTGACTGAGTGGATAAACTCTACCAAAAAGGAGGTGAACAATCTAAACGAATCAACCTAATTGGCCTCTTTGCAAAGGGAAGTAGAAATTCTTACTAACAAAATTGAGAATATGAATATTAGTGTTGTTCAGGATGTTAGTTGTGAGTTATGTGAGGGAAGTCACAATAGTGAATACTGTAGTTTAAACAATCCATTTTTCCCATCACAAATAGAACAAGTAATTTTTATGAGAAACAATAACATGAACAATAACTCCCATAATGTAATAACCCAGGTTATTATTTTGGTTAATTAAAATTAATTTAAGTCTTAATTGAGGTTTTAAGTCACTAATTAAGTAATTTAGAACTTATCTCAAAAACCTAGGTCAAACTGGAAGTCAATTAAGTCAAATCAGAAATTTTGGAAACTTTCAAACCCTAGAATTTGACTTTTTATCTAGACCTCAGATTAAAAGTCTGACTTCACCATTGCATTCATAACACCCAAATTAGCTAGGGGTGAAGTTTTGGAGGCATTTGGAAGTCGTTGGATTTTCATCGAATATTTTAATAATATTTAAATTCCTGAAAATTCAAATAAATAAATACTCGTCAAAACGAAAATCCGAATGCATCGTTGCATTCCTCACCCTTCAATTAGGCAGGGGTGATTTATTGGAAAAAATTTTTAGAATACAATTATTGCTAAATTTTAATTAACAAAAGCTGTATAATTTAATTTAAATAATAAAATAATGTTAATTAAGATAACAGTGCCGTCTAACTCCTTCTCCACGCCGTCTTCCTAATACCCTCCGCCGTTTAACATCTAACGGCGCTTGCAGGCCATCCGATCGAAGATCGAACGGCTGTAGCCTTTCGTTCTCGCGAACCCTCTCCTTCCCTGCGCGTGGGGTAAACCGGGACGCGCGGCGTGTGAAGGCAAAATCGGCAATACAGATGGCCTCCACTGCTACTTTCTCACCGCAATAGGTAGAGTATAAGACCTTAAGGACTTCCTTGTTTCTCGGTTTCACCTCGGAAGCCAGGAAACCTTGCAATCGAACCACAAACTCTATCTGTCGTCCACTTGAGGTACACTCCCATCCCTCAATCTTTAATCATTTCGCATTTCTTCAATTTCGTTTACTTATTCCGCACTATGGATTGTTCATCTATCGGATTCTATCGGGTTGATCGAACTCATATGCGTTTTAATTTCAATTTCATCCACAATAGTATACAGTGTTTTGTGGTTTCGCCGCCTATATGAACCTAGGGTTAGATCCTGTCACCGATCCAGGCCGTCTTGAGCTTCGATACACCCGTCGATAGGAAGGTCTTAGAGTCCCCTTTCCATCACTATGCGGGTTGGATCTTGAAATCGCCAGGAAGGACGATGAGGACCGTGCCCTAGCTCCCCGCTGTGAGTCCGAAGCGTGGAAGACAAAGTCTTGGGCTGGGTCAGGTCGGCCCGGGCTCGACCCGTGGCCCAGCCGCTCGTTTAAATTTTTCGTGGGGCCGCAAGGTACAGAGAACAAACTTCGTAACGCCATGTGTCTTCCACTGGACACGCGGCGTCATCCTGCGCAGCCGTAAGAATTGTGGGGCCCGCGCCTGTACATCCGTGCCTGTTTGAAACAGCGGTGGGTCCCGCTTGGCTGTCTCGGCCTGTATCTTCATGCCATGTATACCTGCAATTTTAAATATATAAACGTTATAAATATATAACAGTTAATTAATAAACAAATTTATATATATTAATAATAACAAAATTATTAAATTTAATTAAAACAAAATTATTCTAATTAATTAAATGCAAAACTTTAAACCCTAATAACTTGCAAATTATACATCCAAATTATGCAAATAAATATATCAAATTGATTAGAAAAATATGAGGAATTTATTGATACCAATAATTTTGCTGTAGGACCGGTATTTAGCAAAGTGATATTTAGGATATTATTTATGTTAAAAAAAAAATAATAATGTTACAAAACTTAATTAGCCCATAATTTCATACCCAATGATTCAAACCTATTGAATGTGGGTCTTAAAGTAATCAGAAAACTCTAAGGATCATTTTAGTAGGGTTATCTTTGATGTTTGGATTAGTATTTGCCTAATCACTTTTAGGGCCTAACCCTAATTACCCTAATTAGACCTAGTACTTCAATTGACCATAACTTGGTCAATAGAGCTCCAAATTAGGTGATCTAAATATCTATTTAGATCAAAAAAACCTAATTAATAGAAATCTATAAAAATATTTAGGATCCAATGGTTAGATTTGCTAATCACCCCTAATTACTTTAAAAATTGATTAGTATATATTAGCAAATTTAGTAATCCAAATTGAGTGATTTAAGTTTCAGAGGACTCATAGAGTCATTTAGAATCTATCTATAAGGTTAGATTAGTGTTTGAGTGATTAATTTCACTAATCACTCACTAATCACCCTAAACCTTAATTAGGTCATAACTTAGTCAAATTAGATCCAAATTGAACCTACCACATGTCATTGTGATGAGTGGACTATTTGTAAGCCATAGCCACTGATTTTACTCAATTTGAACACTAATTGACAAAGTTAGGATTTTGACCATTAATTAAGGATCCCTTAATTACCTTTTTAACCCTAGATCTTGTATTGACCATAACTTGGCTAATACTTATCAAAGTTTAGAAAATTTAGATTCTATGGAAAGCTTAGACAATAAATAATAGTAATCTGAAAGAAAATTTAAGTTTCATTCAGCCAATTTACCAAAATGCCCCTATGAGTCAAATTTACAAATTTGACCTCATAAGGCTTAATAATCACCCAAATTTAGTGTAGTTGCTGTCTAATCCTACATTAGACAGTAAGAAACTTATTCCAATAGAAAATTTCAGATTTAGAGCCCTAGATCAAAATTTGATCTCTTAACCCTTAGGTAGGGGCAAAATGGTAATTTTGCCCAAATTTAGGGTTTAGCTTTCTAAAGTTCTAAAAATCAGTTTAAAATCATTATAATCAGTAAATAGAATGATTAATAATAGAAATTAATTAAGTTCAAGATTAAATTAGTTTTTGATTAAAATTTCAATCTTAACTCTTAAAGGAAATTCTAACTTTTAAGTGAGTAAATCTTCTTCCTTTTTTCTTAGATCTTTCCATAGGTTTTATAACATTAGCTAGGATGTGTGTCTTGAGAGATACTCTTAGAAATTAAAAACCCTAATTCCTAAGATTAGGAATAGATCTTAAGTTAGAATTTATCTGTTGAGTAAATTGGGTTACTCAATAGATGAAACCTTGAGTTTTCTAGTTTATAGATTTTTTTAGTTTATTAAATGATTATTCGATCTTTGAACTCTAGAATTAAGTATAGAGATCTATCCTAATGAATTGATTTATCATTAGGATTTGCCTTAACTTAATCTGTGAGATTTGGGTTCTAAACCTTAGATCTTTAGTTATACCTTTAAATTAAGAGATTAGACCCATCATCTGGAGTCTAATTCTTAATTTTTTCATCTTGATTTGGCTAATCAAGATGAGGTTGGGATAATTTAAATTATAAAATTAGGTCGATGATTTATTCAATTTAACCAAGTAATCGTCTTTTGATTAAGATATAGTTAGGACTTGGCCAGTCCTAATTATCTACAACTAGTAGGATTCGTGATTTCTAAGTTACAGAATGTGTAAGAATTGATGATTCTGAAACTTATGTAACTTAGAGTAGATAGAATGAATAAGTAGACAACAACGGATATCACCTGTATTTTAGATAGAGTCTCTTGCTCAATTTATTTTTGATGCTTCGCTTACCTTGATTTTGAGCTTTAAACCATGAGCATATATAAGGTACATAAGATAATTGATAATTATCTTATGTCAACTTTGATCATTCATAAATAGCATTTTGTTTTCTTCTCATATTTTTGTAAGGTGTAGCTTGATTAGTATGCCTCTTCAATCACTCGTTCGGGGTCGGCTTCATTGTTCGGGTCAGTCCGATAGTCTATGCCATGCCTAGTCAGTGGGATAGGATGGATAGACTCTTGCCCGTACTGACTGGATAGTCAGGATCTGATATGGTTATACTAATTTAAGTACACTTACATTTGGTCTCGGTCTTAGCTCATCAGGCTAAGAGATTTTTTAGTGATACCCAGTTCAGAGCTTCTTTCTTGGCCCATCAGGCTAAGTATTTTACTGAGTATGCCTTCAGTTGAGTAACTTGAATAGCCATTTCAGTTTTCAGTTTTCAGTTACTGTTTTACTTTTTATATTCTGTATTTTAGTACTATTTTTACTCATAGTTTTCCTGTACTTTTCTAAGCCTTATTTATATATAGGATGCTAGATTTACTTGTTGTATTTAGGATGCTAGTCTTGTTCACATGTTTTTCTTATTTTATGTCAATTAGCATATAATTGTTTGATCATAAACATGTTTAGGATATATTTTCTTTACAGTATTTATTTAGTTTTTGCTTACCTAACTTTGTTGCAGTTGCTTGGAGGAGGTATGTGCTTACTTCATAGTTGTTTTAGTTATAAACTGTTGTTTATAACTTTATACCATTCTTTCCTTACGCTTTCTGCACCTACTTGCTTGTTGTTCTAGTTTATGGTGATATTCAATTAACTTAAATAAATTTTTACCCTAAAATATACTTAGACAATAGTCTAACCAGTTTTTCTTTTATTGGCTGGGGCCCTACCATTATGAAACTGATAATGGTAGGTTCTGAGTTTATTGAAGCTGTTGATCCTGTGGAGAGCTTGCCATTGGAGGAGGAGCCGGTGTTTGAAGAATCTTAACCTTAGTTTTTCTTGCTTGTGAGATTGAGAGTTTCATTTTCAGCTCTTTAAATTTATTAAAATGTGTAATAATATAGGTTAATCATTTTTCTTTTCAGCACTTTTCTTATTCTGGATTATTGTATTATATGGTTGGATGTTGTATTTTATACTTCCGCACTCTGAGTTCTTATATGATCATTTAGTGATGGATTCTGTGAGATATTTACTTTATGAATGGAAAAGTCCTTAGTTAAGTTGGATTAGAATGAATGTCTAATCCAATTCTAAGTGAGGACCTTGTCATTTGGTAACCCCTCCACCGTAATCATGTTAACTTAAGAGTTAACAAGACCACGGCGAGGTAGGGTCGCCACACATAACAACCCCTACTCTAACTCTTACAATCCGGGATGGAGAAATCATCCTAAAATCTTATAAGCAAGTAATTGAACAGTGTCACTCAACTTTCTCCGTCGCAGCGGGTAAATTTTTATTTTATCAAATTATAGTTGAACTAATTGAACAGTAATCCTAAAAAATTTATCCGCTATAGCACGAGGCAGCGCGCCATAGCGGGTAAATTTTCATTTTATAAAATTATAATTGAACTAATTGAATAATGATCATACAAATATTATACGCTATAGCGCGCTGCAGCACGCCACAGCGGGTAAATTTTCATTTTATAAAACTATAGTTAAACTAATTGAACAGTGATCCCGCAAACGTGTCCGCTATAGCGCGCCGCAGCGCGCCATAGCGTACGCTGCAGCGATTGAACGAAAAAGATACTACTTACATGCAGGAAAAGCGTTTGGAGCACTGCTGCTACAGCGCGCCGCAGCGGAACAGGATTTGAAACGCGATTGCCGCAACACGCCGTAGCGGAACAGTATATGAAACGCTACTGTCGCAGTGCGCCACAGCGCGCCGCAGCGGACGACCCAGAATTTTTAGAAACAACAATTAAGGAGCATGAGGAAGGCCACAAAAATGTGACCTTTGGTCTCCCCAACCTCTTGAAAAGAGATAAATTAAATCGCTAATGAATTCCAACAAGTTTAAACAGATGGAAACATTAAAAGGGACGAGAATTAAGTCAAGGAAGCGGAAAGGTCACACATTGAAAACTTTTAAGGCTGAGTGCATCCCTATTTAAGGGCCAACTTCAGACCTTGAAAAGGTTCCAACTTTTGCTATTCAAAGATAAAAAAGAAAGGCTGCAGGAGGAGAAAGAGGGAGAACTCTCCAAGGGGAAAAGAGGACCAAGAATAGGAGGAAATGGAAAAATGCAAAGAACGAAGGGTGGAGCTTCAAGAGGACAGTGTAGGAAGAGTAAAGAGAACCCTAGAAAATCTCCAGATGATTCATTGTATTTCTCCTAAACTCTCTTGATTTATTTCTTGCCATGAACTGATGACGACGTTCACTTTTCTTTGCATGTATGCTCTTTCTTACTTAGTAATGGAAAACTAAAAATCCCTTGGAGAGGGTTGAGATGTAGTTGTAAGAATATGTAAGGGATAAATAGTGTATGATAAAAATTATTGAATGTAATGAAAGAATCATTTTTATTATCATTTCTATTTATTGATTGAATGAATGCTTGGATGAACTAATTCTAAATTATATTGTTTAAATGAACTTGTGTTCCAATGCTCACTTATTGGGTAAGAGCAAGAAAGGTAGTACAAGTAGAGCGGAGAATTATGTGACAAAATTCTCAAGACTCATTTGCACCCTTCCTTAATGGCTCTCCAAGATATTAACATTTGAGAACCAAGCTCTCCATCGACATTGCTCTGCTGCTCAGCAGAGTAGAAGGGATGAGAGGATATTGGGAACCTCAATGGATAATGTGACATAATCCATTGACCCAATGCATCGTATGATGCGCATGATGCATGGTAAATGGAAATCATGCTCAAGGGATCATCTAAAATAAGATATGTCTTTTGGTAAATTAGACAAAGGAAGTAAAAATTCTAATCAATAAAATTGATCTCATGAGAGTTTATGCGCTAAGAAAGAACCCCAGAGGAGTTCTCCTTAAGCACTAAACTTGAACCTAATCAAATTGGAGGGTACTCCAATTCTAATGGCGTTCACTTGATTTAGTAAGCAAATGAATCGAAGGAATACACTCAATAATGAAGTCATACCACCAACCCTTATAGCTATTAAAATGAATCTCAACTCTCTCCTTTTAATCAAACTAGTATCTTTACTTAAAAATCTTTTGTATAGCTAGTTAGGAACCAACAACATCAACCAAATTTGTCATCTAAATATTTATGAAGGAAAATACAACTTGGTATCAGAACACCCGTTCCCTGAGGTTCGATAAATTCTGGAAATTAAACTTTTCACTTATTACTTCAGGCCACGTACACTTGCGTGCAAACGCAGCGCGTATTTCCGTCTATCAGTTTCCACAGATAACATATTTTTCTTGATCTTTAGTACATGTCTTACTTCAGCTCTTGAACTATTCCAACATTCTGATCAGCACACTTCCAACTCTGACTGTTCTGCACATGATGACATTTTCCATAGTAATCGCACCCACTGTATGTTTCTCAATACAAGCAGAACCAAACTTTTTGGAAATAGATATGATACGTTGCACCCGTATCCACAATCTAACTAGAGATATTTTATTATCAGTTCCATATAAATTGTAACTAGAGACACCTTTGAATCAAAATTCTCCACCACATGCTGAGTCACAATTACCTTTGCATTTGAAGATTCACTAGCCCATTTTTCTTTTAGTTTAGGGCAGCCCTTTTACTAGTATCCAAACTCCAAACAGAATGTGCACTGATTGTGTCTACATTTTGAATTTATTCTTTCCTTCAAACTTGACCACATCTATTTTTTGTTGGATGCATCATAACTTGGTGAAAGGTTCGTTCAACCACCGATGATGTCGAACACCTACCCTTCTCCTCTACCTTCCATGGTTCCTTGCATTTCACTAGATGTTCCAAGAATAGAAAAAATTCTGAATCACATAACCCTAGACTCTCTCTAATAACACTTTTTAGGAACTTTAATGAATCAAACAAGATTATTTTAAAGTAAAAATACTACAATGTAGAGCATGCAAACATATATCAAAGAAATCAGTATAAATCACACAAGCAATCCAAGCAAAACGCAACACAACTCAAGAATTTATGTGATTTTGTGTAAACACTTACGTCTACGAGGAGAGAGGATGAGAAATTACTCTATACCGGTGGAAGAATACAAATTAGGATTTTACAAACACTTCCCAAGCTCTTGATAGTGAAGATCTTTTTGAAACTCCAGCTGTCACACACACACAAATAGGGATTTTCGAATGGATACCCTAAACATGACTACAAACATATTCATAGGCCCCAAAAATGGGCTTGTCAAAACTGCGGGCGCTAAGGAGCGCCTAAGCGCTCGCCTCTTTGAGTTGGGCGCCAGGGTGCGCGTTTCACCATGCCTAGGCGTTGAGTTTCACCTGGGCACCTGCCTTTTTGCTCCTAAGCTCTTCCGAACGAACAATAATTTTGTGGAGTCGAGTGCTTATATTGATTATTTGGGTGCTATCTTAATGAATTCTTTCTTACTTGAGTTCTTACGTTCAAGAAATTTATTATCATTTTTATATTTATATATGATTTTCACATTCTAATTCTTTTCCGTTATTCCCTAAACTTTGGGAAATAAGAAAATTAGACTTCAGTTACACTGCCAAATAATCTTCAAAATAACTTTAAAAAAATACAAAATATATTCTTATCTCATAAAAAATTAGAATTAAGATGCACTTTTATGTGGGCAATACTAAAAAATATTTATTTTAAATAAAACTTTTAATCATCCATTATTTTAGCACACATATCCCCCTAATATTAAATAATATATTAATACAATATATATATATATATATATATCTATATATATATATCTATATATATATATATATATATATATATAAATTTGTTGGTTTTTGTTATCTTGAAATTTTGGTTTTGGTATTTGGTTTTGCAGATTTCAGTGGCCTCTGTCGTGTATGCTCGATCGTCTCCTTGCGTGGACTCAATGTATTATCTCCTATAATGTTGATCATCTTATTTGGAAGCGTATCTTGCAGGTTTTCATTCTAGAGGTTCTGCGATGTCCAAGCTTGAAGTGGCTCCTTTTGTTTTTGTCAATCCAAATTTACTCTATTTACTGTATTTTCTCTTTAGGATGGATCTTTTAGGATACTCTCTGGGTCTATTCCTTTTGGGGTTGGCTTTTGAATTTTTAGCTTTAAGTTTTGTTTGTAATCATCCAACCTTTTTTTGTACTCTCATTTTTATATCAATCAAATCTGCAGGTTTACTCTAAGATATATATATATATATATATATATATATATATATATTATACTAGCACCAAACCTTTTCTTTTTGAATATTTATGTAGCACTAAAAAGTAAAAAATGTAATTTTTCAGAATTTGGTATCCTAAACCTTAAATTCAAGTATGATCCGTAAATTAGGAAGCTTACTTAATTAAAAACAGTAACAATAATAGTAATCACTCTTCCTCCCATCCATTGAAACCTGCCTGATTGTTATGAACGGTCGTTTACTATTTATCAAGCGGCTGTGGTCTCTCCATTCCCAACTACTCCATAAGTTGTGGTTTTAAGCCCTCCCTATAAAGTCCTCCGTTCGTTCCTTGGGGGGTTTCAGCTGCTCCCTCTCAAAACCCAGCAATTGCACAGCCATGGGCGACAGCAGGCGAGGGGCCATTATCGGCGGAGTTGTCATCCTGCTCGTAGCCGTTGTCGCGACCGTCGGCGTGATCGTCCTCCGCAGCGACCCGACGACTAATTCGGAGGCGCCAAGCCAAGCTGGTGACAGCCTCCAAACCACAGCCAAGTCTGTCCAGGCCATCTGCCAGCCCACTGACTACCGTGATATTTGTGAGTCAACCCTCTCCAAGGTCGCCAATGACACGACCGACCCCAGAGAGCTCATCGGGCTCTCATTTCAGGTTAGCTTAATGACTTTGTTCTGCCTCTACTAGGTTAGCTTAATATATTTTTTGTACAAGTTATATACAAAAAAGATGAATAAAATACAAAATATATATTTTTGATTATTATTTTAAATATTAAACTTTTTCTCTTAGAAAATAGAGGTACCTCACATTATTATTTAAGAGCTTATATATATATATATATATATATATATATATATATATATATATATATATATTTGGTACAATTTTATCGCATGTGATTATTGTATTTTTTTATCTCCACTTTCTTGCATATTCTCTCTTACCTTTTAAGAAAATTAAATAAAATTTGAGCATAATAATCTCAATTACTATCAATAATAAATCATTTACTAATATGATTTATTCATGAAATTATTAGGAAATGTTTTCATAATTTTTATTTAAATTTTATCAATTACATATTAACTTTATATTTTAAGTTCACATAATTAATTATACATTATTGATATGAAAAGCATTTAGAAGCCCACCTAAAGATAACTAAAGGCGAGAGTCTTCATAATGGGTATAAATATTGAGAATATTAATAAATGTTATGGACGTGCGGTGATTTTATTAACCCATGAAATCAATCAGGTAGCCACAGACCACCTCCGGGAGGCCTTCCAGCATTCGGAGCTGCTGTCGACGGCGGCTCGCGATCCGCGCACAAAAGATGCGCTGAGAACCTGCCGGGAACTGATGGAATATGCCATCGAAGACATCAGGACCTCCTTCGGCAAGCTGGGCGGCTTCAACATGTCCAACCCGGTGAAAGCCGTGGACGAGCTCAAGCTCTGGCTGGACTCCGCCGCAACATACCAGGAGACGTGCCTGGACGGTTTCCAGAACACTACGGGCGATGCCGCAGCTGGGATGCGCCGGGCCCTCAACGCCTCCATGGCCCTCACCGATAACGCCCTGGCCATCGTTGGCCAGCTCGGAGATTTTCTCGCAGAATTCAGGCTGCCCGCCCTGCTCGCCAGGAAGCTTCTGTCCGCCGAGGCCGCGAAAGACGACGGTTTTCCCGGCTGGGTCAGTGCGGACAGGAGGAAGCTTCTCTCTCTGCCGCCGTCCGGCATCCAACCGGACGTGGTCGTGGCGAAGGACGGTAGCGGGGACTTCTCCACCATCAACGGCGCGATGGCCGTGGCGCCGATCAAGAGCCTGAAGCCGTTTGTCATCTATGTCAAGCACGGGGTGTACAATGAGAAGGTGATCGTGTTCCGGAACCAAACCAACATCATCATGGTCGGCGACGGAGCCACGGAGACCAAGGTCACCGGAAGCCTCAACTTCATCGATGGCGTCGGCACCTTCAAGACTGCGAGCTTTGGTATTTTAGATTAAGCTCTACTTTGCATGCCGTATTGGTATAATTGTTATGGTTTATGCAGTTGTGATGGGGGAGGGGTTCATGGCGCGGGACATGGGATTCGAGAACACGGCAGGGGCGGCGAAGCACCAGGCGGTGGCTCTGCTGGTGCAGTCGGACCGGTCGGTCTTCTTCCGGTGCCAGATGGACGGGTACCAGGACACGCTGTACGTGCACACACTGCGGCAGTTCTACAGGGACTGCGTGATCTCCGGGACCATCGACTTCATATTCGGGGACGCGAAGGCGGTGTTCCAGAACTGCAGGATCCTGGTGCGCAGGCCGCTGGACAACCAGCAGAACATTGTGACGGCACAAGGGCGCAAGTCGCGGCAGTCTGCCACCGGCATCGTCCTGCACAACTGCACGATCACAGCGGACCCCATGTTTCCACCGGCCCTCCACGCCAAGAACCCCACGTACCTGGGCCGGCCATGGAAGGAGTTCTCCAGGACCTTTGTGATCCAGAGCTACATCGACGGGCTGGTGCATCCTGACGGATGGCTGCCGTGGCTCGGAGACTTCGGCCTGAGGACATGCTTCTACACGGAGGTGGACAACAGGGGGCCGGGATCGGACAAGAGCAGGAGGGTCAGGTGGAAGGGAGTCAAGAACATCAGCTATGACCACGCTCAGAAATTCAATGTGGAGCAATTCCTATGGGGGAATGATTGGCTGCCCAGGACCGACGTCCCTTATATGCCTACCTTGTTGCCCCTCTCCGAGGCTATGATCCATTGAATTCCCCCTCTCTTCTTTCCTTATCTATCATTGTTTGCTTGGGTTTATGATCAATAATATTAGTGAGTCAATCAGCACACTCCCATCTGTATTATATATTATGGATTCCCAAGTTGATGGACTATAATGATATAATTAACCGGATTTTTATACTCGGCAAGACAGTAACAGAAGAAAAAAAATGCTTGAAGATGCTGCATAAAAATAGTGTATATAAACTTCAACTGCGGTTAAAATTTATCTCTATTACTAAAAAGAACTCTTACTTTGATATTATAGTTATATTTTGAAAAATAGCTCATTATCATGAAAATATAGTTATGCTCTATCAAATATTTTTTCTTGTGAAGAAGTTGAATTTTAATAAAGTAAATATTTGACAGATTCATAATTCAAAAACTCATTCACTAAGTCACAATACTCTTCACTGTAATGATTCTCTTTATCTTGGATAGTCCTCTTGTGAAATTCCATGATGATGCTCTCCATAATCTTGTTAATTTGTGTAATGGTGTATATAAACCTTCCTTTTGGTTGGTTGGCATGGAAAGATTATACAAAATTTTATCAATAGAACAAAGGAAAAGTTTCTTTCATACTTGTTAATATATATGCTTATGATTGTATATTGAGAAACTTTTTTCAATTCCCAAATATTCAGTGATTTTTGAAGATTAGGCTTCTAAATTTTGTCCATGATTTTATCTTAGCACGATAAGCAAAATTTTGTCTCGATAGAACTTACCATTCAAGAAGCTACATTCATATTTGAGCTGCTAAGTGCTTGACTAAAAGTTGTTATTTCATGACATTTCCTCCAAAATGTTTGAACATTATTTTCTTTATGTGCTTTCACAAAGTCATTGGGGCAAGAGATGATAACCTTTAAGAGAGTTACAAGCATAGCTCCGAGTTTAAATAACACAATCATTTTTGCACTCATTTTTTGTACTTGATTTTTAGGTTGAAGTGTTGGAAATAGAACATGCAGTTCATATATTGAGAGTGTTGTATATTTAGATGTTGGAGTTGCTTGGGATTAGTACAAAACACATTATCTATGTAGAGTGAATAAAGTCATAAATGCTAGATTATTTGGTTTAACATAATAAAATTTACTATCATATGTATGATAATTTCTTTGTCCTCTTTATAGCATTTCAATAAAGTGTATTATTGGTCTCTCTTATTGTATTAACACAACACCTTGAGCAACCCATAATCATCAGCCTTAATTTCAAAAAGCTTATATAGTCCTGTAACTTATGCTTCACAAATTCTCCTGTTTAATGGTAGGAAGGTATTTTAATGCTTCTAAATTCAACAAACTTTTGGTTAAATTAAGTAACAAAATTTAAGAAAATAAAAAGTTCTGAAAAACCCTTAATAAACTTTGGAATATTTTGCATATTTCCATAAATCTTTGTAAATTTATCATGTTTTTTGGTTGTAGACATATGTTGGTGGCTTTGATTTTCTTAGTCTATATTAATTTTCACATTTTCAACTTTAAATACAATTACTTTAATGAGCCAATATAAGAAGAAATCGAATACTTTCATTCCTTTAATTTTAGTAAAATTTAATTCTTTTCAAAGTTTTCAATATGCATATGATTGGCATATTCATCCATATTTTGACTATATACAAGAATGCCATCTAAGTAAATGATCATAAGATTTTCATTTAATGAATGAATGATATTATTAAAACAAAAAATAATAAAAAAAAATTATAGGTGAAAGAAAGGATTTAGCTCAAGTTTGATCATTTCAATTGGAATATAAGGCTTAGACCTTCTAGTGAGGGTTTTCTAAAACACATCAAACTAGCATTTTAGATATATCTAAGAAGAAATCAATAGCTGTATTGTGGTTTTACTATTATATGTATTAAAAGCTGGCATTATATTTGATATATTAATTAATTAAATATAGTAAAAAAATACCTTTTGTGACATTCATTATATTATATTATGGTTAAATTACTATGCCTATTTGTAATTATTAATTAATAACAATATGATATTAATAATGATATTGTTTGCTGAATTTTGGCTCCCTTAGGTTGATGTTCAAAATTTCACACAAAATTACTCACACCATAAATATGAGACGACAATCATTCTATTAAAAAACAAGTGCTCAACAATTACCATCATTATTAATGAATATTAAGAAGTTATAGGGAAAAACCTTATCAAAGAAAGGTACACATGTCTTTTCTGCTAGTGGTTATGGAGTGAGAAAAACTAGACATTGTGAATCTTAAAGGCATTAGAGTGGCCTTAGTGTAACAACCCAAATTCTCACTAAAGTAAATTGGGCTAAATTGCCAACTGAATTACTATAAAATCATTATACTAGGCAAGTTCAAAAAGTAGGTTGAACCAATTATATTGTTGTAAAGAATATATTTTTGTGATCGTAATGCTCAATTTTGGAGGCAATTCGACCAGCGGATACATATGTATTAATTTTTAAAATTTTAAAATACAAAAAATTAGGAAAATAAATATAAGTTCAAATTCAAAAAAAAGTTTGAGCTGTTGGATTCGTAATAATAAAAGAAGGCTACAATAAAGTTTTCGTCAAATTTTGACGTTCAGATTGTCAATAATTAATTATTGAAGTTCTTACCTTTAAAAATTAATTAAAATAAAATATAGCTCAAAATTAATACTTATTTAAAGATAAATCATAATAATAATAAATATAAATTATTATATTTATTATTATCTGTATTATAATAATAATAATATAATTATTTTTATTATTAACAAATATTATTATAATAGTAATTATCTCTTATTGATATTCTTATATCATTCTCTCTTTACTATCTTTTTCTAAGAACAATAATAATAAGTATATTATCTTACTTAATATTATTATTATCATCTAATTATAATCATAATATTATTATATTTTATCTCTTTATTTTTTATTAATAATAATAGTAATAATAATGAAAATAATAAGTATATTATTATACTTATCATTATTATTATCATTGTATAAATAAAAATGATAATAGTAATGATAATTAATATTATTATTATTATTTTATTATTATCCTAGTATTCTCTCTCAAAAATAAGTATATACACATAAAATTAATATAAAAATTAACATCATTATTTCATTCTCTCTCTATAATAAATAATAGTAATATTCTTTACATATGATTTATTGTATAAATGATAATGATGATAATAATAATAATAAATAATATTATTATTATCATTATTATCCCTAATTGTCATCTCAACTTTTCTACACACACACACACACACATACTGTGGGTCCCCCGTACTGATAATAACGAAGTACGGTGCTCCCAACTATGACAAATCCCCAACTTAAGTAAAGTTAGGTGAACCCAACTTGCCTTAAGGCAAAGACTTGTCACCAAGTGCTGTAACATTTATCAATATAAATATCAAAGTGGCGGAAGCAATATAACATAGAGTAACATCCATAAGCATACATAGTAGGAAAACAAAATGCAATATAGTAACTCATCACAATGCAGAAAGTAAAGTACATCCAGAAAGTTTAATTATTACAAACTGAAATGAATAACTGAAAAATGAAAGACTCTCATCCTCACTGGAATAACAAGGCAAAGCTAGCTAGACAGGAACTGGAAGGTCCTTCTCCTGAACTGGCTCCTCCTCAGCGACACTGCCCATGAACAAGTCTGAATCTGACATTTATCGGTATCACAAATGCCAGGGCCCTAGCCAACAAAATAAAAATGTTACAGTTAGACAATTGGAAGGTCCTTCTCCTGAAAAATGAAAGACTCTCGTCCTCACTGGAATAACAAGGCAAAGCTAGCTAGACAGCAACTGGAAGGTCCTTCTCCTGAACTGGCTCCTCCTCAGCGACACTGCCCACGAACAAGTATGAATCTGACATTTGTCGGTATCACAAATGCCAGGGCCCCAGCCAACAAAATAAAAATGTTACAGTTAGACAATTGTCTAAGTACATTTTAGGCTATTTAAAGTAAATTGAATATTAAAGGATATCACATTTAAATTTAACCATACATGCAACAGTAAAGGGGTGCAACAAGCTATAAAAGAAATGGAATACTATAAACTATTCATTTGTAGCACGCAACATATATGGGAAGTAATATACAAAACACTAAGTAAGCAAGGTGAGGCTAAAAGCAAAAGTAACTGCGACTACTGAAATAAATATGATCCTAACATGATTATGATCGAAGTAAAACATGCTGAGTATACAAGAACACAAGTACTGAATTCAATAATATTCTAGCATCCTAAACATGCCATTCATACATATATTTAAGCCATAAAAGTATACATACAACATGCAGATTAATATGAAAAGAAAGGCCACTGAGACATGTGGCAGAAGCAAAGCAATATATGATAAGTAAAGCCACTGAGACATGTGGCAAAACGAGCAATTACTGAAAAGAAAATAAGGCCATTGAAGCATGTGGCAAAATAAACCAAAAAACCAAAATAATACAATACAGGTAAAGTAGTAATATGCCTAAGTTCTAGTATTGTCATACCAGCCAATAGGCCATACAGGGCCTCCAATATCAATCAATCAGTCAATTCCCAACCTAGCCATCCAAATATTCTAGGTCTGAGTCCAATCTATACAATACTACTACTGAAGAGGCAGACTAAACTAGGTCATATTCTACTAACTGTGACAAAACAAAACTGAATGATATGAAAATTTAATACTAGCTTAGGATACATCATCCTAAGTTTTCCTATTATGCTCAAGGGCTAAAGCTCAAAATCTAAGGTATGCAAGGCAATCTAATCAAAGTAAGCAAGAGACTCAATCTAGACTTATGTGATATCTGTTGTTGTCTAACTTCCAAATCTAACTACTCTGAGAAAGTACAAGCTTAGGATCTCCGATATCAAGTTATCGAGTAGAATCTCAGATTTTCATCCTTAAAGTCAAAATATTAGAACTTAACAAGTTCTAATCAAAAATCATGTGACGACTATATGGTTTAAATAAGCAAATCAACGACCTAATTTTATGAATATTTTACTCTCTTACCCAAATCTTGATCAAATAAATCAAGATTTAAGGATTTAGAACTTAAACCCTATGTTGAGTTCAAATTCCAAATCCAAGGTGATACTAAAATAGGATTTAGGTTTCTCACTTAATCCTAAGGGTAAAGGTTCCTATAAGTTGAAAGATTCAGGAACTATGATCTTAGTGAAAGGTTATTCTATTAATTATAAGATAAAATAATCAATTAAGAACTTGAGAATCTAAGATCTATATTCAATCTTTAAGATAATTTCATTATCTTATTGATTGAATCATCCTATACCCGCATGGAAGGTTTCAAAAGATTAAACAATCAATCATTAAAGAATCTCAATTGGAGGTGGTTTGATTCAAATTGAAGATCTAAGTCTAAAATCTAAGATCTTAAGATCTGAAGTTTGATCACTTTAGACTTTTAATTAGAGTTTTGACTTAAGGGTTTCCATTTGTGATTTTCTATAGAATTTAATTTCATAATTAACTATAAGGAGCTTATTAATGTTAAGAACTGACAATTTCAAAGTATCAGATTAACACTAAACTCATTTTTAACCTTCTTGGTTTACTTAAGATCTAAGGGTCTGAGTTTTGATCACTTAAGATCTTAAACTAGGTTTTTAACTTAAACATTTCCAATTTCTTATCTTTTGACACTAAGTTCTTAAGTTATCTTTAATTAACTTATCAATGAGATAATTGACTATTTCTATTATTAATTTAAAGGTTAAGCCCAAATGATCTCTATAAGGAAATACTTAAGATCTAATTATCTTAAGTAAGGATTTCAATAAAGATTTCATGGATTAAGGATCACATTAACACTATTTTTGTTCTAAGATCTCAGAGAACATAACTAACCCATTTTATGGTAGTCTACTGAAATTTTCAATCATATTTTGGTTAAAATGACCAAAATGCCCATCTTAAGGCTAAAATTTGAATTTTAGGGCTTTATTGTCCAAATTTGTTCTAATCTATTTTAAAGCATTTCATATGACTAAATGAAGTGGGAAACACCTTTACTTTAGATTTTGACGACCTAAATGGTCTTAATTAGCACTAATCACCTAATTAAGGCACTTAGGGTGAATAGTAAAATTAAGGCACTTTAGGGCAATCCAATCTTACCCTTAGGTTATGCTAGGTCTAATATGATATTAGGAACCATTCCCACCTAAATCAGAGGCTTAATTAGGGTTTAATTTACTAATCCTTGATTAGGGTGATTAGAGAGTGATTAAGAAAATTAATTATCCAAAATTAATTTTAAGGGTCTGAAATTGTTCCTTAGGGTACAAGGAGCAATCAGAGCTCTTAAACTCATAAAATAGATAACTAAATGATTTTATATGATTTAATTAAAAACAGAGAAGGTTTGGCAAATATTTTTAAATCCAACCATTGGATTTGAAATTTTATTTTATATTCAGATTCCTTGAATTTTTTGATTCAAATGGTATATTGGATCATACCATTTGGATCTGAATAACTAAAGTTATTTAATTAATTCATTCTGTATTTTTATTTAAATCAGAACTTTAGGATCTGATTTATGAATTAATTTCCTTAAGGATTTTAATTCATAAATCCTATTTATAAATCGGTCGGCCCGGTTTCGAAACACGCGGGTCACGGTCGGCCCGGCCCGTGACTACATCCCCTACCTCTTGACGGACGCGGATTAGGGCAAACTTCACTCGTCCAATTCGCCGCGCTCAGCCCACGCCACGCTGCCATTTAAATCCATACACACTCAGGCTTCGAAGGCGCATCGATTAAACCATTAACCCCTATCAGAGGCGCACCGAACTACTGGAACGCTATTTGCCCGAAACGCCTCTGAGGGTGCACTTGTGAGGAGATAATTCTCCTCACAGAGCCCATGAATCGCCACCATCTCAATCCCTACACGTTCAGGGATTGATAAGGGAGCTATAGGGCGAAATGAGGAGTCCTGGGGTGGTCTGGATCGCTGGGGTGCTGCTAGGTGACTTCTGTCGACGAGAGCTTCGACTGGATCAATCGGGTTCAGTCGAATCACTCAATCTTGGTTGGTTCAACCTTCGATATGATTCGACAATAATGTACGAAGGGTCCTAATGCAGTGAGGAGTGGCTAATTGTGCCTGGGAAGCGCACAATGGGCGAATTCTGGCCGGACTGGCAGTGCATGCTCAAATGGCGAATTCGCCATCTGGCCCACTGCCAGGCCTAGCCAGAAGGTTCAAGAGGTTGATGCAGAACTAGGGAGGGTTCCTATCACAGCACCTAAGCTGGATTGAGAGTGAGGCGAGCTAAAAACCAGCTCTACTAAAAAAGTGGGAGAGTTAGTACCTGAAGACGGGGAAGGATGGCTATGACAGAGGCAGAACAGGCAACTGGGGGTTTGAACGTCAAACCACACCCACTATCAGTGGACGACGATTGAGCCGAGCTCCCCTGGTAGCTGAATGGGTCACCAAATGGAGGGCCAGAAAGCTGAAACCAGAGAGATGCAGGAAGTTTCGGGTAGATGAAGCCAGAAGCAAAACTGGGGCTGCCGATGTGCCAGGGCTATTTATAGCTCAGAGGCGAGCTTCCAGAGCCAGGAAAGAGCCAGCAGCTTCAGCACATGGCTGCCGATTGAGGCTACGAATGGAAAGGGGCAAATCTGGGAGAATACCACGGCTATGGCGATTAGGGGACGCGGGAGGTCATGGGGGACAAGATTCCATCCCCGTACTGCCACGAGGGCAGGACATTGGGATTCTATCGGGAGATTCCAGCGAGAACGCACCTAGGACGATGATGAACAGTGATGGGTGAGGCGCAGCCGTTCGATGGGTCTTCAGTTACAACCGGGTGGCCCTGATCTTTCGATCGGCAACGGTAGATCGGGACACAGATCATCCGTTTGATCAAACTGAATTGATCCAACGCTTGATCTGAGCTACTTAAGGCGGGACACGGGAGACCGTTGGATCGGGCTATCGATCGAGTAGCTAGGATCTGGCCTCGGCGCGGGGTGGATCGCGCCGCAGAGGAGCCACGCCAAGATGCGTGCTTGCCATCTTATTGGCTAAAGACTATGCGCCGCTGTGGGGACCCCGCAGCGGATCTGCCGCGGTCCCGACAGCAAATCCTAACAGTAAATTTAATTATATAAATAAAATTATTAATTAATTAAAATTAATTTAATTATTCTATAAATTCTTATATCCAATTTAGGACCAAATGAGCTCCAAAAATTCCCAAAATTTCACCCTTGACTTATTTGGGTGTGAGGAATTCAAAAATGAAATCAGATTTCAATTTAGAGATCAAAATATTTTAGGTATTTTTCAGGGCTTAGAAATAGCTAAAAATACCAAATTTTCCAATTTAGCTCCGATTAATTTTAAACTTCTAGGTTTAGGTTTAAATGACCCATTTTATTCAATGGAATCAAAATCAAACCTTGGTTTAGCTCAGTTAATCTAGTTTTAAGCTAGGCAGACTTCCCCACTTAAGAACGATGTCGTCCCCGACATCACCTAAGTGAATAAATATCCTGCTGCGATAATACGAGTTTAGATACAATTGAAGGAAAAGAAATGAATAGTACCTGAGTTTACAAAGAGTTGGGGATATTTATTGCGCATATCCACCTCTATTTCCTAAGTAGATTCTTCCAACGATCGATTCTTCCACTGAATTTTGACCATAGGAATTGAACGATTTCTCAGCTATTTCTGATCACGAGCTAAAATTCTGATAGGTTCTTCGGCATAAGAAAGATCAGGTGGAATTTCTATTGCTGGGAGTTGAACGAGATGAGAAGGGTCTCGAAGACATCTTCTCAATGAGGATACATGAAACACGTTGTGAACAGCTGCAAAGCCATCAGGAAAGCTTAGTCGATAAGCAGATGACCCTACCTTGGTCAATATTTTGAAAGGTCCTACATAGCGGGGACTGAGTTTCCCAGCTACACCAAATTTGAAAACACCCTTCATTGGGCTGACCTTCAGATAAGCAGAATCTCCCACGCTGAACTCTAAGAGATGGTGGTGAGAGTTATGATACTTACTCTGACGATCTTGAGCTGAACGAATTCTCTGCTGAATTAACTTGATCTTGCTACTGGTTTCTTCTACCAATTCTGAACCAAACAGTTGAACACTTCCTGTTTCAGACCAGGCTAGCGGAGTACTACATTTTCTACCATACAAAGCTTCATAAGGGGCCATCTTAATACTGGCTTGAAAACTGTTGTTATAGGCGAACTCCACTAACAGGATGTGATCTTCCCAGGAACTAGCAAAATTAAGGATACAAAGTCTAAGCAAGTCTTCTAGAATTTGATTTACTCTCTCAGTCTGACCATCCGTCTGAGGATGAAAAGCTGTACTCATGGCTAGAGTCGTTCCCAGATTTTGATGCACAGCCTGCCAAAACTTGGAAGTAAATATGCTATTTCTATCAGATACAATTGACTTTGGAATTCCATGCAATCTGACAATCTCTTTGATGTAGAGCTTTGCCAACTTCTCTACTGAATCAGTTTGACGAATAGGAAGGAAATGCGCTGATTTAGTTAATCGATCAACAATAACCCAGATTGCGTCCGCACCAGATTTGGCACGAGGCAATCCCATGATGAAGTCCATGGATATATCAAACCATTTGCATTCAAGAATATCTAGCGAATGCAAAAGACCACCAGGTCTTTGGTGTTCGGCCTTTCCTAGATTACAGGCATGGCATTTGGCCACAAAGTCAGCTACATCTTTCTTCATGCCTGGCCACCAAAATAATTGCTTCAAATCTTGATACATCTTAGTTCTGCCTGGGTGAATATGATACCCATAATTATGGCCTTCGACTAAAACTTCTTGATGCATAGATTTAGGTATCCACAATCGATTACCCTGATAAACTACACCATTCTGTAACTGCAAATCTTGACGACGACCACCTTCGATATCTGCTTTAAATTTTAGATACTCATTATCTTTGGTTTGCGAGATGAAGACATCTCGGTGGAAAGTGGGTTCCACATTAATATTGGCTAATAGCGAACTCAGCATATCGCCATTAACTGGAGAAATCTCGAGCTTACGAAATTCAGGTTCTAAGAAACTGGAGGCAATCATAGAGGTTAGAGTAGCACGACGACTAAGAGCATCGGCCACAACATTCGCTTTTCCGGGATGATACTGGATACTGAAATCATAATCACTGATAAGTTCCAACCATCTTCTTTGACGGCAATTCAACTCTCGCTGGGTGAAGATGTACTTCAAACTTTGATTATCAGTGAAAATTGAACATTGTACTTCATACAAATAGTGACGCCATATTTTCAAGGCGAATATTGCGGCTGCAAGTTCCAGGTCATGAACTGGATAGTTTTTCTCGTGGGGTTTTAGTTGACGAGAGGCATAAGCAATTACCTTACCCTCTTGCATCAAAACACAACCTAGACCGATTCCAGAAGCATCGGTATATACCTGATAATTCAAACCTTCTTTTGGTAAAACGAGAACTGGAGCGGTAGATAGAGCATCCTTATGGGTTTGAAACGCTTTCTCACATTTTGGGCTTCAAATGAATGGGACAACCTTTTGGGTTAATTTAGTCAATGGTGAAGCAATCTGGGAAAAGCCCTTAACAAACTTCCTGTAGTATCCTGCTAATCCCAGGAAACTTCTAATATCGGTGACAGACTTAGGTTGAGCCCAATCCTGAATAGCTTTTACTTTGCTCTGGTCTACTCGAATTCCCTGTGCATCGACCACGTGTCCTAAAAATGCAATGGAGTTAAGCCAAAACTCGCACTTGGAGAACTTGGCATAAAGTCGATGCTCACGCAAGGTTTTCAACACTAACTTTAGATGTTCTTCATGGTCTTTCAGAGTCTTGGAGTAAATGAGATTATCGTCAATAAAGACGATAATGAATTTGTCCAGATATGGTTTCAGCACTCGCTGCATTAAATCCATAAAGATGGATGGTGCATTGGTGAGTCCGAACGACATCACCAAAAACTCAAAGTGTCCATAACGAGTACGGAACGCAGTCTTCCCTACGTCGTCTTCTTTTACTCGCAACTGATGGTATCCAGACCTTAGACCGATTTTAGAAAATATCACGGTTCCGGATAATTGATCGAACAGATCATCAATTCTAGGCAGTGGGTATTTGTTCTTTATGGTGACCTTGTTCAGTTCACGATAGTCTATACACATATGCATAGATCCATCCTTCTTCTTCACAAATAAAACTGGCGCTCCCCAAGGAGACATGCTTGGCCTAATAAAACCTTTATTCAGGAACTCTTGCAACTGTTCATTGAGTTCCTGAAGCTCCTTAGGTGCCATTCTGTAAGGTGCTTTGGATATTGGTTGTGTACCAGGAATTAATTTAATAGAGAATTCCACCTCTCTGGGAGGAGGTACACTAGGCAAATCTTCCGGAAATATATCGACGAATTCTTTGACTACCTTACAATCAGCAAAGGAGGTATTTTCTTTTGTTTCGCCCATCATGGTGACTAAGTAGGCACTACAACCTTTGACAATCAACTGTTCTGCTTTAATGGCATCTATTAAAGATAACTGCATGCTAGTCTTTCCTACAAATGTTTCAGACTTACCCTGAGAGTGGAGAGTGACTCTCTTTTTATTGCAGTTAATCACAGCATTATTGTCACTAAGCCAATTCATCTCGAGGATGATGTCAAAGTTTACTATCTGTAGAACGATTAGCTTAGCCTGAAATTCTTGATCATTTATCAGGACTTTTATATTGCAAAATTTCTGAGCACTTAGTTGGGTTCCTGATGGAAGTCAACACTCAATCTTTGCGCTAGGTTGCATGTGTGGAGTTTAAGATTATTAGCAAATTGTTCTGAGATGAATGAGTGACTGGCACCCGTATCGAACAATACGTTACAAGGTTGGTTATTGAAATAAAGTGTGCCTAAATTACACTGTTTTGCATTAACAGCTTGAAAAGATTTAACATACAGAAAGGCAATGAAACAAGAGAGGTTGAAGAGTGTGTACCTGAAACCACGTTGTTATCTTCCGCGACTTCCATAGGAGTTAAAGCATACACTCGGGCAGGTCCAGCAGGACGATTGTTATTTTGTCATCGCTGGAAATTCTAAGAATTGGGTGCTAGTGGCTGGGTGTGAGCCACTTCAGGAGCAGGGGCTGGCATTATGGCCAGATTTGGTTCTCTCCGATTCAGCGGAGTTGCTCGAAACACTTGCTTCTTATGATACGGCTTCATTTGAACTCCGTCTATTATTTCTGTGTGGTCGCACTGATAGAATCGATGACCTGTGCATTCACAATTGAAACATCTCTGGCCAAAGTGATAACACTTGCCATACGGATGTGGTTTGGCACAGTTCTGAATTCGTTCAGTTGTAGGTGCAGCTTCCAGCTGATATACTTTCACGGGGTTAGACCCGTGCCTTTTGAAATTTCCTCGCTGGTTCAGATTGGTTTGCGCCTTTCGCTTATGATCTTCTTCGGATTGGTGATGTTCAATCACCTTAGCCGTTTCCACTAGTTTGAAGAAACTAGTTAGACAGAGTGGCACTATCTGATTTTTCAACGAACTTCTGAGTCCACAAAGGAAGCGATGACACTTTGCTGACTCAGAGTGGGTGACTTCTGGTGCAAAATGGATTAATCTACAGAACTCTCTCTCGTATTCCGCACTGAGCGACTTCCTTGTGTCAACCTCATGATCGTATCTATAATCATGTTTTGTGCGGACGGGGGAATGAACTCAGTCTTGAAGGCTTCAACAAATGCATCCCAAGGAATGTTGTCTAATTCATAATCGACGAACTGGGTGTTCCCGACTCCTTCCCACCAATATTCTGCCTCGGCGTGAAACAGATGAGTGGTGAGATGGACGGCTTCAAAGTTTGGAATTTTCAGACCAACTAGATCCTTTTCTACGGCCTTCAGCCAATCGGCCGTATCCATTGGGGACAAGTTCCCGCCAAAGGTTGGAGGCCTTAACCTTAGGAAATTATGGAGGAGATTATCTGCTGTATGGTGTGAAGACGAAGCAACTTGTGGAGTATGGACTGTTGGAGCAGCGACAGTTGATGGAGTTATGCGATCATTCAACAACTTCTGCATGACCAGTGCCTGTTGAGCTTGATTTTCTAGAAGAGTTGCCACCATGGCTCGCAAATGGGCCACCTCATCATTAGAACTACTGGAGGCCACAGTGTTCTTGATTGGAGTAACAGTGGGTGGTGATCCAGAATCCATTCTAGTTTTAATTAAGAAAAGAACAACTCAGAATTTACTCTAAGGAAGAAAATCAAAATTTCTCATTAATTATAAAATTTTGAAATTATAATGCCAAACTATAAATCAAATGAAGTTTGCCTGAAATTAAAATAACATTTAATCTAACTATTATCTAGACTTTATCAATGTACTCAGCCCTAAAGGCTACACAAAAATCCTCAAAGGTGACTTCTTGCCGCTTCCTATTACGCTTCTTCTCGAGCTTTGCCATAGTCTCGTACCACCATACTCCGGCGTAGTCCACCATCAGGTTAGTCACCATATCTACATAGAGTGACTCGGTACACTCTATGTGCTCCAAAAGGGACTCTACTCGGCTCAGCCATTCTTGTGCATACATTGGAAAGTTGAGCCCTCGATATACAGTTTGTCGTAGAAGCTTTTCCAGGACCAAAATTCCTCTTGATGAAACTCCTTCAATTTGCCAGTTGCTTTCCTGCCTCCATTTGAAGCTACTGTCCCAAGCACTCCTGAAGATACGCTGATAGTAGTCTATATCAGACTCCTCAGATCCCAACTGACTCTGGGAGCAGAATTTTACTATATTTGTGTTAGACCCTAATTTAATAAATTTATTAGGTTGGGAGTATTCTCCTCTTTCATTATGAATAGAGTTACTAGCACTACTATGTTATGGATGTCACTTATATTGATACATTTATTTCAGAAGAACGATCCATTAGGTAGAAAGGAATCATAGATCCCATTCTGACACCTTATGGTGTTCTCTGATACCAACTGTGATTCCCCAGTACTGACAATAAGAAAGTACGGTGCTCCAAACTGTGGCAAATCCCCAACTTAAGTAAAGTTAGGTGAACCCAACTTGCCTTAAGGCAAGGACTTGTCACCAAGTGCTGTAACATTCATCAATATAAATATCAAAGTGATGGAAGCAATATAACATAGAGTAACATCCACAAGCATACATAGTAGGAAAAGAAAATGCAATATAGTAACTCATCACAATGCAGAAAGTAAAGTACATCCAGAAAGTTTAATTATTACAAATTGAAATGAATAACTAAAAAATGAAAGACTCTCGTCCTCACTAGAATAACAAGGCAAAGCTAGCTAGACAGCAACTGGAAGGTCCTTCTCCTGAACTGGCTCCTCCTCAGCGACACTGCCCACGAACAAGTATGAATCTGACATTTGTCGGTATCACAAATGCCAGGGCCCCAGCCAACAAAATAAAAATGTTACAGTTAGACAATTGTCTAAGTACATTTTAGGCTATTTAAAGTAAATTGAATATTAAAGGATATCACATTTAAATTTAACCATACATGCAACAGTAAAGGGGTGCAACAAGCTATAAAAGAAATGGAATACTATAAACTATTCATTTGTAGCACGCAACATATATGGGAAGTAATATACAAAACACTAAGTAAGCAAGGTGAGGCTAAAAGCAAAAGTAACTGCGACTACTGAAATAAATATGATCCTAACATGATTATGATCGAAGTAAAACATGCTGAGTATACAAGAACACAAGTACTGAATTCAATAATATTCTAGCATCCTAAACATGCCATTCATACATATATTTAAGCCATAAAAGTATACATACAACATGCAGATTAATATGAAAAGAAAGGCCACTGAGACATGTGGCAGAAGCAAAGCAATATATGATAAGTAAAGCCACTGAGACATGTGGCAAAACGAGCAATTACTGAAAAGAAAATAAGGCCATTGAAGCATGTGGCAAAATAAACCAAAAAACCAAAATAATACAATACAGGTAAAGTAGTAATATGCCTAAGTTCTAGTATTGTCATACCAGCCAATAGGCCATACAGGGCCTCCAATATCAATCAATCAGTCAATTCCCAACCTAGCCATCCAAATATGCTAGGTCTGAGTCCAATCTATACAATACTACTACTGAAGAGGCAGACTAAACTAGGTCATATTCTACTAACTGTGACAAAACAAAACTGAATGATATGAAAATTCAATACTAGCTTAGGATACATCATCCTAAGTTTTCCTATTATGCTCAAGGGCTAAAGCTCAAAATCCAAGGTATACAAGGCAATCTAATCAAAGTAAGCAAGAGACTCAATCTAAACTTATGTGATATCTGTTGTTATCTAACTTCCAAATCTAACTACTCTGAGAAAGTACAAGCTTAGGATCTCCGATATCCAGTTATCGAGTAGAATCTCAAATTTTCATCCTTAAAGTCAAAATATTAGAACTTAACAAGTTCTAATCAAAAATCGTGTGATGACTATATGGTTTAAATCAGCAAATCAACGACCTAATTTTATGAATATTTTACTCTCTTACCCAAATCTTGATCAAATAAATCAAGATTTAAGGATTTAGAACTTAAACCCTATGTTGAGTTCAAATTCCAAATCCAAGATGATACTAAAATAGGATCTAGGTTTCTCACTTAATCCTAAGGGTAAAGGTTCCTATAAGTTGAAAGATTCAGGAACTATGATCTTAGTGAAAGGCTATTCTATTAATTATAAGATAAAATAATCAATTAAGAACTTGAGAATCTAAGATCTATATTCAATCTTTAAGATAATTTCATTATCTTATTGATTGAATCATCCTATACCCGCATTGAAGGTTTCAAAAGATTAAACAATCAATCATTAAAGAATCTCAATTGGAGGTGGTTTGATTCAAATTGAAGATCTAAGTCTAAGATCTAAGATCTAAAGATCTGAAGTTTGATCACTTTAGACTTTTAATTAGAGTTTTGACTTAAGGGTTTCCATTTGTGATTTTCTTTAGAATCTAATTTCATAATTAACTATAAGGAGCTTATTAATGTTAAGAACTGACAATTTCAAAGTATCAGATTAACACTAAACTCATTTTTAACCTTCTTGGTTTACTTAAGATCTAAGGGTCTGTGTTTTGATCACTTTAGATCTTAAACTAGGTTTTAACTTAAACATTTCTAATTTCTTATCTTTTGACACTAAGTTCTTAAGTTATCTTTAATTAACTTATCAATGAGATAATTGACTATTTCTATTATTAATTTAAAGGTTAAGCCCAAATGATCTCTATAAGGAAATACTTAAGATCTAATTATCTTAAGTAAGGATTTCAATAAAGATTTCATGGATTAAGGATCACATTAACACAATTTTTGTTCTAAGATCTCAGAGAACATAACTAACCCATTTTATGGTAGTCTACTAAAATTTTCAATCATATTTTGGTTAAAATGACCAAAGTGCCCATCTTAAGGCTAAAATTTGAATTTTAGGGCTTTATTGTCCAAATTTGTTCTAATATGTTTTAAAGCATTTCATATGACTAAATGAAGTGGGAAACAGCTTTACTTTAGGTTTTGATGACCTAAATAGTCTTAATTAGCACTAATCACCAAATTAAGGTACTTAGGTTTATTAGTGAAATTAAGGCACTTTAGTGCAATCCAATCTTACCCTTAGGTTATGCTCGGTCTAATATGATATTAGAAACCATTCCCACCCAAATCAGAGGCTTAATTAGGGTTTAATTTACTAATCCTTGATTATGGTGATTAGAGAGTGATTAAGAAAATTAATTATCCAAAATTAATTTTAAGGGTCTGAAATTGTTCCTTAGGGTACAAGGAGCAATCAGAGCTCTTAAACTTATAAACTGGACAACTAAATAATTTTATATGATTTAATTAAAAATAGAGAAGGTTTGGCAAATATTTTTAAATCCAACCATTGGATCTAAAATTTTATTTTATATTCAGATTCCTTGAATTTTTCTGATTCAAATGGTATATTGGATCATACCATTTGGATCTAAATAACTAAAGTTATTTAATTAATTCATTCTGTATTTTTATTTAAATCAGAACTTTAGGATTTGATTTATGAATTAATTTCCTTAAGGATTTTAATTCATAAATCCTATTTATAAATCGGTCGGCCTGGTTTCGAAACACGCGGGTCACGGTCGGCCCGGCCCGTGACTGCATCCCATACCTCTCGACGGACGCGGATTAGGGCAAACTTCACTCATCAAATTCGCCATGCTCAGCCCACGCCACGCTGCCATTTAAATCCCTACACACTCAGGCTTCGAAGGCGCATCGATTAAACCATTAACCCCTATCAGAGGCGCACCGGACTACTAGGACGCTATTTGCCCAAAACTCCTCTGAGGGTGCACCTGTGAGGAGATAATCCTCCTCACAGAGCCCACAAATCACCACCATCTCAATCCCTACACGTTCAGGGATTGCTAAGGGAGCTATAGGGCGAAACGAGGAGTCCTGGGGTGGTCTGGATCGCTGGGGTGCAGCTAGGTGACTTCTGCCGATGAGAGCTTCGACTGGATCAATCGGGTTTAGTCGAATCACTCAATCTTGGTTGGTTCAACCTCCGATACTATTCGACAATTATGTACGAAGGGTCCTAATGCAGTGAGGAGTGGCTAATTGTGCCTGGGAAGCGCACAATGGGCGAATTCTGGCCGGACTGGCAGTGCGCGCTCAAATGGCGAATTCGCCGTCTGGCCCACTGCCAGGCCTAGCCAAAAAGTTCAAGAGGTTGATGCAGAACTAGGGAGGGTTCCTATCACAGCACCTAAGCTTGATTGAGAGCGAGGCGAGCTGAAAACCAGCTCTACTAAAAAAGTGGGAGAGGTAGTACCTGAAGACGGGGAAGGATGTCTATGACAGAGGCAGAACATGCAACTGGGGGTTTGAACGTCAAACCACACCCACTATTAGCAGATGACGATCGAGCCGAGCTCCCCTGGTAGCTGAATGGGTCACCAAATAGAGGGCCTGAGAGCTGAAACCAGAGAGACGCAGGAAGTTTTGGGAAGATGAAGCCAGAAGCAAAACTGGGGCTGCCGATGTGCCAGTGCTATTTATAGCTCAGAGGCGAGCTTCCAGAGCCAGGAATGAGCCAGCAGCTTCGGCACATGGCTGCCGATTGAGGCTACGAATGGAAAGGGGCAAATCCGGGAGAATACCCCGGCTATGGCGATTAGGGGACGCGGGAGGTCATGGGGGACAAGATTCCATCCCCGTACTGCCACAAGGGCAGGACGTTGGGATTCTGTCAGGAGATTCCAGCGAGAACGCACCTGGGATGATGATGAACAGTGATGGGTGAGGCGCAGCCGTTCGATGGGTCTTCAATTACAACCGGGTGGCCCTGATCTTTCGATCGGCAACGGTAGATCGGAACACAGATCATCCGTTGGATCAAACTGAATTGATCCAATGCTTGATCTGAGCTACTTAAGGCGGGACACGGGAGAACATTGGATCGGGCTATCGATCGAGCGGCTAGGATCTGGCCTCGGCGCGGGGTGGATCGCGCCGCTGAGGAGCCACGCCAAGATGCGTGCTGGCCATCTTATTGGCTAAAGACTATGCGCTGCTGTCGGGACCCCGCAGCGGATCTGCCGCGGTCCCAACAGCAAATCCTAACAGTAAATTTAATTATATAAATAAAATTATTAATTAATTAAAATTAATTTAATTATTCTATAAATTCCTATATCCAATTTAGAACCAAATGAGCTCCAAAAATTCCCAAAAATTCACCCTTGGCTAATTTAGGTGTGAGGAATTCAAAAATGAAATTAGATTTCAATTTGGAGATTAAAATAATTTAGATATTTTTCAGGGCTTAGAAATAGCTAAAAATACCAAATTTTCCAATTTAGCTCCGATTGATTTCAAACTTCTAGGTTTAGGTTTAAATGACCCATTGAATTCAATGGAATCAAAATCAAACCTTGGTTTAGCTCAATTAATCTAGTTTTAAGCTAGGATAACAACCTAGGGTTGTTACACACACACACACACATACACACACACACACACACACACATATATATATATATTATTCCCTCTCTAATTAATAATAATAATCCTATTTTATTCTTATCTTATAAATAATAATAATAATAATATCGATATTATTAATATTATTACAAAATTTTTATATCATTATCCTTATTACTATCCATATTACCCTGTTTCTTCATAATTTTAATCATCCTCTTCTCTCCTTACTTAATTTTATTCTTCTTACTAACATAGAAACATATAGAGAGAGAGATTGAGTGAAGATAATAAAGTCTGTATTTTTGTGAAAGCTCATTTATCATTTTTTTAATAAAATTTTTTTTCACACAGTCTTACCAGAGATCAACTTAGTAATAAAAATAGGTACCCCAGATATCATGATAATTGTATCGTAATTATCATTCCATTAAGTTCATCTAGTCATTAGAACCAAACCCTGATGGTTTGGAGTAATTCGGAGCCCAATCGATTATTTTGGAATATTTTAATATTTAATTAATTAGAAAATTGAGGTATTTATTTTGATCTCAAAATCAAAATTCAACTTCACCGTTGAGATCGTCACCCTGAAATTAGAAAGGGGTGATGTTTTGGACGTGTTTGGAAGTCGTCAGATTGTCATGAATATTTTAATATAATTAGATACCCCAAAAATTAGCATAATTAAATAATCGTCAAAATCAAATTCTGACTTTGCCATTGATTTGCTCACCCCCAAATTAGCTAGGGGTGAATTTTTGGGAATTTTCAGAGTGCATTTCAAACATTTGAATTTTTAAATAATTAAAGAAAATAAATAAATAACTATTTAGTACTTAATTTGCAATTTCTCCCCCTCTCTCCTAGCTGGCACCCCATTCAGTGCCTCCCCCTCCTAAGCTTACTAAGAACGGTTGAAGGTCTCCTTCTCCCCCATACTTGATAGGAGAAGCGTTGCTTCCTAGCCCCTATAGACCATGCTCTACCTCCCTCTCACTCTCCTCCTTTAAAGGAGAAGCTCAGCTCTTCCCTCTTCTCTTTGCTGTCAAGTTAAATCTCTAGAGCTCTCTCCCTTCCCATCCATTGCTGCACCTTGAAGAAGAAGCTCCTCTCCATGTTTTGAAGAAAATAAAGGTTCCTTCTTCCTCCTTGCAAGGCTAAGGTACCATTTTGCTTACTCTCATTGTACCCATTTGCTCATCTCCCTTGTCTTCTTCATGTTACTATTATACTTGTTTGTATCATTAGAAACTCATGATGATGCAAGGAAGCCATTAAGGCTCATTGAGGCATCTCATTTCTTTGAAAATTACATGCTCTATTTTTTGTCTATTTTGTTTACCATGGTCTTTATCCTCATTTTTGTATAGTTAGGATGCTTTGTTTGTGCTAATTTTGGTGTCAATGAGTATCGGAAAGACCTTTCCATTGATATATAGCACCGCTCATGGGAAGCTCTGGATTGATAGTATTTGAGCTTGAAATGAGGCCCTTATGGATTTTCGCACTGGCGAAAACACCGTCTGGCGCTGCAGCGTGCTGCAGCACTCAAGTTGCAAATGGACTGCTGCAGCGAGCCATAGCACACTGTAGCGGGCTGCAACATCATTTCAAGAAAAATCATATAAAATTAGTTATTAAAACTAATTGAACAGTAAATCGCAAATGGACCATTGTAGCGCGCTATGCGTCATATTAGGAAAACTACATAAAATTTGAAAAATAAATTAATTGAACAGTATTTTCGCGAGTTGGACTGCTGCAGCGCGCCACAAAGGGCAGCAGCGTCGCGAGTTGGACTGCTCTAGCATGCCACAGTGTACTACAATGCCCAAAAACTATAAAATTGCCCAGAATTTTTTGAAAATGTCTAGAATTTGCTGAAATGGCCAGAACTTCACTGTTTTCATATTTTAAGGTCCCTAGGACCCTAGTTTAGTTAAAATTGGGCATTGCATAAAATTTTATGTGGTAATTAAGTTTGAACTTTGTCATTGTTAATAAGTGCTCAAAACCTATTATGTATCTTAAACATCTTGTGCCGACTGCTAAATAATAGAATCCTTGAATGCTTGTGTTGAATAGGTATATCTTAATAACCAAATGGCATGAAACTTAAGTCTTTTTGATTTGTAATCAAGTGCTAATCCCTTTACTTTGATTTAGAATTTGGTTAGCCTTAATTACCTTCTATGTTATGTCATCTTTATATTTTTATGCTTTCATGATATTAAGATGTATGTTAGAGAATTTTAACATTATTTGGACACTTAAATGTGCTTAGTTGACATTAAACTATAATTGAACATAAAAATCTTGATAACTTGATTAAGTAGATGATACTTAATATAAACCTGAAAATTCCATCAATAATACACTGATAATATATTAATTTGTCATTGACCTTTAAATTAACCATTGGTCTTAATGGTAGAAAGGGTAAAGGTTAAATCCTAACTTGTCTTGATTAAGATCTAAACTTTAATCACCTAAATTAAGTAACTTTAATTGAAAGATAATTCAATCAACATGATTCTAATAATGCATGTGATTTGATATTGATCTTAAATCATTAAATTAGAAGTGCTAAGGTTAATATTGAATCTGTGTGATTGAACCATCTGAATCTAAACTTTAGATATTTGATTTTCTCTTATATAAGACTATTAGCGTAAAATAGACAATGAAATTGTAATGATTTATGAAATGATCTAACTCTAATAAGATCTTTGATTTCATCCCATGATTATAGAATAGAAAATGATCAGATGAATTTTAATTATCTGATCTGATCACTTTAACTTAAGTCTAATAAGTAAACCTTGAATAGTTAAAAAGTGAGATCTCAAGGGTCTTACTTTAGGATCATTCTTGAAATGTTTAAAGACCTTAATTATTAATACATAGATCTAGGAAGAACTTTTATAACTTATTGAGGTAGAAACGTAGATGATCCCTTATAACTTTAGAAGTTGATATCTTGTGGTAGGAATCACCTAAAGCACTTAGAATGGAACCTCTCCATTGCGGTAGAAATTAACTTTGAGTGATCTCTTTGATCACATCCTTGGAGCCTTGTGTAGGACTCACCCATTAGAGTAAGGATTAATATCTTTGATAATTCTTGCTGATTTAATATAATCTTCTGAACCTAAATTGTTGGTTGGGTATAGTAAGGTATATCCATAGTACTGGATTATTTTAGTAGTATCAGGATTGGTTGATTCACTCTAATGAGGACTTATGACCAGGTACTATCCCGAGGGATTAGATGAATCTAGTCCCGTTATAGTAAATCTTCCAAGACTAAGAGTGTTATAATTAGTGAACAAGATTCTTAGTTTGATATATAAACTGTGATCAAGTTCTGCCTCTTATCGTAGTACGCTTTGATAAGTGCAGTATATGCAAACTAAGTATCTCAAGTCACTTTGCGTAGAACACCAAGTATGCTTGTAATTAGGATATTTAACGGCTTAGCTTGAGATATAAACTATGACAGGGTGCTGCCTCATATCGTAGTGCACTTCGATAAGTGCAGTTTAAACAAGCTAAGTGTTAAATCCACTTTTCTTACAAATATGCTAAATATGTGTATACAATCATCCCAGCTAATGATTTTTAAGTGAACTTTCAACTTTAACCAATTATAGAAGTTAGAACTTCAGGAGTCAGAATTCTTTTAGCAGGATTCTGCACAATAGAGACCTTGAATTCATTATTGGATTTCAAAGCATTTTCTGGATTTTTGGATTTATCTCATGTAGCCTAGAAGCATGAGCATGAGCATATGTATGATGTGTGAGTATCAGAATAAAGTATGAGTATTAGTAATAATTTATGGGTTATGGAATATTGCATATATTGACTGGGGGATTTTAGGATACATTGGTATCACAGTAAACGGTATTCCTAGCTGGATGTATGTATATATTGGACCATACTACTCATAGCAGTTTAGTGATATTTTGGTTACATATCAGTAGCATACAGTATTGTGGCATATTCAGATGCACAGTTTCAGTGACATACAACATAATTTTATAGATGATTACTCAATTTCAAGTTCATTACTATTTTGGTTTATTTTTAGTATTCAATTTATAGTTCAGCTTTACTTTACTTAACTTCAGTTTTATGCAGTTTTATGCTTTAAGTTACCTTTATAGTATTTATGCAGATTTAATTATATTATGTAAATGTTAAATGAATAACTAGAACTATTTAGATTAGTTTTGATGAGTTAGACTTATTGTCTATAAGTCTAACACGGGGTACTTTAGTATCCGGTAATTTGCTAGATCTTGAGCTGTATATTGAGCCAAGTCAGGAAGACACCTAGGAGATTCAGGAGGACCCCGTGGAGCACTAGTAAATGCTCCTCCAATTTTACTACCTTTCTGCTTAGTTTATTTCAGTTTTGTACTTAGCTTTATGTTTGTAATTCAATAAATAGTTGTAATAATTCTGGTTGTATTTTCTTTTCTTTTCTGAGACCAAGATTTTCATATAGCTTCTGTGATGAATGTTTATGGATGTTTGCTTTCTCTTTCACAGTCTGTTATATGCTCCTTATACTTAATATTGTGGTGTGATCAGTATACTCGAAATGCTGATATCTTATGTATAAATTGGATTCTTCATATTGTATTTTAAATTCAATGTATATATTTGCCTAATACTTAGGAAAAAGATACTACTCTTATCTTAAGTATTAGCTCTCAACCCTCCTTGAGGTTGAGTCAGTAGCCCTTCAGAGGAGTTTTATTTTCAGCTATTCGGGGAGACGGGATATTCCTCCGCGAGTGGCACGCCGCTTCGCCGCCGAAATTGATTATAACTATCTCATTTGAGCACGGCGACGGGGCGGGGCGCTACACGGGGCTAGTTCGCTAATATTTTTCTATGAAATATATAATGAAGGGGATATATATATTACGTTAGAACCCAAATTATGATAATCAAGTAGACGTGCTTGATTCCTCAAGGTTTAAGAATATCCCACTTGAATGATGTTATTATTATTTATTAGTTTCAAGATAAAAATATTCAATTTTTGATGTAGTATATATGACTTTTGAGAGGTTACTTTTATTACTATTTTAATTACTGTTCAATATTAATTTATAGAAAAACCACAAAGATCCTCAAAAGAGGAAAGATTGTCTCTTCAATCCTTATTACTTTGCTTTCATGCATTCTAAAAATTTAATTCCATACATTTTGCTTATATATAATATAATTAATAATATCCAAAAATACTTAGAGTTTTTTCTAACGGGTGTTCAACCTGGGCATTTTCGTTATAAATGCCAGGCATGACAACACTGAAAAACTGGAACAATACTAAATAATCAACAACTTCACTTTTAATTTCTTATTTATTTCTTATATTTTAGATAAAGAAAAAAAGTTCACTCTTATAATTGCTGCTATATCAAAAATAAAAATAATTTTTTTATTTTCAAATTAATTGAGTAGTTATCTGTGATATTTATGTTATTATTTTAAATTTCAACTACAATCCCCAACAAATCTGTTGATGCCACCCCAATCCCAGCCCTAATGATGGGAACCTTGATTATGGGACGTCACAGTTGATATAAGAGCTATAGTTGGGAAAAATCTAGAATGATAACATAAAAGCTAAATTTGTCCAAAATTATATATACATATATATATATATATATATATATATATATATATATATATATATATATATATATATCATTATTATAATATATCCCTTTTACATATGAATCCCGAAAATGAGTTCATAGAATACTTTGAAGAAACTTAAGATCATAGTGAGATAGATTCATGCCCAGCAGGAAGTCTAAGAAGTTATAACATTGATACACCTCCCATCTTAAACCTTATGTAACGCCTCACTATTAGATCAGAGTTTAATAATCTAATAATGAGCATTATGATAGTATTTAATATTGAATTAGGAGATTCTAACTCAACATTTAATACTACCTTATATTATATGGATCTATGGGGAGAAGAAGGTCATTCAATTATTTTAACTCAAATATTCATTATTTATAATATAAAAATTCAAACAACATGAAAGAATAGTTTACAACATCACAAAATATTTATAATTTACAAAGTATTCATAAACTTATTCTCACATAAATAAACAAAAGTAAATTTATCTTATCCGACTATTGCTCCACTTCTTCCTTAACTGCGGGTCTTGTTCCTTGCTCCTGATCTACCGTATTTTGGTTTTTAAATACGGTAGGGCGCAACCAAAAAAAAGAAAAAGTGGTTAGACTTTAAAAGTCTAGGTACATTTTAAGAGTAGCTGAACATTAATTAAGCAGATATCACATTACAATTTAAAAAAATAGCAGTGCAATAAGCATGAAAATGGTAAGGAAGGTATGTAAGAAAAATTTGCTCACAATGCTAGAGTATATTTTTCCAATCTTGCAATAATTATATTAGTAGTATTTGAATTAGTTATAATTTGAAGGAAAATATGAATATATTTAAATGGGTTTGTATTGTAAGTAAGAATAAAAAGAACTGTAAGAAATTATGTACAATATAAATTTATGAAAGATTTAATTATGGAAAATCATTTCAGTTAAAAGATTGAATATATCATTCACAATCAATGAGATTGTGAGAAATGCAATTATAATTTATTTATCTTGAAATTATGCTCTGTGAGCGCAGAACAAATGAGGAGTTGAGTATTTGAGTATGTCTACTCAACCTATCTGTAAGTGGGGTCAACATAAACACTCACATTTCCCCTCAAAAAAATTATGTGGTCTCCAGATACACCAATAGCCTTACCCAAGCAAATGACAGCTGTACTAAATCCTTCGTTAGACCCCTTTGAAAATTTTATAAAATGTTTATCATTATTTATTTATCTTGAAATTTTGTTCTGTGGGCGCAAAACAAATGAGGAGTTGAGTACGTCTACTCAACCTATCTGTAAGTGGGGTCAAAATAAACACACATATTCCCCCTTAAAGGAATTATGTGGTCTCCAGATGCACTAATAGCCTTGCCCAGACAAATAACAGCTGTACTAAATCCTCCATTAGACCCCTCTAAAATATTTTATGAGATGTTATTTATGCACAATAATCTTTCTGTATGAATCAAGGTGTTAAGCTCAATGCGTTGCAGCATAAGGATTTAATCAAGGTATTTGTAAAACTATGTGATATCCATTGTTTTCCATTGATTTTTATTCTAATGATCTTATATTCACTATGGTTGCCCATATTTATAGGCCATCCAAATTGTGATATGGTATTTAAAAGAAATAATAAAGAATACTGTATTTGACTAAATATAACAAGTACAAGTAAATGATATTTCTGTAAATTTCCTAAAGATAGTCATCTTAGATTTCTATGTGAAGGTGACCATCCACATAGTAAAACATTAGTGTTGTGATGCATAATAAATATTAATTTAAAGAATTCATAATGAAATATTGATGAAAGCATTTATACATGCCTCTCATCACATATTTGTCAAATACTTGAGTTTTGGTGGTAGAGAAACAAAAATGTTCATATTAAAGATGGAATTCAACAAATTGAAAAATCACCATATGAGATATGCTTAAAACCAAGATTTTAACTAAGCAATGGTAAGTTTACCACTAAGCAATGAATCAAGTAGCCCTGGAGTTTGATGCCAAGTACTAAAGTTCTTAAATTCTTAAAATTTTTGGTAGAGTTTCCTTTGTATTTGCTTAAAATAAACAATTATAATATCAATATATAAGTCAATCCATTGAATATTTCCAGTTATAATATAAGTCAATCCATTGACTATTTCCAATTCTAATATAAGTCCATCCATTGACTATTTCCAGTTCTAATATAAGTCAATCCATTGACTATTTCTAGTTTTATTAAAATATCAATTTATATTAGCATTTGTATAAGATAACTTACAACATTTGATTTGGTTTATATGATACATGGCATCACTTACATCTCATATCAAAATGGCAACAATAGATTAACTTATACAAAAGATGGCAGTATTTTGATTTCATAAAGTAGATGGCAGCATTTTGATTTCATCTCATTATAATTAATAATAACTTTGGATCACTTATGATCTCATTGATCTCAACTTAGAAAACATATAGCAGCATTTGAAAAGAATGGTAGTTTTTGATCCTATATTTTTGACCAATGACAACATTTGATATTACCTTGTAATTAAAATGAATGACAACATTTGAATATGTGGCGGCCCTGCCCCGACGTGGTCCTGTTAACCCTTAAGTTAACATGATTACGGTGGAGGGGTCACCAAATGACAAGGTCCCCACTTAGAATTGAATTAGACACAGGTTCTAATCCAACTTAAATAAGGACTTTGCCATTCAACCCAATAATATTATCACTAAATGATCATACAAGAACTCAGAGTGCGGAAGCACTAAAAGTATAACATCCATCCATACAGTATAAATATAAAAATACAGAATAAGTAAAGAGCTAAAAAGAAAAGTTAAAGATCTGAAGCAATAGGTTTAAGAGAACTGAAAAAGGAAACTCTCGATCTCACAAGCAAAAGAAACTAAAGCTACAGATCTTTAGGAACGGGCTCCTCCTCCAATGGTAAGCTCTCCACTGGATCTGCTGCTCCAACAAACCTAGAGCCTACCATTATCAGTTTCATAATGGTAGGGCCCCAGCCAACAAAATAAAAATTGGTTAGACTATTGTCTAAGCACATTTTAGGGTAAACAATTTATTATGTTAAATAAATATCACCATAAACAGAACTGAAGCAATAGGTGCAGAAAAGCGTACAAAAAGAACAATAATAAGTTATAAACAAACAGTTTATAACTAAGCAAATATGAAGTAATACATACCTCCTCCAAGCAACTGCAACAAAGACAGGTAAGTAAAAGAAAAGTAAAATTGTAAGAAGATACAACCTAAATATGCATATGATCAAACAAAAATATGCTAAGTGACATACAACATTTAACAGTATGAAACTGAAACAAACTAACATCCTAAAAGCATAAGAAAATGGCAAGTAGAACTAGCATCCTATAAAGTGCAGGAAAACTGTAAGTAAAATAGTGCTACAATGCAGAATATATATAAGTAAAATAGTAACTGTAAACTAAAACTATAGTGACTATATAAGTCACCTGAACTAAACACGAACTCAGCAAATCTTAGCTTGATGAGCTAAGAAACTCTGAACTGAACATCACTGAAAACTCTTAGCCTGATGAGCTAAGATAGAATTGAATGTAAGTGTACTTGAATCAGTATAACCATATCAGAATCCTAACTCTATAGTCAGTATGGCAAGAGTCTATCCATCCTATCACTCGGACTAGGCATGGCCATAGACTGTTGGACATTAAACCCTCGAAAGGTTGCCGACCCGAACGGGTTGATCGAAGAGGTATACTAATCAAGCTATACCTTACAAACCACTTGAGAAATGAAAACATAATGCTGCTTATGAATGTTCCAAATTAACATAAGATATTTATCAAATATCTTAAGTACATAATATATGTTCAAGGTATAAGGCTCAAAATCAAGGAATGTGAAGCATCAATATCAAAGTGAGCAAGAAACTCTATCTAGGTGATATCCGTTGTTATCTACTTTATTCGTTCTATCTACTCTAAGTTACATAAGTTTCAGAATCATCAATTCTTACACATTCTGTAACTTAGAATCACGAATCCTACTAGTTGAAGATAATTAGGACTGGCCAAGTCCTAATTATAACTTAATCAAAAGATGACTATTTGGTTAAAATGAATAAATCATCGACTTAATTTTGTAGTTTAATTTACCCCAAATTTCATCTTGATTAGCCAAATCAAGATGAAAAGATTAAGAATTAGACTCTAGATGATGGGGTCTAATCACTTAATCTGAAGGTATAATCTAAGAGTCTAAGTTTAAAACCCAAAACTCACGAATTAGGTCAAGGCAAATCCTAATGATAAATCAAATTCATTAGGATAGATCTCTATTCTTAGTTCTAAAGTTTAAAGATCAAATAATCATTTAATAAACTAAGAAAATCTATAAACTAGTAAACTCAAGGTTTCACCTATTGAGTAACCCAATTTACTCAATAGATGAATTCTAACTTAAGATCTATTCTTAATCTTAGGAATTTAAAGCTCTTAATTACTAAGAGTATCTCTCAAGACACACATCTTAACTAATGTTATAAGAACCTAAGGGAAGGTCTAAGAATGATTAAAGAATGAGAAATTACTAACTTAAGACTTAGAAATTTTCTTAAGGAGCTAAAATTGAGATTTTAATCAAAAATTTAATTTAAACTTAGATTTGATTAATTTCAGTTCTAAATCATTCTATTTACTGATTTTAGTGATTAGAAACTGAATTTAGGGCTTTTAAAGGCGAAACCCTAAATTTGGGCAAAATGACTATTTTGCCCCTACTTAAGGGTTCAAAAGATCAAATTTTGATCTAGGGCTTAAATTCTGAAATTTTCTTTTGGAAAGTAATTCTTACTATCTAATGTAGGATTAGACAGCAACTAAATTAATTTTAGGTGATTATTAAGCCATATGAGATCAAATTAGTGAATTTGACTCATAAGGGAAAATTAGGAATTTGGCTATATAAAAGTTAAATTTTTTTTTCAGATTATTGTTCTTTACTGTCTAAGCTTTCCATAGAATCTAAATTCACTAAATTCTGATAAGTATTGGCCAAGTTATGGCTAATACAAGATCTAGGGTTTAAAGGGTTAATTAAGGGATTCTTAATTATGGGTAAAAAATCTAACTTTGTCAATTAGTGTCCAAATTGAGTAAAATTAGTAGCTATGGTTTACAAATAGTCCACTGATCACAATGACATGTGGTAGGCTCAATTTGGATCTAATTTGACTAAGTTATGACCTAATTAAGATTTAGGGTGATTAGTGAGTGATTAGTAAAATTAATCACTCAAACACTAATCCAACCTTACAGCTAGGTTCTAAATGATTCTATAAGTCTTCTGAAACTTAAATCACTCAATTTGGATTACTAGATTTACTAATATGCACTAATCAAGATTTAGAGTAATTAAGGGTGATTAGCAAATCTAACCGTTGGATTTAAAATATTTTTACATATTACTGTTAATTAAGTTCTTTTGATCTAAATAGATATTTAGATCATCCAATTTGGAGTTAAATTGACCAAGTTATGGTCAATTGAAGTTCTAGGGTTAATTAGGATAATTAGGGTTAGGTCCTAAATGTCATTAGGCAAAAACTAATCCAAACAGCAAAGTTGACCCTACTAAAATATTCCTTAGGGTTTTGTGAGTATTTTAAGACCCATATTTGGTATGTTTGGATTAATGTGCACAAAGTTATAGTTAAATGAAAATTTGAGACATTTAAGGTAAATGTGGGGATCCTAACTGTCACTAAGTGACATATAGCTCTTATTAGAAATTTGATAGTGCCAAATTGTTCCTTATAATTTTCTGAATCCAATGGTATATTATTTTGCTACATTTGAATTTATATTTTTCAAGTTATTATTGTTTAAAGATTTGATGCATTTAATTAACTTAATTTTATTAATTTAATTAGTTATCCTATTTATACATATATATGTATATATATACTCAGAATAAAAACTAAAAAAAATAATATAAAAATGAAAAAAAAGATGGCGCTCGGGCCCCACCACTTAACGACGGGGACACGTGGCTGGCGCTAAACCATCGGGCTGTGCTCGGACCGAGTAAGACCCGATAATCGGCCCGGCTACTCCTTCTTCTTTCGCAACCTGCAGGTGAAGAATTTAGGGCATCGCAAAAATCGATGGGCACAGCACTTCTTGAGGCGACACACATGATAAACGCAGGCTTACGATCCAAACTACCTGACAAACTAGAGTTCTCGAGCCTATGATGCCCTAGATGCATTGGGGAAATGGCGTAAAACTAGAAGTTTTGAATTTGGAATACGAAATTGACATATAAAAGTTAACATCCTATATAAGGGTAGGTATTGGATTGATTGATCTGCAATATTTAAGTTATACAGATTGATTAGGCAACGCTGGGGGAAATTTGCGAAAACTCAAATCAGAAAGAAAGTTGTATAATTCATACTTTGCTTCCCTAATGAGATCACAATAAGCAATGAACGATACTTGAATTGAGTAAGCTAAGAAGATTGGGTCGTAGAGTACCTCAGTGAAGCTTTAGGAAGAAGAATATGAGGATCTGTTTCTGTCTTTATCTGCCGTCGAAACCCTCCAAATGAAGATGCTGAGTGATTTTAGAATGAGAGAGGATTAAAATCTCTGCCTTACAAGCGGTGGAGGTACCACGCGGCGACCCGAGCATCCAGGCATTACTCCTTCGCGACACGCGGAGGTCTCGATCGAGGGCGCGAAGACGAAGATCGTCTGTCGTCGATTCCAGGATCCGACGGTGCAGGATGTTCCGTCCCGTCTAACAGTGCGAGGAAAAGAAGGAAATGGTGATTTAAATTCTTAACGGAATTCCGTTAAGTATTTTAAATCTTTAATATTTAAATTATAAATTCTAAAAATTTCAATTGATCTCATATTTTAGGATTAGGTAGTAAAATAAATTCAGAAAATTTTTGATAAATCATCCCTAACTAATTGAGGGGTGAGGAACGCAACGGCGCGATTGGATTTTCGATCCGACGAGTATTTATTTATTTGAATTTTTAGGTATCTAAATATTATTAAAATATTTGACGAAAAATCAACGACTTCCAAATGCCTCCAAAACTTCACCCCTAGCTAATTTGGGTGTTCTGAACGCAATGGTGAAGTCAGATTTTCAATTTGAGATTTAGATAAAAAGTCAATTTCTAGGGTTTGAAATTTTTTCTAGAATTTCTAATTTTTAACTCAGTTGACTTCTGGTTTGACCTAGGTTTCAGAGATGAGTTCTAAATTACTTAATTAGTGACTTAGAACCTTAATTAAGACTTAGATTAGTCTTAATTGAGCCAAGCAACAACATGGGTTGTTACAGAATATAAATGACAGTATTTAGATATCATAACATTTATGATAGCATTTGTAAAGAATATTTAAATTTCCTAATATATAGCAGCATTTGATCATATAGACTTTAACTAACCTCATTTGATTTTCATTTGTAAAGTACTGCCACATTAACTCAGAATTTTCAAAGGATAACAATATTCAATGCAAGGATCAATAGCATTTGATTCAGCAATGTTAACTTAATGGTATTAATAATCAAAGATGGGGCAGTTATAAGTTAATAGTAAAATTTCTTCTTCAATCAAAGCAGCTAAGAAAATGTAAAATTCTTGTTTGATTTAAAATAAAAAATTCTACATAATCACAAATTGAGAAATCCATACTAGTAAATGTTTGTAAGAAAATCATTAATTGTACTTAGAGTTTGTCTGCATGCATTTAAAATATCTATTAAATGATAATATAAGAGTTGTCTTACTTGAGTGATTACCAAAACTTCTTTTGCAGTTTTACAAGTAAACACAAGAGTATATATTTTATCAAAGTTTAATCTAACCACATTTGATCACTTCAATTTAAATGACAGCATTTGATCATTTTTTATCTTTCTTTAAAATAAATGCAACATATAAAAGGAATGACAGTATTTGATTATTTTGGCCTCATATACTAAGATAGTAACTTATAATACTAATAAGAGAGACTACAGCATGTATTCTCATATACAATTATAGGCATCATATGATCTCATTAAAAGCATGACAACCTATGATTCTATAAAAGAATGATAACATTGATATTCATATATGTTAATCTTACTTTCATCTAATGGTTACATATGAATTCTTCTAAAAGATATAGCAATATTTGATTTTCCTTAAATGAATAATAGCATTTGTTCACATGGATATGACTAATAGTACTTGATCACTCTTGATCTTATAATTCTAAGGATGGCTGCATTTGATCACATAATAGCATTTGACTCATAATGAAATAAATGACAGCAATTATTCTCATATTCATCTATTTTACAAACCTATATAAGAATGTGACATCATTCATTCTTACCTTACGTTAGATGACAACATATGGAATAATAAAGAAATGACAGCAATTGTTTTCTTATAAACTAATGGGCAGCACTTGCTTTATCTTGAAATAAGTGGCAACACTTGTCCTCTTATGACAACATTGAGATCTCGTAGAATATATTGCAACATGTGTATTTATTAAGAGAATAATAACTTTGATGCTTTTGTATCTCATAATTCAATTCATTATCTTATACAATTGATGGCAGCCATTGATTTGATGCACAATTGATGGCAACATATGATTCTACATATGATAGATAGTAGTATTTAAATCACTTAAATTAACTATCAGCAGCATTAATTTTTTATATGATAATTGATAGTATTTGATTCATCTTGAATTAATTGGCAACATGTAATTCAAAGGAAAGAAATGATAACATGCACCCTTATATCGAGAAAAATGGCAGCATTGAATCTTAATATAAGTAACAACATTAGCAGAAACAGCTATGATAAACACATCATTAGATTTAAGAACGTCATGCGTATCTTTAGGAGCAGCATCAATTATAATATGGACTCTTAGTTTCATATCTATGCACATCATATGCTAGCATAGTAAGGTAAGCAAAACATCAAAGTTTCAATTCAAGAATAATTTAACTCTATACCATCAATCAGAATTCACGCATTATGAGTAAATGCTAAAGCACATATATAAAAAAAATTTTATTATTCAGATAAGCTTCTCCTGATGTTTTTAGTATTATTGCAGTTCAATCTCAGTTCTTCAAAAGAATAAATAAATATTAAAATAAATTAATCCATGAATCATTGGAATGAAATAAATCAAACAACATGCAACAAAAGCAGTATCTGCATTGTGAATTAATGCATTAAAAACATTGAACTGAATCAAAGAATTCTAGTTTTGAATGGATAATTGTCCATAGCCTTCATTGAAGAACGATGTGATGCCAATAAGCATTTTTTGACAATTGTAGGCACTACCAAAGCATTTCAGATGACAGCAGAGAAGAAGAATTCACATAGGAGTTCTTGTCAGATCCTTTGTGTAATACAGATTAGTGTACTTTTATAGTTTATAAATGGTGATAAACTAAGGGAACAAATTCAATTTCCCGAGGATAAAAACATTCAAAGAAACGTTATGTTTACCCAGTCTTAGCCCCATAAACAATTCCTCTAGAACATAAATAAAATCTTTATTGAATAGAACTATTGCATAGTCCATCTAATTATTTAATCATTCCTGCATTGAGTTTAATTACTTAGTTCAGTTAATCAAACTATAGCCATAAATATAGATTAAATAAAAATGATTCAGATACATGATCAAATGCCATTTATTCAACATTCTACAGTTAATTTTTGTTAATTTTTAAGACACTATAGATTATATTGAAATAGACTAAATCTCCAAAATGCAATCCAACTCACTGATCTTATGTAAATAACATGTGATAGGAAACAAATCGAATGAGGTACCACTTGACATTTAGAGAAGAAACTTGCTGCATAAATTATTGACAAGTGTTTAAATATCATAAGAATATAATTAGAAATTTTTACAAGCCTTTGTTGAATCATTATTGCAGCAATTAAATTCTGAAATGAAAATATACAACTCCTGCAACTTGAATTAACACTTGATGACAGCAATTTTAATTAACCATATTAAAATGACCAATGATGATTTCCATTAGTGGATGTTTCCCAATTTCAATTTTAGCAAGATAATATTAAAACAAATTAATTCATCAAATCTAATAATAATACATGGTGTTCTGATTTTCTTTCACATGAATTTTAAACATAGCAGGGCAATTATGTTCTTTAACTCACTAATGTGCAAAGAATGATAATAAACTATATTTTACTCATTTTAATCGTGCATAAACTTAATATTAATAAGAAAAATGTCTAACATTATTTAACTCAAAGCAATTTATTTCAGTCAGATAACTCATCATATGCATATTTTGAAATCATGAAATTTAATATTAAGGTGATTCTCTTAGAAAACTAATTATGAATCAATAATCATCACAAAGAAGAGGGTTCAAAAGTACCCTAAATCCCAAATCAAGAGTGCTGGAACCAACAAAGGCCAACCAACTAACATAAAAAAAAAATTCAATTTGATTAAACAATACTTTCTAGCAAGAGAAAGATTTTGTTTTTCATTTGATCAAAAGATAAAAAGGTCTAACTAAGTTCATACCCAATGTTACACCCATTCATTGCCACCTAATTTTCTAAACTTCATAGGCACCTTTGTTACATGCAAACTACCAGTATTGCAATAAAATTACTATTCAGAAGAGACAGTTACTGATTTTTTTGAAAATGATAGTTACCAACAAAACTGCCAATATTGCAATAAACTTCATAGGCAGTCTTTATTTATCTAAATTTTGTAATTACGAGTATAAGAAGGAAGCTAAATTATGAATGTTTAAATAGCATAATAATACATTCTAAGTTTCATTATATAATAATATAATATCAGATGAATAACTCAGCATTAAAGAGGTTAGATGTTACAAGGTTAGCACTCTTTCTTGATACATATATCATTACAACGGTAACTGAATGGTGTTAAATACATATTATTTGCATTCCTTATCTATAAATGAAGTAGCATCATAAGTTCTATACTTAGTGCTATAAATCAATTCATACGGCTAAAAAAAAAAATAGCACTATTGAGACTTTCATTAAGATAAAAGATTCATTTCAAATATTATTTATGAATCTTTAGAAATTTATCCAAGACCATTCTATATAAACTACAATTGATAGGCAAAATTAGGTGGAGTACCTTGTTTGCAACCTTAGGTTTGAGAAGATTGCCCTTTACGCGCTTACTGCTTTCAATTTTTCTTCCTGAATACTAAGCATCGAGGGTCTAAATAAGGATTGAATAAGCATGGCTTTGTCACTTACCTAGATTGGAATTTTTGGCCGATTGCTTCCAACTTGCGGCTAGATGAGGTCGCAGTCATGATCATGATTTCTACTCGAATGACTATTGGCTTAGGTGATAGTAGAAGCCACACGTCCTTGGTTCTCACCTTGATCAAACGACGTTGATCCCGCGATCCTTGCGCCGCTTGAGGGCTCGGGATGGGGAGAGGAGATCGCGTGCAGGCGGGTTTTTGGGATTAGGGTTTGCTGATATGATAAGGTATGAATATACATACATTATATATATATATATATATATATATATATATATATATATAAAGTATTTTAAATTTTAAGTATATGATTATTTGTAATAAAATTTTTGAAAAATTACTTTTTAGCTAAATTGAGGATAACGGATTCAAAAATGAAGTCAAAATTTTAATTGAAAATGATCTTAATTATTTCATTTATCAAATTATGAAAATATAATAAAATAATCAAGAAATTTTGACTTCCTCCAAAATTCATCAAAATTTCACCCCAAGCTAATTTGGGTGTGAGGATCGTAATGGCTAAGTCTAATTTTTAATCTGAGGTCAAATTAATTTCCTCATTTTCTTGATTTTAGGAATTACCCAAAGTTAGGGTTTTGTTAGCTTAGATTCTAAGTTTGATCAAGGCTTTTCAAATTGATCTTAATGACTATCTAAGACTTGATAAAGGAGATTTGAAGTTGATTGGATGATTAAATGGGGATTAACAACCTTAGGTTAACATGATTACGGTGGAGGGGTTACCAAATGACAAGATCCTAACTTAGAATTGGGTTAGACATACATTCTAATCCAACGTAACTAAGGACTTTGCCATTCATAAAGTAAATATCTCACTAAATGAACATACAAGAAAATGTAGATAACGTGGAAGCATAAAATACAATATCCATCCATACAATACAATAATCCAGAATAATAAAAGTGCTGAAAAGAAATAATTAACCTGTATTATTACAACATTTAATAAGTTTAAAGAGCTAAAAAGGAAACTCTCAATCTCACAAGCAGAAAGAAACTAAAGCTAAGAGTCTTCAAGTACAGGTTCCTCCTCCAAAGGCAAGCTCTCCACTGGATCAACTGCTCCAATAAACTCAGAACCTACCATTATCAGTTTCATAATGGTAGGGCCCCAGCCAATAAAAGAAAACTGGTTAGACTATTGTCTAAGTACATTTTAGGGTAAAAGTTTATTTAAGTTAACTGAATATCACCATAAACCAGTACAACAAGCAAGTAAGTGCAGAAAGCGTAAAAAAAAAAATGGTATAAATTTATAAATAAATAGTTTATAACTAAATCAACTAGGAAGTAAGCACATACCTCTTCCAAGCAACTGCAACAAAGCCAGGTAAGCAAAAAGAAAGACTAAACAAATACTATAAAGAAAATACATCCTAAATATGCTTATGATCGAAATGAGCTTATGCTGAGTGACATAGTAATTAAAATATTATAAAGCTAAAATTATAGCTAACATCCTATATATGCATATAAAAATAATAAGTAAGACTAGCATCCTATATAGAAACAAGGCTAAGAAAGTACAGGAAAATTGTAAGTAAAAGCAGTACTGAAATGTAGAATATGCAAAGTAAAACAGTAACTATGAAACTGAAAACTGCATTGGCTATTCAAGCCGCTCAAACTGAAAGCACACTCAGTAATACTTAGCCTGATGGGCTTAGAAAGAAGCTCTTGAACTGAGTGTCACTAAAACCTCTTAGCCTGATGAGCTAAGGCAGAAACCAAATGTAAGTGTACTTGAATTAGTATAACCATATCATATCCTGACTATTCAGTCAGTACAGGCAAGAGTCTATCCATCCTATCCCACTGACTAGGCATGGCATAGACTATCAGACTGACCCGAATAATGAAGCTGACCCCGAACGAGTGATTGAAGAGGTATACTAATCAAGCTACACCTTACAAAAATACTAGAAGGAAACAAAATGCTACTTTATGAATGCTCAAAATTGACATAAGATATTTATCAAATATCTTATATATCTCAAATATGCTCATGGTTTAAAGCTCAAAATCAAGGTAAGCGAAGCATCAAAAACAAATTGAGCAAGAGACTCTATCTAAAACACAGGTGATATCCGTTATTATCTATTTATTCATTCTATCTACTCTAAGTTACATAAGTTTTAGAATCATCAATTCTTACACATTCTGTAACTTAGAATCATGAATCCTACTAGTTGAAGATAATTAGGACTGGCCAAGTCCTAACTATAACTCAATCAAAAGATGACTACTTGGTTAAACTGAATAAATCATCGACCTAATTTTATAATTTAAAATACCCCAACCTCATCTTGATTAGTCAAATCAAGATGAAAAGATTAAGAATTAGACTCCAGATGATGGGGTCTAATTACTTAATCCAAAGGTACAACCAGTGGTCTAAAGTTTAGAACCCAAATCTCACATATTAGGTTAAGGCAAATCCTAATGCTTAATCAATTCATTAGGATAGATCACTATTCTTAGTTCTAAAGTTTAAAGATCAAATAATCATTTAATAAACTAAGAAAAATCTATAAACTAGTAAACTCAAGGTTTTATCTATTGAGTAACCCAATTTACTCAAAAGATGAATTCTAACCTAAGATCTATTCATAATCTTAGGAATTTAAAGCTCTTAATTACTAAGAGTATCTCTCATGACACACATCCTAACTAGTGTTATAAGGCATATAGGAAAGTTCTAAGAAAAATTTTAGGAAGGAATGAACACTCACATTTTACTTAGGATTTTTCTTAAGGGTTTAAGATTGAAGTTTTTATAAAAATCTAATTAAGACTTAAAGTTACTTAATTTCTATTATAAATCACTTTATTTACTGTTTATAGTGTTTAGAAAGTGATTTTAGGGTTTTAAGATGCTAAACCCTAATTTTGAGCAAAATTACCATTTTGCCCCTACTTAAGGGTTCAAAAGATCTAATTTTGATCTAGAGATTTAAATCTAAAATTTTATTGTTGGAATAAGTTTCTTACTGTCTAATGTAAGATTAGACTGAACTTACACTAAATTTGGGTGATTATTAAGCCTTATGAGGTCAAATTAGCAAATTTGACCCATAAGGGCAATTTAGTAATTTGGCTAAATGAAATTTAAATTTTCTTTCAGATTACAGTTATTTATAGCCTAAGCTTTCCATAGAACCTAAATTTGCTAAATTATAATAAGTATTGGTTAAGTTATAGCTAGTACAAGATTTAGGGTTTAAAGGGTAATTAAGGAATCCTTAATTAAGGGTCAAAATCCTAACTTTGTCAATTAGTGTCCAAATTAAGTAAAATTAGTAGCTATGGTTTAAAAATAGTCCACTGATCACAATGACATGTGGTAGGCTCAATTCGGATCTAATTTGACTAAGTTATGACTTAATTAAGGATTAGGGTGATTAATGAGTGATTAGTGAAATTAATCACTCAAACACTAATTCAACCTTACAGATAGATTCTAAATGGCTCTATGAGTTCTCTGAAACTTAAAATGTCCAATTTGGGTTATTAGATTTGCTAATGTTCACTAATCAAGATTTTGAGCAATTAGGAGTGATTAGCAAATCTAACCGTTGGATTTAAAATATTTTTACAGATTACTGTTAATTAGGTTTTTCTAATCTAAATTCATATTTGGATCATTAAATTTGGAGCTCAATTGATCAAATTATGGTCAATTGAAGTTCTAGGTCTAATTAGGGTAATTAGGGTTAGGTCCTAAAAGTGATTAGGCAAATACTAATCCAAACAGCAAAGATAACCCTACTAAAATGATCCTTAGGGTTTTCTAATCACTTTAAGACCTATATTGGGTATGTTTGGATTATTAGATATAAAGATATGGGCTAATGATGTTTTGTAACATTATTTGGACTTAATAAATATTCCTCATATTTTTCTGATCAATTTGATATATTTATTTGCATAATTTGGATGTATAATTTGCAAGTTATTAGGGTTTAAAGATTTGAATTTAATTAATTCAAATAATTCTGTTTTAATTATTTTAATTAATCTGATTATTATTAATATATATAATTTCATTTATTAAATAAACGTTATATATATATATATATATATATATATATATATATATCATTTTTATTAATATTTTAGCAGGACACGTGGCGAGCCATTACTGGTTGGGCAGAATACCGCGGGCCCCACGGTTCAGACAGCGTCAGCGCTGGCCACGTGTCACGCCGCGACTGGCTGGCGCGCTATGAGGTGGGTCCCGCCGAGGCAGCCGAAGCGCCACGGGCCACGGGTCGGGCCCGGGCGGATCCGGCCCAACCCGAAGGATCTTCTTCCTCGCGCTTGCTCCGATCGCTGGTCCTAGGGCATCAAAAACGACGGTGATAGCACCGTCACCGGAGGTCAAGCCATATACCGATCAAAAGGGACCTTTCGATTGGTACCCAAAAACACCGCTGGAGAAGGAACACAGCTCCGGCAATATCTAACCCTAGATGTCCCTATCGAAACTTCATATGCTTAACGGTAAGTACTGTTTATAAATTATTAAATTGGATCGATAAAACTCATTAGAGTTCGATTGATCAAAATCAAATGACAATCAATAATATAAAATAGGATTTCGAATTGCAATGGATGAAAATTATTAAGACAGCAAGGAGAAATGGTAGTACCCAATTTCGACGGTTGACGATCAACTGGATTAACCCGAGCGCCTTTGATTTCTGCAAAGGTTGGATTCGAGCAAAATCATACAGTGGAGTCGATCGGGAGTTTTAATTTAGGTTTAGAGCGGTGTGATTGACTTGTGGCGAGGAGACATGGAGGAACGACGACGCGCCACCCTTCCTTGCGACACGCGGAGCTTCAGTGGAGAAGACGGCCACGATTCTTTCGCCTCGATTGACGGAAGGACCCGACGGCGTCAATTGAAAGTAACGGCGCCTTAAGTATTTGACGGAAGACCATTAAATTGCTTTAATTAAATTTAATAATTTATTTATATTGATTTCTTAATTAAAAATTCTTTAACTACTAAATTTGTACTCCAAAATTTCCAATAAATCACCCCTAGCTAATTGAGGGGTGAGGAGCGCAACGGCGCTCTCGGATTTTTAATTCGATGAGTATTTATTTATTTAAATTTTTAGGTATTTAAATAATATTAAAATATTCGATGAAAATCCAACGTCTTCCAAATGCCTTCAAAACTTCACCCCTAGCTAATTTGGGTGTTATGAATGCAATGGTGAAGTCGGATTTTCAATCTGAGGTCTAGATAAAAAGTCAAATTCTAGGGTTTGAAATTTTTCAAAATTTCTGATTTGACTTAATTGACTTCTAGTTTGACCTAGGATTCTGAGATGAGTTCTAAATTACTTAATTAGTAACTTAGAACCTCAATTAAGACTTAAATTGATCTTAATTAATCCAAAGTAATAACCTAGGTTATTACATATATTCATTACAGTCTTCCATGCTCAAACTAAGAATTATTGGATAAATAGAAAACTTACAAAACATCATTAGAGAAGCAGCTGTAGCATACGAGTATCATCTAATGGAGCTAAACAAAAAAGGGAAAGTGGCTATGAACGTCAAGCAGATAAACACATCATCCAACAAAAGTCAGAAAACTGCTACTATTAAGAGAAAATTGGATCAATGAAAGGAAGAATGCAAAAAAAAATGTAGAATTTAAATATTTATCATATACATTATAAATGTATTTATATATGTAAATATGTGAGTGTGTGTGTGTATATATATATATATATGTTTGTATTTTCAAATGTAAGTCTTATATTGTAAAAAGGAGTTTATGATTTCATATAAATCATATTTTTAACAAATAGATCCACAAAATTATTGGGATAATTCCTCAGAATTAGACTCCACGACTAAAATCCCATGGTAATTTGAAAATCTTGAAATCATCTATGTTCTAAGTCCACCAACCTTGCTCAAACAAATCCAAATATTAGAAGAAATGACATAGAGAATCATTGATATCCAAGTACTTAGATTACTCTCTAATAGGGATTCAAACTTGGGTATTTTTGTTATAAATGTTAGGTTAGGATTTCGATGAAGATCTGGATCAACCCAAAAGTGACAACCACTGCACTTTTATTTTACTTTTCACTTTTTAGTTGTTTATCTTTATATTATTTAGAATAAAGATAATTGCACTCATATAAAAGTAATGTAAAAATTATATTGTAATAAAATATCCTATTTCATGTTTCAAATTTGAATGAATGAATTTCTGCGATAATTTATATTATTATACCAAAATTTATAAACCCTGACCCCGGGTTGACCTGAGATTGGGCGGTGCCACAAACTGAGAGCATGGTGTTAGGGTACACCTAAGTGCCACATGGCAAATGCATGATGTCAGAGGACATTTAACATGCATAATTTTGCTACTTTGACACATGGTACACCCAAGATGAGGATGTGAAACATCTGGGAACAAAAATGATCATATAATAAGATGGCTGATATTGGGACTATTTTTTAGGGTTATAAATACCTAAGAGATAGACTCATAATGTTTATATTTGTATGTGGAGGCTAGAAATGTAGGCAAGTGCTAGAGCTACAAGTTAGTCAGATGAGCTATAGAGTAGGGTGGTTTGAATGTTGTAGGGCAATTTTATGATGGCTACATGGATGTTGCAGCATCCATTTTGGAAAAACCAACCCAAATAATGGGAGACTACATACCTCTAACTTAGTATGGTGGCTATAGAATACTAGGTGTTAACAATGTGGCTTGTAGTATTGTAGCAAATCTGGATGTCAATATTTATATGGATACAAGGCAACATACAAGAGTATGTATATATTCATTCAAATTTAATAATGGATTTCTTCGTTAGAGTAGTTGTGGTGCCCCACCCCTTAACCCACAAGGGTTAAGCTAAGGGGTGGCATGTCACTCTAGCTAACCCTTCACTTATAATTGGATTAGGAAGAATTCCACAATCCACTTAATAAGGGAAGGAGTAAGCATAGAATCAAGCATTTAGTCACTATCTAAGTAACATACAGAGTGCGGAAGCGAATTAAAAATGAGAAACATCCAAGCATCACAGTATAAATAACAAACAAAACTAGAACTCAGAATATAAGCATACAATCCAAATACACAGTCAATGGTACCTGTATTATTACATCATTTAAAAAGTTTAAATATAATAGAGTGTAAACCACTCATCCTCACTCGAAAGTATAAGGGAACTAAACGACAGCTTCTTCCATGGGATCCTCCTCTGGGTAAGGCTCCAGACCTAACTCCTGCTCGCCTAACTGAAAGGAGTCTGCCATTGTCGGTTTTTCACAATGTAGGGCCCCAGCCAAAGAAAAAAAAATCTGGTTAGACAATTATCTAAGTACATTTTTCTTTTCTTTGGCTGGGGCCCTACTGTGGCGGCCCTACCCCGTCGTGGTCCTGTTAACCCTTAAGTTAACATGATTAAGGTGGAGGGGTCACCAAATTACAAAGCCCCACTTAGAATTGAATTAGACATGTGTTCTAATCCAACTTAAATAAGAACTTTGCCATTTAATTTATAAGAACTATCTCTAAATGACTATACATGAATTCAAAGTACGGAAGCATAAAAATCCAATACAGTATAAATACAACAATACAGAATAAGTAAAGTGCTAAAAGAGAAATATAAACCTGTATTATTACAACAATTAATAAGTTTAAAAGAACTGAAAGGACTCTCAATCTCGCTGAAAGAAAGAAAACTAAAGCTATAAATCTTCAAGAACGGGCTCCTCCTCCAATGGTAAGCTCTCCACTGGATCTACTGCTCCAACAAATTCAGAGCCTACCATTATCAGTTTCATAATGGTATGGCCCCAGCCAACAAAATAAAAACTGGTTAGACAATATGTTTAAGTACATTTTAGGGTAAACAATTTATTATGTTAAATAGATATCACCATAAATAGAACTGAAGAAATAGGTGCAGAAAAGCGTACAAAAAGAACAGTAATAAGTTATAAACAAATAGTTTATAACTAAGCAAATAGGAAGTAATACATACCTCCTCCAAGGAACTGCAACAAAAATAGGTAAGCAAAAGACTAAACAAAACTGTAAGAAAAATACAACCTAAATATGCATATGATCAAACAGATTATGATAAGTGACATACAGAATTTGAACAGTATAAAATTGAAAACAACTAACATCCTATATGAACATATGAAAACAGTAAGTAAAACTAGCATCGTATATAAAAACACGTGCAAGAAATCTGTAAGTAAAACAGTGCTACAATGCAGAATATATAAGTAAAACAGTAACTGAAATGGAAACTGCAGTGACCAGCTAAGTCACTCAAACTGAAAACATACTCAGCAAATCATAGCCTGATGAGCTAAGAAACTCTGAACTGAACATCACTGAAAACTCTTAGCCTGTTAAGCTAAGACAGAACTGAATGTAAGTGTACTTGAATTAGTATATCCATATCAGAATCCTGACTCTATAGTCAGTAGGGCGAGAGTCTATCCATCCTATCACTCGGACTAGGCATGGCCAATAGACTGTCGTACATTAAACCCTCGAAAGGTTGCCGACCCCAAATGAGTTGATCGAAGAAGTATACTAAAAAAGCTACACCTTACAAACCACTTGTGAAATGAAAACATAATGCTGCTTATAAATGTTCCAAATTAACATAAGATATTTATCAAATATCTTAAGTACATAATACATGTTCAAGGTATAAGTATCAAAATCAAGGAATGCGAAGCATCAAAATCAAAGTGCAAGAAACTCTATCTAAAACACAGGTGATATCCGTTGTTATCTACTTTATTCGTTCTATCTACTCTAAGTTACATAAGTTTTCAGAATCATTTATTCTTACACATTCTGTAACTTAGAATCACGAATCCTACTAGTTGAAGATAATTAGGACTGGCCAAGTCCTAAATATAACTTAATCAAAAGATGACTATTTGGTTAAAATGAATAAATCATCGACCTAATTTTGTAATTTAATTCATCCCAACCTCATCTTGATTAACCAAATCAAGATGAAAAGATTAAGAATTAGACTCTAGATGATGGGGTCTAATCACTTAATCTAAAGGTATAATCTAAGGGTCTAAGTTTAGAACCCAAATCTCAAAGATTAAGTTAAGGTAAGTCTTAATGATAAATTAATTCATTATGATAGATCTCTATTCTTAATTCTAAAATTTTAAAGATCAAATAATCATTTAATAAACTAAGAAAATATATAAAGTAGAAAACTCAAGGTTTCATCTAATTGAGTAACCCAATTTACTCAATAGATGAATTCTAACTTAAGATCTATTCCTAATCTTAGGAAATAAGGCTCTTAATTTACTAAGATTAGCTCTCAAGACACACATCCTAACTAATGTTATAAGACCTAAGGATGGGTCGAAGAATGATTAAAGAAGGAGAACACTCACTTAAGACTTAGATCAAAATCTAATTTAGACTTGAATTTGATTAATTTCAGTGCTAAATCATTCTTTTTACTGATTTTAGTGATTAGAAATTGAATTTAGGGCTTTTAAAGGCTAAATCCTAAATTTGGGTAAAATGACTATTTTGCTCCTAAGGGTTTAAAAGATCAAATTTTGATCTGGGGCTTTAATTCTAAAATTTTCTTTTGGATTATGTTTCTTACTGTTTAATATAAGATTATACAGCAACTAAATTAATTTTGGGTGATTATTAAGCCATATGAGATCAAATTAGTGAATTTGACTCATAAGGGAAAATTAGTAATTTGGCTAAGTGAAAGTTAAACTTTCTTTCAGATTATTGTTCTTTACTGTCTAAGCTTTCCATAGAATCTAAATTTGCTAAATTCTGATAAGTATTGGCCAAGTTATGACCAATACAAGATTTAGGGTTAAAAGGGGGAAATTAAGGGATTCTTAATTATAGGTCAAAAAATCCTAATTTTGCCAATTAGTGTCCAAATTGAGCAAAATCAGTGGCTATGGTTTACAAGTAGTCCACTGATCATAATGACATGTGTTAGGCTCAATTTGGATCTAATTTGACTAAGTTATGACCAATTTTAGGGTTAAGATTGATTAGTGAGTGATTAGTAAAATTAAGCACTCAAACACTAATCAAACTTCACAGATAAATTCTAAGTGGTTCCAGGAGTCCTCTGAAACTTAAATCACTCAATTTGGATTACTAGATTTGCTAAAATCCACTAATCAAGATTTAGAGTAATTAAGGGTGATTAGAAAATCTAACTATTGGATCTAATATATTTTTACAGATTACTGTAAATTAAGATTTTCTGATCTAAATTGATATTTGGATCATCAAATTTGGAGTTCAATTAATCAAGATATGGTCAATTGAAGTTCTAGGTCTAATTAGGGTAATTATGATTAGGTCTTAAATGTGATTAGGCTCAAACTAATCCAAACAGCAAGATTAACCCTACTAAAATATTCCTTAGGGTTTTCTGAGTATTTTAAGACCCATATTAGGTATGTTTGGTTAACTGTACGCAAAGTTATGGCCTAATGTATTTTTGGGATATTTAGGATTTAATTAAGTGTCCTAAATATCACTATGTTAAATACAGCTCCAAATAAAATTTTGATAGTGTCAATGTGTTCCTCATAATTTTCTGATTCCAATGATATATTTGTTTGCTAAATTTGGATATGAATTTTATAAGTTATGGATGTCAAAAGTTTGATAATTAATTGAATTAATTATATTGATATTAATGTTTTAATGTTAAATATTTCTATTTTGAAATTAATTCTATGCTAATATAATTGATAGAAATTATTAATACATTATTAAATTTATTAATTATTTTCATTTTTTTTCTATCATTATATTTATACGAATATATATATTCACACATATATATATAGGTTTTTAATTAGATTAATATATATACACATGTATTATACAAATTATGATAATTAAATGCACATTAATTATTTTCAGAGGGAGGCAACGGCTGGCAGGTTTACACGCTGTCAAGTCTTGCGGGCCCACAGCGCTGAGTCGGCATTGCCACACGGCTAAAAGATCGAAGATGGCTCCTTTGTCCCGAAGAGTCCGACGCAGCAAAACTAGGGCATCCAAGAACTCACAGTACCGAGCGCTAAACAGAGCAATCTATATATCTATCGAAAGGTCTGCCTGAGGCGTTTCGATGGATGACAGGGTCGCTGCAAATGGATCTTCCGAACCTTGGAAATACTGATGCCCTAGGCTATGTGTTAAACGCAGACGCATAATGAATTGGTGAGATGAAAACCATACGAATCCATTAATCACCTTCTAATTGTTTAGTTACTAGCTACAGCATTCGAAAGTATTCTATAATAGGTAAACTATATTACATCAATGGAAAGATATGAAAAATTAGGTGTAATTTGGATGATTCAGCAACTGAAATGAAAATGATTGCAGAGAATTTCTTATTCAATCAATAGATAGAAATTTCCATTATTGAAGATACTCATTGAGCCAGTGCAGTAAGCTGAAGAGAAAAGAGATACAAATCAATTGAAAGATGTAAAATCGAAATTCACCAAAAAGAGATAATTGAAATCACCTCAAACTATAAATACTTTATCACAGACAATCTTAAATAAAATTCTGAGCAATGCGTTTTCATATGGGCAAAAAGAGGTACAAGGAGAGTATAAAGAGAATACTGAAGTGAAGTACATGATAAGTTCAATTGCAGGAAAGGAGCTCTGCGAAAGGAGCAATAGTTTCGACACCAGGCTGCAGGAAAATCGATCAAACTACTTAAGGTTGAAGGGATATGAGGCTAAAATGATGATTCGCGTGATCCTTTAGGCGGTTGCTGACACGCGGATGGCTCTGAGTGCCGCGTGCGATCGTTCGCGACACGCGGAGGATCGATCCGGAGAAGACGCAATTCTGCCGTTCGATCCCGATCGGCATTCGATCAAACGACGCAGAATGCTGCCATCTGATTCCACGTTAACGCCTAGCATTTAACAGTGCCGGGGATCATTTAAGCGGAACCGTAACTTAATTAAAATAATGTTTATTTAAATTAATAAACAACTAATTTTATTAATTAAACTTAACTAGCCAAATGTGTTCGTAAAATTTCCAATAAATACTCCTTAGCTAATTGAGAGGTGAGGAACGCAACGGTGCACTCAGATTTTTGTTTTGACGAGTATTTATTTATTTGAATTTTCAGATATTTAAATATTATTAAAATATTCGACAAAAATCCAACGACTTCCAAATGCCTCCAAAATTTCATCCATAGCTAATTTGGGTGTTCTTAATGCAATGGCGAAGTCAGATTTTTAATCTGAGGTCTAAATAAAAAGTTAATTTCTAGGGTTTGAGATTTTCCAGAATTCCAGATTTGACTTTGTTGACTTCTGGTTTGACCTAAGTTTCAAAGATGAGTTCCAAATTACTTAATTAGTGACTTAGAACCTTAATTAAGACTTGAATTAGTCTTAATTGAGCAAAGTAACAACCTGGGTTGTTACAAACTCCCCCACTTAAGAATGATGTCGTCCTCGACATCACTCCAGTGAGAAAAAGAATTTAAGCAGATATAAAGAAATGAAATGAAATAAGATAGAGTTGAAGAATTACTTTAATTAAAAAGGTTTGGGTACTTTTGACGCATATCCACCTCTTTCTCCTAGGTGGCTTCATTACAAGACCGGTTCTTCCACTGAATCTTTATCATTGGAATAGATCGATTCCTTAATTTCTTGAGATCACGATCTAGGATTTTAATTAGTTCCTCAGTGTAAGAAAGATCAGGTTGAATTTCAATTACAGGATGTTCAATAAGATTAGAAGGATCTCGAAGACACTTTCTTAGTGCTGAAACGTGGAATACATTATGAACACCAGCAAAATCTTCTGGTAGCTCTAATTTATAAGCTGCTGAACCAATCTTCTACAAAATTTTGAAAGGTCCAATGTACCTTGGACTGAGCTTTCCTGAAACTCCAAAACGATAGATTCCTTTTATCGGGCTCACTTTTAAGTACACAAAATCTTCTTCGCTGAATTCTAAAGGACGATGACGGTTATTATGATATTTACTCTGCCTATCTTGAGCTGTTCTGATTCTTTGCTGAATGAGTTTGACTTTCTTATTTGTTTCTTCCACTAGCTCAGATCCATATAATTGGGTATCTCCTGACTCAGACCATGCTAATAGAAATGAACATTTTCTCCTATATAAGGCTTCATATGGTGCCATCTTAATACTTGACTGAAAACTGTTGTTATATGCAAATTCCCTAAAGGAATATGCTCTTCCCAGGATCCTGAAAAATCCAACATACATAAACGCAGAAGATCTTCTAAGACTTGATTAACTCGCTTTGTTTGGCCATCTGTTTGTGGATGAAATGCTGTACTCATGGCCAGAGTTGTGCCTAAATCTTGATGGACAGCCTGCCAAAATTTAGAAGTAAAACGTCTGTCTCTATCGGATACAATTGTTCTAGGAATACTGTGCAATCTGACTATTTCCTTAATATATAGCTTAGCCAATTTCTCCACTGAGTCAGTTTGACGGATTGGAATAAAATGAGCAGATTTTGTAAGACAATCTACTATAACCCATATTGAATTAGCTCCAGATCTTGAACGAGGCAAACCCATGACAAAATTCATGGATACATCAGTCCATTTCTATTCTGGGATTTCTAGTGGGTGCAATAAGCCACCAGGCTTTTGATGCTCTGCTTTTATTAAGCAACAAGCGTGGCATTTTGCAATAAATTCTGCAATACTTTTCTTCATCCCTGGCCACCAGAATGATTATTTTAGGTCTTGATACATCTTATAATTCCCTGGATGAATTTGATATCCTGAATTGTGACTTTCAATCAAGATCTCTTTCTGCATGGACTTAGGAATCCAGAGACGATTATCCATGTAAACAGCACCTTTCTTAAACTGCAATTTTGGACGACGACCACTTTCTATTGCCACTTTAAGGTTTAAATATTCATCATCCTTGCTTTGAGAGATTGAAACATCTCTATGGAATGTGGGTTCTATATTATTCATGGATATCATGGTACTGACTGAATTTCCCTTAAGAAGAGAAATTTCCATTTTAAGAAACTCTTTCATCAACGGACTTTCTGAAATTAAGTTGTTAAGAACAGTGTGACGGCTTAACACATCAGCTACCACATTAGCTTTTCCTGGATGGTACTGGATATCTAAGTCATAATCACTAATTAATTCCAGCCATCTTCTTTGCCTACAGTTCAATTCTCTTTGGGTAAAGATATACTTCAGACTTTGGTGATCTGTGAATATAGAGCATTGAACTTCGTACAAATAATGGCGCCAGATTTTTAATGCAAAAACTAATGCTGCCAATTCTAAATCATGTACAGCATAGTTCCTTTCAGGGGTTTTAAGCTGGCGGGATGCGTACGTTATAACTTTTCCTTCTTGCATTAATACGCCCTAACCCAATTCCAGATGCATCTGTATACACCTGATAATTCACTCCTTCCTTTGGAAGAACTAAAACTGGAGCAGAAGTTAATGCGTCCTTTATAGACTGAAATGCAGTTTCACATTCTTCTGACCAAACAAATGGAACTGCCTTCTAAGTTAATTTTGTAAGAGGTGCGGCAAGCTGGGAGAAGCCTTTAACAAACTTTCTGTAGTATCCGGCTAGACCCAAAAAATTACGAATTTCAGTAACTGTCTTGGGCTGAACCCAATCCTGAATAGCACTAATCTTGCTCTGGTCTACTTAGATTCCATGAGCATCAACCACATGTCCAAGAAATGATACAGAATTCAGCCAAAATTCACACTTAGAGTATTTAGCATATAACTCATTTTCTCTGAGTTTCTCCAGAACTAATCTTAAGTGCGCTTCATGATCCTTTACTGTCTTGGAGTAAATTAAGATATCATCAATAAATACTATAACAAATTTATCTAGATAAGGTTTCAGAACTCTCTGCATTAAGTCCATGAATAGAGATTGGGCATTTGTGAGACCAAATGATATTACAAGAAACTCGAAATGCCCATATCGTGTTCTGAACGCTGTCTTCTCTACATCTGAGTCCTTTACCTTCACTTGATGATACCCTGACCTTAAATCAATTTTAGAGAACACTACAGCGGCAAGTTGATCAAACAGATCATCGATACGAGAAAGTGGGTATCTATTTTTAATAGTAACTTTATTCAGCTCCCTGTAGTCTATGCACATTCTCATAGACCCATCTTTCTTCTTTATAAATAATACCGGAGCTCCCCACAGGGACACACTTGGTTTAATAAACCCTTTATTTAGCAGTTCTTGTAATTGCTCATTTAACTCTTGCAGTTCTTTCGGGGCCATTCTATATGGTGCTTTTGATAGAGATTGTGTCCCCGGAACTACATTTATTTCAAATTCTACATCTCTAGTTGGAGGTAAACCAGGTAGATCTTCAGGAAAAATATCTTCAAAATCTCTAACAACTTTTATTTTAGAGATTGGGGTTACTTCTTTGTTACTACCCATCATCACCATCAGAATACAACTATAACCTTTACACACCATTTTCTCTGCTTGAATTGCGTTGATTAAGGAGCTACTAGTGCTGAACTTCCCAATAAACATTGTTGAAGCTCCTGGAGTTTGCAAGATAACCTTCTTCTTTTGACAGTTAATAGCAACGTTATGCATACTAAGCCAATTCATGCCTAGTATGATATCAAATTTTACTATAGGTAGCATAACTAACTTGGCTTGGAAGGTATGGTTATTGATTGGTATTTGAATGTTACAGAATTTGTTCACACTAAGTTGGGCTCCAGAAGGAAGTCCAACACTTAAGATCTTCGCAAGTTTGAAGCAAGGTAGTCCTAATCTCTTAACAAAATTTTCAGAGATAAATGAATGACTAGCCCCAATATCAAACAATATACTGCAGGGCTCATCTTTAAAGTATAGGGTGCCTAATTAATAAAATATAGATTTTAGGAAGTTATAATTTCAGTAAGAAAAGAAAAAGTTGCAAATTGTACCTGAGACTACAATGTTGTCTTCTGCTGCTTCTACAGGAGTGAGATTGTACACTCTTGCCTTTCCAGTAGGTCTGCTGTCAGATGTCTGAGCTGTTGATTGATTTGGATTTGAAGGTTTTGCAGCATTTTGAACCTTTGTAAGGGTTCGCTCTTGAGCAGGAGGTGGCATAAGAGTCCTCTGAGGCTCTCTGAAATTGATGGGAGTGGCATGAAATACTTTATTCGTACGATTCCGTTCAATAGTTACTCCATCAATCGTTTTATTTGATCAACAGTACCTATACGCATGACCTTTCCTTCCACAAGTAAAACATACTCTGCCAAAATGATAACATTTTCCATAAGGATGTGGCCTATTACAGGCGGCAGTTTGGCTTGATGTTTCAGTAGTCTCTATCTGATATACCCTTCCTTGGTTTGTTCTTTGTTGCTTGAAGTTCTGAGGGTATTTGTTCATGTTGAAAGCCTATCTCTTCGTGTCCTTGATATTTTGATGATGCTCTACTACCCGAGCTGTCTCAACCAATTTCTTGAACTGGGTGTGTTGTAGGGGAATTACGTGATCTTTAATGGATTCTCGAAGTACATTCTCGAATCTGAAATATCTATCTACTTTAGTAGGAACCAAGTGAGGTGAAAATTGAATAAGTTTTCGATATTCTGAAGTATATTCAGCTACTGATCGATTTCCTTGGGTTAATCTCAATAATGATTCACCAATTATGTTCTTAGTGGATGGTGGAATAAATGATTCCTTGAATGCTTGGACAAACCAGCTGCATTCTATTTCATCTAATTCGAATTCCTCAAAATGCGTATTCCTTTCTTGCTCCCACCAATATTCTGCTTCTCCTTGTAGAAGGTGAGTGGCTAATCTTACAGATTGGTTGCTTGCACAACCCAGGCTAGTGATATTTTTTTCTATTGTCTTCAGCCATGCCAGAGTGTCCATTGGTGATTCAGATCCTTCAAAGGTAGGAGGCCTTAGTCTTAGGAAACTGTGAAGTATCCCATCTGCAGACTGTCGAAAGGTATTGGGAGCTTGTGCAGCGGGAGATGTTGAAGAGGTGCTGGCATTAGTGGCGAGTATTACAGATACTAACTTTTGAATAGCTAGAGCCTGCTGATTTTGATTCTCTAGCATTGCAGTAACCATATTTCTCAGAGAGGTTATTTCATCAATAGTATTAGAAGCGGCCGCGGTATTGTTTGGAGCGTTACTCACAGATGGTTGAGGGTTGAGTGGAGTATTATTTGGAGAAGTAGCAGGATTCATTTTCCTGAAATCAAAACAACTATCATGAGTTCTTTATTAAAATAAGATGTAAGATAACTACTGCTTTTCTCATTTATTTAAAATTTTATTGAAATAACAGAATATATCATCATAGATTTATGAAACTATTCCCATCCTATATATTTAGTGAAAAATGCTCTACAAAAGTCTTCATAAGTTACTTTACGATGCTCCTCCTGTGCTTTATGAAATAATTCTTCGTATGACATAATCCACCATTCTTTTGCTTGCATACGCAGAAGACATAGCACCACTTCTAGTTTAATGTGACTAGGCCACTCCATAACACTAAATATATGGTCAACTCTCGTGAGCCACTCCTTTGCTAATACTGGAAAATCAAGGCCTCTGTAGACGCCTTCTTTCAGTAATTTATTTATTACTTGTGATCCTTGTTCTGATACTCCTTCAATCGTTCTTCCTTGCTTCTTTCCTAACTTATGTTCATATTTCCAAATAGTCTCGAACTCCTTTAAGTATGTCATGAATGCCATTCTTAGATGATCTTTTATTCCTACAATTATAACATTCTACTTAGATTTGTTGAGCATACATAATTTGATATTTATGGTTTATCATCTTTTATAGTTATTTAATAACTTAACTTATTCTAAGTTATACTTATAATGTGATGGATATTAATTCAAGTATTCATTTAGTGATCAAGTGGCAGAAGAACAGTCCACTAGGTAGAAAGGAATGTAAATTCCAATCTGACACCTTATGGAATTCTCTGATACCAACTGTGGCGGCCCTGCCCCGCCGTGGTCCTGTTAACCCTTAAGTTAACATGATTACAGTGGAGGGGTCACCAAATGACAGAGTCCCCACTTAGAATTGAATTAGACACGTGTTCTAATCCAACTTAAATAAGAACTTTGCCATTCAATTTATAAGAACTATCACTAAATGACTATACATGAATTCATAGTGCAGAAGCATAAAAATATAACATCCATCCAATACAGTATAAATACAACAATACAGAATAAGTAAAGTGCTGAAAGAGAAATATAAACCTGTATTATTACAACAATTAATAAGTTTAAAAGAACTGAAAGGACTCTCAATCTCACTGAAAGAAAGAAAACTAAAGCTATAAATCTTCAAGAATGGGCTCCTCCTCCAATGGTAAGCTCTCCACTGGATCTGCTACTCCAACAAATTTAGAGCCTACCATTATCAGTTTCATAATGGTAGGGCCCCAGCCAACAAAAGAAAAATTGGTTAGACAATATGTTTAAGTACATTTTAGGGTAAATAATTTATTATGTTAAATAGATATCACCATAAATAGAACTGAAGAAATAGGAGCAGAAAAGCGTACAAAAAGAACAGTAATAAGTTATAAACAAATAGTTTATAACTAAGCAAACAGGAAGTAATACATACCTCCTCCAAGGAACTGCAATAAAAACAGGTAAGCAAAAGACTAAACAAAACTGTAAGAAAAATACAACCTAAATATGCATATGATCAAACAGATTATGATAAGTGACATACAGAATTTGAACAGTATAAAATTGAAAACAACTAACATCCTATATGAACATATGAAAACAGTAAGTATTCAATACTGATGCCCTAAGCTATGGGTTAAACGTAGACGCATAATGAATTGGTGAGATCAAAATCATACGAATCCATTAATCACCTTCTAATTGTTAAGTTACTAGCTACAGCATTCGAAAGTATTCAATAATAGGTAAACTATATTACATCAATGGAAAGATATGAAGAATTAGGTGTCATTTGGATGATTCAGCAACTGAAATGAAAATGATTGCAGAGAATTTCTTATTCAATCAATAGATAGAAATTTCCATTATTGAAGATACTCATTAAGCCAGTGCAGTAAGCTGAAGAGAAAAGAAATACAAATCAATTGAAAGATGTAAAATCAAAATTCACCAAAAAGAGATAATTGAAATCACCTCAAACTATCAATACTTTATCACAGACAATCTTAAATAAAATTCTGAGCAATGCGTTTTCATATGGGCAAAAAGAGGTACAAGGAGAGTATAAAGAGAATACTGAAGTGAAGTACCTAATAAGTTCAATTGCATGAAAGGAGCTCTGCGAAAGGAGCAATAGTTTCGACACCGGGCTGCAGGAAAATCGATCAAACTACTTAAGGTTGAAGGGATATGAGGCTAAAATGATGATTCGTGTGATCCTTTAGGCGGTTGCTGACGCGCGGATGGCTCCGCGTGCCGCGTGCGATCGTCCGCGACACACGGAGGATCGATCCGGAGAAGACGCAATTCTGCCGTTCGATCCCGATCGGCATTCGATCAAACGACGCAGAATGCTGCCGTCTGATTCCACGTTAACGCCTAGCATTTAACGGTGCCGGGGATCATTTAAGCGGAACCGTAACTTAATTAAAATAATGTTTATTTAAATTAACTAAAAACTAATTTTATTAATTAAACTCAACTAGCCAAATGTGTTCCTAGAATTTCCAATAAATACTCCTTAGCTAATTGAGAGGTGAGGAACGCAGCGGCGCAGTCAGATTTTTGTTTTGAGGAGTAATTATTTATTTGAATTTTCAGGTATTTAAATATTATTAAAATATTCGACGAAAATCCAACGAATTCCAACTGCCTCCAAAATTTCACCCCTAGCTAATTTGGGTGTTCTGAATGCAATGGCGAAGTCAGATTTTCAATCTGAGGTCTAAATAAAAAGTCAATTTCTAGGGTTTGGGATTTTCCAGAATTCCAGATTTGACTTTGTTGACTTCTGGTTTGACCTAGGTTTCAGAGATGAGTTCCAAATTACTTAATTAGTGACTTAGAACCTTAATTAGATTAGTCTTAATTGAGCAAAGTAACAACCTGGGTTGTTACACCTACATTGTGAAACCGACAATGGCAGACTCCTTTCAGTTAGGCGAGCAGGAGTTAGGTGTGGAGCCTTACCTAGAGGAGGAGCCCGTGGAAGAAGCTGCCATTTAGTTCCCTTATACTTTCGAGTGAGGATGAGTGGTTTACACTCTATCTTATTTAAACTTTTTAAATGATGTAATAATACAGGTACCATTGACTGTGTATTTAGATTGTATGCTTATATTCTGAGTTCTATTTTTGCTATTTATACTGTGATGCTTGGATGTTTCTTATTTTTAAATCGCTTTTCGCACTCTGTATGTTACTTAGATAGTGACTGAATGCTTGATTCTATGCTTACTCCTTCCCTTATTAAGTGGATTGTGGAATTCTTCCTAATCCAATTATAAATGAAGGGTTAGCTAGAGTGACATGCCACCCCTTAGCTTAACCCTTGTGGGTTAAGGGGTGGGGTGCCACGGTTAGTATCAGAGAATTCCATAAGGTGTCAGATTAGGATTTGCATCCTTATCTACCTAATGAATGATTCTTCTGCCAATTCAGTCACTATAACAGAAATATTGGAGTCCCATCCAAGGAATCACAATGTCACACTCAGAATAAGAAGATTGATAATCAAATACATAAGCATTAGTACTAAACAAAATTCTAAATGCTAAAATGGTTAGATACACTAGAATAACGGTTGAAAGGCATCTTCAACGATTCAATGAAAGCTGGGAAGAATTTGTCCAATTCTACCAAGAACTCGACCTGTATGTAGAAGAAATATCAGATCCAGAAGTCAGGATGTTAAACCAAATGCTCCGAGAAAGCACTTTCAGAGGACATGATCTCCCCGCATTGGCCAAGAGATGGCTAATGATGACAGATGATTTAATGGGGACGATGGACATTACGGACAATGTCAAGCTTGCCCTCGTGACACGCCTCCTGCAGGATAGGGCTAGAGACTGGTGCATGTCACCTTAGTGCCCTCACCTATCGGCGCGAATGGTTGCAGCGGGATGTCACGTATGAAGATTTTCGTCGTGCCTTTTCAGCCCGATATATCAAATAGAAGTCTTAGCTTTATTTACATGATTTTGTATTCTCGCTGTAACATGTTCTTTTTGAAGTAAGTTAAAAGAAATTTTTTTTATAACACTAATCTGGATGCCTAGGGTACCGCACAAGCATGATGGGACACGATCTATTCGCCCATTTTAAGGACAGGTGGACATACGACGTATTCCTGGCAATGAGATATGGGAGGGAAGTTCAGGGAGTCTCCCCAGTGGGAGCCAGCATTCTGGAAAGGATGCTGGATGGTGCAATATATAGGGGACTAGACTTCCCCATCATGGCTAGAGAATGGTTGCGCAGAGTGACCCAAATTTTTGAAGAACTGGAATGCCCCGATGACGCACGACTGGACATCCTCCTTCAGGACTACGCAGAAGAATGGTGGGCATAGGAGGTATGGAGGTTCGAGCGACTACACGCCCACCACCGCCGGACGCTGACATTCGCCTACTTCGTCCAAGTCTTCACGAGAAGATACATAGGATAGATTCTATGTTTTTCTCCACTGACTGTCTTTTTCCTTTCGTACTCTAATTTCCATTATGTATCATCTATTTTCTAGTTAATAAAAGAGAAGATAAGCTATTGCGTTATTTTCTTTTCTGAGATGCTAAAACTGTGTTATTTTTAATCTAGACCCTAGTAAGACAAGATGAATCCCGACCAAAGCCCTTCTCCTGCCCCATCCAGCACCGCGTCCGGTGAGGTTAACGCCTTACTGGAGGCTGTAAGAATGATGGTGGAATCCCATCAGCGACAGGCAGAGGAGGTCGCCAAGGCCCAGGCCAGTCAAGCAGAGCGCATGGAGCACCTTCTGGTGTCGCAGATTAACCAGAATTGCGCGTTAACAGCATCTACCTCGGCACCCCAAAGCTCCAACCAACTGTTCACCCTGTCCGCCGACACACTGTTACATAACTTCCTCTGATTGAGGCCTCCCATGTTCAATGGGAATGCGTCGGCTGTGGACACTGAAGATTGGCTGTGAATGATAGAAAAGAACATGACCAGCATTAAGTGCCCCAAAACGGAAGTGATCCGGTTGGTCACTCATCTGCTATACGGAGAGGCCAAACACTGGTGGCATCATACACACACCACCAAGTTTGAGGGCATCAGCTTGGAGGATATTTCCTATGATTAATTTGAGAAGGTGTTCCGGGCGGAATATATTTCCTTATCTGAACGCTGCAGTATGACCGAAGAATTTCTCAAGTTACAGCAAGGGGACCGCACCGTGGCCGCATACGATGCGGAGTTCCGAAGGCTCGCCAGATTCTCCTCTAGTCTGGTACCCACAGAAGAAGACCGGTGCCACCTGTTCCAAAGCGGTCTTCGGCCTTCCATACAGAACCAGGTCATGCCCTTCCGCCTAACCAATTACCAGGAGCTGCTGGAAACTGTAAAAGTCACTGAAAAGTGTCAACGGGGGGAGGCAAAATGGCTTGCCAGCTCTGCCATGCTACGCCAGGAGAACCCAAAGCGGGTCCGGGTGTACCAAATTGAGGCAGAAACCTCTGCTGCAGATCCCTACAATGGCTGCACCAAGCCACATCCTTATGGCAGATGCTTCCATGCGCAGCGGGTGTGTTACACCTGTGGCAGGCCAGGGCATGGCTATACCCTATGCCAATACACTGAGATGATTGACGGCACGCCCATCAAGTGGGTGCAGGGCCAGCCTATGTTTGATCTGTACCGACGAGCCCCTGCCACTGCTACAGCACGTCCAGCCCTGCCACCTCCTGCACCTCGACGGGAAATGCCCCCTGCTTCTCGTCCAAGCACCTTCAGGCCGTCGGCCAAGCAGCCTTACTATAATAGGCCCACCGGCCAGGCGCGCGTGTATGCTCTCACGCCAGCAGAAGCTACTGAGGACAACCATGTGGTGTCAGGTACACGCTTCTAAACGAATTCAGCAATTTTTACTCATTCATGCTTAGTAATAACTAGTAGATCCTACATCTATAATTAGGTACAATATATATAAATAGTAAGCCTTGTAATATCCTATTTGACACCGGAGCAAGTCATTCTTTTGTTTCCGAAAGTTGGACAAAATCCCTCAACCTACCAGTTTACCGCTTGACAACACCGCTAAGTGTAGGGCTACCGTCCGGAGCACAACTGCAGGCCAACCGATTTTGCAAGTTACAAGTTCCCTTCGGAGGAAAGGTTGGGGCCAAATTGATAGTATTGCCAATTGCCAACTTTGATGTTATCCTGGGCATGAATTGGCTAAGCCAACACGGTGCCACTATTAACTGCCAGAAGAAGAAGATTACCTTAGGAAGTGGCAAACACGCAAAATCCTTTGTGGGGAACTTTAGCACCAGAACTTCCCTAGTTAATGCTATTCAGGCAAAGAGACTTGTAAGCAAAGGTTGTAAGGCATTCCTAGTTACTATACTAGGTGAAAAGAAGGAAGAGGTTCCTCTCTCTCAAAATCCTGTCGTCTGCGAGTTCACCGAAGTCTTCCCTGAAGATCTTCCTGGTCTTCCACCTGCCCGAGAAGTTGAATTTGCCATTGACGTGATTCCTGAAAATCAGCCTATCTCGAAGGCACCTTATAGGATGGCACTCAAGAAGTTGCAGGAGCTATATAAGCAACTACAGGAATTGCTAGAAAAGAGTCTTATCAGACCAAGCTCATCTCTATGGGGAGCTCCAGTCTTGTTTGTAAAGAAGAAGGATGGGTCAATGAGAATGTGCATTGACTATAGAGAGCTGAATAAAGTCACAATCAAGAACAAATATCCACTACCCCGCATTGATGACCTATTCAATCAACTGGCCGGAGCAAGGGTGTTCTCAAAGGTTGATCTGCGATCAGGCTACCACCAACTTCAGGTGAAAGACTCCGACATTGCAAAGATGGCCTTCTGAATTAGATACGGTCACTACGAATTTCTAGTGATGTCCTTTGGACTAACAAATGCACCTTCCATATTCATGGACTTGATGCAACGTATCTTGAAGCCGTATCTGGATAAATTTGTCATCGTGTTCATAGATGATATTCTGATATACTCCAAATCCAAAAGCGAACACAAGTGACACCTCCGAATTGTATTGGAAGAGCTGAGGAACCACCAACTTTACGCCAAGTACTTGAAGTGCGAATTTTGGCTAGAGTTGTCGCCTTTTTAGGCCATTTTGTGGATGCTCAAGGAATCAGGGTGGATCAGAATAAGATCCATGCAATCCAGGAATGGTCTCAGCCCAAGACAGTGACAGAAGTCAGGAGTTTCCTGGGATTAGCAGGTTATTACAAGAAATTTGTGAAAAGATTTTCCCAGATCGCCTCCCCTATCACCAAGCTCACTCAAAAGGGGGTGCCACTTGAATGGTCACCAGCGTGTGAAGAAGCCTTCCAAGCACTCAAGGATGCACTTACCTCTGCCCCGTATTGGTCCTTCCGAGGGAGGGAGTAAGTTTTCAAGTATACACGGATGCCTCAGGCATAGGCCTTGGGTCCGTTCTAATGAAGAAGGGAAGGTCATAGCTTATGCCTCACGACAGCTAAAAGTTCACGAGAAGAACTACGCAGTCCACGACCTTGAGCTAGCCACCGTAGTGTTTGCCCTGAAAATCTGGCGACACTATCTTTATGGAGTTCAATGCTCAATTTTTACCGACCACCTGAGTCTAAAATATATATTCACCCAGCGGGAGTTAAACTATAGACAAATAAGGTGGTTAGAGCTGATCAGCGACTATGACCTGGATATTCAATATCATCTTGGAAAGGCCAACATGGTGGCCGATGCCCTTAGTTGTCAGGCATCCCTAAATGCCATTATATCAGAAGGCCCGTTGATAGAGGAATTTTGCAGAATGGGTATCAAGCCTATCAGCGGGGACAGGCTTAGCCTAACTCTATCAAATATCAATGTGGAACCTACCTTCCACCGGGTTGTGTCTGTGTCACAGACCAAAGACGAAAAATTCTTGAACTTCAAGCTGGCCATCGAGAGTGGTCGCCGTATTGATCTTCGCTTCCAAAACAGTGCCATCTATCTGGGGAATCGGTTGTGGATCCCTAAGTTTATGCAGCAAGAGATACTGATTGAAGGTCATAATTCAGGGTGTCAAGTGCACCCAGGAAGCACGAAGATGTATCAGGATCTGAAATCGTCGTTCTGGTGGCCAAGGATGAAAAAGAGCATAGCAGACTTTGTGGCAAAGTGCCACACATGTTGCCTAGTAAAGGCAGAACACCAAAGGCCAGGAGGTCTACTTCATCCGCTAGAAATCCCAGAGTGGAAGTGGTCAGACATATCAATGGACTTTGTCATGGGTCTGCCTCGTGTGAGATCTAGGGCAGACACTATTTGGGTCATCATTGATCGATTGACTAAGTCTGCACACTTCCTTCCAATTCAACAAACTGACTCAGTCGAGAGGCTTGCCAAGTTATACGTCAAAGAGATAATTCAACTTCATGGTATCCCGAAAACTATCGTATCCGATAGAGATAGCCGATTTACATTGAAATTTTGGCAGGCTGTTCATTAAGACTTAGGCACCACGCTGGCCATGAGCACAGCTTTCCATCCTCAGACAGATGGTCAGACTGAGAGGGTAAATCAAGTACTGGAAGACTTACTCCGCCTTTATATATTAGACTTTACTGGATCTTGGGAAGATCACATTCCCTTGGTGGAATTCGCATACAATAACAGCTTCCAGGCTAGCATCAAGATGGCTCCATATGAGGCACTCTATGGCAGGAAGTGCTCTACACCCATGGCTTGGGTTGAGACAGGAGACGTTCAGTTGTTCGGCTCAGAACTGGTCAAGGAGACGAACAAAAAGATTAAGCTTATTCAGCAACGTATCAGGGCAGCCCAGGATAGATAAAGTAAATATCATAATCTCCGCCGTCGACCCTTAGAATTTCAGGAAGGAGACTCCGTTTACTTAAAGGTCAGTCCCATGAAAGGAGTCCATCGCTTCGGGGTTGCCGGTAAACTCGGTCCAAGATATGTTGGACCATTCAAAGTCCTCAAGAAGATTGGGTCAGCTGCCTATCGATTAGAATTGCCAGAGAATTTTGCAGCAGTGCACAACATTTTTCATGTATCGTCCCTAAGAAAGTGTCTTCGGGACCCGTCTCATCTTGTGCAACTCCCAGGAGTTCAAATCCAGCCAGACCTATCATTTACCGAGGAACCAATTAGGATCCTAGCTCGTGATCGCAAGCAACTCAGGAATCGGGCAATCGACATGATTAAAGTTCAATGGAAGAATTGTTCCTGCAATGAAGCCACCTGGGAAAAGGAATTCGATATGCGATCCAAGCATCCCAAACTCTTCGAAAACCCAAGTATTTCTATTTCTTAGTATTTTGAACCTTTAAACTTCAATGCAAGTCATGCTTAGTTCCACTTAAGAGATGTCGAGGACGACATCGTTCTTAAGTGGGGGAGTCTGTAACAACCCGAGTTGTTACCATAGTTGATTAGGACTAATCCTAATTTTAAACACAATTATAAGTGCTAATAAGGTCAATTGGAATCAACCTCTAAGACCTAGTCCAAATCAGGAGTCAAATAGATCGAATCCTGATTTCTAGAAATCCAGAAACCCTAGAAATTGACTTATTTAAATTGACCTCCGATCGAAAAATGGACACCGTCATTGCGTTTCTTGACCCCAAATTAGCTTGGGGTGAAGTTTTCGTGTCAATCGGAAGTCGTCAAAATTTCGACGAATATTTTAATAATAAAAATACCCCAGAAATCGAGGTATCAAAATACTCATCGGATCGAAAATCCGACTTCGCCATTGAATTCCTTGACCCCAAATTAGCTAGGAAAAATATGTTCAAAAATTTCTGGAAAAAAAAAATATTATTTTAATACTTAACGGCGTGCCGTTAAGTAATTAAATTTTCCGTCAACTGTAGCTGACGGCGTCGTCTGGCGCCGTCTATCCAGATGGCGCCATCACAGCCGTTGGATCGCGCCCGGATCCAACGGCTGCAGAGCCGTCGTCCTCAACGGCTCCGTCCACGCGACACGCGGCACCGCCCCCCCCCCCCCCCCCCCCCCGGCCAGCCCGAGCCCTCCCCCCCGGCCTTGGCGAGGTAGCCGTCGGGTCTATAAGACCTCGGCCGACCTCTGGGCACCAAGTTTTTGCGAACCCGAGCCCAGATCAAGCCCCGAAGCCCCGAGCCACCGCAGTCGTCGAACCCGAGGTACTGGATCTCCCCCGTTCTCCATTCGATTAATGCAATTATTGTTTCGAATCACTATTCCACGAGCCCGATTATCGATCGAACGGTTCCGATCGGGGCTAGCCCCACCGGATCATCGGGAAAATGAGTTTCGTCTACAGTTGAAACCGTTAGGTTTCCGAAACCCGTAACCCTAGGACCTAGGGTTCCACTTTGCCGGCGATCCCGGCCACCTCCGGCGATGGTCCGCCCACCGGCGTGTAGCCCTCGTCGAGGGCTACCGTCGACCGTGCGGGCCGAGGTGGTCTGGCGCCAGGAAGGCCTGCAAAAGCCGTGCCCTAGCCCGGCGCCCTCGGACCGTCTCTGCGAAGGAGACGAACTCCGGGTCGGGCCGGGTCGACTCGAGCCCGACCCGCCTGAGCCGGGTTCGGGTCAGCCAGGTGGGGCCCACCAAGCTACGTGGCACCTTCTGGGCCAGCCACATGTCCAGTGGGACCCACCAGCCAAAGCCTGCGACCCTTCGACTTCGGTCGTGGGGCCCACAACGCCACGTGGCAGCCAGCCGGCACGCCACGTGTCACGTGGGGCCCACAGCCCGAGCCCGCGCGGCGGTTCAGCTCCCTAGTGGAGGCCACAGTGCACGTGACCGCCTCTGGGCCCGCCACGTGTCAAGTGGGACCCACTGCCCGGTCACCCGCAGCAATTCGGCTTCCCCGTGGGGCCTACAGTGCCACGTGGTAGCCTCTGGCAGTGCCACGTGTCAGGTGGGGGCCCACTGCCTAGTCACAGAGCTGACTCAGCCCCTGTGGGGCCCACAGTGCCACGTGGCAGCCTCTAGCAGTGCCACGTGTCTATTGGGGCCCACTATCTGTTAATTAAAATTTAATTAAATTACTATTAGTGTTAATTAATTACTGTTAATAATTAATTAATTATAGTTAGTGGTTAATTAAATTATGATAAGTGTTAATTACTTTTAAATAGTAACCTTAATTAATTAAATGTAATTAAGAGATTAATTAGGGATAATTTAAGATTAATTTAATCTTAACAGTAATTAGGATAATTAATTATTATTAAATAGTAAAATATACTTAATTATTCTTAAATAAATATAAATAGATAATTAAGACTAATTAAATAATAATTAGTGCTAATTACTTTGCTATAGTAAAATATTAATAAATATAATTTAATTAATTAATTAATAGATTAATTAATGTTAATTAATAATTAAGCCTAATTAATCACAGATTAATTAAGGATTAATAATTTCAGAAATTTTATATAAAAACCTTAAGAATGAATAGTAAAATTATTTAATTTGAATAAATAAATAGTAAAATAATTCAAATTGTATTTTTGAATAGTAAATCTCAAAAGTTTAATAACTTTTTATAGAATGATCCAAACATAGCCAATGTAGGTCTCAAAATACTCAAAAAAATGTAATGAATCAAATAACGTAATGTAAAAATTTATTTCGGGGTACGTATATCGAGGTAGCATTTTAGGACCTCTTTAGCGCCTCATAACTTTTTACCCCGTTATTAGAACATAGTCAATATGGGTCTTAAAATGCTCAGGAGAGTGGCCCCATCACCGTAGTAGTATTAGTTTTCTTATTTGGATATTAGGATAAAAAGTCAACCCTATAACTTAAATTTGACTTTAGTGAAAAATGACCAAATTGCCCTTGGAATTCAAATGACCATAACTTGGTCAAATCAATTCCAAATTCAAAAATTCAAGAAGCTATCTAACTTAGAATTCCAATGTCATCAATATACTGAAGTAATATTTAGGATTGGAACCCTAGAAATTTAGATAAATGACCAGATTACCCCTGGCTTCGTTTTGGTCATAACTTGACCGTTTCTCATCTGAATTGGACGTACTTACTATCTATCTTCAAGTTAGATAGTAAGAAATCAAATGGAACTAAGAGAATTCAATTTTGACCCATAAGTCAAAAGTTGACTTTTTAACCCTTAAAGTAGGGGCAAAATGGTCATTTTTCCCTAAGATTAGATCAAGTACCCCTACCCTTTAGTTAACATTCCAAAACACTAAAACTAATATTATAATCATCTTAGTAATGTTTAAGCAAGTGAAATCAACCCTTAAGTCAGATTACAGTAGTCTCTCTAAGTCTTAAGCACTACACCTTAAGGATCCTTCTTGAGACTAAGACTAGATCACAGGTTAGAGTTCATTCATTGGGTAAATTTGGTTACCTAATGGGTGAAACTTTAGTTTTATTAGTTTCTAGACTTTTTTTTATTTTACAACTCATTCTGATTATTTTGTCTTTTAACCTTAGATTTAAGGTAGGAGATTCATCCTATTAAGTTTGGTTACTTAATAGGATTTGCCATAACTAGTAGATCACTAATAGAATAAAACTTAGAACTTAGGTCTTAACCTCTTTGGATTATGTGATTAAACCTAAATCTCGTAATGTTTAATCTATAATCTATAGGCTCAGAAGATCTTGATCAGATCTTAGTTAGAATGTCTAAATTCACAAAATTAGGACGTATAATTTATTGATTTAACTCGTAGTCGCCTATCTGATTGAACTAGATTAGAACTTGATTAATACTAATCCTTTTTAACTTATAAGGACAAGTTTCTGAGTTACACTCGACAGTAGGAAAATGGTGATCCTGAACTTGTGTAACTTGGAATAGTTAGAATGGTTAAGTAGAAAACAAATAATATCACCATGTTTAGTAGAGTCTCTTGCTTCTATTTGATACTTTGTTGCTTACGCATTCCTTGATTTTTGTGCCATATCCCCTTGAGCATATCACATAATATTTTTGATGCATGAATAAAATGTTAGGAAAATATGGAGACTCCTTAGATTCCTTGTGAAAATATTAAAATAATTAATGAGAAGATAATGATTTGATGTGTTTGAGCTGCCTCTCAGTGTTCTTTTGATCATACCGATTGTTGCCCTAGCCGTATCGTGCTAGGAACCGTCCTAGCCGTACTGGCGCTAGGATCTTTCAGGTATGACTGTTGGTGACCTAACCGTATCGTGCTAGGAACCATCCTAGCCGTACTGTGTTAGGGCCTTCTATGTTGACTGTTGTTGCCTTAGCCGTATCGTGCTAGGAACCGTCCTAGCCGTACTGGTGCTAAGATCTTCAGCCCTTTTGGTGAGCTAATGTAGCTCTCTTCTGTATGGCAGATTGTACACGTACGGTTTTATATGCAATTGTTGTTATTTACTCTTTAGTATTCTTATTCAGTCAGCTATTTCCTTGTACTACTTTTATATATATTTAGGATATTAGAATCTTACTGCTATTTATATGTACCACTGCTGAGTTATCTTATTTTAATTGGCATATTTTCTGTTGATCACCAGCATGTTTAGGATGTAGAACTTTTCTTACAGCACTTATTTAGTTATGTATATTTATATGCCCTTCCTTGTTTAGTTTGTATGCGAGGCATGTCTCAGCCTCTTTTCTTTTCTTTGCTTAAGCTATAGATGATAGTTTATAGCTTTCATTTTTTTTTTTTTTGTATTGTTTACTGCTCCCTTGTACACATTATTGCTTAGAAGTAGTAAATTGGTGATATTACATAACTTTTATAATAATCAGCTTAAAATGTACTTAGACAATTGTCTAACCAGATTTTTCTTTTCTTTGGCTGGGGCCCTACATTGTGAAACCGACAATGACAGACTCCTTTCATTTAGGCGAGCAGGAGTTAGGTGTGGAGCCTTACCCAGAGGAGGAGCCCGTAAAAGAAGCTGCCGTTTAGTTCCATTATACTTTCGAGTGAGGATGAGTGGTTTACACTCTATCCTATTTAAACTTTTTAAATGATGTAATAATACAGGTACCATTGACTGTGTATTTGGATTGTATGCTTATATTCTGAGTTTTATTTTTACTATTTATATTGTGATGCTTGGATGTTTCTCATTTTTAAATTGTTTCCGCACTCTGTATGTTACTTAGATAGTAACTGAATGCTTGATTCTATGCTTACTCCTTCCCTTATTAAGTGGATTGTGGAATTCTTCCTAATCCAATTATAAGTGAATGGTTAGCTAGAGTGACACGCCATCCCTTAGCTTAACCCTTGTGGGTTAGGGGGGGGGGGCGCCACAGTAGTTTTACATTTTTTTTTAATTTTTGGGCTTTTCTATGTAAATCTGTGTTTAAATACTTCTGATTTTTTATTTTAATTTTTTGTAATTGTAGTTCGCTTTCGCTGATCTCAGGAGAAATGGTTTCAACGTGGAGACCATGTCGACACCTGGATAATTTTACAGCTTTCAAAAGTCAGAGAAAACACAAAAATTTAAGAGAAATTTGGTTGAGACCATAAATAAATGTTCATGGAACAGCATTCTATATATATATTTATATTTATATATTAAATAATACTATTATCTCTTCTATAACCCACTTGTGAAAATTGAGGTAAGTATCCTTACAATAATTTTTATACAAAATATTGTCCTTCATAACCAAGCATAGCCCCATGATTCATCATAAAAATGTTACATTTGTGTAACAAAATATATGCTTTCTATTTACTTGTTTAATTGTATATTGAACAACTTTACAACAATATCTTCACACAAACTATAAAGTACTTAATCATTTTCCAAACAATCTACTTAAAGAGAACTTATTCTTTCCACGAGAAGGCTTTTCTGTTACCTTCAATGGTGTTGGAGGTATACCTGGAGCTGATTGCACTGCCACTCTCCTTACGTCTAATAATGCTTGGGGCTTCTCATTCACTATAACATGCAATATTTAAAAGCCTTATTTAAGTTCTTTATTATATATATATCATAATCATATTAAAAAAGTAAGAAAAATACATGAAAATCAAGCTCATTTAACACAGTCATATGCATTATTAAAAAATTTTACCTTCAATAGAAAGCTTCCCAAAATGGTTTTCCATATATTTGATAAATGATTCTTCTTGATGTTCTTTGACCACTGATAACAAAGTCAAAAACAAATTATAATCTTAGAAAATAGATGTTGAATATGAAATTCATTAGATAAGAAACAAACCTACTTTGCTCATAGAATGAATCCCTATAACCAAGAGAAGAGCCAACCAAAAGCAATTGCACAGCTTCTGCATCTCTACTTGTAAATGACCTGACAACAGTGCTAAGATTTTGAGTATCTAATAGAATTCCTGCAAGCTACAAGCAAATATAACATCTATTAGCAAAATATTCATGATTGTAGAATGCAAATATAAAACTTGATGTTCACGTACAAGGAGATTTCTTAAATTATGATTTTGAAGTAGGTCATAGGCATCTTCACAGTAGTTATCAGTTAGGATTGTACATAGAGATCCAACCTGAAAGGATTAATTGATGAATAACTAAGAAAAAAGATGTAATGCATAAAAATATACTTAAGAACTAAATAATCACCTCTCCTTTTGTTTGCAATACATCTTGCCCCTCAACATTTAAGCAAAGTTGCTTTCCCATTATAAGTCCTTCCAAGTCTAACTGATTTGCATTCCAATAAAATTATAAGAAATTTTAATAATTCTAGCAAATGTTAACATCATCAAAGGAATTGCAATTAATAAAAGTTGATTACATATGATAAACTCAAACGTCAAAGAGGTTTGGAAACCCTTAATATTCATATGTCCAATAAGATTTAATAGATTATTATTTTTGAATTTAATATAAGTTTGGAATGCTAAACCTCCAAAATGTTTTGGTATAAGATTTAATAAATCCACTTAAAGCATGAAAATTGTTTAGCCGTGAATTCAAATATATTTAGGGATTTATGGATTTATTTCTCTAAATAAATTCTTATAAATAAAAAATTAAAATTATATTCTAAATAACAATATCAATTAGCTCATTATATTCTATTTTTATGAATAACATATGATAGTATAGAATAATTATTATAATAAATCTAAATACCAATTATATTTATAATTTATGCATAAAATAAGAATTTAAATAACAATATATATATATATATATATATATATATATGCATAAAATAAGAATTTAAATAACAAGATATACCAAATATAGAGTTTTCTTGGTCCAAACGTCAGTGAGTCTATATGTCATTTCTAATAATTTTAATGCTTTAGAATTTACCTAAAATCTTTCATAAGCTAATAGAGAAGATTTAAAAAAAAAAGAGAGAAATTAAAAGTTTTGGTAAAATTCAATTTGTTAACTTCATGTTTTATTATTTGGAAAAATTAAATTTTTTTGGTAAAATCAACTCTTTAAATCATAAATAATAATTGAAAAGTGTCATTAGAGTAAATTTTGTTTAAAAATTAGCCTATTTGTGAGAATGAGATTTAAATAATAATTGAAAATAATATTGAATCCTATTTGTAAGAATGAGATTAAATCTCTCCTTTACATTTTTAATAAATATCTAAATTCTTTTAAAAAAAAAATTAGTTGTTTGAAAATATAAAATATATATTATTTACATTATATGATAAAACTAGACTACATCATATATAATATTTACTTTATATGATAATGAGAAATATTATTTAGATGTATTGATGTGGCATCCAAAAAAATTCATTCAATGAGATTTGGACATCATTTCAATACAAATTTTAAAAATAATATTTATATTATTTTAATATAAATAAATAATAAAATAATATTCAAATAATATTAGATAAAGTTTTTTATGTACCATCTCAACATTTAAATAATATAATATGATAAGCCTTTGACAAGAGATAAACCATACTAAATCCTTAAATTGTGGGCAGCTAAAAGACTTTCATACAATAATCAACTATATAATAAATTCAGGAGTGACGTTAGTCTCACATAAGTAAAAAAAAAAATATTATTTAGACTGGTCCATGGAGCACCCAATAATATTTATACATGAAAAATATTATATAACTCTCAAATATTTTTAAAAAATATTGATGATTAGTATTTAAGATTAAAAAAATATATTTTTATAGGTCTTATAAACAAAAATAAATTTAATAATATTTTTTTTTATTCTAATTAATTTCCTAAATCCTAATCATTTATATTTTTTTTTTAAATATTTGAGAACTATTTCAATATAAATTTTTTAAAGAATATTTATATTATTTTAATATAAATAAATAAATAAATACATATCCAAATCTATCCAAATCTAATTGGATGGACAAGTGCATTTCTCTAAGTAAAATATTGTTCAAATAGAAGCTAACTATTAACTTGGTAATATATAAATGATGGTGGAACAACACATAGTTGCATGCATTATAAAACAAGTCGAGGATAACGCAAACCTCATCGGAGAAGAGCAGAGCAGAAGCATCGATTCCGAGGTGATGAAAGAGCCAGGAAGCCTGCTTGTGTTCCCACATCTTCTTCCTCCTCATGTTGATGACCGGCACCACCGCCAGCTTGCCATTATTAGCGCTGCCCATCGTGTTCTCCAGCAGCCACGCGTAGCCCACAACCGCCGCCATTGAGCTCGCGCCTGGCCAAAAGAAAAGCGATGTAAGTCAAGAACCAAAGAGCGCTTTCATAGGCTTCCGGGGTCTCAACTGGGGGTGGACGAAGACAGGACGATCTCGAACTTCGCGGAGACCTTCCCTATCATCACCCTTTGCCGCCGCAGAAACGTGTTGATCCTTTCCGCGCCTTCGTGCGGGTTTCGAGGAGGGGAAAGCCTTTCAGTGAATGTCAAGGGAGAGGCCTCTCTGACAAAGGGGAAGCTCGAGGAGCCGCTGCGGCTGTACCGTGCAGTCGATCGCTGGAGAATCTCGTCGCTGATGGACTGGTTCCTGCTCCTGCAATAACAAAGGCGCATATTACATACGAGATGGATACAGAAGACTCACTTTCGATGGAGACCTAGTGCTTATACACGAATAATATATGCTAAATTGCGGATATTGGTGCTGCATGTTACATTTTCTTATTGTGAATGTGGTTTCAAACATACATATAACATACATAACGCTTAAATTTAAAAATATTTAACTTTAAATTAAAAATAATTAAATATTTTGAGAAAATTAAGTAATTAAGAAATGTCTAAAATTATTTTTTATCATTATAATGTGAAGATGAAAATAAGATTACATTCTTATGATTTTCTAAGATAATTTATTAATTTTTTAGTTATGTAATATTAAACTTTATAAAATTAGATAAAATAAAATATTTATCAAAATTAGAAAAAAATAATATTTTGGATTCAGTATGACTTAATTAACATATAGTAAGAATTTCATTCATTTTAAACTTAAACAGAGGGTAAAATATAACTATTTAGGAAATAATTTTTTATTTTAGTTTATTTAGACAATTATTTTCTAACAAATAAGAAAATAATCCATGAGAAAATCAGATCAGATGGATGGATCAATCTAAGTCACGGAATGAGTGGAACGATAGAGATTTCATCGCTCAAATCCGACTCTTAACAAGTGTAGGAACAGCTAACCAAAACATGCTAAACTTGACTATTGTGTTGAGCTAATTCAATACAACCTAATATTAATTAAATCAGTTCTTAATAACATAACTAATTTAAAAACCTAATATTTGATTTATTATATTATTAGTTAAATCTTAAATTGTAGATCTAATATAATTTTAGCCCTACAGTGCTTGATAATACCTAAAGAGATCAACTAATTTTGATTAACCATTAAATTTAATAAACCCTAATTCATTCATGAATTCACTTTAATATATTAAAGCATAATTCTATGTTTATCCTTAATATTATATTATTTTTAATATTAGCTTTTCATGCATAACTAATGAAAGAAGGGGATATTATATGATCAATATTTGAATAATATTATTCTCATAACTAATGAAAGAAGGGGAGAAATTATGATTGATAACTCGAATTATAATCAATTAGGTTTGTTTCTTCATATTATGGTCAATTCAAACCCTAATGTACCCTAATTAGGTTATTTCTTCATATAAAAATGATTTATAATTAATAATATTATAAACCTATGTGAACCAATTATTTATATAATACAATTTTAATAATTTTATTATTTTCAAATAATAAAAAAGTAAATAATAATAAACCTATTAAAGAATCAATTGTACACAATCTAATAAATATTAAAATTTTTTAATCATTTAATTTTTAGATTAATGCCTCATGGAAATATGCATACATATATTTATTTTTGATAAATATCATGTACATATATTTAGTAGTTTCTTACTTTATATTTTTTGTTACTTTTCTCTTGAGCATACTATGAGCTCTTTAAATGTGTGAAACACTTTATTTATTGCTACACTGATATAGTTTATCATAAATGCTTGTGAATAAATCTCTGTGATATTATTAGTGATATAAATAAACTTTTCTCTAGAGCATATTATTTTCTAGGGCAGCATCGGGCTATCTGCATTTGTGGAAGCATCAGGGCTCCACACGTTGGCTTGGCCGACAGTTTCCGATCTCCTTCTTCCTCTCTGGCTTCTCTCGGGTTACACTAATTTGTTCTCGTTTTTTTTTATATCCAACAATTTCTTTTTTCATTCATGGTACTGTATGAAGATCCCTTCGACTGTAAGATCATTTAAGGACATCGTAGAAGGTATCTCTCCCCCCGTCGCTAAACCTATTTCTACGCACAGTGGTGTCCCAGCCATCTTCTTCTCTAATGATGATGTGGTTAAATTGGCTACCCCCACTGCCTTACGCTAGTTGGGAAATTTGGAAGAACTAAACTTAGTTTTGGCTTAGTTAATAGGTTCATCAAAGGCCTAAATCTTGCTAGTCAAGTTTCTATTATATCCTTCGATTCACACCGTGTTTTTTTTACTTCAATTATGACCTAGATTATGCTAGGGTGTTTTCGAAAGGTTCTTATGATCTAAAAGGAAACACTATGATATTATGTAAATGGGACCCATTTTCTTATGTGATACATGATGTTCCTATTGTCCTGATTTGGATTAACCTACCTGAGCTTAGATTGCACTTATTATCCAATGAAACACTCTTTAACATTGGGAATGCTATTGGTAAACCGCTTCAATTGAATAGGAACACGGATACTCTCAGGAACATTGCTGCTCCAAGAATGTTGATTGAGTTAGATATCTCTTCCCCTTCTCCATCTAAAATATGGTTAGGATCTTTAGATCGTGGTTATTTATAAGAAATAATTAATGAAAACTTACCTTTTTACTACAGCTAGTGTTGTTATTTGGGTCGCAACTTTATAAACTGTACTTTTAGAAACCACAGTAGCCCCTATCCCTCAGATTTAATTATTCATAATCATGAACCTGAGATTGAATTGTTATTGCTAATTCTGTTCATGTGGATCCTTTGTGCAATAACGTTGCTATTATTGACAATGTTGCTATTTTTAATGATAGTACAATTGTTGAGAATATGGTTAATGTTTATTTTTTCTTATAAGGCTTTTAGTGCTGAAATTGCCATTATCAATAATGCTATTTTTAATGTTTTTAATGTTTATATTTATAACAATGATGTTATTAACAATTATGCTGATAGTTCTGGAACTGACAATAACACAGATATTAACAATAATGATATTAGTTCTGATACTACTATTATTGTTGGCAATGATAAAATATCCAGATTTGATAACGTTGGAAGTTATAAACCCATCAATGCTATTTGGCGAAGAATTAACTCGAGAATTAATTCCCCTGATCCTAATTGCGCTGAATCTATTTTGGTTGGTGATCTCCCCGTTAATGTCAGCCATATTACTGTAAGCAACCAAATATACTCTAGTATTGATGTTGCCTCTAATATAGAGGAAATTATTATGTTTCCATCGATTATGAAATGAATGGTCATTTTGATAATAATGTTTTTACTAAAAACACCATGAAGATTCATAATAATGAAAGGACAGATGTCATTGATACTTTAAATACTACTTCTATTACTCTTGTTAATGTTGTTAGTATTGACACGTTTACTATCAAAAATACTTCTGTTGAAAATGTAGAATCAAATGGACATATTATGAATGTTGAAAATGTGGAAAAGATTGAAAATGCTGATACCATTGAGTTTGCTATAATTGCTGAGAAGGATGGAAATACTGAAAACATGGAAAAAGATGGAAATGTTGTAAATGTGGAAAATGCTTATGCTGAAATCGCCTATGTCAGAAATGCTGAAACAATTAAAAATGCCATACTTGTTGAAAATGTAAGGAGTGCTGAAAACATTGAAAATATTGGAAATGCTGAAAATGTGGAAAATGCTTATTTTGAATTTGCTGCAATTACGCCAAAGAATGATCCCATTAACAATTTCAATGGCAAATTCTCTACGATAATTTCTTGCTCCATTCTTAACAATGCTAATGCTGATTTAGTCAATGCAATAACTAATGATACCTCCCATGAGTATTTTAATTTCAAAATGACCTCAAAAAGAAGATTAATGTTAGACAGATAGAACCTCTTCTTACAGACATATCAGAGATGAAGTTAAAGATGGAGAACCCTCTTTGGCTCAGATACTCTTTGATATCAAAATAGGTTTCTCCCCGCCCAATACTACTGCTCTTAAACTCAAAATGGAAAAAATTTCCAACAAAACTAAGAGCGACATCTCCTATTGAGGATAACAATGCTAACATTAAACAGAATAACACATGTCTATCTAGATCTATTACAAATTCTCAGATATCCCTCCACGGGACATCTAATGTTTCTCAATTAACATTCTATGTTGGAATATCCGAGGTATTGGTAATGCCTCATCAAAAAATAGACTTAAGCATATCATTCACAAGCACAAGATCAATGTTGTTGTACTTTTTGAACCCAAGATCAACCCCACCACTGCTATTTTGATTAGTTGCTTCATTAGCCTGGACCATTTTACCTCCTATTCTTCAAATAGAATTTGTATTTTCTGGTCTAATAGCTGGGATGCTAAAATAATCTCTTAATGCAATCAAGCCATTCACATGAAATTCTCTAACAAAGATTTTTCCTTTATGGCCACCTTTGTTCATGCTTTTAACCTCAGATTGTATAGGCTTGATTTATGGTACTTCCATAGAAACAACAACACATTTAAGCCTCCTTGGATCGTGGGAGTAGACTATAATGTTGTCCTTAATCACAATGATTTTAAAGGTTATGTGGGTAATCATTCTGAATCCACCTTTGATTTTAAATCTGTTACTCTTGATTGTGGTATTGATGATTTCAAATACACAGGTGCTCCCTTCACTTTGTCTTCAAGCTGAAAATTTGCCAGACTTGACCATTTCTTGTTAATGATCATTGTTGTAATAATTTCACCGAGCTAAGAAATTTCTCCATTCACTCAATGGGCTCCGATCATAAACCCATCATCTTCTCTACTAAAACCAATTCTTCCCAATTACCAAAATCTTATAGATTTTAGCTTTTCTGGATGGATAGGCTTGATTGCTCTGACCTCGTGACTTCCTCCTGGAATGAGCATTGCACTCTTTATGGGACGCTTTAAGTCACTAAAATTTTCAAAAGGCTCAAAAGGCTCTTAGCTTTTGGAACAAGCATAATATTGGCAACATCTTCACAAACCTCCTGAAACTTGAGCAAGCGGTCAATAATTTACAATCCATTTATGATAGTCTAGATACTGTTCATAACCTTGTCTCTTTGAATAAAGCTAAAGCTGATCTCATTCACACTCATAATGACATTGAAATGTATTGGAAACTAAAATGTAGCCTCATATGGAAGCTTGAAGGTGAGCGCAATATTGTTTTCTATCACAACTCGGTTAATAAAAAAGACATACTAACCAAATTTCTGAGATTGCTTCCCCTAATGGGCATACTTTGTTTACTCATCAAGACATATATTACTCTGCCATCAACTTCTACAAAGACATCCTTAGCTCCAATAACAACTCTTCCTTTACCTTCCACCTTGCATCTCCTCTTGTTGGCATCACTATTGAAGATAACAATTTTCTCAACACCTTGCTTTCTATTGAAGAAATTTGGGAGGTTGTCAAGATCCTCAAGCCTAATTCTTGCCCGTGTCCCGATGGATTTCCGGGGGAGTTTTATCTTAAATTATGGCACATTATAAGATATGACATCTATAATGCCATTAAAGAATTCTTTTCCAATGTTTTATTGCCTAAATTTTTCACCCACATGATGCTCACTCTTATTCCAAAAAAAGATAAAGCGAAATGGTGGACTGATTTCAGACCTATCAATCTCTGTTAGACCTTCAACAAAATCACTACAAAAATTATGGCTAATAGATTCCAATCAATCCTTCACAAGATTATTGAACATAACCAATCTACTTTTATTATGGGGATAAAAATTCAACATAATAAGGGACTTAAATCCTCCGATCCTAAGAGTGTTATGATTAGGGACTTAAATCCTTAGTTTGAGTGAAATAAAAATCACCAACGGGTGATTCATTCTATCAAAGAACTCTTTGATATTGGTGGCCTCAAACAAACTAAGTATTTCAAGTTACCCTTCTTAGGACACTAAGTATGCTTATAGTTAAGGTATTTAACAGCTTAGTTTGAGTGAAATAAAAATCGCCAATGGGTGATGCCTCCTATTGAAGAACGCTTTGATAGGTGTGGTTTCAAACAAACTAAGTGTTAAATCCATTTTTCTTGTAAATATACTAAATATGTGTATACTATTCAAACTGATGATTTTAAGTAAAACAAATTTATCAAAATTAGAACTCGGAGTCAGAATCCATTTAGATAGATTCTACATAATGGAGACATTTGATTCATTATCTGACTCTAAAGCAATTTTTTGGATTTTTTTAGATTTTAAGCATGTAGTGCAGAGACATGAGCATGAATATGAGCATAATGTATGAGTATCAGTGATGATTTATAGATTACGGAATATTGCATATATCAATTGGGGAATTTGTAGGACAATTCATACCCGTTCAGTAATATTTCGGCTGCATATCAGTTGCATTTCATATCGTGGCATATACAGATGCGCGACTTCAGTGATATAGTGCATAATTTTACATGTTATTTACTCAATTTCATTTATTTTTGGTATTCAATATGTAGTTAGCTTTACTTTACTTCAATTTTATACTGTTTTAAATTTTTAGTTACTTTTATAATTTTTCTGCAACTTGATTTACATTATTTAAATGTTAAGTAAATAATTAGAACTATTAGATTAATTTTGATATGTTAGACTTGTTGTCTAACACGTGATACTTTTGGTATCCGATAATTTTTTAGATTCTAAGCAGTTTGTTGAGCCAGATTAGGAGGACGTGCAGGAGGTTCAGTAGGAGTTTGTGGAGCCTTAGTGGATCTCTACTTCAACTTTACTACTTTTGATTAATTATTTCAGTTCAATGCTTAGACTTTATTTCAATATCATTTCAGTAAACTATTTGTATTAATTCAGGACATATTTACTTTTCTGTTCTGAGATGAATGTTTTTATTCCATTTCTGTGATGAATGTTTTTGGATATATGCTTAAATCAACATACTAAAATTGCTGATATCTTGTACATATGTTGGATTTTGTATTTCGTATGTAAATCCAATGTATGCATTTATCTAGTACTTGGGATAATGATACTACTCTTATCTTAAGTATTAGCTCTCAACCCTTCTATTTGGGGTATGAGTTAGCAATCATTTGTATGGGTTTATTTTTAGCTTATTCGGGGAGATGGGTAATGCCTTCCCAAGTGGCGCACAGCTCCACTGCCGACTGTTTTGTTATTATATACTTTAGTTGGGCACGACGACGGGGTGGGGAGCTACAATGCTTATATTTAGAGCTTTAATTGAAGCTTCTCTCTCTTAGGCCCAAAAGTATTCCACCTTATTGATAAGACTCTGATATTCTTAATGATAGATGTATTGTTACTTTGCCCCAACTCACTTTGGGTGACCTATTTTCAAGCATTACTAGATGGAACCTTAATATGATCCACTTTATCCTTCCTGATGACATTGCTAACTTGATTTCTAGTTCCATTCCCACCCTCTGAAATAGCCCAAACTCTTAAGCACCAATGTATTACCGCTTTGGCCTGAATACCTCACAGTTTTGCCCTCAGATTAGAACTTTCCAATATATCACCTATCTTGGGAGTGCTCTCACATTAGCACGCTTAACTTTTGTGTTCTTATCAGGAGCTCCACCGTTATTTGAAAAAAAGCACCTCAATATTTAAGATTTTCACTTATTACTACTTAAGTGAGTTTTTACAATCTCCCGAACTTAAGTCCTAACGTCCTCGTCAGTATCCACACACAGATCCAAGAATAATCCATTGGGTAGATAGGACTGGAGGTGGCACATACATGCTTAAGAGGTACCCACAACCATGTAGCACCTTAACCATCATTAGTTCAAGAGGCTACTCATGTGAAGTGGTACTTTACCCTGTATAGCACTTAGCTCCTATCTGACACCCTATGGTATTATAACAACACTAGTTGTTACCATAGCTAAATCCAGGATAAGTAAACCAAACCAAGCTTTAATTTTTATTCCATTAAACTCATTGGGTCATTTAAACATAATCCTATAAGTTTGAAATCAATAGAAGTTCATTTATGCATTTAAGCTATTTTGTCTATTTTTAGATCCTGAAAATTAACTAAATTAATTTGATCTCTAAATTGAAATATAATTTCAATTTTGAGTTCCTCATGCACTAATTAACTAAAGATGAATTTTTGGAGCTCATTAGGCCATAAATTGGATTTATTAATTTTAAAGAATATTATGTAATTGATTAAAGGATTTTATTAATTAATTTAAAAATATTTATTTATTTTTATTCTGTAGGATTTGTGTCGGGACCATGGCAGATCCGCTGCGGGGTCCCGACAGCGAGGCGGCTTATCCGTCACATAGATTCGCTAGCACCCATCTTAGCGCATTCCATCCTACAGCGGGATCTATCTCGTGCCATGATCTAATCCTAGGCGTCAGATTGATTGAGCGTATCTGATGGCTGTCATCTAATCCATGATTTATCGTTTAAGTAGTGCAGCATAGCCTTCCAATCCCAATGGCTCTGCGATCAAATAGTTCCTAGCATTCCTAGCACTATGGATCGTCTCCTTTCCCTCACCCGTTCGCGCGATTGGTCCCCCCGATAGCCCCCATGGCAGTATGGGAAATATACCAATCTCCCTCTTCTACCCTTGGGCGTGACCGTCTGCCGGTAGTTTTCTCCCTAAATTGCCCTCAGTCGGTTGAACCCTTCCCTTACTTTGGGCCGAGCCTCACCTTAGTTTATAAGCTCTATCATCCACCCCTAGTGCTCCCTTATGTCTATAAATACCCTTAGAGCATCACAGTGAGCTCCTTTATTCACCATGATTCCTTAATTGTCCAGTCGAGTCTCTTAGAACTCGCCGTCATCCCGGCAAATCCCAGCGTCCTAGGAGATGTGTACCGCTAATAGAAGGTGTGTGTCTAGGGTTCAGACCCCCATATTAGGTTATTGTGATCTTTTAGAAGCTCCAGCTCGCCTCATTTCCTCTCGGTCGTGCCTGCAATACCAGTTACAGGGACTGCCTTTGTCCCACTATGTTGTGTAAGCTCAGCCATACAATTAAGCTCCAATATATTGCCTCTGGATGTCAACTAGCTACCCTAGCCTCCTAGGAATCTAACCTGATTGCTCCAGGATCTGAGCTAGCTCTAATCGATCGTATCGATCGATCGAGCTAGCGGTCGAACCATGGCTGAGTTCGAGTAAGGACCCAGTGATCGGCGGCACGCCAGGCTAGATACCCTTAGGGCTTCGATCCATCTCACCTCCATGAAGGGGTAGGGATCAAGCTCTGGCCAAATGGTGGTCCCTGTGAGAAGAATTTACCTCTCACAGTAAATCATAATCCTTCATCCTTAGAGCATTTTAGTGGAGTAACCATCTGGCAATCCACTGCACCCCAGAAGGGGGTTCTTAATCCAATCGATGCGTCTTAGGTCCCTGATGGTGTAGCCATCGAGATCGTGGCTTGACTTGGCCTGTGCGTGGAGAATTTAGCATCAGAGGCCAAAAAAAGATACCGGTATCTGGGTATTTGGCGCAAGGATGACACACAGTACCGGGCCGGGTCAGACCCCGTCCCGTGCAGTTTTGATTTTGGATCGCGAATTTATTTAAGGAATTTGGAATTTAATTCCTTCTATTAATTAGCTGATTAATGTTTATATTTAATTATCATATGATTTTAATTAAGCAAAATATTCATATTAAAATATTTCCATAACTTTGGTTATTGTCCAAATGGTATGATCCAATATACCATTTGAATCAGAAAAATATAAGGAATAATAATATGAAACAAAATCTAAGATCTAATGGTTAGATTTTATAAGATTGCCTAATCCTTCTTTGAGCTTATTTAATTCATAATTAATTTAATCAATATTCAAAAATTATAATTAAGGTTTCTGATTGCTCATGAGACTGTGGAGAACCTATTTAAGCCATTAGAAATAATTTAGGAGTCCTGAATTTGCTAATCACCTATTAATCACCCTAAATTTAACTCTATAAATCTCTAATTTTGGAGAGTTAGGTTTCAATCACCTTCTTAAGTACAGTAGAGCTTATAATTATGCTTGGATCATCTTAATGTACCTTACATTTTTTTAATTACCTTATTTGGTCTTAAAATGCGATTAGTGCTAATTAGGCTATTTATGATATCAAATCTTGAGTTGGGAGCTTCATTTACCTCACTACTCAATATTAAGTCCATTAAAACTAAATTGAAGCAATTTGAAATCTTAAACCCTAAAATCTCAAATTTAGACTTAAGAAGGGTATTTTGACCATTTTGACCAAAATATTGTCAAGCACTCTTAAGCTCATAAAAACTTCAGCAAAATGCTTGAAATCAATAATGAATTGTATTAGTTCCAATCTTGTAACTTCTAGGCCTAATGGGTAAAATCTAAACGCTTGAGTCCTTAAATCCTCTTAAATTTCCTTAATTAGATCTTTAGATCTTAAAGGTGATCTAAGATTCCTCATTAAAGTATAACTTAAATAATACTAGCACTCAAATTCTAGTCTTAATTGTCTTATTAAGATCATTCATGAACTGTAACTTTAACATAAGTATTATGTAAATCCTAAGTCTAAATTTTAGTTTAGATCTTAAATGATCAAATCTTAGACCTTAGATCTTAGATCCTTTGATCATCTGATTGAATTATACCATCTCATTTGGAATTCCCTACTTGATTGATTGTCTAATTCTTTTGGAAACCTCCTTGTGGATGTATGATTAATTTAATCAATAAAATAACATGATTATTCTATGGATTGAATATAGATCTTAAATTCATGTGTTCTTAATTGATTATTTTACTTTTTAATAATATAATAACCTTTCATTAAGATCTTAGCTTCTTGATCTTTCAACTCATAAGATCTCCCACCTTTAATGGTTGGGTTTGAACCTTAGATCCTGATTTTGGATAGTACATTGGATTCAGGATTTGAACCCCAAGTATGGAGTTTAAGTCCAGAATCTCTAATCTTAATTAGTATGCTCAAGATTTGGGTTAAGTGATTTAAATACATTAAATTAAGTAGTTGAATTATTTACTTTAATCCTTTATAATCATCATCTAATTTTGGATTAGAACTTGTTAAGTTCTAATGCTAACATTAAGGTCGTGAATCTGAGATTATACTTGATAGCTGGATATTGGAGATCCTAAACTTGTATCTTCTCAGAATAATTAGAACGAATTAAATTAGACAATAATGGATATCACATGAGTCTAGTTAAATCTCTTGATTACTCTGACCATTGTTGCTCTGCACACCTTATATATTGAGCATGTTCCCTTGGACATAATTGGTGAACTCAGGATATGGATGAGTATCCTAAAGTAGTATTTGAACCACATAAGCATTATTTAGTTCATTCAGTTCAGTAGAGTGTGTTTTAACTTAGTCTGCCTCATTAGTACCAGTTCTATTATAGAATAAACTAGGACTTAGCCTTGTGCTGGGCTAGGATGGATACATATCTTATTATATACGTTCAACTCAGGCCTGTATGACCTAATTCTGTTATGGCAATACTATGTTTAGGCATACTTTTACTTTCAGTTCTGTTTCACTGCCTTGGCTCGCTTGGTACATGCTTCAGTGGCTTTTACCTTACAATTTCTGCATACTTTTATAATTATTTGAGTTCATAACTTTAGTTCAGCATTTATTTAGTAGTTGCATGTTTTGGATGCTAATTATATATATATATTCAGTTCTACCTATTTTAGTATAACTTCTCTTTAAGTAATCAGCATGTATTCATGTGAACATAATCATGTTAGGATGAGTTTACTTTTAGTAATTTATAGTTATTTATACTTTTAGCCCTACCTTATTCAGCTTCATTTATGGTATGTTATTCTACCTACTTTACTTGTTAGTTATAAGTATTAGTTTATAACTCTCCTGTTCATTGTAGCTTGTTGCACCTTTATTTACTTGCATGCTTAAAGTAATAATGTGACATCTTTAAATGTTCAGTTCCCTTTATCATCCTAAAATGTACTTAGATAATTTATCTAACTATAACATTTTTCTTTTGTTGGCTGGGACCCTGACATTTGTGATACCAACAAATATCAAATTCAGAGCTGTTCGTTGGTGGTTCTTCTAGAGAGGAGCTTGGACAGGAGGAGGATCTTCATGTTACTGCTTAGTTAGATTTCATTTTCTGATGTGAGGATGAGAGATTTTTTCTTTTAAGTATTCAACCTGTAATAAGTTCTTAATCTGGATGTGTTTACTTTTTACATTTGAGATTAGTTACGAATGCATTTACCTTTTTATTCTATGCTGTGATGTGGATGTTATGTTCTACTATTTTCTGCTTCTGCTACTTTGATATGTATGTTCTCAATTTCAGGTGACAAGTCTTCGGCTTATGGCGGGTTGGGTCATACCTAACTCTACTTAAGTTGGGGATTTGCCATAGTTGGAGACCGTAATTCTCGTGATTATGTTAATATTAGTATTAGCATGGCTACGGAGGGTATGGGGCACCACATGCATGCTTTGATACAATTTGTTACAGCCCAAACTCGTAAGCACCAAGGTATTGTTCGCTTTGGCCAGAAAGGCCTCACAATTTTGCCCTCAGAAGATAAAGACTCACTTAAGTAGTAATAAGTGAAACTCTTAAATATTGAGGTGCCTTTTCGGATAATGGTGGAGTTCATGATAAGAAATCTAAAGTTAAGCGTGCTCAGGTGAGAGCACTCCCAGGATTGGTGACCTACTGGAAAGTTTTCTTTTTAGGGCAAAACCATAAGGCTTTCAGGATAAAGTAGATAATACCTTGGTGCTTAAGAATTTAGGCTATTACAAATGATATCAGAGCAGGACATAGGGTGTCAGATAGGAGCTAGTGCCATACAGGACAAATTACAACTTCATGTGAGCAGCCTCTTAAACCTACGATGGTTAAGGTGCTATATGATTGTGGGTACCTCTTGAGCCAGTAGGGGCACCTCTAGTCTTATCTACCCAATGGATGGTTCTTGGATCTGTGTGTGGATATTGATGAGGACATCAATTACTTAAGTTGAGGAGATTGTAAGGACCCAATTAAGTAGTAATAACTACATCGAGGTGCCTTTTTAGATAATGGTGGAGTTCTTAATAAGAACTCCAAAGTTAAGCATGCTTAGGTGGGAGCACTCCCAGGATTGGTGATATGCTGGGAAGTTATCTTCTGAGGGAAAAACCATGAGGCTTTCAGGCCAAAATTAACAATATCTTTGAACTTAAGAGTTTGGGCTGTTACACCCTCCACCCTCATAAACTTGCCAACTCGCCTTATTGTGATCTCAACTCAATTAAGATTTCTAAGTTGTGGAATACATGTAGACACACTAATGGTAACACTTTCCCCACTTGGATGTGGCACAACTCCATCCCTGCTCTTATTAGCCTATTCATCTAGAAGGTGTTTAAGAACCTTATTAGTACCGATGATATAATGCAATCTTTAGGTTATCATCTTGCCTTCAAATGTTATTGTCGCCACAATCAAGAATCCCTTATTCCATTATTTTTAAAATGCAAAATGGCTCAAGTTATCTAGAATAACTTTCACAATACTTTGTCCTATCTACCCAATGGATGGTTCTTGGATTTATGTGTGGATACTGATGAGGACATCAGTTAGTTAAGTTGAGGAGATTGTAAAGACCTATTTAAGTAGTAATAAGTGAAACTCTTAAACATCGAGGCACATTTTTAGATGATGGTGGTAAACGTGCTCAGGTGGAAGCACTCCCAGGATGGGTGACATGCTAGAAAGATTTCTTCTGTAGGAAAAACCATAAGGCTTTTAGGCCAAAATGGATAATGCGTTGGTGCTTAAGAGTTTGGGCTGTTACACCCTCCACCCTCATAAACGTGCCAACTCACCTTATTGTGATCTCAACTCAATTAAGCTTTCTAAGTTATGGAATACATGTAGACACACTAATGATAACACTTTCCCCACTTGGATGTGGCACAACTCCATCCTTGCTCTTATTAGCCTATTCATCTAGAAGGTGTTTAAGAACTTTAATAGTACTGATGATATAATGCAATCTTTAGGTGATCAACTTGCCTCCAAATGTTATTGTCGCCACAACCAAGAATCCCTTCTTCCGTTATTTTTGAAATGCAAAATGGCTCAAGTTATCTGGAATACCTTTCATAACACTTTGTCCCTTTCAAACTACGATAATGTCACTCATTATTTAAACAGATGGAGGGTTCACTCCACTAAAAAGCTCCACATTGGGCACCTCATTGATGTATTAGTTATTTGGAATATCTAGAAATACAATTAATACTCGAGAAGGTTTTCCTTCTTTTGGATAAGCTGCCCCAAGGGCATTTGGCTTCTCCTAGCAATTCCCAGGTGATGGTGGTTTGGTTTTATAGATGTTGCAGATTTCCTAAAAGAATGGTTCTTAATCTTGCTGTACCTATGTTTTAGTAGCCCCAATCCTTTGGTTGTTAGCAGGACATGATTAAGCCCTTGTTATATTAGTGATTTTGCCAATGCCCTCTTGTGGTTTCCCTTGGATCTTTTGGGTGTGCTGCTAGTACTCTGTAATTTAATTGGTTTAAGACTCTGGTCTTTAACTGGATCCTTCTGGTTGTGCTGCACCTGATCTCCACTGCCGATCCTTTGACGTCTCTAACGGTAAGTATCTTTGTTTTGCAGTCTATGTCTTCTATGTCTTTGTTTTGTGTTAGGGACGTTTTTATATGCATATTATATCGACCTTCTAAATATCAAGAGTGTACGATAATAATTATAATAAATGATTTATATTGAATTGGTCTAATAATTAATAGCTGTGATTCTCTAATTATATGCTAATTTAAGCTAACTTAAGCTCTGAGCATAATGATAAGATTTTGCCTCTCATTTAAAAACTTATATATTTTAAATGAAAATCATTAATTTTGGGAGCTAATCAAGATCAAATAGCATTTTTCATAGACAATTAAAGAAAAGATATTGATTTCCAAAGAATATTTTAAAATAGAAATACTATTTAGACTCAGTAACGTAGCACTCAAAAATATTCATCCAATAGAATTTGGGCATCATTTTAATATAAATTATAAAAATAATATTTATATTATTTTAATATAAATAAGTAAATATTAATGAAATAAAATTCAAATTTAATTATATATAAATTAGTCTAAATAATCTTTCTCCTAGACTGCTTCCATCATCCAGAAATATTTAAAATTTGTACAGCTGTCTTGCATTTCGATGTATAAAAAAATAATAGGAGGAATAAAACTTTTCTTAATTTTATGAAGAACAAACTTTGGATTAACTGAATATATTATTTTATATTTATCTCTCAAAAATAATTTACACTAATATTTAAGAAAATTAAAAATTTATTGAATCAGTAAAGCATTTTTTATTATTGAACGTGTGACCGCGGAGAACTGCGGCGAATAGAGACAATGAGCCACTATTGGCTTTGTAACTAAGTGGATTTAGTAACTAAGTGGATTTACTTAGCCAAATTGCAGGCCTCCGATCTTAAAATTTAGAAGGGAATTAAAGAAGTATGTTACCTTCTCACAGACCCAGAGGAGCGGTGCGCCTCCTCGGGCGGCTTCGCCGGCGGGAACGGTGGCGGGCGGTTTCGGGCCTGCAGAGCGGCGGCAAATCTCGGCGTGCCCGCAAAACGAGCGGGAGAAGCCCGCCGCGAGCTGGGCGAGCCCGCGGCAACCATCCTCCGGGCCTCCTCAATCCACTCCTGTGTCCTCCGGCCTGCGCTTGGCTGCCGCCTCACCTCGCTTCGGTTGGCCGCCCCTTCTCTGCCCGCATTGAACGGCTCCTTCTTGTCGATCAAGCAAGAGTTGCTTCAACCGCTGAGCCACGTCATCATATGTATATTGGCAATAATATTTTGTTGGCTTACCTTTGGAGGCTCACGCTGACTGTACTGGAGTTTGGTTGCCATGGGGATCGAATGCGCTATGTTGATCAATAGCCACTCCACTGGTTAAGCTCGGTGGGAAGACTACGAGAAAGCTTAGCATTGAAAATAATAATTTTCTCTGTATTTATAGGAAAAAAAAAATAAGAAATATTATTTAAATTCGTTGACAAATTATTTAAAATCATTTCATTAGTTACTATTTATTTATATTAAAATAATATAAATTATTATTTTTAAAATTTATATTAAAATAATATTCAAATTTTATTGAATAAATTTTTTTAGACGCCACATCAATCCATCTAAATAATATATCTCATTTTAAGAATATATTAAATATTAGGCCGAATGGAATTCAATTATATTTTTTAGATTATTTGGTTCATATTTAATGATTGAAAATTTATGAATAACTCTAAATTTGATTAAACAATTCAAACATTTTTATATATTGTTATATATGCAAATATAAATGATTTGTGTACTATTCCAATAATTATCCTAAAATATGCCTCGTGGAACCCAAACTAGTTTGTTAATCCTAGTTTTTTTTATACCATTGCCTTATCAATAATATTTAAAGATGTTCATTTCTTTTTCCATATTTATTTTCTTATGTTAACATTTTGCAAGCTTCTTTGTTTGTTCTTTTGAAATTATTCTCTTTGTCTTATCTTTTACATTGGGATTGCATATAATATGTTCACTTAAAATTTATTCTTAATATATATTTATTTAATAAGAATATCATTACAATATTATTAAAATAAGATTATTATAAAGTTTAAGAACCATTTTATTATTAAAATATTATTAATCACAAAATTTATTATTGTTATTATTATTATTAAAATTTATATGAATATAAACTTAACTGACATGGTAAACCTTAAACTCAACCATTATCTAATTAACTTTGTGCATGCACACCTCAACATCGATATTGTAATAATTTGAAGTTGTTATCTGGTTGATTATGACTACCCAATTCAATTAATCCAAAATGCACACCTCAACATACTTAAGATCATATAATATACAAAATAATTTAAATAATAGATATTCATAAATTAATTTTTATAATTTACAATTTATAAATTTATAAAAAAAAATAAGTTCAAATTGAAAAATTTTATTATGGTAGGATTAAAAATGATAAGATTCAAAAATTTTAGTATCTTAGGGTTAAGAATAATAAGAGGATACTACTTTTAAAATTTCGTCAAGTTTTGAGCTATGTTTTGTCTTAATATTTACAAATTGATAAAAGATAAAATATATGTCCAAACTTAAACTTTTAAGCCGTGCGTTCTTTCGCTTCTGGATGTACCACCTGGTCATGTAACGTTAAATTTGAAATCAAACGATTGAAAAATACACGAAATTTAAGAAATACTATTTTAAATTAATTTTTTTTTTCTTTGTCCAATAAGCAAACACGCGATTGAACCCCTCCTTCGTGCCCTAGTCGCACACAGCTTAGCTGGATCACTTCGCCCTCGCCTTCTATCGCCCTAAAGTTGAGCCCCCTCTTCTCCCAGTGTAATGACCCATGGTTATTGCCCCATCTAATCAGACTTAATTAAAATCCAATTTTGACATCAACAGGTTCTAAATATTTTTAGAATTAAGTCATCACAATTTGAATGCAAAATAACTAAGAAATATTTTTCTAATTGTTTTAGCCAATTATAGCATCCAGAAAATCAGGTAAATATTTTGACCTCAAATCCCATTTCTAAGGACAAATTTGGATTCCTCACAATAAATTATGGAAAAATATTACTTAGCTCTTAAATATCTCCTAAAAAATATGATTGATTAAGATTTAAGATTTAAAAAATATATTTTTATGGGCCCCACAAGCAAAAGTGGATTTAATAATTTTTTTTTTATTTCACTTAACTCCTTAAATCCTAATCATCAATATATTTTGGGAGATATTTGAGAGTCATGTAGCAATACTCTAAATTATGCTTGGAGTGCAAGTTTCAAAATCTTTGAACTCGTATTGCTGAAATATGCATAAAATACAATTTTTATTTTTATTTAAATCAAAATTATAAGAATTAATTAAATTTTAATTAAAATCAAATTTTCTAAATATTATAACGTAATATTCGAAAACTACGCAATCCTGTGTAGCGGGACAAAACACGAAACACATGATCTAGTCGATCACGGTTGTTCTAAATTTTTGAGAAAGATTAGACGTTTCAGATCGTCTCGCATAGCCTGTGGCGCCCCGCCCCTTAACCAGATAGAATTAAGAGGTGGTTGTCACTTGGCAAATCCCTCACTTATCACTATATTAAGTTGTAGTCCCAAATCCACAAATAAGGGAAGAATGTGCACTTATGAAGCAGATGAATCATTCACTAAATACAAACATATCAATCAGAGTGCGAAAGAAAGAAAATATGAGTTTACATCCATTACACCATAATGTAGAAATAGAAAATATGCAACTCAGAAAAAAGTATGCAGTAATGAAAAATACACATGGTACCTGTATTATTACAGTATTTAATAAGATTAAACTGAAAAGAGAATAAACACTCAGTCTCATAAGCAAATAATAAAAGAAGCTAATGATCTTCAGCAATAGGATGCTCCTCCTCCTGATCCAGCTTCACTTCTGGCTCAACCATCTCAAACAGCTCAGAATCTGTGGTGCCCCATCCCATCGCCACACGCAACAAAGGTGTTTAAGGAGTAAAAACCATAAACAGTTGGCGATGAAATGTTGCATTACTTGAGAAGGGTTTATAAACCTTCCCACACAAGAAAACTGAGAGTCTACGCAAGGTAAAACTAGAGGCTAATCCTTAAGACAAGTAGTATACTTATCTTAAGTATTAGTTGGAATACTTATATACATTGAATTTGATAAGATAAGAAGGGTATTTCTTATATATATGAGTACTATATATGAGAATTTGCTACTAAACACATCACAATACTTCAAAGTGCAAAAGAAAAAAACATTTATCCAACATTCATCACAGAGTTAACTAAAAGCATTCATCACAAAAATAAAAAAACATACATCCATATTATTACAAACCATTAATATAGCATAAAACAGTAGAAATAAAAATCTCTTGAATCTCACAGCTAAAAGTAATTAAAAGAGTAAAGACTAGATCTTCTAGTGCTCTATCGGGTCTTCCTAAATCTCTTGGATAGACTACAAATATGGCTCATTAAACTATTCTAGATCTAGCAAATTGCTGGATCCGAAAAGTACCACGTGTTAGACAATAAGTCTAGCACCAACAAAATACTGCAATATGCCTTTATACTATTTATAGAATTTAATATTTAAATAAATCAGAAAAATTTTGTAGAAAATACTGAAATAACTAAAAGCTGTAATGTAAGGTACAACAATAATTGAAAGAAAATGCTGACACAAACCACTATAAAAACTGAAATCTGAATAACCATGCTATAATAGAACCATGTTGTATGCCAATGAAAACACATCTAAATTACCACATAATTAGCATGAATATATAATTTGATTCCCACATACATCCCATTAGAAATTCAATATCTTAATGCCCACTACATCCATTAATTCCTCTCTTGATGTATGATACATCCTGCAATACACAATGATTCTTGATACTTTATGCTTATGCAGTATATGCAAAAATGCTCTTAAAATAACTTAATCTTAATATTATCACTTGTTGGGAGTGCATATATATAAATAGTATATTTCTAAGAAGGGTGACTTGAAACACTCAATTTATTTAACTGCACTTATCGATGCGCACAAAGATAAGGGACATAATTCTTTTATAGCTTATTCTCTCAAACTAAATTGTTAAATCCCTTAATTAAAAACATAACTTTAAAGTATCCAAAAAATGGTAACTTGAAATACTTAGTTTGCTTAACTGCACTTATCGATGCACACAAAGATAAGGGACATAATCTTTTTACAGTTTATTCTCTCAAACTAATATGTTCAATTCTTCACTTATAACATGATAGAATTGGGAAATTTATCCTAATATTATTGTAGATCCATCTAAGATAGTATTAGGAGATGCAATTCTATTCAGGATGAATCAACCAATTTCATATCATTACTAAAGCAAATCAGCTTTATGAATATGCACTACAATTTCCACATGATAATCACTAATGTTATCATTCTAAACTAAATATTTAAAAACTAAGAAAATTCAAATTAATGAATCCATTCTCTAATGGGGGGGTACTAAGTACAGGGTTCCAAAATTGTGACATTAAAGTCACTTTATTTAGGTGAACTATCTCATTTAAGCTCAATATATGGTTCATTGGATTAATACTACCACAAAATAGAAGCTCAGTTATCTATGGTTCAAACAGTTCATCTAAAGGCCTACTTCAATGTATATTCAAAAAGATATCACCTACCTCAATGTTTCCCTAACTTAAAGTATAAAGCATCTAAGTTAGAAAATATACTATAAGCATCTAAAAGGTTAAGCGCTTATAATCATAACAATTAGTTCTCCATCCTAAGTTGAAATCATAAGCTCAAATTAAAATGCAAATATACGAAAGATTCATAAATTCAATCACTTAAATATAAAGGAAACTTATCAAACTAAAATTACATTACTATTAAATTTGATTAAATAATTAAATCATAGGGTAGAATCAATATTTATTGAGAATGGGTCATTTTGATAATCAACATATTTTAAATAACATGCTAATTTATGCAAATCCTCTTAATTAAGAGAAAATTCAAGGGAATATAAGTTTAAAGTTAAGATAAGAAAATCACATTATCATGCACCATAAGATCTAGATTTGATTTTTAAGCCTTCATCTTATTGATTTAAGAAATAATTTAGGTTTTTAAGACTTAAGAACACTTAAACCTAAATTTAGTCAAAATAATAATTTTGCACCTACTTAAGGGTCTAAAATGCAACCTCTTAATTTAGTGTTCCAAATTGAAAATTTATTATTATTAAATAATTACTTATTGTCTAATATGAAAATAGACAGTAAGTACACACAAATTGGCCAAGGATTAAGGCTAATAAACTCAAATTAAGGATTTAGCTCATTAGGAGAAATTTTGTAATATTGCTTTGTAACAGTCCAAACTCTTAAGCACCAAGGTATTGTTCGCTTTGACTAGAAAGGCCTCACAATTTTGCTCTCAGAAGATAACTTCCCAGTGGGTCACCCATCCGGGAGTGCTCCCACCTGAGCACACTTAACTTTGGAGTTCTTATCAAGAACTCCACCGTTATCTGAAAAGGCACCTTGATGTTTAAGAGTTTCACTTATTACTACTTAAGTGGGTCATCACAATCTCCCCAACTTAAGTAACTGACGTCCTCGTCAGTATCCACACACAGATCTAAGAACCATCCATTGGGTCAATAGAACTAGAGGTGACCACTACAGGCTCAAGAGGTACCCACAACCATGTAGCACCTTAACCATCATGGGTTCAAGAGGCTGCTCACATGAAGTGGTACTTTGCCCTGTATGATACTTAGCTCCTATCTAACACCCTATGGTTTGCTCTGATACCATTTGTAACAGCCCAAACTCTTAACACCAAGGTATTGTCCACTTTGGCCTGAAAGATCTCACAATTTTGCCCTTAGAAGATAACTTCCCAGCAGGTCACCCATCCTGGGAGTGCTCCCACCTGAGCACGCTTAACTTTGGAGTTCTTATCAGGAACTCCACCATTATCTGAAAAGGCGCCTCGATGTTTAAGAGTTTCACTTATTACTACTTAAGTGGGTCATCACATGCTTAGGAAAATATAAATTTCTATTTTACTATTATTGTTTACTATTTGAGGATTCCATAGAGACTAAGATAATTAAATCTAGAGGTCATTTGGCCAAGCTATTGCAAAAATAAGATTGAGGTCTAATTATGTAATTTCTAACTTCTTCATTTAGTGTCCAAATTGAGGAAAGTCAGCAGCTTTAGTTTTCCTATGGCACACTGATCATAATAAAACTAAGTTTGCTTTATTTGGACACTATTTGATTAATTTAGGCCTTAATTAAGATTTATGGTGATTAGTAAAATTAATTATTAAATTAAAAAATTAATTTCACCACTGTGTTCTATACTACACTTGGAGTTATCAGTAACTTAATATTTTAAATTTGGATAATTAATGAGCTTAAGTTTCACTAATATATTTTTATATTAATTTTGGCAAAATTAAGAAATATAATCACAAAAACTAAAATTTTCTCGTAGATTAGTGTTATACATATTCTCATGTTCAAAATGATATATTAGATTGCAAAATTTGGAATTTAAATGACTAAGTTATAGATTTATCAAATTTTAGGATTAAGGGGGTTTAATTAGTTTAAAAGATAATTAGGAAAATTAATTACCAAATATAAAAACTAATAGCATAATATTAATGCTTGCATTTTTCTAATTAAAATTGTATATTGGATCACTATGTTTGGAATTGTAATTACAAAGTTATAAGATTTTGAAAATTTATAGTTGATTAAATAAGTAAAAATTAAATTAAAAAAAAATCAGAAATTTATTGTTGCTATATAGTAAATCGGTGAAATTTATAAACTGGAACTTTAGCCTCAAAATTCTCTCTACACAGAGCTCCTCACGTGGCGTGTCATATATCAATTTAAAGGTCTCTTCGAGACCTTTCAATTGATACCAAATACACCTCTTAATTTTGCATATAACTTAAGAAATTAAGAGCCCTAATTTGGGCTTAAAGAAAAATAAAAGGTACCTTTAGGGTTCGTTTGGGCTTCGGGAAGGAGATGAATAGTGCTGCTTCTGCTTTAGGATATATCCAAACGATGTAAACTATGCTTGAGGCAAAAATAAGATTTAAAATGGGGTGATTTGGGGGGCCTACAATGGTGGCTGCCACTACACGCGACCTCCTGTCGAGTGGTGATGACAGAAGAAAGAAAGGGAATTTTTTTTAATTATTATTAATTAATTATTTATAAAATTTAATTATTCAAAATTAAACAATCAAATGAGATCCAAAAAATCCCAAAAATTCATCTATAGCTAATTTGGGGGTGAGGAACGCAACGGCGAAGTCAGATTTTAATTTTGACGACAATTTATTTTTTTGTTTTCCTAATTATTTAAATATATTAAAATATTCGAGAAAATTCGATGACCTCCAAAATTTCCCAAAATTTTACTCTTACCTAATTTGAGGGTAAGGAACGCAATGACAAAGATGGATTTATATTTTGATAAGTAATTAAGTTTTTCAATTTTTTTTGGGTATTTTAAATATATTAAAATATTAGAAAAAATTCCAACAATTTTCAAATGCCTCCAAAATATCATTCCTAGCTAATTTGAGAGTGATGAGCACATTAATGAAGATGAATTTTTGATTTGAAGTTAATTTAGATAGGTCAAATTCCAGGGTTTCTAAAATTCCCAAAATTAGGGTTTGATCCATTTGATACTTGATTTGGACAAAAACTTCAAGGTGTGCTCCTAATGACACAATAAGAGTGTTATAACTAAGATTATGATTTGATTTAGTCATAATTGAATAAAGTAACAGCTTAGGTTGTCACAAACTCTCCCACTTACGAACGATGTCGTCCTCGACATCATTCAAGTAGGAAGAACGGTGCATGAAAATTGGAATAAATACAGGTTAATCTTAGAAAGGTGGAAGAAGCACCAGGATTATCAAATAGCCTTTGATATTTAGATCGCTTAGCTGATTATTTTATTCTTGATGGTTCTTTCAGGAGAATGGTTCTTCCATTGAACTTGACCATATGAAATGATTGGCTCTTGAGATGACTTTGATACTACCCAGGATTTTGGCGGGCTCTTCAATAAATGATTGGTTTGGTTGAATTCCCACTAGAGAAGATGGAGATAAGGTGATGAGGCTCAAGAGAATATTAAACCACTTTTATTTGGGAATTGATAGATGATGGAGGATACCTCCAGGTTTTTGATGTCTTGCTTGACTAAGTTGAAATCATGGCACTTCGCAACAGATTCAGTAATGCATTCCTTAGTATATTGCATTGCCCTTGGAATTGGAGGTCATTTTGGTGACTACTTCCTATAACTGCCAATAACCTAAGAGCGAATTCTCAATATAAGATTTCAACTAGTCAAAGGAACTAAGGCTTAAGGACATTTGAAGGTTCAAGTATTCTAAATTTAGAATTCAACATCAAACTTAAGGTTCTAAAGCTGGGCCTTCATCATGTTACCTTACAAACTAAGGTTAGAAAATTCCACCCAAAATTCTAAGCTTAAGGAAGTTTAGCCAAACTAAGTGATAACCACCACTTAATAAGGAAGACATCCAAAGGAATGACATTATCATTTAGCACAGATGGATGCAACCTCAAGGAATTAAAGTTAAAGTCCAAATCACAACCTATGGTTAAGTCACTATAAGACTTAATCAAGACAAAAGGATACTAACGATTCTAATTCAGTGAATAATAATCCAAAGGCCTTGACATCAAAGAACTAAAGTTCTTTGACTACTTACTTATAATCAAAGATTAAAAGCTAGCTAAAGAACCATTATTAGACAAAGTCTAATAATGAAGCTAAGGGATTGGCCACTAAACTCTTCTTAAAGGATGAAATTAGGATGAACTAAATATATGAATTAGTCTACATTAGGTTTTTTACTAACAAAGATACATTCATCTCTTACTAAGGGGTTTTGCTAAGGCAAAAAGTATCAATATCCATTTAGGATACATAGCCTCAAGGTTAAGGGAGAACTTAAGACATTAAGTCACACATGATGACTTAACACCAAAGATTTAAGAGGTTACAAAAAGGCTACTAACATAAGTCATAATCTATGGCTTGTTTAAGGCAAGGAACTCACTTATCCATAAGGATAAGTGCTAGAAAGCTTACTAGGGACTAATGCTACAACCACAAGTCATAATCTATGACTTATGCCAAATGCTCTAGAACTAGATGCTAACATCTTAGTTACCGAATGTGACTTAAATCACTAAGGATTTAAAGGTTAAACTTAACCTAGTTTGAAGGAGAGCTCATTCCAACAGAATGATCAATTAATACTTATGTCATATCATGCCATAAGCATACCTTCAAGGGTTGAACCTAAACTACTTGGGAAAGGAGATTTTCTTATTCAAAGGGAATAAGATCTTCCACAAGCCGACTATTAAAATTAAGTGACACTTATCACTTAATAAAGATTATACTAGAGAAAAGGGAATTAAAATCCAATTAAGATGGACAAGGGAAGATATAAGGTTAACTTATTAAGTCACTACAAGTGACTTAACTCAAAAGGGTTTCCAAAGGATAACTAAAAATTATAATCCAAGAATTAGAATTCAAATGCTTTGCAACTTAAATGAAAGCTTAATCTTCAAAGAACAAAGATTCTTTGACTTATAATGGGTTCTAAGTTTAAAAGCTAGCTAAAACATCATCATCAAACCAAGTCTAATGAAATAGAATTTACTTTAACTAATACTTATGAACTTACTTACAAAGGTTAAAATAATCTGACCATGACGTAACCTGACATTAGGAAAGGAATGGGTGAACTAACCATAAGGTTAATGCTTTCTAAGTCTTCAATTATTAACAAAATACTCATCATTGGCTCAAAAAGAGTGATTATTTGTAAAATCTGCCCCTTAATCAACTAAGATTAAGTGGCGGTCATCATGGGGCAATCCTTCACTTATCATTAGACTAGATTTCCATTCCTAATCCACTAATAAGGGAAGGATGTGCAATATATATCAACTGGAACATTCACTAAATGAGCATATAGGAATGTCAGAGTGCGAAAGAAAAGAATATCAAATTTTACAATTCATACATCTATAATATAAGATAGAATAAAATTCAGCTCAAAATAATGTAGCAATAAAGGAAAATACACAATTACCTGTATTATTACACCGTTTAATTGAAATAACAATAGGAAGATAGAACTCTCATCATCACTTAAATAAATAGCAACCTAAACTAAGGCTCCTGAGCTCCAAGACGGTCCTCTTGGAACTAAACCTGCTCAAGCACTAAATCCTCCAATTGATCAAAAGCAGCCATTGTTAGTTTCATAATGGCATGGCCCCAGCCAAAAAAAAAAAAAAACTAGTTAGATAAATTGTCTAAGTCATTTTAGGCTAATATTATTTGCATTTTATGATATCACAAATACCCTAAGCATTTTAGGAGCAATAAAGCAACAAAAGATTGTGGTAAAGCTATAACCATTCAATTATAACTTAAAGCAAAATGTGATGTAAGCACATACCTCAACCTAAAGCTGCAGAAAGGTTAAGCAATGAATATGTAAGAGAAATGACAAAGTATAAACAAACATCCTAAATAACAATGATCAAATATACCCATGCAGTTTTAATGAATGATATGAAATACTAAATAAGCTGAAATAAATCTAACATCCTAGCAAACTTTCATATGAAACAAAAATGGCTGAACAAGTAAATATTTTAAAATTGCTAGAAATACTGCAAACATATATATATATATATATATATATATATATATATATATATATATAAATGTTGCATAAATGATGTAAAACATCAAACACATATATAAAGAAAATGTTATCATATTATTGGACATATGCCTACTTAGACCTGCCATAATAGAAAAATGGTGACTCATCTAGCCATAATATAAATCTTCTGAAGAATCTAGGACACTAATGTCTAGATCAACAAGTGCATTGAAAATTTGCCATATTATCATTCAGGATCAAACACCTGGGAAATATCATCATCTCAAATATATATATATCCTCTATGACAGTAATGCCTGGGCACTGAACTGCATCTAAATCCAAATATGTGAAATAATGCAGTATAAGTAGGCTAAGTAGGACAAATTCCATTTTCAAATTGTATATAAATTTATGAATTCATCTTTATTTCCTTTCATTCAATTATTCATGCATATGCCTTATGAAATTTTCAAATCTAATCAAAGAATATTCATAAAATATTCTATGTTCCACCTATTATGTCACAAATATAAAGGTCCAAAATAAAGAAGCAAAGCATTCAAGATAATGATTAAATAACACTATACTAAACTTTGTGATATCATTTGTTTTCTAATTTAATTTGTTCTAACTAATCTGAAATTATATAAACTCAAGATCTCCAATATCCTATTATATAGTATAAACATAGAACATTAGTCCTATAAAATTTAAAATAATTAAAACTAATCAAGTTATAATATAATTCAATCAGTGACGCTTACTTAAATTGAATAATAAAATTAATGTCCTAATTGATAAATTTAAGTAATCCCAAGCCAATCCTAATTAATACAAATCAAGATTGAAGGATTGAGAGTTAAACTCCAAATATTAGAGTTTAATCTCCTAATCCAATAGGTTCTAAAGACTAAGGATATACGTTCAAATCCTAACCCTCATGTTCTATATGTTAGGGTTATCTTATTAAGCAAAGTCAAGCTTAATAAGATGGATATCTAATCTTAGACTAAAGTTAAAATACAAAATAATTATAATTAAATGTAAAATATAGAAACTAATAAAACTAAGATTTCATCCATTGAGTAACCCATTTACTCAATGAATAAAATATAACCTAATTTCATTCACTAATTCTTAAAGAAGAAGATCCTAAAGTTAATGGAAATCCTAAGGAAAGGATTTAGGATAAAGGGAAAATTTAAGCATTGATATTAATTAATCTTAACTATATATATTTTCTTAATGAATTAACTTATGAAAGGCATAAGGTGGATTAAAATTCACCTTACGATGCCATCTAAAATGACTTAGGGAGTTTTAAGAGAGAATTAGGATTTTTCTTAAAATATCAAATTAATGAGTTTAAAAAAATTCCAAAAATTGATTTTAAATCAGTTATCTTACTGATTTTAGTGATTAGATTATAATTATAAGGTTCAAGGATACTTAAACCTAAATTTGGGCAAAATGACCATTTTACCCCTACTTAAGGGTCTAAAATGCTACTTTTTGATTTAGGATTCCAAATTAAAATTTGTTGATGGAAAATAGTTACTTGCTGTGTAGTATGATGATAGATAGTAAGTATACCCAAATCAAATAATGATTATGCTTAACGAGCTCTAATTAAAGTTTTAGCTCATTAAGAACTATTTAGTAATTTTAATTAGACAAATCTAAAAATTTAGTTAGATTATTGTTGTTTATTATCTAAAGATTTCATAAAGTCTAAGATCACTAAATTCTGTGGTCAATTAGCTAAGTTATGACCAAAATAATGTTGGGGTCTGTCTAATTATGCAATTTTAAAGATTTATAAATGGGTCAAAAACCTAACTTTCTTAAAATTGTCCAAATTCAGTAAACTTAGTAGGTATAGCTTTTCTATAGCATACTGAATACTATGACTAGGAGTAGACCCAAATTAGAATTAATTTGATTAAGTTATATGCTCATTAGGTTATGAGTGATTAGTAAAATAAATCATAAAATCACAAAAATAATCACACCATTGAGTTTTATTATAGTTAAGGAACTATCAACAACTTGAATCTCTCAATTTGGATCATTAATTATGCTAATATTCATTAATCAAGATTTAAGGTGATTAGGGCTAATTAAGAAATATAATCATCAAATTCTTAATTTTTTTGTAGTTTACTATTTATTAGATTCTCTTGATTAAAATAATATATTGGATGACCTACTTTGGAGTTAAATTGACTGAGTTATGGCCAAATGAAGATTCTAGGGTTTTAAGGGCAATTAAGGAAAGAGCCTAATAGTCATTAGTAAAAATATGAATCTAACAACAAAATTAACACTACCAAAATATTCTTAGCATTCTCTTGATTAAAATGAGGCTTGGATATGATTAGAGCTGAGGGTGTAATGATATGATCATTGAAAGATTATGGTTAATTAGGTCATTAAGTAAGCGTCCAAAATGTCACTATATTAAATACTCATCCAAATAAAAATTAGACATAGCCATAATGATCCTTGAATCTTGCTGATTAAAATGACATATATATTTAATATATTTGAATTAATAGATCTCAAATTATGAGCATTTGAAATTCTGCACTTATCTAATTAATTAAACCATAATTAAGCATTTAATTTTATTTTAATTCTATGTCAACAGGTTAAAGAAGACGACAGGACCCACAGATAGGTTGACAGCAGAGATGTGGCTCCCATGAGGCAGAGCGACAAAAGAATAACGATAAGCCCCACGTCTTGGGTTCTGCTGTGGATGGGTATGTCAATTCAAAGCGAGCATAATAGGCACATACGGCGGCATGGCGTGGGCCCCACCTTGGCTTGCTGTGAAGGAACCTAAATCGAGCCAAGCCCAAATGCAAAAAATAATCGGGCTGCGCTGAGGTTGGGCAGGCCTCATATGGGTTGATAGAAGAGTCTTCGTCTCCCCGCAGAGTTCCGAATGAATGAACTAGGGTTTGTAAAATGATGACTCAATCGGGCTCACGAGAGCCCGATCCACAACCATATGGACTCAAAATCACAATAATGGAGAACACAAAATATTTGATTGAAAATTGAAACGAGTTTGGGGAGTAGGGAAGTACCTTAGGGTCCCTGGGATCTTGCCGATTCGTATGACCGCAGGTTCACGAGCCTCATATTCGATGATTTGAAAAACCTCCTTGAGACAAGACCCACAGATAGGTTGACAGCAGAGATATGGCTCCCATGAGGCAGAGCGACAAAAGAATAATGATAAGCCCCATATCTTGGGTTCTGATGTGGATGGGTATGTCAATTCAAAGAGAGCATAATAGGCACATACAGCGGCATGGCGTGGGCCCCACCTTGGCTTGCTGCGAAGGAACCTAAATCGAGCCAAGCCAAAATGCAAAAAATAATCGGGCTGCGCTGAGGTCGGGCCGGCCTCATATGGGTTGATAGAAGAGTCTTCGTCTCCCCGCAGAGTTCCGAATGAATGAACTAGGGTTTGTAAAATGACGACTCAATCGGGCTCACGAGAGCACGATCGACAACCATATGGACTCAAAATCACAATAATGGAGAACACAAAATGTTTGATTGAAAATTGAAACGAGTTTGGGGAGTAAGGAAGTACCTTAAGGTTCTTGGGATCTTGCTGATTCGTATGACTGCAGGTTCACGAGCCTCAGATTCGATGATTTGAAAAACCTCCTTGAGATAATAAGTGCATAAATGGAGGTTTAATGGCGCTTAGGCGGTGGAGGGGCCGCGTTGGCGCACGGCAGTGGCCACGTGTCTTGCTAAACATCGCGCTCTAGCCTCTGAGGATGGTGATATCAGGGCCGTCCGATCGGACGCCCCGATCAAACGACGCAGGTGCACGCCATTCCAATTAACGGGCCGGGACCGTTAGAGTCTACGACAGAAGTTTAAATGGCGAGACCCACTTCATAAAATGTTAAATATTAGTTTAATGAATATTAAATCTTAATTTATAATTATATTTAAATAATTAAATGATTTTAGGAAAAACCAAAACTTCACCCTTATCTAATTGGTGGGTAAGGAACGCAACAGTGAAGTCGGATTTTGATTTCAACGAGTATTTAATTTTCCTATTGTTTAAGGTATTTTAAGTATATTAAAATATTTAATAAAAATCTAGCAACTTCTAAATGCTACTAAAATTTCACTCATAGCTAATTGGGGATTGATGAGTGTAATGGCAAAGTCAAGTTTTTGATCTGAGGTCGATTTAGATAGGTCAATTTCTAGGGTTCCTAAAATCCTTAAAATCAGGATTTGATCCATTTAACACTTGATATAGACTAAGACATTAGGACGGGTTCTCAATGACTTAATTAAAGTGTTAGAACTAAGATCAAGAACCAATTAAGCCATGAATGACTAGGGTAATAGCCTAAGGTTGTTACATTATCTAATATGGGTACTAAACCTCAAGGGAGAGGGAAGTCTAATGCATCAAGTCACATAATATGACCTAATACTCAAAGTACAAAAGGTCAACAAAATAAATCAAGGCAAGGGATCACTGATCCAATTAGGAAAAGATGCCATAAAAGGATTCATAAGGCTACTACCAGTAGTTATAAATTATGATTTAGTCAACTAAATCTCTATGGTTATAACTACTAATAAATCTAAGATTTATAGTTAAATAAGTTAATAAAAACAAACACTTTTTTGTTAAAAATATATACTTTGATGTGTTTTTTGCTGCTTTTTCAGGATAAAAGATGAGCAAATTAAAATCTAGCCTAAATATAAATTTCTGGAAGAAAACCGCTGCGGCACGGTGCAGCACGCCACTACGCGCCAAAGCGGGCACGAGATAGAGAGCTCAAGCTATCGCACGCTGCATCGGACCAATAGAAAGATCACGATACTATCATGCTCCAAAGAAGATTAAAATAGAGAGCTCGATGCTATGACATGCTGCAGCGGACACAAGATAGAGAACTTAGCGCTATCACACACCAAGGCAGAAATTCACTTAGAAAAAATTCAAAAGCAATTAGCCACCGTGCACCGTAGTGGTCCCAAGACAGAGAGCTTGGTGCTATCACACACTGCAGCAGATCAAGACAAAGAGCTCGACGCTATCGCACGCCAAAGCAGATAAAGACAGAAAGCTCAACGCTATTGCGCACCGTAGCGGAACAAGATAAAGAGCTTAGCGCTATCGCGTGCCTAAGTAGATATTCACTTAAATGCTAAAATTTTATCTTTATTTTTTTGATTGCAATTATTTTTATACTAAAGTTTTAGTTCAATTGAAACAAGTTTGCATGAATAAATTTATACAACTTTTTATTTTATGTCAAATTATTGATTATTTTGCTTATTATTTAATAATTGTAAAGTTGACATCTATTAGTACTTTGTTTCATAACTAATCTGTATTCAAATGTCTGCACATTTGAAATATGCCTAGATTAGGAGCTCGTCTTAGAGGAAATGTGCTAAGAACAAGGTAGTGCTGATAGTGCTTCTTACTGATTTACCACTTTTTAACTCTATTTAAAGTTTATAACTTTTGTTTTATTTTGACCTTTGTAACTGAATCTTGTGAATTAATGAATAAATGAGTTATGTTTGATGTCCACATACTTTGTCTCTTAAACCACTCAATATAATCATGTGGCTAGGGGACTTACCCTAAAATTGGTGCTGGATTAGCCCCCGCTAACCCAGCATCGGGTCCCCACATCCACCTTCTCCTAGAGTTCTAGGATCCTAATAGTTGAATCCAATAACTTAATATTCAAGACTAACTCAAGACTAAGCTCCAAAAATCAAATTCATCAATTTCACTGGGCACAGGGCACCCCGCGTGCCCTACAAACTACCAAAATGTTCACTTGGTCATGGCCGACCTGGTGAACCCCAAGCTATGGCCTGGGCATCATTGACTCGCCCTGATGCTGCTTAGCTTGAGCAATATACAACATTGTACAATCTCAAATCAAAATCAAATCAATTGGGCTCACCCGAGCCCAATTGATCGAAGTTCGCAATGCTACAGGGTGAGTAATAGGTAGTCGAACAATCATCATAAGAAGATTAAGTAGAGTTGTAAGGGAATTGAGCATACCTTATCTTCACTATTCATCCAATCCATTAATTATCCTCGCTCGCTCTTGCCAGTCCTAAGGCTCAGCACTCCCGTAGTCATTTACAGTTTGGTAAACAGATGCAAGGTTGAATTCTGTCCAAGTTTTGACATGGCGAGGGGGTGGCTTTGACGGCACTTCAAAGCAGTGTGTGGCTTCAGGCATCGGCCCTGAGGACGATGGTCCATATCAAATATGGACAGTTCATTTCTTATACAATAGCTTTTATCAAATATTACAACCAATTAGTTGCAGTCTGATCAGACTTGCAATATCATGGAACAACCCAGATCACTCGATTCGATTGTCTCGTGTTTGGTCTGGGACTGCGGATCATCCACCATCCAAACAGTAATCCAACGGCTATAATTTTAAATAATTATAAATTAATTAAATAATTAATTATACTAATATAATTAAATATAAAAATACTAACTAAATAATTTCCAAAAATTCCCAAAATTTTATTCTTAGCAAATTTGGGTGTGAGGTACTCAAAAATAAAGTTAGGTTTTCGATTGGAGGTCAAAATAATTATCTCATTTTTTCAATTAAATTGATTAAAATATTCATCTCACTCAAATGACTTTCAAACTCCACTCAAACTTCAGGATTTGATCTTTAAAATATTTTAAGACAAATGGAGAGGTTCTCAAGCTAATGGTGATTAAGAATTCAAGTAACAACCATGGATTATTGGATGTGATGAGTTTAAGCTCAAATTAGCTTAATTTCGCTAGCTAATAACCTTGAGTTTTACAAACTCCTCTACTTAAAAATAATATCATCATCGATATTTTACCGCAATAGAAAATATTTAGTTGAATGAAAAAAGATTTAATTAAGGTTATCTGAGTTCTGAAAGAGTCTGGAATATTCCTTTCTCATATCCTCCTCTTTCCCACATTGCTTCCTTGACGCTGTGATCTTTCCATTGCACCTTAACCATAGGAATGGTTCTCTTTCTTAATCGACGATTATCTCGTTCTATAATTTGGTCTAGCTCTTCCAAATTTAGGACTTGATCATCTAAATTGATTCAAATCTGTTTTAATGAGTTTCATATTGATTAATGAAGTGGAACAAACACTTATCTTTGGGGTTGGATACTTAATTTAACTTAATTAGCATTAATCACATTGAGAGGCCAATTAAGGTGATTTAGGAATTTAGGGCATCCTAGAGTGATCCAAACATATTTAAAGGCTCTACTATGTTCATTAAAGCATTAGGAACTAAGTTCACTAAAATTAGAGGTTAATCTAAGGCTTAATTTACTAATCCCGAATTAGGGTAATTAAGGAGTGATTAACAAAATTAAGGTTCTTAAATTACTTTTATTGGTTTACATAAGTTCTCTATGATCTCATGAGCAATCACAGACCTTAATCAATATTTTTGGACATTAATTAAATTTATTATGATTTAAATAAAAATAGAGAAAGATTAGGTAATTATTTAAGATCAAACCATTAGATCTTTGATTTTATTTTATATTATTATTCCTTGCATTTTCCTAATTAAAATAGTATATTGGATCATACCACTTGGACATGTATAACTAAAGTTATTTAACATATTTATTCTGAATGTTTATTTAAATTAAAATCATATGATTTGATTTTCCAAACTAATTTCCTTAAGGAATTTAAAATTGAAAATTCCTTAATTATTATCGGCCCAAAAAGCAAAAGGCGTGGGTCGTGGTCTGACCCAGCCCGAAGCGCCAGTGCTACTTTTTCAAGTAGTTTATCATGACATTGTTGTCACTCATCCAGTTCATGCCAAGGATGATATCAAAGTTTGCTAATGGCAGGATTATTAATTTGAAGTGAAACTCCTGACCATTTAATGGAATTTTGATGTCACAAAACTTATGAGCACTTAGTTGGGTTCCAGATGGAAGTCCAACACTCAAAGGTTTTGCTAAGTTGTACGAGTGTGGTTTAAGGATGTTGGCAAAATATTCAGAAATAAACAAACGACTAGCACCAGTGTCAAATAACACGTTGTAGGGCTGGTCATTAAAATATAGCGTGCCTAATTTATTCATACGAATCACATTAACAAATCTCAATAATTAAGGTACAGAAATATAAATAACAAATGAGAAGTTCAGAAATGTGTACCTGAAACCACATAATTATCTTTTACAGCTTCCAGAGGCATTAAAGCATACACTCGCGCAGGACCAGCAGGATGGTTGTTTACCTGCTTCCTGGGATAGTTCTGGGATTGAGGAGCTGAGGGCTGTTCTGGAGCAACTTCAGGTGCAGGTGCTGGCATTATTGCCAAATTTGGTTCCCTCCTATTCAGCGGAGTTGCTCTAACCACTTGGTTCTTTTGAGATGGCTTCATCAGAACTCCATCCACAGTTTTCGTATGTGTACAGTAATAGAATATGTGCCCTGGTCGCCCCACAATTGTAGCACTTATGGCTGAAGTGGCAACACTTTTCATATGGGTGAGGCTTATTACAACCTTGAATTAGTTCAGCAGGGGGTGCAACTTCCAGTTGATAGATCTTTGCAGAGTTAGGTCTATGCCTCTTGAAGGCTTCATCCTGGTTAAGAGTTGATTGCGCCTTTCACTTGAGATCTTTTTTCGAGTGATGATGATCAATCACCTTAGATGTCTCTACTAGTTCAAATAAGCTAGTTAGATAGCTTATTAAGGAATTTGAGGTTCTAATGTAAATTAAGATTCTTTAAAAAGAATAGCAATTAAATAATAATTAGTAGCATTAAGTTTAATACTTATTTAATATGCCAAAATCTAGCATTTCAATACTATTAACATTATCAATTAATTTGAAAACCATATATATATATATACTATTTATATTAATTAATTAAAATATTAAATTAATATTTTAATTCAATTAGGGGTTTGATTAGTCCCAATCATTAAAGTTTTATAATAATTAAAATAATAAAGGATAACATAAATTTTATAATTAATAATTTAAATTTCTTATTGTTATAATTTATTGAACATAATTTCATGAAAATCACATTAAAATATATTTGAATATAAAATAATATGAATAAGGGGTTCACTTTATGTGGATTAGCCTATACAAATATTTGAGCCAGGCCAAGCTATGGAGAGATCAAGAGACTACACATATCCTAAAGGGGGAGTGTATAGTTGTACAGGAGACCTCGCTACATACAGTTGGACAAACATGTTTAACTCCTCTTAAGTTTAGTATGCATCCACAAAATATATTAAAATAAGATAAATTAAATTAAAATTAAGATTTATCTCATAGATTTTGCAAGTTCAGTTACTCTATATAGTCTTGATAACTAAAATATGCAGTTTGTTTTAGTCATAGAAATTCAATTTACCTTTCTTAAATTTACTTTTAGTACTTCTTGTAGTTCAGTTTTCTTATATTTTAGCTTACTACTACTAGATTACTTATGTAGTTTCTTAGTTTACTTAGCATAATTCCTCTTATACACATTATATTATATATTTCCTTTGTTACATCTACAATTGTATATATATTATTTCCAATTTCACAAATTTTTTAAGATTTAGGCAGCCCATATTTGTATGTATTACATTACCATTTTTATTTCTATTTTTCATTTTATATCCAGTATTATTTATTTTCTACTTCTAGCATTGCTTATAAAGTTAATTATAAATAATTAGTATGATATTTTATAACATTAAATCATAAAACTAAAATGTTCTTAGACTTTAAGAGTCTAATAAGATTTCTTATTTTCAGTTGTGTCCTACTGTATGATGTCGATATGGTAGATCAAAAGCTTGTAAAAGATCTAGGATGCGAGGCAGAGATTACTCAGAAGGTGGAGCCAGAGAAACCTTGAAGCTTATATTGTTTATTTTTTTATTATGTGAGGTTGAAAGTTATATTTAAATTTATCTTGATGGTTTTCTTTTCTTTTATATGATGGACTCTCTTACCTTACTCTTCTTGGATGAAGGAAAAGTGGACCTGAATGTTTTTTTACATATAGTTTGTTCATTTAATTTTCATCTCAATTAGATACTTGGCCTATGTATTACTTGATATTGAGTTATTGAGTTATATTTAATAATCCAAAATTAAGTATTACAGCAATGCCTGATGCTGGGCTAAGTTACCTAATTCAATAGAATGTCATTACATAAGGAATATTGCATGTGACACTGATTTATACATGTTTTAGTATTTTTTCAATATATTTTAATTTTATGTATCTTCTAAGTGCTAAGAAACAAACTAAGCCATATAATTCAAAAAGTGTATCAACTAAAGAAAATGGTGATGATAAAATTTTCTCCATTTATTTAGTCTTCTCAAATACTAATGTTTACTCTACGTGCCTTCCATTGAACTATAGCCTTTGGGATGGACCTATTTTTACATTCTTTTGGTCTCAAACTCTCAAATCTTCTTAGGTAAATTTATAAATTGGATTATGCATAAAACATTAAATTTGTTAATAACCATCCCTAATCAAGTTTTAATTAGAAACTAATATAAAAAGTATATATAAGAGGGCCTTAAGGAAATTTCTCCTGAGTGACAAAAAATATCTAACCATGATCTTTAGCTATATTGAATTTAGATATACCTACCTTAACCATCCTGAAGCTTTCTAGTCAACTAGTGTATATCATGTATTATAGTTTAGTGCACACGAGGTATTTTATCAAGCATTAAAGGCATGGATTTTGAATCCAAAAAACTTCTTTTCAATTCATACACCCATCAGTTGGAATTAATCAACCAAATCTTTAATTCTAGAGCTTTATCACTATCAACTTTTTTTCCAAAATAATAAAGTATTATACCTCTTCCCATACCCAAGCATTGAATCGTACACTTCCAAACTAACTTAAAATAATCACCTTAAGTGAACTACTTTGAAGTTATCATTTTTTGTCAAAATTTAGTACCTTATTGAAAAGGATCCTCTAGGATATAGATTATTTTGTTAATTTATCAATCAATTAGAAATGTGGATGTTGTTATTTTACTTTATTATCCATTAATTAATGTCAAAGTTTACCATAATTTCTAGAGAAGATATTAACGCAAAAAATTAGAAAAGGTTTTCTTATATTAACTTAGATGATCAACATTGATTCACTTTAATTGATCTCCTATATTTTCATATCATTCTATGTAAATTTCATGTCTCTAAGGCCGATACTCTTTGATTATATTAATAATCCAATCTTAATATTAATATAGAGCAATAGTAGCAATTTATTGATACCTTAGGCCAACATCAGGCTTAAGAAGATTATTTAAGTTATTTAGCATATTCAAGAGTATTTAGGGAAGATTGAAACTATAGTTGGTTAAATGTAAGCTTCTAATCCATAATTCTTCATAAATAACTCCTAATTATTAGTAACAATACTTTATTTAGTTTTTTTAAATAAAAGGAAAGACTAATTAAGCTTTAATAAAAAAAAATTATTTTAATTTAATAGCCCAAGCATTGCTTTAATTGATCATGTCAAAAACCCTAACACTTGTCATCATTATTAAGAATGTTAATTCCAAAACTTAATGATTAATTAAAAAAAATATTTATATTAATCTTATAAGAGAAAAAAAAAATCCTCACAAATTCATTAGCCTTCCATTAGCAAAATTAAAAAATCTAGCTTCCATACCTATGCCTTAGGATGCATGTTATTCCTTTAGACAAGCCAAGTCAGTCTAGGTCTAATAGAGTATTCCTTGTCTGCATCATTAGATTTCTTAGCCAAATAGAAGATCCTTGAGCAATTTAGTCTTCAAACTAAATTTTCTTTCGATTCTGAGATCACTCAAAATGTCTCCTAAAGGAGATAATGGGTAACAGATAGAAGGGAAGGGTCAAACTTACAAATTTTCTTAAAAGGATTGAATGTTTAGTTAACAATATAATAAGATATTAAAAAAATGGTTTATTAGGGATTTAACATAAAAGTACTTTAACACCCCAATACTTGATTAGGTTGCTTAATCTAATATTAGATGTTACTATAATACTTAGTATTTGATTATTAAAAAATAACCCAATACTAAGTATTATTATGAAAAATTAATGCACAAAATATGGTATATATATATATATATATATATATATATATATATATATATATTATTCCATTCATCCAAGAAAATAAGAAATATTCATCACCAAAAAGAATGTAAGAACATCCAGATAATTAAATTATACAAGCTGTTTATATGCAAATGATACTCATCCTCACGGGAGTAAATAAAAGAAAACTATAGAATCTTCAGGACTATTCCTACCCCTCTTGATAAACCTCTGTCTAGCACACTTGATCTATCATATTTGATTTTTAATATAGTATGACATAGACAAAAAATGAAAATTTGGTTATACTATTTAAAGTTTAAGTACATTTTAAGTTTTATTTTTTTATTTTTAAGGGTTATCACATTTTTTATTTACAATTAAATTCTAAGTGGTGTAAAAATGCTTAAAGAAAATTTTTGGATATAAAAGAAATAATTAAAACATAAAAATTTAAAAAGAATAATTATACATACTAGTATGGGCTGCTGAGATCTTACAGAAGTTTGTTAAATGAAGGTAGCAAGTACATATAATTGTGCATATAAGGAAAAGTATATAAATTAAATATGCTCAACTGAAAGTATGCTAAGTAACTGTAAAATAAATACAAAAGAGTCTAACTATAGTAAATTAAAATGTCTAATTTTAATTGTAAAGTATTGAAGTACAAGTAAGTAAAGTGGGCTCAATCTTTATGATTAAATAAATAGTAAGGCACAATTTTCAAGATCATATTGCAACAGATGTTGCACAATCAATGAGATTATGTGAAATGTATAATGTAAATGTTCTTAAATTTATGTTATTTTAATGTCTTGTGTGCACATATAAAATAAATAATGAGTTAGGCATGTCTGCCTAACTCTATGGATAGGGGTGATGGATCAAATAGATATAGACAATTTTTACAAATAAATAGGTAAATTCATGATGCTTTGAGTTGTACTTCCTCAGATTTTAGGATAAAAGCCCACAAATCATGAAAGGAATAAAAGCTACTCGCTACAGCGCATCATAGTGGGTTCAACCCGAGAAGGTGGCACTACCACGCGCCTTAGCAAGCTCAACCCTAGAGCAAGGCGCTATCGCGTGTTGCAACGAGACTAAATAGAGAAGCATGCTCTATCGCACACTGCAGTGAAATGAACTCGAGAGGTCCACACAGCAGCACGATTTAACCCAAAATCCTGGCGCAACTGCGCGCTATGGCGAACCAAACCCGAGAGCTCTACGCTAATGTGCACTACAACAAAACTTTACTTATATGTAAAATAGAAAGGGAAGAGCTATAGTGTGCTGTAATAGATGCAAGACAGAATACTCGGTGCTATCGTGCACTGTAGCTCCCTCAAGATAGAGAGCCTAGGGCTACAACAAGCCGTAGCGCCCGCCGTAATTTCTGCAAAGTAGAAGCATTTAATGCAGCATATGTGACAGACTGTAAATCTGCGCTTGCACGCAAGTGTACATATTCAAAGTAATAAGTGTAATGGTAAGTTCCTGGAATTTATATCGTCCTCAAGGAATGGTGGTTTTTATACTAAGTCTTTTCTTCTTTCACTAATGTTTCGAATAATTTATTTTTGGGGTTTTGTTGGTTTCTAAATTAACAATACAATTTACTTAAGGTAAGATACTATTTGTTCAAGAGGAGAGAGAGTAGGATATTAGTTATGGGACTTATAAGGGCTTGGTGCTATCATTTATTCATTAAAACTCATAAAGTGTTTTCCTATACCTAAACAATCAAGTGAACATTGCCTAAACTAGAGCAATCCTCTAATTCAATAAGTTGAAGTCTAGTGAAGGAGAACACCCTTATGGTTCTATCTCTACACATAGACCCTTATGAGATCCTTATTTACTTTATTTCAGATTTCTTACGTCTAGGTCACCAAAATATTACTTTTAGTTAATTGATCTCACAAGCATGATTTCCATCAATCTGCATCATGTATATACACACACAGTTTAGCTAAATGAAAGAATGCATTAGACTCATTGGACTATATCACATCATCGAATGGGTGTCCAATATTATCTCATTCCTTCTACTTTGCTGAGCCATAGAGCAAGATTGATGGGGACTTAGCTCACAAGCATCAATCTCTCGGATGAGCCTTAAGGAATGGTGCTAATGAGCTTGAGAACTTGTCACATAGTTCTTAGCTCTAATTTGCAGTCATTCCTTGCTCTAATCTAATTGATGAGCTTTGAAGCAGAAGTCCTTTTTAATGTTAATTCATTTCTAGTTTTATTTAATAAAGATTTTATAAGATATATTCAAGAATTTTCATTAAACAATGATAAGAAACAATTCATCAAATAGTTTTTATTCATTTTAGAATAGCGTACAACACCATAAACCCTTATATTGTACCACAACTATAGCCCAACCCTCTCCAAGGAGGGTTTAGCCTTCCATTTCAGAATTAGTACAAAAAGATAGGCAAAATAAAATGAATCTTGACATCGGTTCACAATAAGGAAAAGAAGACAGAGTTTAGAAGGGGTACTAGGAAACAACTCAGAGGTGTTCTGAGGTTCTCTTGACATTCCTCATTTTCTCCCCTTTCCTTCTTTTGAGATCTTCTACGGTCTTCTCTTCTTAATCCTTTACAGTTCTCTTCACTTTCTCCTTGGAGAGTTCTTTCCACTTTTTCTCATAGCAGCCTCCCTTTTAGAAGTTAGAATATGGAAATTTAGAACCCTTACTTGGTCTGAAATTGTCCTTTAAATAGGAGAGTTTTTAGCTGTGGTGCCCCACCCCCTAATCTGCAGGATTTGACTTAAGAGGCGGTGTGCCACTCTAGCAAATCCCTCACTTATCATTGGATTAGGTAAGATTCACGATTCACTAATAAAGGAAGGAGGTTGCACAAAATGAATACAGGAGATCAGTCACTAAATCAACACAAATGCATAGTGCGAAAGCATATGAAATAAATAGTACATCTATTTCACTATATATCAGACATAAAATGGAATAATTAGCTCAAAAAATAATAGTGCAGAAAGGTAATTACAGTCATAGTACCTATATTATTAAAATATTTAATAAATAGTTTTAAAAGGCTAAAAATAAATCTAAGAGTCTTTCATCCTCACAATAAATAGAAGGAAAACTAGGCAACCTCTGAATCACCCGACTGATGCTCCTCTTCTATATATGGCTCTTCCTCTTCAGCCCCCAACTCCTCAAACCTTTCTGAATCTGATATTATCAATTTCATAATGCTAGGGCCCCAGCCAAAAAATCTTATTAGATAATTATCTAAGTATATTTTAAGCTGAATATTTTACATGAATTATTAATGTCACCATTTATAATTAAACACAATAAAAGTGAACTAACTAGCATAGGAGCAGGACGCATACAATGAATAGGATAAGTTATAAATACAGAATTTATAACTAAGCATGAATTGAGACAAAAAGCACACCTCAAGCAAACTAAGCACGAAATAGGCATATATATATAATGCAATAAGTAAAAGTACTGAAAGAAAAGTCTAAGCCTAAATATACTGATGATCTTATGACATATGCTAATAAAAAATAGTAAGTCTGAACATGATATATTTAGTAAGCAGTAAAGTCTAGCATCCTATATATACGTACAGGTGAGCAAATACGTAAGGAAATACAGCTAATTGAAATAATATGCATAAATAATATTGTAAAATTGTAAACTGAAACTGAACAGGTATGTAAAATTGCCATATCAAAAAATTGGTCAATTGGGCCTAGACAAAAATTCCCAAAGTATTTCTGGGCTAAGGCAGACATAACAAAATAGCATAACTGAGGAGGCAGTAAATACAAATACAGAATCTTTTAGTTATTTGACTTTTATTTCTGCGGATATGTCCAGAAATAGCTGAGGAGTCAAGCACATCTGTAAGACTATAGGGTTCCAAGATTAACATACACTCATCAATGAGTAATGCTAAGCATCCTTATTACTCATAACTCCTATCCATTATAGCAAATGTGCACCAGAACTTACTAGAATATACTGAACCCAAGGCAACTATTATCTTAATTATTCTAAGTTCTCATTTCATGCACAAAGTTTTCTTATAGGACATGTCCAAGGAAATAAGCACAAAATACAAGGAATATGTAGCACAAAATCAAGTAGTAAGCAAGGGACTCTTTTATATATAGTGACACTATTATTGTCTAATTAAACCATTCTAACTATTCTAAGTTACACAAGTTCAAGATCTACAATTCATACTATCGAGTATAACTTAGAAGTACATTATTATAGGTTACAAAATATCAGGACTAACTAGGTCCTAATATGATTATTCAATATTAATCATATAAGTTAAGTAAGAAATCATCACGACCTAATTATTGATTTTAGACGTTCTAAATTATAAACTAACCAAAATCTACTAAGCTAGAGATTATGGATTAAATACCATGAGATTGAGCTTAATTACATAACCCCTAAGGTAAGACTTAAGATCTAGGTTTCAATTTAAATATGATCTATTGATTAAGGTAAATCCTATTAAGCAAAGTCAAACTTAATAGGATGTTTCTCTTATCCTGAATCTACAGTTGAAAAAATAATCAAAATTAACCTGAAAAATCAAAAAACTAATAAAACCAAGAATTCATTCATTGAATAGTCCTGTTATTCAATGAATGAAATCTAACATATAATCTAGCCCTAATTTTAGGAATGATCTTAATGTGAAGTGTTGTGTTCTTACAGGAAAAGACTTAAAGAAAGTTATGGAATTTTACAAAGTTGATTGAATTGTTGATTTTATCACCTAGAATGACTCTATTATAGTTCTAATACTAGTTTTAGTAGTTTAAAAGTTAAATTATGACTTTAGAGTGCTTAACCTAAATTTTTTGGTAAAATGACTATTTTGCCCCTACTTAAGGGTCTAAAAAGGTACTTTTTTAATTAGGGTTCCAAATTAAAATTTCTTACTGCCAAATGATTTCTTATTGTCTAACATGAAAATAGACAGTAAGTACACTCAATTTAGATAAGAAACGGATCCTATAGGTCCAAACTAAAGATTTTGACGTAAGGGGTATTTTAGTAATTTAGACCTAATAGAATCTTACTTTTTGTGCAGTTTACTATTAGTTGTTGTTCAAGGATTCCATAGAGTCTAAGAGCACTAAATTTTGAGGTCAAACGGCTACGTTATAGCTATTTCAATTTCTAAGGGCAATTCGGTAATTTCTAACAGTCAACGGGGGACAAAAACTGAACTTTTTCATTTGAGGTTCAAATTCAGCAATATAGCTTCCCTATAATATACTGAGTGCTTTGACAGAGACTAGACACAATTTGGATTCCAATTGGTCAAGTTATCGCCTAACTAGGGTTATGGGTATTTTGGTTATTTCTAATTTTCTAGGATTGGGATCCTAAATATTAGGTTAGATTATTGATAGCACTAAAATTCTAAGCTAGTTAGCATTTTGAATTTCCAAATTTGGAGCTGAATTGACCAAGTTATGGTCAATTGAAGACTGTAAGCATTTTGGTCATTTTTAGGTGAGGGTCCTAAATGTCACTTTTTAAACTAAGCTCCAAAAGCGAAAACTAATACTTCTACAGGGGTTGTTTTCCTGAATATTTTAAGACCCATATTGCATATGTTTAGATAACTAGGTTAAAAGTTGTGATGATTTGATTAGGACCTAAAATGGAACTAGGGTAAATATACCCCGGATAGAATTTTTGATTAGCATCATTTGATTTTTTTTATTTATTTGAGTAAAATGAGATCTATATTTGATATGTTTGGATTAATGTATAAAGAGTTATTAAACTTTAAAGTTTAATTAAATTTAAACTAATTATCTCATTTTAATCTATTAAATATTAAATTTATCAAATCATTCCTAAACTTAATTAATAAAAGTTAGTCAATTAATATCAAAATTAGACAAATCTTACTAATAATAATAATAATTAAATTCAGCTAATTAATTTACTGAAATAATTTAATTAACTCATATATGCTTTACGGTTTATAATTAAGATAATACTAATTATCTAAATTAAACTAATTATAATTCAACTAATGGCTGCTTTCAATCTACCTAATTAATATATATATATATATATATATATATATATATACTTATATATATTTACCTATGACTATAGTTCTAGGTTATATAATTATAGTTATAACTGCATTATTATGATGTTTATATAATTATAACTATCACATAATTACTTTGCAAGGATTTGAAGGTAGCGGGACCCACGGGTGATACATGGCACAAGCAAACTGACTAACTGAAGATTTGCAGGCGGGCCCCACGGGTGCGTCAGCTGATGCGGGTTCCACGCCACACGCAGCCCGCTGGGAGAGGGCCAGCGCAACAGGCCGGTCCCTTCGCGGTATGCGAAACGTCGCTGGTCGGGCCCGATCGACCCGGCCCGACCCAAAAAAAAATGCTCGCCCTCCTTGCACGGCCCCATGGCAGCATGCTAGGGTTGAGTTTTCGCCGGTCTTCCCGGCAACGGCGGGCTCGACTCACACGGCGTTGCAAAGGCCCTGACGAGGGTTAGCCATAGAATGACGCAACTGCCCCACATGTGTACTGGGTCGCCTCTAATGTCGAACCCTAGACCTAAACAGAAGTACGCCGAGACATGCAAACAATACTTGCATTCGATAGATATCCATTTTGGTTTTGATTGTTCAATCAGATGGCTTGCAATTTAAAGGAATAATCATTCGAAGGAATTTTAAACAATAGAGAGGGTGTGAGGGGTACCTGGATCAACGACCAGTACGCTACAGGTTAGATCTAGGGTTTGCTGGCTGAGGTTCAACTCCTGGAGATCACTCGAGTGTGCTGAAGCGTTCCTTCGAGGGTGAAGGGGCTCCAACGGAGCCCTCGAAGCGGGAACGGGCGCTGTGACTGGCCGAGCATCGCGGCCTGGGCGACACGCGACGCATGCCCTAGCTCGAGAGGGAGACGGGGACGGAGGTACGCGGACCGTCTGATCTCAGATGAGATGGTTCGGGCTGATCGTCTAATCTGACGGACGGCTCAGACAGTGGACGAAGATTTAGGCGGACGACGTCATTTATTTAACGGCGCGCGAAAAATTATAAAAATTTAAATAATAATTACTTTAATTAAATTAAATAAACTATTTATTTAAAATAGAATATTAATAATTAGTTCTATATAAATAATTAACTCCCAAAAATTCCCAAATACTCACCCCTAGCTAATTGAGGGACGAGGAACGTAACGGTGAGATCAGATTTTTGATTCGACGAGTATTTTATTTTCCTAATTTTTCAGGGTATTAAAATATTTGTCAAAATTTTAACTACCTCCGATTGACACGAAAACATCACCCATAGCTAATTTTGGGCAATGAACGCAATGGTGAAGTCTGTTTTCAATTTGAAGTCAATTTAGACAGGTCAAATTTTATGATTTCTGGATTTTTCAAAAATTAAAATTTGATCTATTTGACTTCTGATTTGGACTAGGTCTTAGTGGATGACTCCTAGTGACTTGATTAACACTTTGGATCAAGATTAGAACTTAGATTAGTCCTAATTGATTATGATAATAATTTGGGTTGTTACATTAGCCCCCATGCATTAATCACATATGATCTTTCATCTTCCTTAATTCAATGCAAGCAATTTAAATATTATTCTGTTATTCACTTGAGATTCATTAGATTTAATGTTACTACAGGTTTCGAGAGGCTCGAGAAGGCCAAAAGTCTGAAATTGTGGCCTTCCCTATTGTATTAAATGCAATTTCTAGAGCTTTTTCTGTATTGAGCGCTGGGGCTGCAGCTATTGCATTTGATTTTGTTGAATTTAGCTCCAGACGGGCTATTCTGCTGAGGATCCATTGTATCGCACTGTGTTGCCTTCAATCCAAACACTATTCCGCTGCAGTGTACTGTAGCGGGTCGAATTAATTCGATTTATCGCTAGGGCGCGCTATGGCGGTTTGAGTTTTGAAAATATGGAATTGTCACTGTTCAATTAATTCATATAATATTTTCATGAATAATCTGAAATGCCGTCATGGCATGCTGTGGCACGCCGCATCAGGCTACAACAATTTTGTTCCACGTCTGTGTAAATCATCATAAGGCATAGCGCGTTGTGGTGCGCTTGGAGCTCGCTGCAGCAGTTTTCATCAAGATTTCTTCAATTTAGCTCTGGCTTGCCCTTTTCTCCATTTTTCCTAAAAATTCATAAATTTCACTCAAAGTATGCTGGTTTGTATGATGTTTTAAATGTTTTTACTACTGTATTTTGCTATAAATTACAAATATATCAATACGGAAAGCCAAAAAACATAACTCCTCCTCTTTCCACAGTAAGAATTTGTTGCAAATACATTAAAGCTTCCTCATTTCTAAAAGCAAAATAGAATAAGACTTAATGAAATCCAATTCTCAAGAAATGGGAAAGGGTGAATGATTAATTGCTGAAGAGATAATAAGAGGATTACAAAAATATATATTAAATACAAAGCTAGTGTTCTAATTTTTGAAATCAAAGTTCAGAAGTCTGAGGCTGCTACAGGATTAGGAAGGATAGTTCCCCTTACCCAAGGAATGAGAAGGTCCGCACAGAAAGAGAAAGGATCAAGCGCAGGCAACTAAAGGGAGAAAGAGCTTTAAGATAGGGAGATATCCCGGCGAACACGACAACAGTTCCCTAGTATTATATCCCCATCTCACTCATTTTCTCTTCTATAAGAGCCATGCAAAAGCTCCTAATTCTTAGTAGTTGTCATTGTATTTTCTTTTTATTGGCAGCCTAAACCCTCCTTGGGGAGGGTTGGGCATATGCATGTAATGAATTGGGAATGTAGTGTTTGTACTCTTCAATATTAATAAAAATCTATAAATCATTTTCTTTTGATTGATTTATGTAAATGGTAAATTGGATAGCATAGTGTCTAATAAAATAATATTTAATGTAAGGATGATTTTAAGTTGTTAAACCATCAAGCCTTTAAACCACTTAGAACCTAGGGTGTGCATGTTGAGCGTTCATACCGCAAATGTCAATGACAAAGTTCATTATGCAAAAATGACTGGTGCTAATCCTTGGAAGTAAGTAATCAATAGAGCCATGGAATAACCAAAGATCTCTGGGCCCCACTTATCACATTTGGTTTACATAAGGAATATGTGCACACAACAGACCATAGCCCATTGATAAGCTCTGTGAGCATTCTATGCACACATACTTTGCTATGCTGAGAAGTTGACACGTGTGAGCTGAGAGCCACGATTAGAGCTCCATAGCTCATTTTAGGCTTACACGAGGATCTAGATGCATAATGTGCTATGGGTGAAGTGACATAACCCATTAGCTATGTAGCTCATTTCCTTAGCTAGGCCTAAAATTGACGCATGTGAGCCATTTGTGGAATCAAGCTCATATTATTCATAGCTAAAAATAAAGATTTCATAACTTATACATAAGCATTGAATTTTATTCTGATCTCATGAGTGTCTAAGTGCCGAAGTTGAACCTTAGTGAGTTCATCTTTGAGCACTTGGTAAGACTTAGCTCAATTGGGGGGACACTCCTAATGAAAGCTACTTCTCTTGATTAATAATTAAATAATCTAATTCATTGGAAACTAAGTTAATAAGAAATAATACTTACATGAAAACTCAATGAATTGCATAGCTAAACCCAACTCTCCCTACTTTTACTAATGTAGTTTCAAATCTATGAAAAATAACCACTTATTGAACACTTGAACATTAGCTAAACCAAACATACTCTAGTAACAAAAGAAACCAATCCTAGAGGATGATAAATCTCGGGGCATCACAATCCTTTATTAGCGCAGACGTGTATTTACAGTCTATCAAGCATTTGGCGCCGTTGTCCGGGAACAGTATTTTCATTTGTATTAGAGATAGTTTGAGACTAACTAGTGATTTGAGATATAACTACACAAACATCTTTTGTGTTTTAACTTTTATTTTGTAATTACTGTTTTTGATAATTTTATTTATTATTATTATCTCTCTCTGTATTTCAACTATACTTGTGTATTGCAATCTTTCTGAGTAAGTTGTGCATGCATAAAAGTAATCTTGATAACTTTTTGTGTGATCCTGCAATTGAATGTACCATATTAAGGCTTAGACGTTTGCAACTTTGACCAAACATAGTGCATGCTAAGATGGACAATAGGGGAGAAAATTTAGGAGAAGTTCACCAACAATGAGGGAGTAGAGCTCTTAGAGATTATGCTTTGCCCACAGTTGGAGGAATTCCTCAAGTACTAGTTAGGCCTAACATAGAAGCTAACAACTTTAAAATAGAAGCATCAACTCTCCAGTTGATCCAAAATAATTAATTCAGTGGCCAAGCCATAGATGGCCCAAATTCACACATTTCCAATTTCTTGGAAATTCTGATAATGCAAATAGGTTGAGACTATTTCCCTTTTCACTAAGAGATCAAGCTAAATCATGGTTGAGCTCTCTACTGGGAGATTCAATCCGTATGTGGGAAGAGTTAGCTAGAAAGTTCCTGGCTAAATATGTTCGCCCAACTAAAACTACGAGGATGAGGAATGAAATTTCCAACTTCTCTCAATAAGATGGAGAGAGCTTGTACGATGAGTGAAAGAGATTTAAGGAATTCTTGCGGTACTATCGTCAACATGGGTTCCCATTGTAGATGCAAGTGCAGACATTCTATAACGAACTAAATGCACCCACAATGACACTCATTGATGCAATCATCGGAGGATCTCTTAGCAGCAAGAACCAAGAGGAGGCACTTGACCTTCTAGAGGAGATGGCGAACAACGCCTATCAATGGCTGACTGAGCAACTTAACTCAAATAGAAAAGAGGTAAGAAATGTAACTGAAACTAATTAAATATCAAGCCTTCAAAAAGAAGTTGAATTGTTGAACCAAAGAATAGAAAACATGAGCATAAATGTAGTGCAAGAATATCAATATGAGCTATGTAGGGGGCAGCATAATAGTGAGAGTTGTAATTTAAATAATCCTTTTGCGCCATCCCACTCTGAGCAAGTAAATTTCCTGAGAAACAATAACAACAGTAATAAGAACTATCAAAATTACCCATATTCCTATACTTATACTATGGGATGGAAAAGTTACCCCAATTTTCTAGGAGTAATGGGGGAAATCCATGAAATTTCACTAATGGAAACTCAACCCAAAATAAACAAGCTCAATACTATAACAGTTCACACCAACAACAACAACCTCAAAATCAAGAAATTCTAGAAGGGGCTTTCCAACAGTTTAAAGCTGAAAGAGTTCAGTTTATGAAAAGAACATAATTGACCCTAAACCATCATGACTCTTCAATCCAAGGGATTGAAATGTCCCTAAGGAACATTGAAGTTCAGCTATGATAGATTTCTTGTAAGGAACATTAGCAAGGAATGTTGTAATAATCCCAATAATTGGATAGAAGAATAATCCAACATTGAGATATTACCTTATCACCCAATACTCAAATAGAAAAAAACTATTCAAATATAAAGGCTACGTGGCCAAGTCCCTTTATGAGGAAATATTAAGTTAAAGTAAATTTGCAAAGAATAGCAATAGAAGATACAAGAAACTTTGCAAGTATAAACAATATAAGCAAGTAATATAATCTACTCATTCAACCCAAACAATTACAAAATAAGTAATCACAACACAGATATGCGAAGATTGGTAGGTATAACTCAAGCACTTTTAAGTTTATTTATTACAATTCCATTTAAATAAAAAGGTAAGAGAGAATACAACCATTCTCTTATTAAAACCAAAAGTGCAAGAAAATTTAAATAATAAGCGGAAGCCTTTCATTTTAGGAGCTTTTCATGCACTAGGACTTGCATTACCTGTATCAAAGAGCTCTTGATCTATCATATTTTGAAATTTAAATATGATAGGGCAAGCCAATAAAAGAAAAAGTATAGTTAAACTAAATAGACTAAGCCCATTTTAAGATTAGCTACAGTTTAAGTTAATAGGATATCACAAGCATAATTTACAATTTAAACTAAGCAATGGAGCTATTAAAAGCTATCAAGTATGGAAAAATAGAAGTAAACATTATTATAAAGAAGACAGTATGAAATAAACTAAGTAAGAATACTTATGTGTATATAAGTCCTAGCATGCATCCAAAAATGGTAAGGGAATAGCATCCTAAAAGTTTAGAAACTACTAGTGCATTTAAAGTAAACAAAATAAAAGTAATGCATGTTTAATAAAATTTATGCTAAGTAATCAAATGAAATACAATGAAGCATTAAATGAAATAAAGCAATATACATTGCATTTTAAATGAACTGTAAGTAAACAAAACAAAATATTGGAAATAGAGAGTGTAAGCATAGAAAGTAAAGAAGTATCTTAGACTCTTAGTCTAAGACAAACATAGCCTAGGACTATGAAAAATAAGTATAGCTTAAAGCTATAATGAGGTCTCATAATCAATAAGATTGTAAAAGAACTCTTATATTATCAGTTGAAGTTATATTTAGAAGCTATCTCATTCTGTGACAATATTCAACAGAATGGGACGAGGAGTTAAGAATGTTTACCCAACTTGATACAGTGGGGAGTCGAACATTCATATTTACCCTCTCTAAAATGTGAAGTCTTATTATAAGCACTATCTTTCTTCTTCAATTTTCCATAAGGCATTCCCCATAAAGATTTATGAAACTTTTATTTATGCATAATGATCTTGTATGAATGTTCAAGAAAAATGCTCAAAACTAAGTAAGCATTCAATAAATTTCAATAATTGTAAGCTATGTGATATCCTTTTTTTATTTAAATTTTAATGATCTACTTTAATATTGGGGCTAATTGAGCTCCTAATTAACTTATAGATATTGATCTTTAAGTCAATTGTAATTAATAGCAAAAGAAGAGAAGTTTGGAAAATGATATTTTCAAGTAATTAAAATTCATCCTACATTAGTCTTAAACTAATCAAATCAAATAGATTAGTGATTAAAGTTTAAGGAAACTAGTAAGGAAGAGTAAAATTAAAGTTTCATTAAGCTAAGAGAAGTAGAAGTTAAAGTATAACATTCTAACTTCATTATAACAACTTATAAATTGAAAGGTTTTATATCAAACTAATCACTAATTAAATTGGGATTAATTGATAGGAAGTGTTTAAATAAAATAAGAAAGTGAGATTAATAATCTACGACTCTATGTTTGCTAAGGTTTATAGATTAAAGAATCTTATAAACCACTAAGGAGATTCTTAAATCAGGTATTGGAGGACTAAAGAATATTAAGAAGTTGAGGAGAAGAAGAACTAGTGATTCAAATCTAAAGAAGTTTGATATTAGTTCTACTTAATTCTCCAAATGAAATTAGATGTAATGTTAACATACTATTCCTCAACTTACTAGAAGGTAAGGTGAAAGAACTAGCATAAAAGAACTTACACTTTAGTCAAATGATTTATATGATGATAGTTCAACTTGAAATTTACACATGGCATGAATTTTGTAGACTATCATCATGAATTAAATTGATTGAGATTAAATTAACAATTTAATTAAATAAAGAATCTAAATTCTAAGATATGAAATCACTATTTGAACATTGACTTAAGAAGGATGCTATAAATTAACATTAATATGTTTCATTGCAATTCTATTACATATTTGCCAATTCTATTAATATCAAATTGAATAAAAGCTAGCCTTAAAATTCCCAAGCATTTAATACTTTTGATTTGGTTCAAGGTTACAAGGGTTATCAGTGTATGCTTAACATACAAACAATAATTATGTCTAGTTCAGTAACTATAAAAGAACAGGAGAAATCTTGATTAACAATGTGAAGTACAGTTTTATGTGACTTATATGCAAAGAATAGTTGCATTTGAATTTAGATTATAATAACTAGTAACATTTGATCTCACATCGTAATATATGATAGCAATTGATTCATATTGAAATAATGGCAGCAATGGTTCTCACAATTGCATTAAATGATAGCATTTGATTCATATATAATAAATGGCAGCAACTGTTCTCACATTCTCATTAAATGATAGCATTTGATTGATATTCATTTTAAGAACTATACAAAGGAGAATATATTCTCATCATGTTTTATAAGAAGGATGCAATCTAGCTTATGATACAAGGAAGATAAAACATTATAAGATTCCATAAGTCTTAATACTTCTACCAAATACCTTAAGACAGATGTTGGAAAAAAATTAAATAAAAATCTTTATCTTTACAATTGACTAATAAATAGATAATGTAAAATAAAGAAATTTAGTATTTTAAATGAACACATTCATAATTATTTTAGAAATGAAAATTGCATCAATTCATTTGAAATAGGGCTCAACCTCTCCATTATTGTTTTGTTTTTTGCAAATTTGATAAACAAAGAGACGTGTAAAATGGAAAGATTTAATTCTATAAATGAAATCATTAAATCATATAAGAAAATAATAGATTTTATTAATCATATATCAAGATTGTTAATAACTTAAATTTTTGTGTTCATAGAGTTATTTCCATTCTTGCACCCTTTTAATAGAAGTATTCTGTTCTTTTATAAGATAAAGGAGTTAAACTATAAATGAGTTGAGACTAATAGACTCATTAAAACAATGAAAATCTTCTTATAACTCATCAGGCCTACCTAATGAATCCATTAATGCAGGCATTAATAGTTTTTAAAAAATAGGTTTAACAGGCTGTGACTTACTGGCCCCATTAAACTTTCCTTCTCCATCAGTCTAAGACGGGATGGACTGAATTTAAACTCTAGGATTTCTATCTTAGAGAGGTGAAAATCGGGAGATCGAAGGAAGAGTAAGGTAAGGCAAAATATACTAAACTTAACTCTATCTATCCTTTATAATCACTTCTCCTTAAGATCATTACAATTCATACATCTTGGTAACAAGAGAAGATCACAAAAAGGAAAGGAATTATCATTAGCAATTTCATTAAATTTCATCTATAAAAAAATTGAATGAATAAATCCATTTATTGCAAGGTGAATAATGGATTGTCGAGTAAATGAAAATTGTAGAAAACTTGAAAAGAACCATTTGCAGATAAACTCATTTTTCCTTTCGAAAGGTTTTTTAAGTTCGAACTACAGCTTAAACTGATTTTATTGGATTTGAAGAAGATTTAATCATATACATTCAATTCTCTTTTTTTTTTCTTGAGAACTGTCAAGAACTTATTAGAGATCTAAAGTAGCTTGTATGCTGAAGGAAGGAGCATAATACAGAATATAGTACCTTTCGCCTCTGAAGAAATTGCAATTAGGGTTTAGGTTGCAGTTCTATTCCCAACTACAGCAGGTCCTCTCCAAGTCTCCTTCGAAGCTCCCTGAAATTTATTCGAGCTCTTAGATAGACTTACGAAAGCCAAAAAAAAAAAGTGATAATGGAGAGTCCTCCCAACTAAGGAGAGGATTAGGACCTTAGGTGAGGTAGCTGGAGAGGTGCAGAGTGCCTCCAATGCCTAATCAAGCAAAAAGCAGAAGACATACAGTGGAAATAGGCATAGCCGTTAGATGCGTGGTTATGCGAAAAAACTAATCAGATGGCTAATCTCTTTCTATTTATTACGAAGGCAATTGTTAAGATTCAGCTGTTGGATCTTCTTAGATTTAATTGGAATGGTCAATATTACCTCTTTTTGTTGTGTGGTGTTAGGCGCAGCGCATTTGATTTCCGTCTTTCTTTTATCTATTAGGAATTATTAATAATATATAAACTATTTAATTTAAAATTTATTATTTAATTAATATATTATTTCAATTTTATTTCTTTAATTTAAGCACTTAATCATGCTCCGAAAAATCCCATATTTTCACCCTTACCTATTTGAGGGGTGAGAAACTCAAAAATGCTATAGGATTTTTGATCGGAGGTATATTTAATTTATCTAATTTTCTAGGCATTTAAAATATTATTAAAATTTTGATGAAAATTTTGATGACTCCCAAACACTTCCAAAATACCACCCCCTAGCTATTTTGGGTGTGGTGAGTCCAATGGTGGAATCCGTTTTTGATTCTGAGGTCTGAATAATTTAGGTATTTTCAAAATTATTAGAAAACCAGGGAATATTGTAAATTATCAAACGATCTCCAAATTACATGGAATTTGAAGTGGAGACTCCTAACACTATTATAAGAGTAATGGAAGAGGTTTGGAGTTATTTAGGCTACTAATTGAAGGGTAACAACACTATGGTTGTTACAGACTTCCCTTCTTAAAAAGAGTGTCGCCTTGACACACAACAATTAAAACATAGTAATATAAATACAAGGAGGAAGTTTAAATGAAACAAAATTGAAAATGGGAAAAATATAATTATATGATTATTGAAAGAACTCTAGGAATTTCTTTCGCATAACCTCTTCTTTTTCCCATGTGGCTTCTTTATCAAAATGGTTCTTCCACTAGATCATGATCATAAGAATACTATGATTTCTTAATTGCTTAAGATCTCTCTTGAGAATTGTTATAGGCTTAATAATGAATGTCAGATTATGTTGTAGTTCCATTGATGGCTTCTGAATTTGCTGACTAGGATCTAACAAACACCTCCTTAGTGATGCTACACGAAACACATTATACATAGCTGAGAAGTCTTCAAGCAACACTACTCTGTATGCTGATGTTCCAATTCTTTTTATCACTTCGAAGGGTCCTAAGTACCTTGGACTCAGCTTTCCAAAAATATCAAATCTTTTCACACCTCTCATTAGACTTACTTTCAGATAAGCTCTATCACCCACTTGGAATTCTAACTGATGATGACTAGCATCATGATATTTCTTCTGCCTATCCTGAGCTATCATCATATTGCGCTTACTCAGCTGAACTTTCTTAGTGGTTTTTTCAATTAAATCAGAACCATAAAGTTGAGAGTCTCCTACTTCAGTCTAAGCAATAGGAGTTGTACATCTCCTTCCATAAAGAGCTTTATAAGGAGCCATACCAATACTGGACTAATAGCTATTGTTGTAGGCAAACTCAACTATTGCTAAGTGATCTTCCTATGATCCACCAAAGTCAATTACACAAAGATGCAAGAGATCTTCTAAAATTTGATTAACACATTTTGTTTGACCATCTGTATGGGGATGGAAGGCAGTAATCAGCGCTAAGTTTGTCCCCAAGTCTTGCTGAACAGTGAACCAAAATCTGGAAGTGAATCTACTATCTCTATCAGAAACTATGCAGTTCATCGTACAATGTAGACGGATGATCTCTTTAAGATAAAGCTTAGCTAAATTCTCAACAAGATCTATCTGACGAATAGCTAAAAAATGAGCTGATTTAATGAGTCTATTGACAATCACCCAAATAGAGTCAGAACCAGATCTACTCTTAGGCAAACCTACAATGAAGTCCATGGAGATATCAAACCACTTCCATTCAAGAATGTCTAAGGGTTTAAGAAGTCCACCATGCTTCTGGTGCTCGGCCTTAACTAAGAAACAGGGATGGCACATGGAAATGAAAATAGCTATATCTCGTTTCATGCCGGACCACCATAATGATTGCTTGAGATCTCAATACATCTTGCAACTACTAGGGTGTACAGTATAGCCAGAGTTATGAGCTTCAGATAATATTTGTAACTGTAAGCATTATAAATTCATAACTTAGACTTCTATAAAACCACACCATTTACATTAAGATGCAATTCAGATCTCTTGCCACTATTAATATCAGAAACTAATTGAGAATATAAAGGATCTTTTTTCTGAGCTTCAATTATCCGTAAACTAAGAGATGACTCAGACTGAATAGTACATAGTAAATTGCACAAATCAACAAATCTGATCGACTCTAAATTCAATCTCTCAAAATCTTTGATTAAAGAATCATTGCAACAGAATGAAGATAAATCTGTCTTACAACTTAGGGCATTAGCTACAAGATTAGCTTTACCCAGATGATAAATAATTTCTAAGTCGTAATCACAAATCAGTTCTAACCACCAATGCTGATGGGTGTTAAGTTCTTTCTAAGTGAAGATGTACTTTAAACTTTGATGATCCGTGAATATCTCAAACTTAACTCCATACAGGTAGTGTCTCCATGTTTTAAGAGCAAAAACTACACTTACAAGTTCTAGATAATGTACAAGATAATTTCTCTTATTTGGCTTTAATTATCTTGAAGAGTAAGCTATGACATGTCAATCTTGCATTAGGACACAACCTAGTCCTACCTTAAAGGCATCAGTCTAAACCTGAAAGTCCTTGCCTTTTTGAGGTAACATTAAGAATGGTCCAAAAGTTAACAGTTGTTTTAACTTTTGGAATGCTTCTTCACAAGCTGGGTTCCAAATGAAGGAAACTTCGTTACAAGTTAACTGAGTTAACGAAGATGCTATTTGAGAAAATCTAGTAATAAATCTTTCATAATATCCAGCAAGTCCTAAAAAACTACAGATTTTAGTTACAGATTTAAGTTAAACCCATTCTTATACAGCTTGGATCTTCCTTTGGTTAACTCTTATGCCTTTAGCATCTACTACGTGACTTAGGAATGCCATTGATGTGAGCCAAAATTATCATTTCAAAAACTTGGCATATAGCTTATACTCACTTAAAAGAATTAGGATATCACAAAGGTGATTCTTTTAATCAGCAATTGACTTGGAATAAATTAGGATGTTGTCAATGAAGACTATTACAAAATAATCAAGGTAAGGCTTCAAAGTGTGCTACATTAGGTCCATGAAAATGGAAGGGGAATTAGTCAGTCCAAAAGACATGACAATAAAATCATAGTGTCCATAACAGGTCTTAAATGCAGTCTTAGGAAAATCTTTATCCTCAACTCGTATCTGATAATATCCTATTCTCAAGTTAATTTTAGAAAAGACTTTTTCTCTAGCTAATTGGTTAAACAAGTTATCAATTCTAGGAAGATGATACTTGTTCTTTACTGTCACCTTATTGAGCTCTCTATAATCAATACACATCCTCATGGATCCGTCTTTCTTTTTTATAAAAAGGATAGGAGCTCCCCAAGGCGACATGCTAGGGCGCACAAAACCTTTTTCTAACAGTTCTTTTAATTGCTCACAAAGTTCTTGAAGTTCCTTTGGTGCTATCCTATATAGAGTCTTGGATTTAGGTTGAGTTCCCGGAATTAGCTCTATTAAAAACTCTACCTCATGTATTGGAGGTAATCCAGGAAATTCATTTAGAAATACATCTAGGAACTCTCTTACAATAGGGGTATCCATCGGACTAGTCTCTTCTTTCTCTTTACCTATTAAAGTTACTAACACTGCAAAGCAGCATTTACTAATTAGGCACTTGGCTTCACGTGTATTTATTAATGATGCCATTAGGCCAAGCTTCCCTACAAAAACTTCTAGTTTTTTTCCTATTTGAAGGGAGACTTTCTTTCTATTACACTTTATTATTGCATTAAATTTCTTTAGCCAATCCATCCCTAAAATTATGTCAAAATTGGCAATTGACATAATAGTAAGTTTGGAGGGAAAGAGTTAATTGCTGATTGGGATGTCTACTAAATAGAATTTTCATGCTATCATTTCAGTACCTGATAGCATCTGCACTTTCAATGCATTACCCAGGTTGAAAGGTTGAAATTTTAGGGAAGATGCACAACTCTCTGATATGAAGGAGTGACTAGCTCCCATATCAAAAAGAGTTTCACACAACTGATTCTTAATTAACAGTTTACCTATAATATGAAATAAAAGAAAATTCAACTATTGCATAGGAAATTTAAAAGCAAATAGTAAAAGAAATAAAGGTACTAAAAAAATAAGAGACGTAATACAAAAAATATATATGTAAAACATACCAGTCACAATATCACTTTCATCTTTAGCAATGGAAGCTGAGGAAGCATACACTCTGGGTATGGCTGAGGATTGAACAACATCTTTTCCCATATCGGCACGATTACCCTATCCTTACCTTTGGGATTGAAAAAATACTTTCTTCTTATCGTGAAGTTTCTGCCTACAGGAGGGGGCATAAGAGCGGGGAGCGAAGCCTTAGTGCTATGTGGAGTGGGATTATGTACTATCGATTCACAATTAATCTTCATTTAGTTAATAGTCCAAATAGCATGGCAATTTTGATAATAATGATTAGTTCTACAACATATATAACACATATTCTGTGTGATAGCAATAGCCATACATGTTTGGTCTATTGAACTTAGCTGACAAGCTTCCCTGCTGCTCTTTACCTTTTGACATATGAAAGGCTTTTGGACCTTGAGTATGACTCCTTTTGTAAGAGTCTTGGCATTATGGTGGAGGATGAGGGTGTTTTTGCGTCTCAGTTTCATCTTGGTGATGCTCGATCATTTTTGCACTTTCTAATAGCTTTGAAAATGTATCATGATGTAAGGACATTAGATGACCCTTAATCGAGTTCTTTGAGCCTTTTAAGAAATGACTGCACCTTTCCACTTCAGTGCAGACTATTTCTGGTGCAAAACGAGAGTATTTTCTAAATTCTACTTCGTATTCATGAACTGTATGATTTCCCTATGTCAACTGCATGAAACCGTCTTCTTTAATTATTCGAGCAGAAGGAGTATTGAACTCATCTCTGAATACTTGTTCAAACTCCTCCCAAGGAATATCTTCTAAATATGTATAAGAAAAGAGAGCCTTCATTTCGCTATCCCACCAGAACTTAGCCTCTTCCTTAAAAAGGTGAGTGGCCAATCTTGTACTTTCGCTCTCCGGACACTTTGTACTTCCCAAGAGCTTCTCTACAGCACTAAACTAATTGGCTGCCTCCATAGGTGAGGCTTGGACATTAAAAGTAGGGAGGTTTAAGCGTAGGAAATCTAGGAGAAAAGCATCCACTATTGGGCCTGGGGTAGGTGGTAGTGGAGCAGGAACTGCCTTAGAAGCAGGAGCAGGAGTTTTTGGTAAGGCAAGATAAGGAGGAAGTGGGACTTGCAAAGAGGGAGAAGCAGGAGATGGTTGAGAAGGATTGCTTGTAGAAGCTTTTCTTTCAGCAGCCCTTGTCTGGGCCTCAATCATTATCTTGAATAAACCCATAATTTGCCTCATCTCTTCTTGAAGAGATGGAGAACTGGGTTTAGCATCCTTCACAATAAAAGAAGAAGGATCTTCATGATCTAGATTCATTCTATTAAATAAAGAGAAATAAAATTCAAAACATGTACTAAAAGGAATGACTTCTCATTAATATTCAAAATTTTGAGATATATTAATAAAAGTACATAATATAGAAGAGAAAGAGCAACTATAATGTACAAACTTCTATGAAAGTTGCTTGAAAAAAAACTAAGTATTCATTTATAGAATTTGTTATAACATGAATTCAAAATCAGTATATAGGGGTGCACGATGAAGGCGTCTACTAGCTCAAATAAGGATGTCATGGGCATGAGCCCACCAATCTTGGGCATAGTTGGTGAAGAACTCATCCATCATTTGGAGGCGTATGTGATCGGGGCACCTTATGGCAGTAAAGGTATTAGAGACCCTTAAAAGACACTCTCTAGCTAACTGAGGGATGCAGTCTTCCCTGAATACATAGTACTTTAATATCTTATCAAGCACTTCACCTCCAGCATTAGACACTTCAAAGTAGAGATGTCCATACATCGAGCCGAAGTTGTGGTTGTCTTCCCAATACTGAAAGAACTCTATATTGTATTGTCTTAACTCTAACTTTGGATTTACATTTGAGAGTCTGTTTATTTATATTCAAATAGAAGGGAAACTCTCCAAGAAGTTCTTAAGAAATTTGTAGTACTTAGAAAGATTACACAAAATTGATAAGAAAATAGAAGCTACAAGTCACAAGTGACTAATAAAGGAATTAGAAATATATTCTAGTTCTGACTCTATATTATTTTATCTTAAAATCAGTTACTTAAATTCAAATAAGATTAAGATTAATTATTGAATTTTAAAGTTCGTTCACTTTCTTAAGGTGACATTCTTTATGTATTTTTACCTTTCTGTGATGTTGTCTTGGATGAGAGGATAACTCTTTTTAACTTAATGTTCCCAACCTTGGCTCTGATACCAATTGAAGAAACCATTAAGCAAGTTCAGCTGATTAGGCACAATATGATGGCAGCTCAAGATAGGTAGAAGAAATATCATGATGCTAGTCATCGTCAGTTAGAATTCTAAGTGGGTGATAGAGCTTATCTGAAAGTCCAATGAGAGGTGTGCAGAGATTTGGTATTTTTAGAAAGCTGAGCTCAAGGTACTTAGAACCCTTTGAAGTGATAGAAAGAATTGGAACATCAGCATACATATTAGAGTTTTCTAAAGACTTCTCAGCTGTGCATAAATGTGTTTCATGTATCATCACTAAGGAGGTGTTTTCTAGATCCTAGTCAATAAGTTCAGATGCCAGCAATGGAACTGCAACCCAATCTAATATTCATTATTAAGCCTATAGCATTTTTGGGGAGAGATCTTAAGCAATAAAGAAATCGTAGTATTTCTATGATCAAAATATAGTGGCAGAACCGTTCTGACAAAGAAGCCACATGAAAAAAAAAGAGGATATGTGAAAGAACTTCCCAGATTTCTTTCAATAATCAAGTAATCATAATTTTTCTATTTTTAATTCTGTTTCATTTAAACTTCCTCCATGTATTTACATTACTAAGTTCTAATTGTTGTGTGTCGAGGGCGACACTCTTTTTAAGAAGGGGAGTCTGTAACAATCCTACTATTGTTACAGTAAATTAGTAACCTAATTGACTCCAAACCTCTTCCATTACTCTTATAATAGTGTTAGGAGACTCCACCTCAAATTTCATGCGATTTGGAGACCATTTGATAATTTCTAACATTTCCTAGTTTTCTGATAATTCTAAAAATACCTAAATTATTTAGACCTTAGAATTGAAAATGAAGTTCACCATTGACTTACCACACCCAAAATAGCTATGGGTGGTATTTTGGAAGTGTTTGGGAGTCGTCAAATTTTTTATTAATATTATAATAATATTTTAAATACCTAAAAAATTAGGTAAATTAAATATACCTCTGATAAAAATCCAATAGTATTTTTGAGTTCCTCACCCCTCAAATAGGTAAGGGTGAAAATATGTGATTTTTCGCAGCGTGATTAAGTGCTTAAATTAAAGAAATAAAATTGAAATAATATATTAATTAAATAATAAATGTTTAAATTGAATAATTTATATATTATTAATAATTCCTAATGGATAAATAAGAAAGACGGAAATCAAATGCGCTGAGCCTAAGACCACACATCAAATAGAGGTAATCTTGACAATTCCAATTAAATCTAAGAAGATCCAACGGCAGAATCATAACAATCACCTTTGTAATAAATAGAAAGAGATCAACCGTCTGATTAGTTTTTTCGCACGACCATGCATCTAATGGCTACACCTATTTCCACTGTACATCTTCTGCTTTTTGCACGATTAGGCGCTGGAGGCACTCTGCACCTCGCCAGCTGCCTCCCCTAAGGTCCTAATCCTCTCCTTAGCTGGGAGGACTCTCCATTATCGCTTTTCTTTTTTTTGGCTTTTGTAAGTCTATCTAGGAGCTCGGAGAAATTTCAGGGAGCTTTGAAGGAGACTTGGGAAGGACCTGCTGTTGTTGGGATTGGAACTGCGACCTAAACCCTAATTGCAATTTTTTTAGAGACAAAAGGTACTATATTCTGTATTATGCTCCTTCCTTCAGCATATAAGCAACTTTAGATCTCTAATAAGTTCTTGACAATTCTCAAATAAAAAAAAAAGAGAATTGAATGTGCATGATTAATTCTTCTTCAAATTCAATAAAATCAATTTAAGCTGTAGTTCGAACTTAAAAAACCTTTCGAAAGGAGAATTGAGTTTATCTGCAAATTGCTCTTTTCAAGTTTTCTACAGTTTTCATTTACTCGACAGTCCATTATTCACCTTGCAGTAAATGGATTTATTCATTCAATTTTTTTATAGATGAAATTTAAAGAAATTGCTAACGATAATTCCTTTCCTTTCTGTGATCTTCTCTTATTACCAAGATGTATGAATTGTAACGATCTTAAGGAGAAGTGATTATAAAGGATAGATAGAGTTAAGTTCAGTATAGTTTGGCTTTACCTTACTCTTCCTTCGATCTCCCAATTTTCACCTCTCTCTAAGATAGAAATTTTAGAGTTTAAATTCAGTCCATCCCATCTTAGACTGATGGAGAAGGAAAGATTAATGGGGCCAGTAAGTCACAACCTGTTAAACCTATTTTTCAAAAACTATTAATGCCTGCACTAATGGATTAATTAGGTAAGCCTGATGAGTTATAAGAAGATTGTTATTATTTTAATGAGTCTATTAGTCTTAGCTCATTTATAGTTTAAGTCCTTTATCTTATAAAAGAACATAATACTTCTATTAAAAGGGTGCAAGAATGGAAATAACTCTATGAATACTAAAATTTCAGTTATTAATGATCTTGATAGGTGATTAATAAAATCTATTATTTACTTATAGGATTTAATGATTTCATTTATAGAATTTAAATCTTTCCAGTTTATATGTCTTTTTGCTTGTCAAATTTGTAAAAAAAAACTGATAATGGAGAGTCCTCCCAGCTAAGGAGAGGATTAGGACCTTATTGGAGGCAGCTGGCGAGGCGTAGAGTGCCTCCAACGCCTGATCATGCAAAAATCAAAAGACATACAACGGAAATAGGCGTAGCCATTAGATGCGTGGTCGTGCAAAAAAAACTAATCAGACGGTTGTTCTCTTTCTATTTATTACGAAGGCGATTTTTAAGATTCAGCTGTTGGATCTTCTTAGATTTAATTGGAATGGTCAAGATTACCTCTTTGCTATGTGGTGTTAGGCGCAACGCATTTGATTTATGTCTTTCTTATTTATCTGTTGGGAATTGTTAATAATATATAAATTATTTAATTTAAACATTTATTATTTAATTAATAAATTATTTCAATTTTATTTTTTTATTTAACTACTTAATCACGCTCCAAAAATCTCATATTTTCACCCTTACCTATTTGAGGGGTGAGGAACTCAAAAATGCTATCGGATATTTGATTGGAGGTAGATTTAATTTACCAAATTTTCTAAGCGTTTAAAATATTATTAAAATATTGATGAAAATTTTGACAACTCCCAAACACTTCCAAAATACTATCCCTAGCTATTTTGAGTATGGTGAGTCCAATGATGGACTCCATTTTTAATTTTGGGGTTTAAACAATTTAGGTATTTTCAGAATTATCTAAAAATGATGAAATATTAGAAATTGTCAAATGGTCTCCAAAGCTCATGAAATTTGAGGTGAAAACTCTTAATACTATTATAAGAGTAATGGAATAAATTTGGAGTCAATTAGGTTACTAATTAATGGGTAACAACACTAGGGTGTTACAAATGCTAACCTAGATCAACTGAGGTGAACTCAAGAGAAACGGTGAGTGCTATAAATTCTAATCAAATAAGAATGGATGACCTAGTAAGTACCTCAAGAGGAGAGACTAAAGAGAAAAAAAACCTAGATGGCAAGCGCTAAACATTTAGAATGTAACTTAATCGCTGAAAAATGTGGATACCCTAGAAGGATGAACATCCCGTGCTTCATTGAAGGAGAGGTTCTTTTAGATCCCTTGTGTGATCTAGGAGCCTCAGTCAAGGTGATGGCCTTTCATATATATAAACGACTAGGAATTGGCGAGGTGGAGGATACCCCAATAATTTAGAATTTGCCAATTTAGATTCATTGACCCCACTTGGTGTGGTTAAAAATATTGTTGTGGGGTTAGGAAGCTTCATAGTTCTAATTAATTTTATATATTGTGAATGGGATAGGTGGAATGAAAATTCCACCATTATATTTGGAAGACCCTTCCTATAAACCACACAGGCAATCATTGATGTAGAAAGGGGGATAATGACTGTAGGGATAAATGAAAGAGTGGAGGATATAGATCTCATGCCCACATTATTTAAACAAAGGAATGTCGAATTAATTTGGAGAAGAAAATTGAGAGAAGAAAAATCTTCAAATGATGTTAAATTAGAAGAACTCCAATTAACTAAATCAGTATCAAAAAAAACAAAGAGCACCTCATCTAGAGGTAGTATAAAAGAGAACATAAAAATGAAAAAGTAAAATTAGACAGGGAAAACAGAAGAAAAAAGGCATCCCTGCACTTCAAACTGTTACAAGAGAAGCAGAGAGTAAAATAATAAAAGTTTTGGGTTCGAGCACAACTTTTGTTAGTTCTCACCCACATACTTAAAAAATCTAGAAGGAGATCCCTCCAAATAATTAGAGGTGTTAGTGCTTAAAATGATTGGGCTGATGATACTAAACCAAGCACTTTTTGAGAAGCAACTCAATGCTTAGTTTATGCTTACTTTTATTTTCCTTTAGCTTTGTAGTAAGATTTAGCAAATAAATGATTGCAACGTGGATATCTTCTCTTTCTTCAAAAATGGATTGAGAAAAAATTTTGTAAGGCAAGCGCTACAGCGCACCGTAGCATATTTCAGCGCTACCACGTGCCATAATGTTCCCTTGAATTATTAAAGCCAAGCTACAGTGCGTCGCAGCGGGTCTTACCCAAGGACTTAGTGCTGCAACACGCCGCACCACTCTGCAGCATGCTACAGCGCATGATGTTACAAATTTTCTAAGAAAAAAGTTTAATAAATTATTGGGGGATTCAACCAGTCAAATTGCGCTAAAATGTGCCCCCGGGCTTTTGTTGCTTTTAAAAAGGCTTCCATTAATGATTCATTTGCCTCCCTAATAGTCTAATTTGAGCTGCACTTAGTGTGCTTTATTGAAAATATTTGACCAGCCAATAGGAGAAAGACATGATGTTTGGGAGGCTAGGAAAGATAATCCATTAGTTTTTTTTTTTATAAATAGTGGGGAGGAATGAGCTTCTCTTTAGAACCTTCAAAAAGATTTCATCTCTCCCTAAGAATCTCAAGGCACCTAGCTCACTTATTTAAAATGGCCTCTGGTAGAAAAGCAACTGCGAGTAAAGCCACTGCAACCTCGACTTCTAGAGGCTCTTTCGATAGCCGGAACTTCTCTTCTTTAAAGGCAGAGTAGCGGTATGCTCAAGTCATTTATAAATGCAAGCTCATCCCTGAGAGTGGGTTCGCCCTCCCTTACCCGACTAATTACAATGATGTAGCACTTTGGGGATGGGAGAACTTAGTTGATTTGCAGAGTAACTGGTACCCAACCCTTGTGCAAGAAATCCTCGCCAATGCAATTGATGCAAACTGGTGTAAGATTTTTGTGCAAGGGAAGATTGTGAGCTTTGGGCTTGAGTAGATTTAAAAATATTATGAACTTAGAGCAATGGAAAACTGCTCCAACCAAGCCTATCTCAACAAAGATTTTAACCCCATGATTGTCGCTAGGGCACTTACACAATACAATGTGAACTGGAGAAGGAACCTTGCCAATATTCCCTGTGCTCTATTAACTAACTCGTACAATGCCTGTCACATTCTCATCTTCGGCCGAATAATGTCGTTTGGGTATTTATGTGAGGTAACTTGAGTGATGGTGATGCTCATTTATGCAATCAAACGACCAGGTGATATTCTTATCTCGGGGGTTATACTTGAGCACTTATGGCATGCCTTAATTAGGCCTTACACAATTTTATCTTTTGGGTCCTTAATCTCAAAAATATGCGTTGACCAAGGGGTTAAGGTAAATTCGAATGATCCTGTAGTTCCTCCCCATGCTCCTCTGATTCAACGTAGTCTTTAGTCCCACTTTTAAGAGGCTAAGAGGAGCAAGAAGAGAAGGCAGGGAAAGGAAGGAGAAGCATCTTCTTCATCAAGCATATGTTCTAAACTTAAGAACATGAAAAAAGAAATAACCAAGATAAGGGAGGAGCACAAGTGGACTGGAAAGTATATTGAAGAGGACATGCACTACTACAAAACTACCCTCTACTAACAAAGTAAGTTAAACCAAGATGTTCACACTTCTCTTGGCACCATGCTTGCTCATTAGAACCAACATGGTGGGCTACTTCAACCTCCAACATGTGAGCCTCCTCCTAATTTGTCATGGCCTGTTTATGAAGAAGATGAAGAAGAAGAAGAAGAAGAAAAAGAATAAGACAATGAGGAAGAAGAAGAATAAATAAGTTGTAACTCTTTTCTTTATGAGTAGTTGTTTCAATTTTTGTTGTTTAATTTTGTTGGTTAAAATGCACTCCCCAATTTTCTACTCGCTTAATTTATTTGAATTACTATAATTTTTGGCACAATAATTTTGTACACTATGTCCTGAAATCAGAATTGCAGAAATTTTTGTTAATAAGGATAATTATATATTGTATCATGAGGATGGTTAATCAATAGGTTGAGCAAGTTTAGTACTCTCAAGCTTAAATCATTCTCCAAATCTCAACTTAAATCTGTGATGCCAAGAACTTAAGTACGGGGGAGGTAATTAGGGCTAACTAATGAAAAACAAGAGTATGGTTTGATTAAGAAAGTGTTAGGCTTCTGTATAACTTATTGATTGCAATGAATCAATGGGATGAAGAAAAATATCTCTCCCTTGAGCAAAAACATAAAATCAGAAGACAGGAAAAGGGGATGAAGAGAAATATCTCTCCCAACAAAAAAATCTAAAGAGAACAAAAGGGATGAAGAAAAATGTCACCCCCAAAAATGTAAATCCCCATTCTAAATTTTGAAGAAACAAATATGGCACATAAAACTCTGAAACAACACTATAATTAAGTTATTCAAAGCATAAGCCCTCAACTCTCCCCAATACAATTGATCAAGGCAGCGGAATTATATGTAAATGAGAAATGGGGGTAATAATGAGAGTGGGAACTAACTTTAATTTGTATAACTGACGATGCTCAACTCATGGTACCAAATAGTAAACATGCCTAAAAAAGTCAAACATGTGTTATGCAGAATTCTGATTTAGAGCAAAAAGTGAAATCAATTTTCCAAAAAAGAACTTCAAGGCTTACTCGAGGATGAGCAAAAAGTTAAGTATGAGGGTGCAATGGACCCAATAGATATAGACAATTTTTGTAAATATTTTAGTAAATTTATTATGCTTTGAGTTGTACTTCCTCACGTTTTAGGATAAAAGCCCACAAAGCATGAAAGGAACAAAATCTGGCCAAAGTACAAAAAGTTGCATGCTACAGCAAACCAAACTCAAGAGCTTCGTGCAACTGCATGGTGCAGCAGAACTTTACTTATATGCAAATTAGAAAGGCGAGTTCTCCAGCACACTATAGTAGATGCAAGACATAAAGCCCAGCGCTATCGCATGTCATAGCGACCACTAGACAAAGATCTTAGTACTGCCTAGGTGAATATGATACCCAAAATTATGGTCTTTAATCATGACTTCACGATGCATGGATTTAGGAATCGACAAACGATTACCTTAATAAATTACACTATTGTGCATTTGCAAATCATGACGATGACCTCTTTCAATGTCTGCTTTGAATTTCAGATAATCATCGTCCTTGGTTTATAAGATGGAGACATCTCTATGGAAAGTAAGTTCTACATTGATATTTATTAGAAGTGAACTTACCATATCGCCACTGACTGGAGAAATCTCTAGCTTACAAAATTCTTATTCTAAGGAATTGGAGGCAATCATGTAAGATAAAGTAACACGATGGCTAAGAGCATCGGCCACTACATTTGCTTTTCCTAGATGATACTGAATGCTTAGATCATAATCACTGATGAGCTCTGACCATCTTCTCTGACGGCAATTCAATTCTCTTTGAGTGAAGATATACTTCAATCTTTGATGATCAGTGAAAATTGAATAGTTAAGTCCATAAAAATAGTGACTCCAAATTTTTAGAGCAAAGATTATAGCAGCAAGTTCAAGATCATGAACTGGATAATTTTTCTCATGGGGTTTTAACTGACAAGAGGTGTAAGCGATTACCTTACCCTCTTGCATTAATACACAATTTAGACCAATTCCAGAGGCATCAGTGTACACCTGATAGTTCAAGCCTTCCTTGGACAGAACAAGTACTGGAGCGGTAGAGAGTGCGTCCTTTAGGGTTTGAAATGCTTCCTTGCATTCAGGATTCCAAACGAATGGAATAGCTTTCTGAGTTAACTTAGTCAAAGGTGAGATGATCTGGGAAAAGCCCTTAACAAACTTCCTGTAATATCCAACTAATCCCAAGAAACTTTTGATATCAGTGGCTGACTTAGGCTGAACCCAGTCATGAATAGTGCTTACTTTATTTTTTATACAAATACCCTGGGCATCGACTACATGTCCCAAGAATGCAATGGATTTAAGCCAAATTTTGCATTTGGAGAACTTGGCATATATTTGATGTTCACACAGAGCTTTTAATACCAATGTCAGATGATCTTCATGATTGTTTAAGGTTTGCGAATATATGAGAATATCATCAATAAAACGATTATAAATTTATCTAAATATGGCTTAAAAACTCGCTGCATCAAATCCATGAAGATTGATGGTATATTAGTGAGTTCAAAAGACATCACTAAGAATTCAAAATGACCATAACGAGTATGGAAAGTGGTCTTTCCTACATCATCCTCTTTTACTCGCAATTGATGATAGCCATACCTTAAGTCAATCTTAGAGAATATGACAGCTCCAGATAACTGGTCGAACAAATCATCAATTCTAGGAAATAGGTATTTATTCTTTATGGTGACTTTATTTAGTTCATAGTAATATATGCACATATGCATAGATCCATCTTTCTTCTTTACAAACAAAACGGGTGCTCCCCAAGGAGACATACTTGGCCTAATAAAGCCGTTATTCAAGAGCTCTTGTAACTGTCCGTTGAGTTTTTAAAGTTCCTTAGGCGCCATTCTGTATGGAGCTTTAGATATAAGCTGGGTACCCGTAATTAATTCGATAGAGAACTCAACTTCTCTGGGAGGAGGTACACCAGGCAAATTTTCTGGGAATACATAGGCAAATTCCTTAACTACTTTACAATCAGAGAGGGGGATACTTTCTTTTGCTTCACCCATCATAGTGACCAAAAAAGCATCACAACCCTTACTGATTAATTATTCAGCTTTAATAGCATTTATCAACAATAATTGTGTACTGACTTTTCCTATAAAGGTTTCAGACTTGCCTTAGGAATGAAGAGTGACTTTCTTCTTAAGGCAGTTTATCACGACATTATTTCCACTGAGCCAATTCATCCCAAGAATGATATCGAAATTTGCTAATGGCAGGATGATTAATTTGGAGTCAAACTCCTGACCATTTAATGGGATTTTGACCTTACAAAACTTTTGAGCACTGAGTTGGGTTTTAGATGGAAGTCCAACACTTAATGATTTTTCTATGTTGTGCGAGTGTAGTTTAAGAATGTTGGCGGAATGTTCAAAAATAAATAAGTGACTAGCACCAGTGTTGAATAATACATTGCATGGCTAGTCAATAAAATATAGTATGCCTAAATTTATTCATACAATTGCATTAACAGATTGCACGGATTAAGATGCAGAGATGCAATTTAAAAGAAGAGGTTCATAAATGTGTACGTGAAACCACATTATTGTCTTCTGTGGCTTCCAGAGGTGTTAAAGCATACACTCATGCAAGACCAGCTAGACGGTTGTTTACCTACTTCTTGGAATTATTCTGGGACTTAGGAGCTGAGGCTTATTCTGGAGTAACTTCAGATGCAGGGGTTGGTATTATTGCCAAACCTGATTCTATCCTATTCAGCAAAGTTGCTCTAAATACTTGGTTCTTTTGATACTGCTTAATTTGGACTCCATCCACTGTCTTTGTGTAAATGTAATGATAGAACATGTGACCTGGATGCCCACAAGTGTAGCATTTATGACAAAAGTGGTAACACTAGCAATACGGATGAGGCCTATTACACCCTTGAATTAGTTCAGCAGTGGGAGCAGCTTCAATTTGATAGACCTTTGCAAAGTGAGGTCTATGCCTTTTGAAGGCTTTATGTCAGTGAGGAGTTGATTGCATCTTTCGCTTGAGATCTCTTTTTGAGTGATAATGCTCAAGCACCTTGGCTGTCTCCACTAGCTCAAAGAAACTAGTTAGACGGAGTGGAACAATCAGAACCTTCAGTGAATCTTGTAGTTCACTGAGAAAGTGATGGCACTTTGCAAATTCAGATTAGATAATCTCTGGGGCAAAATGAATCAACCTACAAAATTCTCATTTGAAGTCAGCGACAGAATGATTTCCTTGTGTTAATCTTAGAATCGTGTCTGTTATGATATTTTATGCAGACGGGGGAATGAATTCAGCCTTGAATGCTTCGACAAATTCATCCCAAGGGATATCCCCTACTTTATAATCAACAAATTTTGTATTCCGGATATCATCCCACCAGTATTCTGCTTCAGCATGAAATAGATGTGTTGTGAGATGGACGGCTTCTGAATTTGGGATCTTCAGACTAATTAGATCATTCTTGACTGCTTTTAGTCAGTCGGCTGTATCCATTAGTGATAAGTTTCCACTGAAGGTGGAAGGCCTTAATCTTAAGAAGTTATGGAGAAGACTATCCATGGAGTGATGGGAAGGAAAAGGATGTTACGGAACAGGAACAACAGTAGCAGCAGCAACAGCTAGTACTGAACGATTGGACATCATCTTCTGCATTGCAAGTGCTTGTATCCATTCTCAATACTTTTGAAATGAGGGATTACATAAGATTTAGAAAAATACCAAAAATCACAGCACTACTAAAATCAAGAAATGACAATTACTCGAACTAGCACTCAGATGTCTTTAATATACTCAGTCCTAAATGCAACACAAAAATCTTCAAAGATCACTTTCTGACGCTTTCTCTTGCATTTTCGTTCAAGTTTCTTGAGGGTATCGTACCACCAGACTCCCGCATAGTCTAGCATCTGATCCGTCACAATGTCAACAAAGACGAACTCTGGACACTCTATGTGCCTTAGGACTGACTCCACTTGGCTCAACCATTCCTTTACATAGATAGGAAAGTCTAGCCCTCGCTACGCCATTTGATGTAGAAGTTTATCCAAGACTAAGGTTCCTTTTGCTGAAACTCCTTTGATTTGCCATTTGCCCTCTTGTCTCCATTTGAAACTATAGCTCCAAGCTAACTCGTAGGCTTGCAGATAGTAGTCCAAGTCAGACGCTTCAGAATCCATTTGAATCTAAGAGAAGAATTTATTGATTTTTATTTAAACTAGAGGTAACTAGATTTTTTTTGGGATATGAGTATTTTCATTTTACAATTTTCAGAGAGTTACCGATAGTACTATGTTATGGATGTTATATCTTGATATTTGCACTTCAGAAGAACAGTTCGTTAGGTAGAAAGGAATCACATACCATATTCTAACACCTTATGGTGTTCTCTGATACCAACTATGGAGCCCTATACCCTCCACGGCCATGCTAATACTGATAGTAGCATAAACATGAGGAGTGAGGTGCTCCAACTATGGAAAATCCCTAACTTAAGTAAAGTTAGGTAGGACCCAACCTGCCTTAAACTAAGGAATTGTCACCTGGAACTATGAACATACATCAATACAAATCAAAGTGGCGGAAGCAGAAAATAGTATAATATAACATCCACATCACAGCATAGTATAAAAGAGTAAAAGAAATAGTAACTCAAATCAAATGCATAGAAGTAAATACATCTAGAATTTAATTATTACAGGCTAAATTAAAAGAAAGAAAATATCTCTCAAACTCACTGCAAGAAAGGAAAAATCTAACTAAACAGCAGTAGGAAGATCCTCCTCCTACACTGGCTCCTCTCCTATAGAACCACCAACGAACAGCTCCAAATCTGACATTTGTCGGTATCACAAATGCAAGGGCCCCAGCTAACAAAAAAAAAAGGTTATAGTTAAACAAATTATTTAAGTACATTTTAGGCTATTTAAGTGAACTAAATATTTAAGGATATCACATTAACTATCTTCAGACATGCAAGCAATATAAAGAGCATCAAGCTACAAAGAAAAAGGATAGTTATAAACTACTCATTTATAACTGAACAATAGATATATAAAACAACATATAAAATCTAAAGCTAAGCAAGGTGAGGTTAAAGAGCAAAAATAACTGCAAGTGCAGAAATAACTTATCCTAACATGCTTATGATCACATGAAGACATGCTGAGTTTGTAACAGTAAACTGTACTGAAAAGGGCTGAAATGAAACATATGAAGCTAGCATTCTAAACACGCCAATATCTAATACTACTTAATAGAAACATATATACAAGCATGCTGATTTAATATGTAAAAGGCCACTAAAGCATGTGGCAAAAGCAAGCTAAGAGCATAAATGAGCTAAAAAGTAAGGCTACTGACACATGTGGCAAAGCAAGCCAAGTACTAAAATTATGTCACTGAAGCATGTAGTAAAGCAAAACAAGTACTGAAATTGAACTGAAGTAAAAGTATGCCTAAGGCTTAGTACTGCCATAACAAAAACAGGCCTTATCGGGCCTCTGAACAGAAAGTTCAACATGTGTCCATCCTAGGCAACATCAGAGCTAGGTCCGAGTTGAACTTATAGAATAAGACATGTATCCATCCTAGCCAAGCACTGGGCTAGGTCCGAGTCTATTCTACAACAAAACTAGAACTGATGAGGCAAACTGAGCTTGGACATACTCTACTGAACTGAATGCACAGAAAGAATTGAATGAATGTTATGCTTTTCAAATACTAACTTAGGATGTATCTTCCATATAATGAGTTCACTTATTATGTTCAAATTATAAGGCTCAATATTCAAGGTGTGCAAAGCAATCAAAGTCAAAGTAAGCAAGAGACTCAACTAGACTTATGTGATATCTATTATTATCTAAATATCCAAATCTAACTATTCTGAGAAGATATAGGTTTAAGATCTCCAATATCCAGCTATCGAGTACAATCTCAGATTACGACCTTAATGTTAACATTAGAACTTAACAAGTTCTAATTCAAAATCAAATGGTGATTATAAAAGCTTTAAAGTAAATAATTCAATGACTTAGTAATTATTATTTTCCTCACTTAACTCAAATCTTGATTAAGTAAATCAAGATTGAGGATTCTAGATCCAAACTCCATATATGGGGTTCAAATCCTGAATCTAAGGTAATATCCTAATATGGATCTAAGATTCACACTCAAACATAGTATAAAGATAAGGAATCTTAAAAGTTGAAGGATTAGAAGCTAAGATCTTAATGAAAGGTTATTCTGATATTATAAGATAAAATAATCAATTAAGAACTAAGAATCTAAGATCTATATTCAATCCTTAGGATAATTACATTATTTTAAAGATTGAATCAATCATATACCTTTCGATTAACAAATAAATCAATTAAGGAAGTCCAAAGAAGATGATTCAATTTAATTAGATGATCTAAAGTCTAAGATCTAAGATCTAAGGTTTGATCACTTAGATCTAAACTAATATGTCTAAGCTTAGGGTTATTTAAGGCTTTTGCTTTTGTTTTCTTTAAGACTATAATTCATGAATAACTTTGATAAGATAATTAGGATTAGAAACTTTAACTTTAATATTGATTAAGCTAAGTGTTTTATGAAGGGTCTTAAGAACACTTAAGATCTTAAGAGCTTACTTAAGGATTTTAAGTTTTTATTTATTGGGATTCATTCATGAGATGATACAACTTAGCAATTGATGTTAATATATTTCATTATTGATTATAATCACTTTACTTGAGATTTCTAGGGCTTAAGGATCTAAGACTTTAACCCGAGAAGTGATTAATATTAATGTTATTATATCAATAATCAGAAAAATATAAGGAACAATAATATAAAATAAAATCAATGATTTAATGGTTAGATTTAAAATAATTGCTAGTTATCCTTAACCATTAGATCCTTGATTTTATTTTATATTATTGTTCCTTGCATTTTTCTGATTAAAATAGTTTATTGGATCATACCATTTGGACATGCATAACTAAAGTTATTTAAATAATTCATTCTGTATTTTTATTTAAATCAAAACCATAGGTTAGTTATTTATCTGTTATTTAATATAAGAAATATAAATCCAAAAAAATTTAATTAATACCGCGACCCGAAATCCAAACCGCGCAGGTCGGGGTCTGACCCGGCCCGACACTTTGTGTCGTCCCTGCAGCTATACCTGATACCCGTACCCCTAGGGTTAACTTCAGACGCCCAATTCTCCACGCACAAGCCACACCGCACCCTGATCTCAATAGCTACACCTTCAGGGAACTAAGACGCATCGATTGAGGTAAGAACCTCCATCTGAGACATGCTAGATCACTAAATTGCTACTCGACCGAGACGCACTAAGGGAGCAGAGTTAGGGTTCACTGTGAGGGAGTAATTCTCCTCACATAAGCCACTAAATGGACAGTGCTTGATCCCTACACCATCAATGAGGTGAGGTGAGTCGAACCCCTAAGGTTTCACATCCTGGGGTGCAGCTGATTGCTGGGTCCTTACTCGGGCCCAGCCATGACTCGGCCGCTAGCTCGATCGATCGATATAATTGATCGGAGCTAGCTGTGACCCTGGGAACAATTGGGTTAAGTTTCTAGAGGGTTAAGGGAGCTAGACGACATCCAGAGGCAGTAATTGAAGAGCTGGAATTGACGAACTGTGCTTTTACAGCTCAGTGGGAAAAGGCAGTACCTGGGTAGGGAAATGCAGGCACGACTGAGGGGACTGAGGGGCTTCTGAGCTCGCCAAGTAGTAGACGCAAATTCACAAGGAGTCTAAACACTAGACGAACCCTCTATCAGCAATTCATAGCATCAGGAATTGTAGGAAATCATCAAGATGGCAGGAGCTCCAAGGGACTATAGCTGGGCTATTGAGGATTCACAGTGAGCAAAAGGACTCACTGTGAGGTCCTGGGGGTATTTATAGGTCTAAGGGAGGTCGGTGGATACTAGGGCTTGGGTATTGAGAAAAGCTCAGGCTAAAGGGAAGGTTTGGTTCCAACGGCTAAGGGAAATTCAGGGAGATTGTACCGGTAAGAGGTCGCGTCGAGGGTAGAAGAAGAAAATCAGGAATTTCCCGTACTGCCACAGGGGCTGGAGGTTGCCTGGTTGTCGGGGGGGGGGGGGGGGGGGGGGGCAACGAGCGACAAGCCGAGACAAGGGAGATGATCTTCAGTGCTCAGACTTATTCCCACCGTCTGATGGATCGATCGTTGGCTCCAGACGGTTCTGATGGGTTACTTAAGCGAATTAAGCAATAGTCGTCGGATGCGCAGAATGGACCCGATGCTTAGGGTTAGATCTTAATCCGGAGGAGATCCCATCGTTTGATTAAATGTGCTGAGATGCGTGCTAATGCATCGAATGGCTAGAACCCATGCGCCACTGTCGGGACCTCGCAGTGGATCGGCCACAGTCCTGACAGCAAATCCTGCTGATAGTTTTTTAATTAAACAATTTAATTTAAATAATATAAAATCAATTAATTAATATAATATATTCTAATTAATTCAAAATCTAATTTAAAACCAAATGAGCTCTAAAAATTGCTAAAAATTCACCTTTAGCTAACTAGGGTGTGAGGAACTCCAAAATGAAATCAAATTTTACTTTGGAGATCAATTTAATTTATGTGATTTCTATGGCTCAAAAGTAGGCAAAAATACAAAAATTTTTAATTTAGCTCCGATTGATCCCAAACTTCTAGGGTTAGCTTTAAATGACCAATTGAGTCTAATGGAATCAAAACTATAACTTGGTTTAGCTTAATTAATTTAAATTTAACTATGGTAACAACTAGGGTTGTTACAAAGATTATGCGGAGGAGTGGTGGGCTTATGAAGTATGGGTATTCGAGCATGAATCTGCTCGCTACCGCTGAGAAATGACCTACGCCGACTTCACCCAGGCTTTCACCGAAGAATACATAGGATAAACTTTATGTTTTTCATTTGCTATCTTATGTTCTATCTACTGCCTTTGATGATGTATTCTCATTTTCTATATGATTAATAAAAGAAATAAAGTGTTGCAATTTTCCATTTTTTGGTTTCCTGAAAATGTTTCATCCTTAAACTCAAAATCTTACGAGAATTATGAATCCTGGACAAAGTTCTTCCCCGACCGCATCCGGCAGTTCCTCCAACGAGGTGAATGCCTCGCTGGAAGTAGTCAAACTGATGGTGGAATCCCACCAAAAATAAGCAAAATCCAACCATGAACAAGCTAAGCAGGTTGTAGATGCTCAGGCCAAGCAAGCTGAGAGAATGGAGCAACTGCTCGTAGCTCAGATAAACCAGAACCGCACCACGACAGAAGTTTCCCCGGCATCACATTACTCTTACCAACATCACATATAGTCCGCGGATGGACTATTGCACAGCTTCCTCTGCCTGAGGCCCCCTACTGTCAACGGGAGTCTCTCTGCAGTAGATACCACCACCTGAATCAAAATGGTGGAAAAGAATCTGATGAGCATTAAGTGTCCCCACTTGGAGGTGATCTATATTACCACTCACCTCCTCCAAGAAGAAGCCGAGTATTGGTGGGACACCACCCGCCATGTAAGTTTGCTAACTTAGAACTCGAGGACATTACCTGGGATGAATTTATCGAAGCATTCCAGGCCGATTCATTCCCCTGTCCGCCAAGCATAGCTTGGGGGACATGTTCTTGAAACTACAATAAGGCGACTAGTCCGTGTCTGCATACGAAGCAGAATTTCTACGTCTTGCAAGATTTTCTACCAGCTTGGTTCCCACTAAGCCAGATCGCTGCCACCAGTTTTAGAGAGGTTTGCGGCCCTCTATTAGAAGCCAGGTGATCCCTCTACGCATATCAAACTTTGATGAACTACTTGAGACTGCCAAAGTAATAGAGTAAGACAAAGCTAGGGAAGGATCCAAGAGAAGTCTCGAATCCACCTCATTCCAGTAGAATCCTCCCAAATGAACCAGAGTATATCATCTTGAGGCCGAAGCTCCCTCTGCCGATTAGTTCAATGGTTGCACAAAACCTCACCCGTATGGCCAGTGTTACCATGGGAGTCATGTCTGCTTCACCTGCGGATGGCCAGGCCATGGATTTTATCAATGTACATCTACAGAAATGATTGAAGGTGATCAAATTGACCGCTCCAAGCATCGTCAAGTCTTTGACTTATTCCAGAAGCCTGCAGCGACTCGTCCTGCACCACCCCCTTCTTCAGCTACAAGGCGTGAGACAGCCAATGTTCCTTGCCCAAATGCGCCATGGCCACCTCCATGACAGACCTATAATAATAGGCATGCTAGCCCTATTCGTGTATACACCCTCACACCAGTTGAGGCTGCTGAAGATAATCATGTGGTATCAGGTACACGCTTTTGAACCTCTCTAGTTTTTACCGTTATTACTTACTTAACATAGTTAGTAATTATTATATCCGTGATTTGGTTCAATTTGCATAAATGATAAACCCTGTAACATCCTATTCGACACTGGGGCTAGCCATTCCTTTGTGTCTGAAGGTTGGGCAAAAGCACTTAACCTACCCTTGTATCGCTTAGCTAATCCTCTTAACATTGGGTTACCTTCTGGAGCCCAAATGCCAGCTCACCAATTTTACAAAGTACCAATCCCCATTGAAAATGAAGAATATGAAGCCAAGTTAGTAGTTCTCCCCTTAGCCAACTTTGATGTAATATTGGGCATGAATTGGTTAAGCCAACATAACGCCACTATTGACTACACAAAGAAGAAGATTACCTAAGGTAGTGGTGGCAAGGCCATATCCTTCGTCAGTAATCTTAGCACGAGAGCCTCACTAATCAATGCTATAAAAGTGAAAAGGTTAGTTCAGAAGCATTGTGATGCCCTCCTAGTAACAATATTGGGAGAAAGGAAAGAAGGCGCTTCCTTATCCAAGAATCCCGTCGTTTGCAAATTTGCTGACATTTTTCCCAAAGATCTACCAGGTCTTCCTCCTACATGGGAAGTGGAATTTGCAATCAACATTGTTCTAGAATGCAGCCCATCTCTAAAGCTTCTTATCGAATGGTGCCTAAGGAAATGCAAGAATTAAATAAGCAACTACAGGAACTACTGGAGAAAGATCTTATTAGGCCTAATTCATCCCCATGGGGAGTGCCAATTTTGTTTGTCAAGAAGAAAGATGGATCAATGCGGATGTGCATCGATTATAAGGAGTTAAATAAAGTAACAGTGAAGAACAAGTACCCACTACCCCGCATAGATGATCTGTTCGACCAATTAGCAGGAGCAAAAGTGTTCTCAAAGATCGATCTGTGATCAGGATACCATCAACTGTAAGTAAAGGATTTAGATATAGCGAAGTCTACCTTCAAAACTAGATATGGCCACTATGAGTTTCTAGTAATATCATTTGGATTGACAAATGCGCCTTCCCTCATTATGAACCTAATGCAGCGTATCTTAAAACCATACCTTGATAAATTTGTAATCATGTTCATAGATGATATTCTAATATATTCTAAGATGAAAAAGGAACACGAAGGTCATGTCAGGACAGTATTGGAAGAACTGAGAAGTCACCAGCTGTATGCCAAGTATTCAAAGTATGAATTTTGGCTTGAATTTGTTGCCTTCCTAGGCCATGTAGTAGATGCTCACGGGATCAGAGTAGATCAAAACAAAGTCAGCGCCATCCAAGAATGGGTACAGCCTAAGTCAGTAACTGATATTAGAAGTTTCTTGGGCTTGGTCGGTTACTATAGGAAGTTTGTGAAGGGCTTCTCCCAAATAGCCTCTCTACTCACCAAACTCACCCAAAAGGCTGTGCCATTTGAGTGGTTGCCAGCTTGTGCAGAAGCATTCCAAGCCCTAAAAGATGCACTTTCATCTGCCCCAGTCCTAGTCCTCCCTAAAGAAGGTGTGAACTACCAGGTCTATACTTGTAGTGCCCCACCCCATCGCCGCCCACAATAAACAAGTATAATCAGATCAACGACGAAGCAGTGCTCCACTCGGGAAGACACATAACCCATATTCCTGAATAGGCTAAGACTGAGCCACACTGAAGGCTACTGACTCAAACCCAAGAGTAGGGTCGAGAGCAAATACTTAAGATAGGAGTAGAATGCTTATCTTCTGTATTAGGCTATTATGTACATTGGATTTAAAAAGGTAAATAGGAATCTAATATACATTATCAATATATTAACATTTCTAGTAAGCTGATCACATCATAATACTAAGTATAATAGTAAAATAACAGAGTGCGGAAGCTAAAGCAAAACATCTATAATACATTCATCACAGAGCAGTAATAAGCATTCATCTCAAAAAAGAAAAGTAAAATACATCTAGAATTATTACAAAATGTTTTAAAATATTGAAAAGTAAAGTTCATCTAAAGTACTGAAAGAAAGAACAGAAAGTTAGAGGTGGAAGATGGATCCACTAAGGCTCCATGTACTCCACCTAGATCTCCTATAATTCCTCCTACCCTATCTCAATGAGCTACTCAGGATCTAGCAAATTGTGGGATCCCAAAAGTACCCCATGTTAGACAAGAAGTAGAACACATCGCAACTCAGTACTAAAATAAATGCAAGTAGACAGTAAAGTAAATAAGACCGTAGAAAAGTAGTAAAGTTACTGAATCATTTGAAAATGTAAGGACTAAATAATGTGAAAATGAACTGAAAATTGAATGCTGCATGTTGAAAGCTGCATGTGAATGTTGAAAGCTGAATGCTGAAAGTATGTGACAACATCAAATACTCAGAAACTAATATAAAAATGTATAATGCTGTACTATATGCCACTGGGATAATACATCCAAATATACCACAACATGGTACGCCACAGATATGTAACAGAACTATCACTCAAAGGTTATGAGTCGTACGGTTCAATGTATACATATATCCAGTCGGGAATGCAATTTACTGTGATGCCGATGAATCCTGAAATTCGGCAGTCAATGTATGCAATATTTCGTAACCCATAAATCATCACTGATACTCATACATCACCACTGAAATCATTTATCATGCTCATGCTCATGCCCATGTTCATGCTTCTATACTACATTAGTTAAATCCATAAATCCATAAAAGCTTGAATATCGATAATGAATCCAAAGTATCCATTGTGCAGAATCCTACTAAAAGGGTTCTGACTCCTAGCTTCTAGAATGATAATTGGTTACAATTGAAGTTTTAATTATAAATCATCGGAGGAGGAGGTGATATACACATATTTATAGCATGTTTCTAAGAAGGGCAGTTTCCAACTCTTAGTTTGATTAAGCCACCCTAATGAAGCGATCTTCGATAGGAAGCATCACCTGTTGGTGATTTGTATCTCAAGCTAAGCTATTAAAATACCCAAATCATAAGCACACTTAGTGTTCTAAAGAGGGTGGCTAGGATCACGTAGTTTGCTTGAAGCACACTTATGGAAGCGATCTTCACTATGAGGCATCAGCTGATGGTAATTTTTATTCAAACAAGCTAATGATCTAAATTCCCTGATCATAACACTCTTATGATTGAATGATTTAGTCTAAGTGAGACTATGCCCGACTAAACTCGTAGGATAGAACACAGATATAATCTATACTAAGATAAATCAACCAATCCTGAATAATATTGGGATAACCCAGTACTATGGGTATACCTTACTATACCATCCAACAATCAAGGTTCAGCAATTTTACTTATTCAATAAGGATTTATCAATACTATCAATCCTTATGCTAAATGGGTGAGTCCTACCCAAAGCTCTAAGAATGTGATCAAAATATCACTCAATATAGGTTCTACCACATGGAGAGATGTCATTATAAGTATCTTAGGCCATTCCTACCATGAGTGTTATTATTAACTTCTAAGGTTAAATGGATCATCTAAGATTCTACCTCAATGAGCCATACAAAATTCTCCTACCTCAATGTAGAACATTAATTAATGCCTTTAGAATATTTCAGAAATGAGCTTATAATGAGATACTTAAGATCTCACACTCTCAAATCTAATGCTAATAGTATAAGTTTTACTTATTGCTTAGATTTAGAGTGATCAGATCAGATCATTAGATCATCTAATCATATGTTATTCTAAAATCATGGGAATAAATTAAGGATATTATTAGAGTTAGATCAGTTATTTAATCAATACCATTTTATTAATCATCTTATGTTAATAGTCTTATATAATAGAAAATCAAGGATCCAAAGCTTAGATTCAGATTATTCAATCACATGGATTTATTATTATCCTTAACATGTCTAATTCAATGAATTAAGATTAACACTAAATCAGATGCATTATTGTAATAATGTCAATTACATTATCTTAAAATCAAGTCAATTTAATTGAGGATTAAGAGTTTAGATCTTAATCAAATATATTAGGGTTTAACCCCTACTCATGTCTAATTAAGATCAAGTGTTTATTTATAGATCAAATGTCAAATCAGTGAATTATTGAGGTATTACTGGTGGCAATCTCAGACTTAAATCTAGTCTTAATAGCTTGATCAAAGTCTTAAGACTTCTTAAGATTAATTAAGATAGTTAAGTTCTCAATTTTAGGTTTGTTGAATTTATAAATTATAAATTGACATACATGATTTAAATACATTTACCTTACTATTATGGAGCATATTAACAAAAAATTTTAGAAAAATCAAAAGTAATTATGCTAATCATACCTTAAACTAATTCAAAAGAATTATCACTTAATTACAAATCTAACCATCAGAATCTCATACAACTTGGTACATAAATTCTATTTAATCATATAATAAATCAAAGACTAAGTTTGCTAAGATCCAATGACTAAAAACTCTAAACTTCACTAATCATGGTTTTACAAGATTATGGCATAAATAAAAATATAGAGATCAGAAAATTAAACTACTTAGCATATTCATTCTACTAATCATAAGGAAATTAATGGCACCCTGAACATAAAATTTGGCTAAGTATACATGTTAATCAATCATAATTATGATCTATAATAATTATGCAAAATCAAAAGATCTAACCATTAAACTTATGATTTTATTTCATATTTAGATTCCCTGTATTTTCTGATTAAAATGGATTATTTCATAGGATTTGGATCAGTTGATTAAAAGTTATTTAAGTAATTTATTCTGCATTAATTCAACTACTCCCCTCTATTTTTATTAGGAAAATTAATTATTAAATAGGATTGATATTTATTTAATTAGGTTTCGGCCTGAATCAAATCACGCAGGTTGGCTCGACCCGGGAACCCGCTATTGTCGCACCGCGCGGGTCACAAGTCGGCCCGACCCGCACAGTATCATCGTCCCCGTCCTGAGTCCTATACGACAGAGGCCTATTAAGTCAACCTTAGTCGGCAAAATACTCTGTCAATAGACCCCTCCTTGATCTCAGATCGATCGAAACTCCAACCCTAGACCACGGCACACACAAGGTACCCATAATCCCCTTCGTAGGATGACTAGATCCTTGCTTCCTAATTTCTAAATGACAGCCCAAGAGAACAACTGAGGAGGGCCAATTCTATCTCCACGGTCCCCCATTCGTGCCCGAGATGATCCCTACACCATCCCCTAGCTTAGGAAGGTTAAACCCCATTCAAATTCAGCCTAGGTAGGGCTAGGATGATGAGTCCTTACTCAGGCCAAGATCGGGTTGGTCTGAGCAAGGGTGGATCGCCTTGGGGTGACTTGGGTTGCTAAGACCGTATCAATCGAAAGGAAGATCAATATGGAAATGAAATTTTGAGATACTTGACCCACCACAAAGATCGATCACATAGAAACCATTCTTGGGATTGTCTCTGAACAGCGAATTCAGCCAGACCATGCTCTGCATCGTCGGACCATCACCGCTCCCAGATGATCACCAACTTACTTACAAACGCTCCTAGTTCCACAGGCATCTAAGGAATCCAGTAACAAATCAATACAAGGAAGACAGTGAGCTTACGCAGCTCACTAGGGAGAGGAAGGTACCTGAAATGAGGTCAAGTAGTCAAATGGAGGCTGGAGCAAATACAGACGATCTCTGTGGATCCAAGTGAAGCCTTAGGGAACTTGAATGCCAAGTCTACCCTCGAATTCGGCTGACTGGAGGAGCTGGTTCACCGATTGGGTGCAGTAGATGAAGAACTTAGCAAGAGGCAATTGGAGCTCCAGGGAAGGTCTGGGACAGGCAAAGGAAACTCCAGGTGAGCTATCTGGCTATTTATAACTAATGGAGAGTAGCAGGGGGAGCTCGGGCTTCCCAGGAGGTTGGTCTGAGACTTGAGAGTTTGGGCTGGGCTAGACGAGGGCAAACCCGAAAGTTCCAGGCAGCTAACTGTTGGGAGTTGGTTAGGCGATAAAGACAGGGAGGATTCCAGCTCAGCTATGAGCATTCCTGGCAAGATCTTGTTGTGTGCTGAGGCGATCTCATCGGGATGAAGGTGAACAGGGAGGGAGCCTCGAAGATCATTCGATGTGATGGCCATTGAGGATATACGACTGCTAATGCATTCTGATTAACAAACAAGCAGAAGGAGAAGGCTGGTCATTGGATCATAAGCATGATCATACAGTTTATTGGTGATCACGGTGCGGAATACAGGAGCCGTCTGATGGAGGGCGCTGAGATTAGTGCTTAGGATCCTAGAAGGCACTGAAGCTGAAATGCTGTCGGGGTCCCGCAGCGGATTCGCGGCGATCCCGACAGCGGATCTAGACCGTTGGAGGGTATACTTGCAATTTAAAAAGGTTTGGAGTCCTAAAGTGCAATTAACTCATTTTAATTAAATTTGAATTATGGCCTAAATGATCTCTAAATTTTACCAAACTTTCACCTCTAGCTAATTTGGGGTTGAGGAATTCAAAAATGCATTCAGATTTTAATTTTGAGATCAAAAATATTTTAGGTCTAATTTGGGGCATCTAGATTAATCAAAATGCCATCTTGACTTAGGGAAGTTCAATTGATTTTAAACTTTTAAGATTTCCTAACTTGATGTTCTAAGAACAATGGGATCAAAATTAATGCTTAATTATGCAAGAATTTAATAGGGCAACAACCTAGGGTTGTTACAATACTGACGCCTCTAGTATAGGCTTATGAGCTCTGTTAATATAGGAAGGAAAGGTTATCGCCTATGCTTCCCGTTAGCTAAAGACACACGAAAGAAACTATGTCATTCCTGACCTTGAACTAGCTGCTGTAGTGTTCGTCTTAAAGATTTTGTGTCACTATCTATATGGAATTTAGTGCTCAATATTCACATATCATTAGAGTTTGAAGTATATATTCACTCAAAGAGAGTTTAACTGCCGACAAAGAAGATGGCTAGAACAGATCAGCACTTATGACCTAGATATCCAGTATCATCCAGGAAAGGAAAATGTAGTAGCTGATGCGCTGAGTCGTCATGCTACTCTGAATGCTCTCATCTCTAAGAGTCCTCTAGAAGAAGAATTTCATAAATTGGATATCAAGTCAGCACGTAATTACCAAGTAAATACAATGCTCACAATGATTAATGTTGAGCCCATATTCCTCAGAGACATGTCTATCACTCAGACAAAAGACAATGAGTACCTAAATCTTTGACAAGATATCGAAATCGGTCATCGCACTAATCTCTAATTTCATAAAGGTGCTATATATCTGTGACGACCCCAATATTGAGTGATAACAAATCTCAACATTGATATGCCACCACAATATCTAATCCTATATTAGAGGGAAACTAATTTAAATTATTAGATATTGTGTTTGGCCAAGCATTTAGATGAGGGTCTTAAGTTAAGATGGAAGGAATTTTATGAAATGTGCTATATGAGATACATATGAAGATGAAATGTATGTAATAACATATGGGAATGAAATTTAAAAAGAATTGATGTGAGTACTTCAATTCTAGATATGAAAAATTCAAAATATTTAACATGTGAAACATGAATCTACAATTTTTTCAAATTATTCTAAGTCATTAATTTCTTAAAAATTTTGGTAGAGTTTCTGCTGTAAATGGCTAAGAAAATACCTGCAGTGTAGACATACAAGTCTTCCATTCCAATAGAAGATTAATTTAAAATACAGAAACTTTTCAACTCTAATATAAAGTAAATCTGTTACATAGGATTGCTTATTTCTAGTTCTAATATAAAGTCAATCTATTACATGGGATTGTTTATTTCTAATTCTAATATAAAGTCAATCTGTTACATGGAATTGCTTATTTCCAATTCTAATAGAAATTAAAGTGAGAAAAATATATGAAGTAATTTTGTATCCTAAGGTACTCACATCCTACATCATTTACAATTATAAGAAAATGAGAAAATGATAACTAAATTTCCAGTTAAGCATACAACTAAATTTTTATTTAAGTATCCATTCATCTATATATATCCATTCATCTCTAACCAAACATTTAAGTGAGAAATTTAACTTACAACACAAGCATAATAAATACAAAGTAAAAGACTTTAATTATTATAGGCTATGAATAAACATTAGAAAGTAATTAAATAAAAAAATCTCTCTCACTTTTAATATAAAGCAAGAATTGAATAAATTAAGCGGAAGCAATTATATTTCTTTAAGCGCTTGGTCCAGCTCCAGTAGCCTCAAAGTGCACCTAATATATCACATTTTGGCATTTAAATGTGATAGGGTAAAGCCAAAAAAGAGAAAATTTGGTTAGACTAAATAGTCTAAGCACAATTTAAGATTAAGCTAAACATTATATTAATTCAATTGGATAGCACTACTAATTACAAAATATGCATAAGCAAGGGTACAAGAAAGTATGCATACAAGTGTAGAAAAAGCAAGTAAGAAAAATGCAAAGTGAGTTAGAATCCCCACTTAATTATACATCCTAGCTTGTAATTAAAATAAGGGTAAAAGCATCCTAAATAGGCTAGAAAGAAACTAAAGTGCATATGAAAGTAAATGAAATAAAGCATGTATAAGTTCAATGAACTTATGCTGAGTAAGTATAAGAGCTAATAAAATATTAGTTGAAATTAAGCAATATATTTAGTATTCTAAATGAATTTTAAGTAAACAAAACATAATACTAAAGATATAGAGTGTAAAGCTTATATAGTAAGGAAAGTATCTTAGACTCGTGGTCTAAGATAAACATAGCCTAGGACTATGTAGGGAACATAGCTAAAAAGCTATAATGAGTCTTCATAATTAATAAGATTATAGAGGATCTCACTTCTTAATTAATTGAAGTTATTTTTAGAAGGGTCTCATTCTACAGGGACTTAAAGAATGAAGAGAGGAGTTAAGCACATCTGCCTATGCGGTATTGGAAAATGGGGTTTCAAATGTAACTTACACTCAAATATTTACCCCTGAGAATATGAGGATCCTTATTTCTCCAATTTAGCCTACCCTTGGCTACTTCAATTAGTAACCCCTATTGTTTTAAATGTGAAAGTTTTATTTATGCACAAAGTCTTATATGAATGATTCAAATGAAAAAGCCTCAAAGCTAAGCAAGTATTCAAGGAAAAATTCACTAATTGCAACTAAGTGATATCCAAAGTTATCTAATTTTAATTATCTCCTTAATAATTGGAGATAATTGAGCTCCAAATTAACTTTGAGATATTGATCTCAAGTTAATTATAATTAATAGTAGTAATTGGGGTTTTGAAAATAGTTGTTTCATTTCATTTATTATGATATGACAAAATAAATTATAAGTATAATCAATGCAAAAAGAAGCTAATTTTAATATAGTCCTAAGCCGTAAGATTCAATTATGATAATTAAATCAAGGCTTAGATGACTAGTAAGAAAGGATTGAGATTAAGAATTATTAACTTAAGGAATTGGAAGTTAAGGTTTAATCCACTAAAGTTCTTTAGCTAGGCTGTAGTTTGAAGGTTCTATCCAAATCAAATATTAAACTAGCTATAGGTCAATGTAAAATAAAAGGTTTAAAGTAAGTAAATGTAGGGATTAAGGACTATAAGTTCTATATTTTTTAATATTTAAAGATTAAGGAAATCAATAGAATTCTTAAACTATTCTATGTAAATTAGGACTCCTATTACTATCTCTTAAAATATTCAAGAGAAGGCTTTAAGGATTAGGATAAATAATCTAAGCTCTAATCTAATCACTAAAGGCAAGTCCTAGTTGACTCAATAAAATACAACTATAAAGACATTAAGGCTAACTACTCTTAATGGATATAACTAATAGATCTGGGGATCAACTATAATTCATGTTTAAATCAATCCTAGAGTTTCTACCTTAAGGTTGAAAGGTGAATCAAGCAAATTTGTAATTGATTCACATATCTAGAAAAATGAGAATTAAGCTCAAACCTAATTACTTAGGATTATGACTAAAAAGATCATAACCTATACTAAATAGGCATTAAGGTTAAACACACTTAATGGGTATAACATCTAGTTTTAAAGGATCACCTACAATTTAAGGTATAATCAATCCTATAAGCTATATCCTAAGGTTAAAAGATGAATCCAACAAAATTGCTAAAGATTCATACAATTAATTTATATGAACTAAGCTCAAAATAATCATGTCATGGAAAATTGACATGAGAGGAAAATGGTGAAGCAGTTTTCTATCCTATGGCTTTAAACACTTATAGCATGAAATTAAGAAATTATATAAGTAATACTAATTAAAGAGTCAAAACCTAAAATCATCAATTGTTGTCCAAATGAAATAAAATTCATAATTATGAAATCCTTATTGTATAAGGAGAAGAATGACACTAAATATGTCAAAATATGATAACATTGTGATTTTAGGGTTTTCAGAACTCCTAATTAAGGTAAGAAGTCATTAATAAAATTAAGATTTAAAACCTATATTTGACTTTATAATAATATCCGTCACATTCTTGTGAGTGAAATGGACTATTGAAGTGTCCAATTTGGATACAAATTGATCAAATTATACCACAAATTATTCAATTTGCAACCCCTATTGTTTTAAATGTGAAAGTTTTATTTATGCACAAAGTCTTATATCAATGATTCAAATGAAAAAGCCTCAAAGCTAAGCCAGCATTCAAGGAAAAATTCACTAATTTCAACTAAGTGATATCCAAAGTTATCTAATTTTAATGATCTACTTAATAATTGGAGATAATTGAGCTCCAAATTAACTTTGAGATATTGATCTCAAGTTAATTGTAATTAATAGTAGTAATTGGGGTTTTGAAAATAGTAGTTTCATTTCATTTATTATGATATGACAAAAAAAATTATAAGTATAATGAATGTAAAAAGAAGCTAGTTTTAATATAGTCCTAAGCCGTAAGATTCAATTATGATAATTAAATCAAGGCTTAGGTGACTAGTAAGAAAGGATTGAGATTAAGAATTATAAACTTAAGGAATTGGAAGTTAAGGTTTAATCCACTAAAGCTCTTTAGCTAGGTTGTAGTTTGAAGGTTCTATCTAAATCAAATCCTAAACTAGCTATAGGTCAATGTAAAATGAAAGGTTTAAAGTAAGTAAATGTATGGATTAAGGACTATAAGTTCTATGTTTTATAATAGTTAAAGATTAAGAAAATCAATAGAATTCTTAACTATTCTATGTAAATTATGACTCCTATTACTATCTCTTAAAATATTCAAGAAAAGGCTTTAAGGATTAGGATACATAAATTAGGCTCCAATCTAATCATTAAAGGCTAGTCCTAGTTGACTCAATAATCTACAATTACAAAGACATTAAGGCTAACTACTCTTAAGGGATGTAACTAATAGATCTAGGGATCAACTACAATTTGTGTTTAAATCAATCCTCGGGTTTCTACCTTAAGGTTGAAAGGTGAATCAAGCAAATTTGCAATTGATTCACATATCTAAAAAAATGAGAATTAAGCTCAAACCTAATTACTTAGGATTATGACTAAGAAGATCATAACCTACACTAAACAGGCATTAAGGTTAAACACACTTAATGGGCTTAACAACTAGTTCTAAAGAATCACCTACAATTTAAGGTATAATCAATCCTATAGGCTATATATCCTAAGGTTGAAAGATGAATCCGGCAAATTTGCTAAAGATTCATACAATTAATTTATGAGAACTAAGCTCAAAATAATCAAGTCATGGAAAATTGACATGAGAGGAAAATGGTGAAGCAGTTTGCTATCCTAGGGCCTTAAACACTTATAGCATGAAATTAAGAAACTATGAAATTATTTAAGTCATACTAGTTAAAGAGTCAAAACATAAAAACACTAATTGTTGTCCAAATGAAATAAAATTCATAATTATGAAATCCATATTGCATAAGGAGAAGAATGACACTAAGTATGTCAAAATAGGACAACATTAGGATTTTAGGGTTTTTGGAACTCCTAATTAGGGTTAAGAAATCATTAACTAAATTAGGATTTAAAACCTAGATTTGACTTCATAATAAATGTCCCTCACATTCTTGTGAGTGAAATGGACTATTGAAGTGTCTAATTTGGATACAAATTGATCAAATTATACCACAAATTAGATTTAGGATTTATTCTTAATTAATTAATTATTCAAAAATAATGATTTAAAATTCAATTACAGAAATTAAGGAAAAACTATTATTATAAATTTGCAATTTCAAAAGAAATAAAATTCATATCAATTTAAATTCTTTATTTATTTTAGTTATTAAATTAAATGAATCATCTAATAATTACATTCATCAAAATTGCTTACGATTTTAAATGATATTAAATTTATGGATTAGCTATAGGCAGGAGGAATTCATTGCAATTTGGCTAATGCTTGTTGTGGTACTGAAAGGGAATCGCAGCATTATTTTTTCTTCAAATGGAAACTATTTTGAAACCTTCCTCCTTCCTCTATTATAGCTGTTAGAATTTGGGACTTACAAATTTAATAAATAGATTATGCATTTTGAACATTTATAATATATATGCATTGAATTTATTGCCTGAAAATAGCAGGATGATATTCTCTGACAATTATGATGATAATACGCCCTCTTGTACTAGGAAGTGAAGCTGAATGCGTTTGGGAAACTTTCTATGTTTACTCTTATCTTCCCTTCTCTATGGCTATGATGGATGTGGATGCCCCTAGAGCTATTTGCTCTCAACTCTAGAGGGCAAGTGCATACAATCATCTTACCTTTATTTATTATATATTACTTTTATGAAAATTCTACATTGAACTTCAGCAACTGAACTGAGGGCCTATGTTTATCAAATCTTTCAACATGAGGACCAAGAGGGTGTTTGGTAACCAGAATGAAAGGATTTTCATTATATTTCAGATGCGTTTGACATAATTATAGGGGCTTACAGGAATTTTGTAAGTGAAATCCTACAATCCTACTACCAAACACCCCTTAAAAGAAGATTGAATTAGATTGAATATGAGTAAACATGATAATAAATGCATAAATGGTTGAACCTTAAATGACTCAATAGCTAAAATTCTAAATTTCAAAGCATATTCGATTTCACATATAATCAATAATTAACGAAAAGAAAATATTTAAGAATATGCTGAAATTCAAATTTACCTTCACTTAGAAGAAAGGGATATTGCGATGGGAAAGATAAATCAGATGGAGTACCTAATAGCATCAAAGAGGAAGACCATTGTCGTCCATGAGAGATGAGAGAAGATTCGACCATGAAGAATGAGGATTGCTGCTCAACCATGGAGGAGGAGGGCTGCTATCTATCATCAATAGAGAGGAAGGAGCCATTGGTGGTTCTTGGCCATCAATATTATTATTATTATTATTATTATTATTATTATTATTATTATTATTATTATATATATGTATAATTAGTATTTAATTAGTAATTAAACAGCGAGTTAAAAATTAATTAATTAACTAGTTTAATTAATGAAATCTTAATATTAATTAGCTAATGATCTAATTAATTAATTTTAAACAGTAACTATATTAAATAAGTTTAATTTAATAATATTCAAATTGTAAATTAATATTATTAAATAGTATTAGCAATAGTTAATTAGCATTAATTAACACTAATCTTAAGTCTAATAAATAAATATTTAAATATTTTTTTAGAGAGATAATTAATGAATTAATTAAATCATTAATTAAGTTTAATTGTGATTAACTAATACTCAATCTAATTAAACAATAAGTTTATATTTAAAGATAATTCAAATTGATAATTATTATATTTAATTAATTAAATAGCAGATTAAATAATAATTAATTAAAATTAATGATAATTAAAATAGATTAGAGATAATTAATTAATCAATTAATAAATACAACAAAATCATTTTAACTATAGGCATGAACAGTAAATTAATTCAAATTAGATAAATGAATAATAAAATATATTTAATGTAAATTATTTAATTCAAAAACTTTAAAGTTTAATAACTTTTTTTACAATGATCCAAACATAGCAAATATAGGTCTCATTTTACTCAAAAAATAAAAAAAATCAAATGGCATAATTTAAAATTTTATTTTGGAGTACGTATAACATAGTGACATTTTAAGTCATAAACAAACCCTCCCAACTTTTAACCTAGTTATCCAAACATAGGCAATATGAGTCTTAAAATACTCAGGAGAATAGCCCAACACTATAGAACTATTAGTCTACCTATTTGGAGCTTAGTTTGAAAAGTGACATTTAGGACCCTACCCTAAAAATGACTAAAATGCCCTTAGTCTTCAATTGACCGTAACTTGGTCAATTCAACTCCAAATTCAGAAATTCAAAGTGCTAACAAGTCTAGAATTTCATTATCATCAATAAACTAAAATATTATTTAGGATCTAAAGCCTAAAAAATTAGAAATAACCAAAATACCCATAACCTCAGTTGGGCCACAACTTGACCATTTGATGTCCAAATTGGGTTTACTCTCTTGTCGAAGCACTGAGTATACTATAGGGAAGCTATAGGAACTGAGTTTGCTAAATTTGGACCTCAAACAAAAAGTTAGGTTTTTGTCCTCCGTTAATCGACAAAATTACCGAATTGCCCTTAAAAATTGAAATAGTTATAACTTGGCCATTTGACCTCACAATGCAGTGTTTTTGGACTCTATGGAATCCTTAAAAAGCAAACAACAATAAACTGCATGAAAATTTAGATTCCATTAGGTGCAAAATTACAAAAATGCCCTTAGGTCAAAATCCTTAGGTTGGACCAGTTTCATATCCAAATTGAGTGTACTTACTGTTTATCTTTATGTTAGACAGTAAGAAATTATTTAGTAGTAAGAAATTCTAATTTGGAACCCTAACTCAAAAAGTAGCTTCTTGGACCCTTAAATAAGGGCAAAATGGTCATTTTGCCCAAAATTTAGGTTAAGCGTCTTTTCTTAAATTAGCTTCTAAATCAATAAACCAATATTAGAACTCTAATATAATCATTTAAGTAATTAAAATCAATAATTCAATCAACTTAGTAAAATTTTCAATTTTCTCAAAGTCTTTTTCCTTAGGATCTCTTACACTTTACCTTAGGACTATTCCTAAGATTAGGGTTAGATCATATGATAAATTTTTTTCATTGAATAATAAGATTATTCAATAAATGAATCCTTAGTTTTATTAGTTTCTAGATTTTTTAATTTAATTTTGATTATTTTGTCTTCCAACCATAGATTTAGGATAGGAAAATCATCCTATTAAGTTTGATTTACTTAATAAGATTTGCCTTGATCATTAGTTCACATTTAGATTAAAACTTAGATCTTAAGTCTTACCTTTTTGGATTATGTGATTAAGCCCAATCTCGTGTTGTTTAATTCATAATCTAGAGTTTAGTAGATCTTGATCAGATCTTAGATAGAACGTCTGAATTCATCTTATTAGGACATTATGATTTGTTTCTAAACCTGTAGTCGTACTTGATTGAATTAGATTAGAACCTAATCAGTTATAATCATTTTTAACTTATAAGGACATACTTCTAAGTTACACTCAATTATAGGAATTGAAGATCCTGAACTTGTGCAACCTGGAATAGTTAAAATAGTTAACTTAGAAAACAAATTATATTACCATATTTAATAGTCCCTTGCTTACTATTTGATATTGTGTTATGCATTCCTTGAACTTTGTGCTTACTTTTCCTTGAACATGTCATATAAGAAAAATATTGTGCATAAAAATGAAACTTATAATATTATGAAAACATTTACATTTGAGTTCAGTTCATGGTGGATTATGGTGCACATTTACTCCAATGGACAGGGGTAAGGAGAGATAAGAATGCTTAATATTACTCATTGAGCAGTGTGTGTTAAGCTTGGAACCCACTCAGTCTTGCATACGTGCTTGACTCCTCAGCTATTTCTAAAATTATCCATATAAACAAAAGCAAAATAACTCAATGATATTTATATAGTATTATCTGCCTCTTCAATTTTACTTTACTATTCTATTCTTTATGCCCTAGCCCAGAAAGGCTATGGGAATTTTTATCTGCCCTAGCCCAGAAAGGCTATGGGAATATACTGAGTCAGATTGGTCAATTCTTTCTGATATGGCAATTATACGCTCTTTTCAGTTTTCAGCTTACTATTTATTATGTTGATGATGCATGTTATTTTAGTTAGCTGTATTTTCTAATTTTACCTGCTTACTTATGTAGATACATATATAGAATGCTAAACTTTACTGCTTACTATATATACCACTTTCAGATTACTATTTTAAATTAGCATATGTCATATGATCATCAGCATATTTAGGTTTAGACTTTTCTTTCAATACTTTTATTTACTATATTACATATGTGTGCCCTACCTTGTTTAGTTTACTTTAGGTATTCTTTTGCCTAAATTCTGGCTTAATTATAAATATTACAGTTATAACTTATCATGTTTCCCTTGTATGCTTACCTGCTCCTATGCTAGATAGTTTACTTTTGTTGGGTTAAGTGTAAATAGTGATATTAATAAATGCTTAATAAATTACTTGCCTAAAATGTACTTAGACATTTTATCTAATAAGAATTTTCTTTTAGTGGCTGGGGCCCTGGCATTGTGAAACTGATAATGCCCGATCTTGAGCAGCTTGAGGATCCAGTGCCTGAGGAGGAGACTTACTTTGAGGAGGCGCAGCAGTTTGGGGCAGAAGACATTTAGTAGCATTTTTATATCTTTGAAAGAATGAGAGTCTTTTTATTCATTCTCAGTCTTTTTTTTAACTTTAATTAAAATGTTATAATAATACTGGTACTTTTGACTGTATTTACTTTCTACACTTTATTATTTACTGAGCTATACTTTTATTTCTTCTTGATGTATGGTGAATAGATGTAATATTTACTTTATATTGCTTCTGTACTCTGTAAGTATAATAGACTTAGTGATTGATCTTTATACTCATTCTGTGCACATTCTTCCCTTATTAATGGATTGTGGATCTTAACCTAATCTAATTATAAGTGAGGGATTTGCCAGAGTGGCACACCACCCCTGGGGTCTAATCTTGCGGCTCAGGGGGCGGGGCGCCACACGTCCCCACCCATATGGACAATGCTTCCACAGAACTGGAAACTGCTTTAACTGCGGGAGGTCGGGTCCTTCTTACTATTGGTGCAATTTCATTGATACCATCGAAGGCGATCAGATCGATCATTCCAAATGTCAACAAGTTTTTGATTTGTTCCAAAGGCCCGCAGCAGTCTGCCCAGCACTGCCACCTCCTCCTTCTACTCAACAGCGCAAGATAGCCATTGTCCCCCGCTGAAATGCTCCAAATCCACCACCTCAGTAGCCTTACAATAACAGGCCTGCCACCCCTGCCCATGTCTATGCCCTCACACCGATTAAAGCAGCTAAAGATAACCATGTTGTGTTAGGTATACACTCCTGAACCAATCTACTTTTTAGTATTACTTTCTTAAATTATCTAGTAAATTACCGCATTTGTAATTAGGTACAATCTATGTAAATATCAAACCCTGTAATATATTATTTGACATTGGAGTTAGTCACTCCTTTATTTTTGAAAGTTGGACAAAATCCCTTAACTTGCCACTATACTTCCTAATGAATCCTCTAAGAGTGGGATTACTGTCTGGACCTCAATTACCAGCTCATCAATTTTGCAAGATGCAAATCCCTATTGGAGACACAAAATTTGAAGCCAAGCTTATAGTTTTGCCAATAGTAAACGTTGACGTTATTCTGGGAATGAATTGGCTAAGTCAACATGACGCCACCATCGACTGCTAGAAGAAAACAATCACCTTGGGTAATGGTAGACAAGCTCGGTCATTCATCAGAAACTTTAGTATGAGAGCTTCTTTGATCAATACCATCAAGGCCAAGAGGTTAGTGAGTAAAGGTTGCAGCGCCTTCCTAGTGACAATACTAGGAGAAAAGAAAAAAGACATTCACATATCTAAGAATCCTATCATTTGTGAATTTGTCGATGTCTTTCCTGAAGATCAACCCGGTCTTCCACCCACATGGGAAGTAGAATTTGCAATAGACATTGTTCCAAGAACTTAACCTATTTCTAAGTCACCCTACCATATGGCACCTAAAAAATTGTAGGAGTTGAATAAGTAGTTGCAAGAGCTGCTGGAGAAAGGTCTTATCAGACCTAGTTCTTCCCCATGGGAAGCCCCAGTTCTATTTGTTAAGGAGAAGAATGGGTCAATGCGTATGTGCATTGACTATTGGGAAGTAAATAAGGTCACAATAAAGGACAAATACTCGTTGCCCCGTATTAATGAAATGTTTGATCAGTTAACAGGAGCTAAAGTATTTTCAAAAATTGATCTGCGTTCCGGGTTTCATCAGCTACGAATCAAAGAGGAAGACATCGAAAAGACAGTGTTTTGAACCCGATACGAACATTACAAATTCCTTGTAATGTTTTTTGAACTTACAAATGCACTGTCAATTTTTATGGATATAATGCAGCATGTGCTCAAACCCTATCTTGATAAGTTCGTTATCATCTTTATCGATGATATCTTGATCTACTCCAAAAATAGGAAAGATCATGAAGATCATCTGCGAGCTGTATTAGAAGAGCTGCGTGACCACAAACAGTATGCCAAGTACTCAAAGTATGAGTTTTGGCTTGATTCAGTTGCCTTTCTTGGCCATGTGGTGGATGCGCAAGGAATCGGAGTGGATCAACATAAAGTCAGTGCTATTAAATATTGGGTTCAGCCAAAGATAGTCACTAATATCTGGAGCTTCTTAGGTCTAACTAGGTACTACAAAAGGTTTGTGAAAGGCTCTTCGCAGATAGCATCTCCATTAACTAAGCTAATCCAGAAAGCAATACCATTTGAATGGTCTCCAGCCTGCAAAGTAGCCTTTCAAGCACTAAATGATGTGCTTTCCTCTGCCCTAGTCCTAGTTCTTCTTAAGGAAGGGTTAAACTACCAAGTTTATGCCTATGCTTCTGTGATAGACTTGGGAGTTGTATTAATACAAGAAGGGAAAGTCATCGCATATGCTTCCTGCCAACTGAAACCCCATGAAAGAAATTATCCTATCTATGACCTTAAATTAGGAACTGTAGTGTTCACCCTAAAGATATGGCGTCACTACCTTTATAAAATTCAGTGCTCTATATTCACAGATCACTAGAGTTTTAAATACATATTTATCCAGAGGGAGCTGAATTACAGATAGAAAAGGTGATTGGAATTGATCAGCAACTATGATCTCAATATTCAATACCATCCCGGGAAGGCAAATATTGTGGCTGATGCTCTGAGCCATCATGCTACCCTTGATACCATTATCTTTGAAGGCCCACTAGAAGATGAGTTTTGTAAAATTAATATCAAATTAGTGTGCGATGACCTATTAAGTGAAATGATCTTAATGAGTAATGTGGAGCCCGCTTTCCACAGAGATGTATCCATTTCTCAGACTAAAGATGAAGAGTATCTGAATTTTAAATAAGCAATCGAGAGTGGTCGTCGTACTAATCTTCATTTTCATAAGGGTGCTATCTATCAAGGGGATCATTTATGGATTCCGAAGTCCATGAATCGTGAAGTGCTAATCGAAGGCCACAACTTAGGGTATCAAGTGCACTAGGGGAGTTCCAAAATGTACCAAGATCTGAAGCAATCATTTTGGTGGTCAGGAATGAAGAAAAGTGTAGCAGATTTTGTTGTTAAATGCCACGTGTGCTCTCTAGTCAAGGCAAAACATCAGAAACCAGGTAGTTTGCTGCATCCATTGGAAATTCCAAAATGGAAGTGGTCAGATATATTTATGGATTTCATCATGGGATTGTCTTGTGCAAGATCTGGTGCCAATGCAGTTTGGTTCATCATCGACCATCTCACAAAATCAGCACACTTTATCCCGATCCGTCATACTGACTCCATTGAGAAATTGGCGAACCTATATATCAAAGAGATAGTCAGATTGTAAGGTATTCCTAAGACAATAGTTGTGATGCCCCACCCTTTATCCCACAAGGATTAAGCCAAGGGTGGAGTGTCACTCTGGTTTACCCCTCACTTACTGTTAGATTAGGATAAAATCCACAATCCACCTGATTATGGAAGGATTAACATATAATCAATCTAACAGTCACTATCTATTAAATCATACAGAGTGCGGAAGCAAATTAAAAAATGACATCTAAGCTTCACAATATAATAAATATGGAACATAACTCAGAATATAAGCATAAAATAATCCAAACACGTAGTCATAGGTACCTATATTATTACAATATTTAAAGTTTAGACAAATAGAAAAGAAAATGCACTCATCGTCATAAGTAGAATAACCAGCTAAATGTCCTCGGGTCCAAGCTGCTCCTCCTCCTCCAAATAAGGTTCCTCCTCAGGTACTGTCACCTCCACCTGTTCTAAACCTAACATTGCCGATTTCACAATATAGGGCCCTAACCAAAAAAAAAAAAATCTTATGTTAGATAATTGTCTATGTACATTTTAGGCTGATATATTTTTATGTATTTATTAATATCACCACTTTACATTTTTCAAAGCAACAATAAAATAGGAGTGACTAGCAGTATAATAAGAAATGGAACAGCTATAAATAACATTTATAACTTACATAAAATGAGGCTAAGACATGCCTCAAAAGTAGAGTAAACAAGGTAAGGCATATAAATATAAATAATTAAACAGGTGCTGAAAGGAAATATTACATCCTAAGACATGATGGTGATCAAATGAAACATGCAGATTAAATAAGTAAACTTGACAGTGATACGTATAATAGCAGCAAAATTCTAACCTCCTATTATATATAAGATGAACAAAGAAATAGATGAATGAATAAACAATACTGAAACATAGCCAAATATCAAGCTGTACATGAATCTCTGTATACTGACTGCCATATCAGAAGACTTGGCCAAACTGGCCCATATATATATACATATATATATATATATATATCAATCTGTTCCCATAAACATAACTGAATACACTGTGTGACTGAAGAGGCAGGCAATACTATGTAACATATTTTAGTTATTTTACTTTTGTTTCTATGGACAACTTTTGAAAACAACTGAGGAGTCAAGCACGTCTGCAAGACTATACGAATCCCAAGCCTAACACACTCTCCTCAATGAGAATATTAGGCATCCTGATCTCACCTTACCCCTGTTCATCGGGGCAAATGTGCACCATAATCACTACAAATCGGACCCAGAGGCAATCGTTATCCTATTATTCTAAGTTTTCATTTTCATGCACCAAGTTCTCTTATATGAAATGTTCAAGGAAGTAAGCTCAAATATACAAGAAAAGCGTAGCACAAAGTATCAAAATAAGCAAGGGACTCTACTAATATGGTGATATCATTTATTTTTTATTATCCATTCTAACTATTCCATATTACATAAGTTCAGGATCACCATCTTCCTACTATCGAGTGTAACTCAGAAATTCATCCTTATAAGTTATAAAATATCAGGACTAGCTAGGTCCTAATATACCAAATCAAAGTCGATTATAATAGTTGAATAATAAATCATTACGACCTAATTAATAATTTTAGACGTTCTAACTTAAAACTACTAAACTATAGATTATGGATTAAACACCACGAGATTGGGCTTAATCACATAATCTAAAAAGGATAAGACCTAAGATCTAAGTTTTATTCTAAAAATGATATAATAATTTAGGCCAATCCTATTAAGTAATCAAACTTAATATGATGAATCTCCTATCTTAGATCTAAGATTAAAAGATAAAATAATCAAAATAATTTGGAAAATTCTAGAAACTAATAAAACCAAGGATTCATTCATTGAAAAATCTCATTTTTCAATGAATGAAATCAAACCTATGAACTAGTCCTAATCTTAGGAATGATCCTTAGGGTGTAGTGTTAAAGACTTAGGAAAATTCTAGAATCTGACCTAATTGTTGATTTTACTCGCTTAAGTGTCACTAATACAATTATAACATTGGTTCTAGTGTTTTGGAATGTTAATTAGAGATTATGGGTGCTTAATCAAATCTTAGGACAAAATAACTATTTTGCCCCTATTTTAAGGGTTTAAAAGTCAATTTTTGATTTAGGTGTCCAAAATGAGATTTCTCTTTTCCATATGATTACTTACTGTCTAACTTGAAGATAGACAGTAAGTACGTCCAATTTGGACAAGAGACGAGCTCTACAAGTTCAAACTAAGGTTTTTGACTTAAGGACAAATCAGTAATTTTTACTCTACTTAATCCCAAGTTTTTGTGCAGTTTATTATATGTTACTGTTCAAGGATTCCATAGAATTCAAGAACACTGCAATCCGAGGTAAATTGACTAAGTTATGGATGTTTTAGTTTTGATATTTAATCATTTGAACTAAATCTATTTTATTCCCATTGTTAAGAATAATTATAAGTGTTAATACTTTATTAATTATTGATAAACTGTTCATAATTAGTTTAATTACCTAATAGTTTAATTATACTATTTGACTTGTCTAAACAATTAAATAACTAAGTTAATATATTAATGGTTAAGATAATTTATTAATAAGATTAATTAACTAATATTGTTGATTATTACTATTGATTTAATTAATCATTCACCATCTAAGATCAATTAGCTAATTTACTTAGTTAAGTGATTAATTATATATACCTATTAATTAACTATAACCGAGCTAACAGTACGCGTATACCGAGCTAACAGTACGCGTATATTAATGATATCAAATTATTTTGATCTAATAACTGTTATTTATTAACTAACTATATCATTAATTAAAGTTAAGGTTTACTAGGGTTCTGTTATATATATATATATATATATATATATTATTTTAAAGAATAATATTTATGTACAAATATATCTTTCCTAACATTACTGTAGTTTGTTTATAAATAAATATATATATGTTTAGTTTAATTTCTGTCTTACTCTATATATAAATTTATTTTATATGTTTTATGTGTATACCTTCGTGTGTATATATATATATATATATATATATATATATAGTTATTTATTAATTAATTGTAAAGTTGCTTTCTCGCACTAACTTATTACTGCTAATAAGCCGACGCAAGTTTCTCTGTTTATTAACTAATTACAAATATATTTATATATTAATGCTCTTCGACTTTTCATCTCTCTCTCAATTTATATACATATATCTTAATAGGTAATATATATATATCTATATATAATCTGTTTATATATTTATTATATTAATAATTCTCATTGTTTAATTAAATTGATATTTTAACTAATTAAAGATCTTAATTTATCATACTTACATACTAACTGCAATTAATTCTTTAAGATTACTGACTTATTTTAGTGTCTTAATCCTCTAATTGAATATGTGACTGCACATCTATATATGTGTCTTAGGTAATTATAATTGACTGCCTTAGCTAAATTTAATTCATTATTAATAAATTGTTATTTAATTATTATTAGCCGAACTGTTTAAACATATTCCTTATAAATATCTGTTATTATAGTTATTTAAGGTACACTAACTAACTAAATTATAATAATTTAATCAGCTTAATCTAGTTATTCTAGAAACAAAAACTTAATTCTTTTAATAAATCTTGATTTATCGGCATATATATGTATAAATATATATATGTATATACATATATATATATTTATATATATATTCCAATCACAATACGGCTGTTTAAATTCCTTAATTAGCTAACACAATCATTAAGATTAACATAAGTTTTGATTTACAAATCATTTAATATATTTTATTCCTGCAGATAATAAATGCAGTGGGACCCACGGCTCCGACAGCCAGCGAGCCAGCACTCGACAGCTGGCAAGGCTGGCCCTAGCTACCACAGACCGAGCGACAGCGGCGGGCCCACTCGGACGCGTGGCGGCTCGCGAGAGGCAGCGGGGCTGAAGCGGGCCCCATGCGGTCAGTCGACCACGAACGGCGGGACCCACGGCTCCAAGCGCTGCTGACTCGACGTGCGGGTCGGGTTCGACCGGACCCAGCCCGTGACTATTGTGATGACCCACTTAAGTAATAATAAGTGAACCTCTTAAACATCAAGGCGCCTTTTCTGATAACGGTGGAGTTCCTGATAAGAACTCCAAAGTTAAGCGTGCTCATGTGGGAGCACTCCCAGGATGGGTGACCTGCTAGGAAGTTATCCTCTGAGAGCAAAATCGTGAGTTCTTTCTGACCAAAGCGGACAATACTTTAATGCTTTAAGAGTTTGGGCTGTTACAAATGATATCAGAGCAAACCATATGGTGTCAGATAGGAGCTAAGTGCCATACAGGGCAAAGTGTCATTTCATGTGAGCAGCCTCTTGAACCCATGATGGTTAAGGTGCTACATGGTTGTTGGTACCTCTTGTGCCTGTATAGGTCACTTCTAGTCCTGTCTACCCAATGGATGGTTCTTGGATCTGTGTGTGGATACTGACGAGGACGTCAATTACTTAAGTTTGGGAGATTGTGATGACCCACTTAAGTAGTAATAAGTGAAACTCTTAAATATCAAGAAGCCTTTTTAGATAATGGTGGAGTTCCTGATAAGAACTCCAAAGTTAAGCGTGCTCATGTGGGAGCACTCCCAGGATGGGTGACCTACTGGGAAATTATCTTCTGAGGGCAAAATCGTGAGGTCTTTCTGGCCAAAGTGGACAATACCATAGTGCTTAAGAGTTTGGGCTGTTATAAATAGTATCAGAGCAAATCATAGGGTGTCAGATAGGAGCTAAGTGCCATACACGGTAAAGTACCACTTCATGTGAGCAGCCTCTTGAACCCATGATGGTTAAGGTGCTACATGGTTGTGGGTACCTCTTGTGCTTGTAGAGGTCACTTCTAGTCCTGTTTACCCAATGGATGGTTCTTGGATCTGTGTGTGGATACTGACGAGGACGTCAATTACTTAAGTAGTAATAAGTGGAACTCTTAAACATCAAGGCGCCTTTTCAGATAACGGTGGAGTTCCAGATAAGAACTCCAAAGTTAAGCATGCTCATGTGGGAGCACTCCCAAGATGGGTGACCTGCTATGAAGTTATCTTCTGAGGGCAAAATCATGAGGCCTTTCTGGCCAAAGCGGATAATACCTTTATACTTAAGAATTTGGGCTGTTATAATAGTATCTGATAAAGATAATCATTTCATTTTTAAGTTTTGGCAGGCTGTGCATCAGTATTTGGGGATAACCCTAGCAATGAGTACAGCCTTTCACCCGCAAACGGATTGTTAAGTGCCATACAGGGCAAAGTGCCACTTCATGTAAGCATCCTCTTGAACCCATGATGGTTAAGGTGATATATGGTTGTGGGTACCTCTTGTGCCTGTAGAGGTCACATCTAGTCCTGTCTACCCAATTGATGGTTCTTGGATCTATGTGTGGATACTGATGAGGACGTCAATTACTTAAGTTGGGGAGATTGTGATGACCCACTTAAGAAGTAATAAGTGAAACTCTTAAATATCAAAGCGCCTTTTCAGATAATGGTGGAGTTCCTGATAAGAACTCCAAAGTTAAGCGTGCTCATGTGGGAGCACTCCCAGGATGGGTGACTTGCTGGGAAGTTATCTTCTGAGGGAAAAATTGTGAGGTCTTTCTGGCCAAAGTGGACAATACCATAGTGCTTAAGAGTTTGGGCTGTTACAAATGATATCTGAGCAAATCATAGGGTGTCAGATAGGAGCTAAGTGCCATATAGGGCAAAGTACCACTTCATGTGAGCAGCCTCTTGAACCCATGATGGTTAAGGTGCTACATGGTTGTGGGTACCTCTTGTGCCTGTATAGGTCACTTCTAGTCCTGTCTACCCAATGGATGGTTCTTGGATCTGTGTGTGGATACTGACGAGGACGTCAATTACTTAAGTTTGGGAGATTGTGATGACCCACTTAAGTAGTAATATGTGAAACTCTTAAATATCAAGGAGCCTTTTCAGATAACGGTGGAGTTCCTGATAAGAACTCCAAAGTTAAGCGTGCTCATGTGGGAGCACTCCCAGGATGGGTGACCTGCTGGGAAATTATCTTCTGAGGGTAAAATCGTGAGGTCTTTCTGGCCAAAGTGGACAATACCATGGTGCTTAAGAGTTTGGGCTGTTATAAATAGTATCAGAGCAAATCATAGGGTGTCAGATAAGAGCTAAGTGCCATATAGGGCAAAGTACCACTTCATGTGAGCAGCCTCTTGAACCCATGATGGTTAAGGTGCTACATGGTTGTGGGTACCTCTTGTGCCTGTAGAGGTCACTTCTAGTCCTGTTTACCCAATGGATGGTTCTTGGATCTGTGTGTGGATACTGACGAGGACGTCAATTACTTAAGTAGTAATAAGTGAAACTCTTAAACATCAAGGCGCCTTTTCAGATAACGGTGGAGTTCCATATAAGAACTCCAAAGTTAAGCATGCTCATGTGGGAGCACTCCCAAGATGGGTGACCTGCTGGGATGTTATCTTCTGAGGGCAAAATCATGAGGCCTTTCTGGCCAAAGCGGATAATACCTTTATGCTTAAGAATTTGGGCTGTTATAATAGTATCTGATAAAGATAGTCATTTCATTTTTAAGTTTTGGCAGGCTGTGCATCAGTATTTGGGGATAACCCTAGCAATGAGTACAGCCTTTCACCCGCAAACGGATTGTTAAGTGCCATACAGGGCAAAGTGCCACTTCATGTGAGCAGCCTCTTGAACCCATGATGGTTAAGGTGATATATGGTTGTGGGTACCTCTTGTGCCTGTAGAGGTCACATCTAGTCCTGTCTACCCAATTGATGGTTCTTAGATCTATGTGTGGATACTGACGAGGATGTCAATTACTTAAGTTGGGGAGATTGTGATGACCCACTTAAGTAGTAATAAGTGAAACTCTTAAATATCAAAGCGCCTTTTCAGATAATGGTGGAGTTCCTGATAAGAACTCCAAAGTTAAGCGTGCTCATGTGGGAGCACTCCCAGGATGGGTGACTTGCTGGGAAGTTATCTTCTGAGGGAAAAACTGTGAGGTCTTTCTGGCCAAAGTGGACAATACCATGGTGCTTAAGAGTTTGGGCTGTTACAAATGATATCAGAGCAAATCATAGGGTGTCAGATAGGAGCTAAGTGCCATATAGGGCAAAGTACCACTTCATGTGAGCAGCCTCTTGAACCCATGATGGTTAAGGTGCTACATGGTTGTGGGTACCTCTTGTGTCTGTATAGGTCACTTCTAGTCCTGTCTACCCAATGGATGGTTCTTGGATCTGTGTGTGGATACTAACGAGGACGTCAATTACTTAAGTTTGGGAGATTGTGATGACCCACTTAAGTAGTAATATGTGAAACTCTTAAATATCAAGGAGCCTTTTCAGATAACGGTGGAGTTCCTGATAAGAACTCCAAAGTTAAGCGTGCTCATGTGGGAGCACTCCCAGGATGGGTGACCTGCTGGGAAATTATTTTCTGAGGGCAAAATCGTGAGGTCTTTCTGGCCAAAGTGGACAATACCATGGTGCTTAAGACTTTGGGCTGTTATAAATAGTATCAGAGCAAATCATAGGGTGTCAGATAGGAGCTAAGTGCCATACAGGGTAAAGTACCACTTCATGTGAGCAGCCTCTTAAACCCATGATGGTCAAGGTGCTACATGGTTGTGGGTATCTCTTGTGCCTGTAGAGGTCACTTCTAGTCCTGTTTACCCAATGGATGGTTCTTGGATCTGTGTGTGGATACTGACGAGGACGTCAATTACTTAAGTAGTAATAAGTGAAACTCTTAATCATCAAGGCGCCTTTTCAGATAACGGTGGAGTTCCAGATAAGAACTCCAAAGTTAAGCGTGCTCATGTGGGAGCACTCCCAAGATGGGTGACCTGCTATGAAGTTATCTTCTGAGGGCAAAATCATGAGGCTTTTCTGGCCAAAGCGGATAATACCTTTATGCTTAAGAATTTGGGCTGTTATAATAGTATCTGATAAAGATAGTCATTTCATTTTTAAGTTTTGGCAGGCTGTGCATCAGTATTTGGGGATAACCTTAGCAATGAGTACAGCCTTTCACCCGCAAACGGATTGTTAAGTGCCATACAGGGCAAAGTGCCACTTCATGTGAGCAGCCTCTTGAACCCATGATGGTTAAGGTGCTATATGGTTGTGGGTACCTCTTGTGCCTGTAGAGGTCACATCTAGTCCTGTCTACCCAATTGATGGTTCTTGGATCTATGTGTGGATACTGACGAGGACGTCAATTACTTAAGTTGGGGAGATTGTGATGGCCCACTTAAGTAGTAATAAGTGAAACTCTTAAATATCAAAGTGCCTTTTCAGATAATGGTGGAGTTCCTGATAAGAACTCCAAAGTTAAGCGTGCTCATGTGGGAGCACTCCCAAGATGGGTGACTTGCTGGGAAGTTATCTTCTGAGGGAAAAACTGTGAGGTCTTTCTGGCCAAAGTGGACAATACCATGGTGCTTAAGAGTTTGGGCTATTACAAATGATATCAGAGCAAATCATAGGGTGTCAGATAGGAGCTAAGTGTCATATAGGGCAAAGTACCACTTCATGTGAGCAGCCTCTTGAACCCATGATGGTTAAGGTGCTACATGGTTGTGGGTACCTCTTGTGCCTGTAGAGGTCACTTCTAGTCCTGTCTACCCAATGGATGGTTCTTGGATCTGTGTGTGGATACTGACGAGGACGTCAGTTACTTAAGTTGGGGAGATTGTGATGACCCACTTAAGTAGTAATAAGTGAAACGCTTAAACATCAAGGCGCCTTTTCAGATAACGGTGGAGTTCCAGGTAAGAACTCCAAAGTTAAGTGTGCTCATGTGGGAGCACTCCCAGGATGGGGGTGACCTGCTGGGAAGTTATCTTCTGAGGGCAAAAGCGTGAGGCTTTTCTGGTCAAAGCGGATAATACCTTGGTGCTTAAGAGTTTGGGCTGTTATAATAATATCTGATAAAGATAGTCATTTCATTTCTAAATTTTGGCAGGCTGTGCATCCGTATTTGGGGATAACCTTAGCAATGAGTACAGCCTTTCACCCACAAACGGATGGTCAAACTGAGTGTGTGAATCAAGTCCTTGAAATTTTGCTTAGATTGTTTATCCTAAACTTTGATGGTTCTTGGGAAGATCACATCCCACTGGTGGAGTTTGCATACAATAATAATTTTCAAGCCAGTATCAAAATGGCTCCATACAAGGTCTTATATGGCAGGAAGTGTAGCACTATATTAGCCTTGTTTGAAGTAGGAAGTGTGTAGTTGTATGGGTCTGAATTAGTGGAAGAAACTAATAAGAAGATTCAGTTAATTCAACAAAGGATCTGTGCTGCTTAAGACCATCAAAGCATGTATCATGATGCTCATCATCGACCCATAAAATTTAGTGCCATAGATTTTGCATACTTAAAAGTGAACCCAATGAAAGGAGTCTTTAGATTTGGCATAGCTGGAAAACTCAATCCCCGCTATGTCGGGCTGTTTGAAGTAACATAAAAGATAGGATCTTCTGCCTGCAAATTGAGATTACCCGATAACTTTACGGCTGTTCCTAATGTATTCCACGTATCTTCATTAAGAAAATGCCTCAAGGATCCCTCTCACTTAATTTAGTTCCCATAAGTGCAAATTCAGCGTGATTTCTCCTTTGCTGAAGAACATGTTCGAATCTTAGCACGAGATAGAAAACAACTAATAAGTCGTTATATTGATATGGTAAAGATTCAATGGAAGAATCAGTTCAGGAATGAAGTTACTTGGGAGAAAGTATATGATATGAGAACCAAGTATTCTAGACTCTTTGAGAATCCAAGTATCTTCCTTAACTCCTTATCATTCAATTCATATTTTTTTTATCCTACCTTATTCTTTCCACTTGAGTGATGTCGAGGACGACATCGTTCTTAAGTGGGGGAGTCTGTAACAATCCAGGTTATTGCCCAAGTCAATTAGGGATAACCTGAGTCACAATCTTGATCTTAGTACACTAATTATGTCATTAGGAGTTCCCCACTAAGACTTAATTCAACTCATGAGTCAAATGGACCAAATCCTAATTTTGGGAAATCCAGAAACCTTGAAAATTGGCCTATCTAAATTGATCTCAGATCGAAAATCGAACTTCATCATTACGCTCATTGCCCCCAAATTAGCTAGGGGTGATACTTTGGTGGCAATCGGAAGTCATCGAAATTTCATTGAATATTTTTAAAATATTTAAATATCCCAAAAATTAGGAAAATAAAATACTCATCGAAATCAAAATTTGATCTCATCGTTGCGTTCCTTACCCCTCAATTAACTAGGGGTGAATACTTAGAAATTTTTGGAAGTCGATTGGTTATTTAAATTTAATTAGAAAATTATGCGTAATTTATTCATTAAATAAATATATTATTTAATTCTTAAACGATGTCGTTAGCTAACTCACGCCATCACCCTCCTTACCGTCGGATCATACAGCAGATCATAGCCATCTGATTTGATATCAGACGACATGCAGCCATCATCCCGCGAGCGCCTGTGTCGCGCCACGGAAGGTTTCCTTCGCGGTAGCCAGTCGTCGCGAGCGGCCTCCTCGCAAGCTCCGTCGTCACCTCCTTGACCTCCCTGTCTTCGATCTTAGGCCGATCCGCGTGACCTAAGGACCATCTGGAGCGTTCGAGAGCTTACCCTCTGCTACCTAAAGTCTCGGTTGTTCATATGAGGTACGCCGTTTTTCCCAAATACTTGAGCAATACTTCCATTTTTTATTTCGCATGCCAATTTTTTAATTTGGATGATCGATTTATCGGCCATGATCGAGTTCGATCAGGCCCGATCAAGTGAATCGCGGCTGGCATCTACAGCACTTGCCATTAAAGTCTTCGTCCCAAGACTTGTCCACTAGCGTTAGGTATGGTAGTCTCCTCGAATCACCTCAGGTGACGATCCAACAGCCATTAGGAAGCTCTGATCATGCCCTACTGTCGGCCATGCGGGCCAGTGCTCCCCGTCGCCGGAGTCACCGGCATTTAGGAACCCAAGGTTCCTAGGCGCGGGATGAAGAACACGACTAGTCTTCGGGCCGGGTCGGGTAGGGTCGGACACGACCCGCACGAGCATCATACGGGCCCCAATGGCGTCGACACCGTCGGTGCGTGGGCCCCGCCCACTGTTCCGCATCCAACGGGACGCTGTCGCGTGTCCTGCTAGCCCCACATCTATCGACGCTGTTCGTCCCTGCCCGACTGTGGGTCCCGTTGCTCAGGCTCAGCCAGTCAAGTACCGCCACGTGTCATTGGTGGGTCCCGCTGCCATTAAACCTGCATAATTAATAAAGAATATATATATATATATATACAATTATATTTATATATTAATTTAACATTATTAAATTAATTTAATTAATTAGTTTAATTATAATTATTAGTTAATTAGTTTAATTAATTAACATTATTTATAAACAATAAATCTACAAATTAATTTAGTTAATTTATTTATTTAAAAATAGTAAATTAATTAATTAAATTAATAAAATTAATATTTATATAATTATCAAAATAGTAATCTATTTAATTAATTTGTAAAATCATTTAATTCAAATTAAATATAGAAACTTTAGGATGCCATAACTTTAAATTTAATAGTCTAAATATATTGAATATATATCTCATTTTAATGAGAAAAATGAGAGGATTTTAATGGTAGTATCGGATTTTCTATAGGATACCTAGATAACATAATGGCATTATAGGACCTCAACAAAATTACCAAAATACTCTTATGCTTCAAATAATCATAACTTTGTACATAGTGACCCAAACCTAGCTAATATGAGTCTTAAAGTAATCAGAAGAATATCATGAACACTTTGAGAATATTATTTTTGACATTGGGTAATTATTTTGACTAATGACTTTTGGGTATCCCCATTAATGACCCTTAAAATCTTAGAAATTGAAATATCCATATCTTAGTCATTTGAACTCCAAATGAAAAAATTCAAAGTGCAAGCTAGCTTATAAATTCAGTGCCAACAGTAAACGGAAAGAAAATTTAGGTTTTAAATCCTAGAAACCCTAAGTTGACCAAGATACTCCTAACCCTAATTAGGTTATAACTTGGTCAAATGAGGTCCAATTTGGGTCTACTCCCAGTTAAAGTACTCAGTGTGATATAAAGAAGCTATAGTCATTGAGTTTGTTGAATTTGAATATTAAATGGAAAAGTTAATTTTTTGACTCCTCCTAGCCCTAGAAAATGACATCCTTAATCTTGGAACACTCATAACTTTAACCAATAGATTTTAGAATTTAGTGTTCTTACATTCTATGAAATTCTTGAATTGCAAGCAACAATAAACTGCATAATGTTTTAGATTCATTATGTGAAAATTATTAAAATGCCCCTTTGGTCAAAAAACTTTAGTTTGGACTTATATGACTCATTTCTTATTTAAATTGAGTGTACTTACTATCTATCTTTATGTTAAATAGTAAGTAATCATTTGGTAGTAAGAAACTCCAATTTGGAGTTTTAAATCAAAAAGTAACTTTTTTGATCCTTAAGTAGGGGCAAAATGGTCATTTTACCTAAAATTTAAGTTAAGTGTTTTATAACCTTAAAATATCTTTTAAATTATTAGAATAAGTAATAAAACTGATTTAGACCCAATTTAAGTCTTAAAATCTCATAAATTGAATAATTTTATAAAAGTCCAAATCTAAGTCTAAAAATACCTTAAGTAAGGTGAATGATCCTTACTTAACTAAAATGCACCCTTAACCTTCCCTAAATAAGTAAAACATCAAAAAAAATTAAATTATTTATTTTCTTGAGCTTTCCCTAAGTCATCTCTTTAGGAATCTACACCTCATATTAGGACCTTTTCCTAAGTTTAGGAATAGATTCTATGTCAGATTTCATTTATTGGATAAAGTGGGTTATCCAATAAATGGAACCTTAGTTTTATTAGTTTTTAGATTTTATAATTTAATTCTGATTATTTTATCTTTAAATCCTAGAATAAGATTAGGAGAATCTTTTTATTAAGTTTGATTATGCTTAATAAATTTTAGCATTAATCTTAGTTCACATTTAGACTTAAAAACCTTAGATCCTTTGTTTGACCTTTGGACTATGTGCTAAACTCCAAATCGTGGTGTTAAAATCATAATCCCTAGTTAGTAGATCTTGATCAGATATTAGTCTAGAACATCTAAATTCATCAATTAGGACGTGATGATTTATTATTTAACTTATAATCAATTCTGATTAAACTAAATTATGACCTAATCAGTTCTGATTGCTTTTAATTTATAAAGTTGTGCTTCAAGGTTGCACTCAATAGTAGGTATTGGAGATCTTAATCATGTGTAATTTAGATTAGTTAAAATAGTTAATTAAATAATAATAATGTCATCATGTGTAGTAGAGTCTCTTGCTCGCTATTGATTATTTGTGCTTTCACATTCCTTATAATTTATGCCAGTTCCTTGGACATATCATTCAAAATAATATTGTTGAATGAAATAAAAACTTTGAATAATCAGGATAACATTTGCGTTGGATTCAGTTATATTCTGGTAAGTTCTGCTGCACATTTACCGTAATAAACAGGGGTAAGGTGTAATAATGATACTTAACATTACTCAGTGAGGAGTATATTATTAAGTTTGGAACCCGTATAGTCTTGCAGATGTACTTGACTCCTCAGCTACTTCTGGATGTGTTCATATAAGCAATAGTAAAATAACTAAAATTTACTGCATTTGTATTTACTACCTCTTCAGTTCTGCTAGACTATTCTGTTCTGCCTTAGCCCAAAAAAGCTTTGGGAATTTTATTCTGCCCTAGCCCAAAAAGGTTTTGGGAATATGCTGGGCCCGATTAGCCAATTTTTGATATGGCAGTACCTATTTTTATTTTTATTTACCGTTTACTAATTTATGTTACTTCAACCAGTTTTATCTTACTTGCTCACTCATATATTATAGGATGTTAGATTTTACTGTTACTTATTATATATATTACATTCGGATTGGTTACTTTTAACTTGCATATATCATATGATCATCAGCATATTTAGGTTAGTCTTTTCTTTCAATACTTTTACTTATTTATACATATATGCTGATCCTTATATTAGATTATTTAAGGTATGTTTTTTGCCTCATTTTTGCTTAGTTAAGAATACAATATTTATAACTTACTATTTTGTTGTATGCTTGCTGCTCCTATGCTAGAGAGTTTATTTTATGTTGTTAAGTAAAATTATGATATTAATAATATATAAAAAATATTCAGCCTAAAATATACTTAAACAATTGTCTAATAAGATTTTTTTATTCTTTTGTTGGCTGGGGCACTAGCATTATGAAACCGACAATATCAGAATCGAATAGATTTGAGGAACTTGATGCTGAAGAGGAGCCATACCTCGAGGAGGAGCATCAAGAATGAGCTGAAGCTGCTTAGGCTTTATTGCTTTCTGTGAGGATGAGTGATTTCATTTTAGTTCATTTAAATTTAATTAATATTGTAATAATACAGATACTATTTGACTGTATATTTTTGGCTATACTATTTATTCTGAGTTGCTTGATATACTTTACTTATATGCATTGTGGTAAGATTGGATGTATTTTTACCTTACTTTACTTCTACACTTTGATTCTGTATTTGCTTAGTGATTAATTATATAGCATGTATGCATTGGCATATCTCTCCCTTATTAGTGGGCTTAGATTATACCTAATTCAATAACAAGTGAGGAATTTGCCAAAGTGGTACATATCCCCTTGGCTTAATCTTGTGAATTTAAGGGTTGGGAGCCATAGGACTGATGTGCGTAAAGGTCCTCTACATGCAATTATGGGTGAGTCGTATTGGAGGAAACAACAAGAGCACAGTGCTCCATCGTATTGCTACCGTCGGATGGATAAAGTGGTCTTGATTCCTTTTAGTAGGTTAAATAACTCGGGTTCAATGTTAGCCATTGGATCTCGATCCGGATCCAGTGGCCAAGATCAGATCTGACAGCGAGATCTAATGGCGAAATGACTGAACGGCCCAGATGACACTGAACGATTGTTTAGTGTTTGCAGCTGTGCAATGGATCCCTCGTGGAAATGGTTGTCACAGTTAATCCGTTGAATATTAAATATTAAAATTAATATCAATTAATACAATTTGTATTAATCAATATTTATTAACTAAATGAGCTAATAAAATTTCAAATTTTATATTATTTTGAGTGTGAAGATTTCAAAAATAAAATTAATTTTTTATTGGAAGCTGAAATAATTTTTTAATTTCTAATTATTTAAATATAATAAAATAATCAATTTCTTATATTTTCTTCAAAATTAGCCCAAATTTTCACACGTTTAGGCTAAGTTTAATTATTTTATCCAATTAGGCTCTTCAAACAAGAAAGAGAAAATCTGGTTGCAAGTAATATTGATATAAAATAATAATAATTATGATTAGATTTTAAATATATAATTTTAAATTTAGGCTAGCTTCTAGAGTTTAGTCAACTAGACCTAAACTTAAAATTATATAGTTGAAGTCTAACTAAACTCATTCAAGTTTGAGTTCGAGTCGAGTTAGAATCCAGTCAAGTAGAGATTCGAGTTAAACTGTTCGACTCGAAAATTCTAGTCAAATCAAAATATTTCGAATTCGAGATTGAGTTTTAAGTTTTAGGTCATATAGCCAGCCCTACCTACCTACACCCACCATTTCAAAAGTTAGTCCTAAACAACTTTCAAAAAATATAAATAAAATATTCTCCCAAAAAAAAAATTAAAATTTTATTTGTGCGTTGCTTTCAAAAAAATACACATATTTTAATTATATATTTTAGTGATTAAAACATTGGTCAACCTCCATAATTTTAATAATTATAATGTGATTATCAAAAAGTAATAAAATAAGAAATTTAGTATTTTAAAATGAATATCGCTATAGTATAATTAATGTATTTAAAATAAATATTAAACTAAAATAATTAATATTTACTAGTTAAAAAAAAATTTATTAGGAATAAGACTTCAAACTTTTATTGTTATTATATTAATAATATCTTAATTTTTCCTATTATAAGCCAAAACTTTCTAATCAATTCAATTATAGCCTAATATTTTTATTGATGGTTCATAAAATTATTATATAATTTAAATAAGATTCAAAGATGCTAGTTCAACTACAACACAATTTTATTTTGCTTGTCTATATTTTTTTTAATATTTTTTTTTTTGAAAGAAAGTTAGCTTCAAATAAAATGTAAATGTGTCAAATTGAACTTGAACGGTGTTATGCGATAAATAATTTAGAGCATTAATCACAAAAATAGATTAAATGTAAATAAATTTAATACGGGAGCTTCGGCGCTCACCATTCTCCTGTGACGGTTCATACACGAAAACAAGCACCCTGTGATCATTTGTGGGTCGATTCGGGTGTGATCTCGGGCTCGTTTTAAAGCTCGTTGGAAGCCATAATTTATAAAGGGTATGAGTGCCTCAAAAGAAGAAGCAATATCAATCATTGTGAATGCAAAGGAGAAGGAGGCGGCAGCCATAGGGCTATGGCTGAGGTCAAAGGACACATCAGAGGTTGCAACCAAGTGCAACAACAGGAGGCTGTTGCGGTGGCTACACTAGAAAGCTATTGATGGAGATCTTCATTGGAGATTTGCACGGAAGGACTATAGCGACGTGCTACATCTGGTGACCACAAAGTGGTTGCATCGGTGGCTGCAGTGGTGTGTTGTGGTGGAAGATCGCAGCAGTGTGCTGTGACGGTGATCGTAGCGGTATGATGGGGCAATGGTCGTAGTGGTGTGCTACGATGAAAGGCTGCAGTGGTGTGCTGTGGTGGTGGCCGCAGCAGTATGCTGCGGGGGAAGGCCGCAACTGTGTGCTATTATGATGGTCGTAACTGTGTGCTATTGCTGAGGGCTGAAGTGGTGGCTTTGTGGCTATAGTGTTGACTACGGTGGGAGCTATTATATATTCAAGTGTTGAGTTAAAGAACAAAGAAAATGTCATAAAGAGTGTAACAACTCAAACTCTTAAGCACCAATGTATTGTCCGCTTTGACCGGAAAGACATCACGATTTTTCCCTCATAATATAACTTTCCAGCAAGTCACCCATCTTGGGAGTGCTCACACATGAGCACGCTTAACTTTGGAGCTCTTATCACGAGCTCCACCGTTATCTGAAAAGACGTCTCGATATTTAAGAGTTTTACTTATTACTACTTAAGTGAATCCTTACAATCTCCCCAACTTAAGTAACTAACGTCCTCGTCAGTATCCACACACAGATTTAAGAACCACCCATTGGGTAGATAGGACTAGAGGTGGCCCATACATGCTTAAGAGGTACCCACAACCATGTAGCACCTTAGCCATCATGGGTGCACGAGGCTGCTCACATGAAGTGGTGCATTACCCATATGGCACTTAGCTTCTATTTAACACCCTATGCCCTGCTCTGATATTATTTGTAACAACTCAAACTCTTTAGCACCAATATATTATTCGCTTTGGCCTGAAAGATCTCACAATTTTGCTCTCAGAAGATAACTTTTCAGCAGATCATCGATCATGAGAGTGCTCCCACATGAACACGCTTAACTTTGGAGTTCTTATTAGAAGATACACCGTTATTTGAAAAGATGCCTCAACGTTTAAGAGTTTTATTTATTACTACTTAAATGGGTCTTTACTTAAGTTGGGGAGATCGTAATGACCCACTTAAGAAGTAATAAGTGAAACTCATAAATATCGATGCGCCTTTTTAGATAACGGTGGAATTTCTGATAAGAACTCTAAAGTTAAGCATGCTAATATGGGAGCACTGCTAGGATGGGCGACGTACTAGGAAGTTATCTTTCGAGGGCAAAACTGTGAGGCCTTTCAATTCAAAGTGGACAATGGCTTGGTGCTTAAGAGTGCTATTACAAATGGTATCAGAGTATACCACATGGTGTTAGATAGGAGCTAAGTGTCGTACATGGCAGAGTACCACTTCATGTGAGCAACCTTTTGAACCCATGATGGTTAAGGTGCTACATGGTTGTGGATACCTCTTGAGCTTATAGAAGTCACTGTTAGTCCTATCTACCCAATGGATGGTTCTTGGATCTGTGTGAAGATACTGACGAGAACGTCAGTTACTTAAGTTTGAGAGATTATAAGAACACACTTAAGTTGTAATAAGTGAAACTTTTAAATATTGATGTGCCTTTTCAGATAACGGTAGAGTTCCAGATAATAACTCCAAAGTTAAGTGTGCTTATTGACAGACGATGATTACACGTCTATGCTTACACGCAATTGTACATGGTCTGAATTAATAATTGGAATGTAAGCTCTGAGATTTATCATCCTCAGAAAATGGTGTGTTTTGCTACTAAAATATATCTATATTTAATAATGTTTAAACTATATGTTTCAGTTTTAAATTGGTTCCTTTAATAATGCAAAATTCTTAGTTTAAGAAACTATTTGATTAAGAGAGGAGAGTTGAGTTTCCTCCATATAAATTGACAGAGACTTATTGAAATACTTCTTAAGCAACCTTTCATTCTTTTGTTGTCATGCCATATAATTATTTTGCATAAAAAAAAGATGCAATTCAACTCATAATTCTATTACTATCATTTCACTATTTACTATCCATTTCATTGTTTTACTACTCATTTCACTACATCTTTTTACTATTTAATCTGTTGTTTTTACTATTTAATCCGCTATTTTTACTATTCAATCCATTGTTTCTTTTTACTATTTAATTCGCTATTTTTTATTATTCAATCCGCTATTTTATACTATTCAATCCGTTGTTTTTACTAATCAATATGTAGTTTCTTTTTACTATTTAATCCGCATAATTCTAATAACAAAAATGGAAGCTATGCAAGGCAGCGATGAGGGTACTCGGTTTCATTAAATGAACTGCGAAAGAGTTCGAATTAACTTGTCGGAACCTATCGATCAGAGCAGAGTTCACTAAAATACTGAATAAAACATTGCTAGAGTAAGGAGAGTAGGAGGTGGAATACCTAGTTCAGTGTCGGGTGCTTTGGCTCTCTATATTGCAATTTATTTATAACTTAAATTCTACATTTTAATGGGCAAACATGAAATAAATGATAAAATATATAAATTTATAAATTGTTTTCCTTAATTTTGACGTAACTAGCAGCGGCAGGAACTTTGAGAAGAAAGCAGTTGGTGATAATACTTGATTAAAGGCTGTACTAAATTGAGCTTAATAAGTAAATCAAGAACACTAAATTGCATGATACAAAGCTTGATTTGTTGTCTTTACAGTTGGCAGCTATCAATAGCATTGTGAAATAGATACATGTAAATCAAATAGCATTTTTTTCTTTTGCTATGAATTTAAGGAGCCTCAATGAATTACCAAAAATGATTTATAAATTGTTCTTAATTATTATTTCCAAAAATGATTTACCAATTTTTGTTTCTCTTTATCTTCTTAAACAAAACTTTGTAATACCTTATATAAAACTTTAAATTTAACTTGTATCTCATATGTGCATGCAATATTATTTTTTTTTCTTATTACACTAGAGTTTTTTTCTTGCTTTCTTTTTGAACCTAGGCTATGTATACTTCACCTAAATAAAATTCATCTTTCGAGTCAAGTTATTATTACCCCAATCCCAATTGTATTGATAATTCCTCAGCATACAATTCCATATTATCATTGGATCTTCATTCTTCTTATTTAGTTTCATTCTTCTTATTTAAGGTGCATTCCTAATTGCTAGTAGAAAGAGTAAATTTATAACAAAATTAGTAAGAATCTTGTAGTGCTGTTATGTTTACTTTATTTATTGGTTTCTTCTTTGATATTGTATATCTGAAGTGTGTATCCATACATAACTAAACTTCCAATGGAATTTAAAAGTGCAGAGCAATTTATAGAAAATGTGAAAGCTGCCATTATCTATGTACATCCATAAGATCAATCACCAAACTTTCCAATAACATACAAAACCTTAGAAGCTCAAAGAAAATTTTATATATATAAAAAAAAAAAAATTGATAGCTCAATACATTCCTTTAAAATTTTAAAGAGTTCAAGACAGACTTTAGGATGCTTAACTTTTTAAGCCAGTAAAGCAATACATTCCATATTGAGAATTTCAGAAATTGAACTCGAATGAAGATTGATAATACTTTATCTTCAAAGCATTCGAACCATATGATAGGGTAAGGAGGTACCTTGCTTACTCTTCTGGAGATCGGCGACTCCTTGCTGATCGGCTACTGATTGGACAACACGGAGGGTCCTCGGCTCGACACCGAGAAGAAGGAGGCTGCAGGAGCCTCTCGGCCTCCTGCCGAGAGGGGTTGAGGAAGCTGGAACCTCTTGTCCATTGAAGAGAACCGACGGCTTGGCCGAGAGAAAAGAGTGCGGCTTGCGGTTGGAGAGACTGACAGGGATGAGGAAGGCTTGAGTGAAAAGAGGGGTTCGGTTGAGATGAATGAGAAATAAGAGGAGAAGCCAGGCGGAGATTGCGAGGGCGAGGAGGACGTGTGGTGGGAGGAGAGGCGGGTCGAACGAGGAAGGGGAGTGGGGGTTGACCGCTCGAGGGGGGGGGGGGGGGGGGGGGTCGAGCGATTAGGGCAGAGGAAAAATTAGGGAGATAAAAGGAAAATATTAAATCAATTTAATTAGTTTAATAATTAATTTCCTATTTTTATTAATTAAATGATTTTCAAAAATCACCAAATATTCACCCCAAGCTAATTGAGGGGTGATGAACACAATGGCGAAGTCAGATTTTGATTTTGATGAGTATTTAATTTTCTCATTTTCCGGATATTTGAATATTATTAAAATATTCGACGAAATTTCGATAACTTCCGATTTACACCAAAACATCACCCCTAGCTAATTTGGGGGCAATGAGCGCAATGACGAAGTCCAATTTTCGATCTAAGGTCAAAATAATTAAGTCAATTTTCATGGTTCCTGAAATTCTCAAAATCAGGATTTTATCTATTTGACTCCTGACCTGGACCAGGTCTTGGTGGTGAATTTCTAATGACTTCATTAGTGCAGTAAGATCAAAATCAGAACTTGGATTAGTCCTAATTATCTTGGGTAACAACTTTGGTTGTTACAATTATGCACTAACGGAGGAATGTATTCCGCCTTGAATGCTTTAACGAATGCATCCCAAGGAATATCCTCTATGTTGTAATCTGTGAACAGTATGTTTCAGATATTATCCCACCAGTATTCAGCTTTGTCTTAAAACAAGTGAGTTGTCAACCTGATGGCTTCAAAATCAGGACATTTAATACTTGTCAAATTTTTCTCGACCAACTTCAGCTAGCTAGTTGTGTCCATAGTTGACATACTCCCATTGAAAGTGTGAGTCCTTAGACGGATAAAGCTATGTAAGAGTCCATCTGACTAGTAGTACTATTGGGAAGGATAATATGGCCCAGGGGCTATAGATGCTGGTGAAGGATTCTGATTGCTTTGCATGGCAATTAACTTCTCTATTCTTTCAACTTGCTTGACATGAGTTTCTACTAAAGTTTGAACTGTTCCCAGAAGTGTGTTGACTTCTGAAGAAGAGCTGCCAGATGCAGAAGGGGTAGAAGAGGACTGTCCAGGATTATTTTGTATTTTAATTTAAAAATAACATTCTTTAAGAATTTAAGAAGAGCTAAAATAGATATGTTTATTTTATTGATCATTTTAGATATAACATATAGTAGGAAAAGTACAATAAGGAACATAGAACTATCCACTAAAATATTTATCTAATATATTCCATCAAAATTGTGAGACGGAAGTCTTCAAAAGTGACTTCATGAAACGATGGTGTATGTTCCCAGAAAGTGATGGCCCACCATTCTTCAGATTGGTCTTGGAGGAGGTAGTTCATCAGTGAGACTTGGACCTCATCAGGACATTCCATCACTTCAAGGATAGAACTCATGTGATTTAGCCACTCCTTGGCTAAGATAGGGAATTGTAGCCCTCTAAAAATGGCATGCTAAAGCATCCTGTCCAGCACAAATACTCCTTGTTCGGATACTCCATCAATATGCCTCCCATACCATTGGCCTATTTGGAAGTCGAACTCCCATAAGGATTCAAACTTCTTAAGGTACTCCAAGATTAATATTTTCAAATATCTATTTATTCTATAAATTCAATCAAATTTTATTAGTAGAATTGAGCTGGTTATCGTTCTTAAGGTTATTAATATATAAGTTTTATGTTTGAGCAATTTTATTTTACATATATATGTATTTTCATTCTATGCCTTTTATTCTGAGCATATGATTATGGTACTATAGATGTATTTCAAGTATTTATTTAATGACTATTTGGTAGAAGAACAATTCATTATGTATATAAGAATGCAAATTCCAATCTGACACCTTACTGTGTTCTCTGATACCAACTGTGGCGGCCACCCCTTGATCAAATAAGCTTAAGTGGTGGTCCTCACTAGGCAATCCCTCACTTATCATTAGATTAATATCATCCCTAATCCACTAATAAGGGAAGAATATGCACTAAGGAAAGTAACTAAAACTTTCAATAAATGAGTATACAAGAATATCAGAGTGCGAAAGAAGAAATACCAAATACTAACATCCATACATCCATAATAAGATAGAGTAATATCCAACTTAGAATAAATATGCAGTAAAAGAAAATACAATCAGAACTTATATTATTACAATAATTAAGCCTCACAAGCAAGAATAATATAAAATTGATGATCCTCAATAGCAAGCTCCTCCTCCTGCATAAGCTCCTTAGAAGGCCCAACCACCTAAAAAAGCTTGGAATCTACTATTATCAGTTTCACAATGACAGGGCCCCAGTTAAAAAAAAAGAAAATATGATTAGACAAATTGTCTAAGTATATTTTAGACTACTATTATTTATATTTTATAAATACAGCATAAATACTAAAGAATATAAAACTAAAAATATATAATGAAAATGCTATCTCATATAGATATGTACCAGCTTAGTCCTGCTATAATAGTAAATACTACTCAAAATCTTTCAAAGCATCTAGGAGAAATTTCTCAAATTAATAGGTCTATTAAAAATATACCATCTAGGAGAAATTTTTGAGATCACCATTATCTTGAATACAAATTTCCTATATCTATGAGAAATTTACTAGATCAACATCATCTCAAATATGAGCAACCACACTGTTGTGGCAGACTAAGTAAGTCACATTCCTCAAATATGTTATAATATATTTAATTTACTTCTCCTCTTTTACTTATGAATATGCCTTATGAAAATTTCAAATCTAACATAGAACACTCATCAAATATTCTTATGTTTCATCTAATATGTCAAAAATCAAAGTCTCTATATAAGGAAAGCAAAGTATACAAATACAAGGTGTAAATAACACTACAACAAAACTTTGTGATACCACTTAATTTCTAATTTAATTGGTTCTAACTAATTTGAGAATATATAAGCTCAGGATCTCTAATATCACACTATTTAGTATAAACTCAAAATTAGCCCTATAAAGTTTAAAAATAATTTGAACTAATCAAGTTCTAATATAATTTAATTAATGACACTTACTTAAATTAAATAATGAACCAACATCTTAATTAATGAATTTAATTAATCCCAAGCCAATCTTGATTAATACAAATTAAGATTAAGTGATTAAGAGTTAAACTCCAAATATTAGGGTTTAACCTCTTAATCTAAATGTGATTCTAGAGGCTAAGGTTTATATCCCGAATTCTCATGGACTAAAGATTAAGGCAATCCTATTAGGCAAAATCAGAACTTAATAGGATGGATCTCTATTCTTAATTTAAGGTTAAAAGATAAAATAATCATAATTAAAATATAAAATATATAAACTAATAAAATAATATTTCATCCATTGAGTAAGATATTTACCCAATGAATCAAGTCTAACCTAAATATACATCTAAGATCTTAAGGAAATCCTAAGAAAGTAAGGAGGAAATCCAAACCCAAGAAAGATTATGAGTTTCACTTGAAATTTGATTTAATGAGCTTAAAAGAGTCAGAATTGATTTCAAATCACTTATATTAGTAATTTTACTTATTAATTCAAGTTTCTAAAACTTAAGAATACTTAACCCTAAATTTGGGCAAAATAACCATTTTGCCCCTACTTAAGGGTCTTAAATGCTACTTCATGATTTAGGGTTCCAAATTGAAAGTTATTGATGGCAAATGGTTACTTACGGTCTAATATGAAGATAGACAATAAGTACACCTAAATCGGCCAATGATTTAAGCGTGCTCAGGTGGGAGCACTCTCAGGATGGGTGACCTGCTGGAAAGTTATCTTCTGAGGGCAAAACCGTGAGGCATTTCTGGCCAAAGCGGACAATACCTTGGTGCTTAAGAGTTTGGGTTGTTACAGTTGGTATCAGAGCTGGATTAAGCATGTCTAAGTAGGATGGCAAGTAACACGTCTGCATCCATTTCCGATAGACTTAGGTAATCAAACATGCCAAGTAGAGGCGTAGCCTACAAATGAACAAATAAAAATGCATAAGTTAGGCATAGTAAATAAGATATTAACATAGTTTCCAAATGAACAGATGAGTACTGAGGAGGGCTTCGTAAACGTACCCATTGGAGACGCAGCTCGACCAAATGAGAACGTTAGAAGAAGAACTGAGCAATTGCTGGAGATGATGGCAACTATTATCGCCAACCAAAACCAACATTTCGCTTCTGAAACTATGCCTAAGTCGGAACCAAGGCCTAAGATCGACGATGTTCTCCAAAACTTCCTCAAACTTCGCCCACCCACTTTCAACGGTACAGCTGGCCCGATGGAAGCAGAAGACTGGTTGCAACTCATAGAAGATAAGCTCGAAAGTATGAAGTGCCAAGCTTCTGAATCGGTGAGGTTAACTCAATACTTGTTGGAGGGAGAAGCGAAACGATGGTGGAAGGTGTCACAAGACACCAAGTTTGCTCGATCAGACCTAGAAGACAAATGAATGCATCTGTACGAGAAATGCTACCACTTCGGCGGTGTATGTTTTACTTGTGGTCGTAAAGGCCACCGCTATTTTGAATGCAATGAGAAGAACACAATCGACGGAGTGCTCATCAACCACTCCTATCATAAACAAGCATTCCGTGCCCAATTAAGGAACAGTCGAGAGCCTGCTCCTACTATAATGCGAGCTTTAACCTCAAACTCAAAGGCAATTATACCAGCACAAAGGCCAAATCATGATCGTTAGGGTCAAAGGCCCCAGAACAAACAACCCTCAGCACCTGCCAGGGTATATATGTAACTCCTGCCTCTGCTCCTAAGGGCAACGATGTGGTGTCAAGTATGCCTTAAATTAATTTTTATTCAGTTCTCACCATATCAGTAATCAATCTTTACCATTTCAATATTTTAATTGTTTGAGTAGTTATTCTTATTAAGTTACTATAATCATAGGCACCTTATCAATAAATGATAAATCTTATAACATCCTTTTTTATACGGGAGCGAGTCATTCCTTCATATCAGAAAATTAGGCTAAGACTCTTAAGCTACCAACCTATCGATTAGCTAGCTTGTTGAGCATCGGGTTATCTTCCGGAGCCCGTATGCAGTCCCAACAATTTTGCAACATAGATATTCCTATTGAGGAACAAAATTATGGGGCTAAATTAATTGTATTGCCAATCGCAAATTTTGATATAATCCTAGGCATAAAATGGTTAAGCTAGCATGGTACTTCAATTAATTGCCAAAAAAAGAAAATAACCTTGGGCAGTGGAAGTAAATTAAAATCATTCGTGGGAAGATTTAGCACCTAAGCGTCGCTAATCAATGCAATGACAACAAAAAGGCTAGTCAGAAAGGGATGTGATGTGTATCTCATAATGATGTTGAGAGAGAAGAAAAAAGTCATTCCTATTTCTGAGAACTATATAGTTTATGAATTTCCTGATGTTTTCTCCAAAGATCTACCCAATCTTTCTCCAGTTAGAGAAGTAGAATTTGCAATTGAATTAATTCCCAGAACCCAACCGCGATCAAAAGTTCTGTATCGTATGGCACCAAAAGAACTTCAAGAATTGAACAAGCAACTTCAAGAACTATTAGAGAAAGGTCATATTCATCCAAGTTCATCTCCTTGGGGAGCACCAGTTTTGTTCATAAAGAAGAAAGATGGATCGATGAGAATGTGCATCGATTATAGGGAATTAAATAAGGTAACCATCAAGAATAAGTATCCCCTACCTCGTATCGATGATTTATTCGACCAGTTATCTGAAGCTAAAGTTTTTTCAAAGATAGACATGCGATTTGGATATCACCAATTGCGAGTTAAAGATCTAGATGTGGAGAAAATAGCATTTAGAATCTACTATGGACATTATGAATTTTTGGTAATGTCCTTTGGCTTAACAAATGCGCCATCCATTTTTATGGATTTAATGCAACGAGTGTTGAAAAAATATTCAGATAAATTCGTCATCGTCTTCATCGATGATATTCTGATTTATTCGAAAAGTAAAACAGATCATGAGAACCATCTGCGATTAGTACTAGAAGAGCTTCGAAGCCATGAGTTATATGTTAAGTATTCCAAATGCGAATTTTGGCTTGACTCAGTCGCTTTTTTGGGTCATGTCATTGACTCTCAAGGAATCAAAGTCGATCAAAATAAAGTGAGCACAGTTCAAGATTGGTCACAACCAAAATCCATGACCGATATCAGGAGTTTCTTAAGACTAGTAGGGTATATAAAAAATTTGTTAAGGGATTCTCACAAATTGTGTCTCCTCTCACAAAGTTGATGCAAAAAGCAGTACCATTTATTGGAGTCCAGAATGTGAGAAAGTGTTTCAATCATTAAAAGATGCTCTTTCTTCTACACTAGTTTTAGCCTTACCTAAATAAGGTCTTAACAACCAAGTCTATTCTGACGCATTTGGCATAAGTTTTGGATGTGTGCTGATGTAGGAAGGAAAAGTTATAGCTTATGCATCTCGTCAGTTAAAACCGCATGAATAAAACAATCATGTTCATGATCTCGAATTAGCAGCCGTAGTTTTTGCTCTGAAAATCTGGCGTCATTATCTTTATGGCGTCCAGTATTCCATATTCACCGATCATCAAAGTTTAAAGTACATCTTCACCCAGCGTGAGCTAAACTGCCGACAACGAAGATGGATAGAGCTAATAAGTGATTATGATTTAAGCATCCAGTATCATCCAGGAAAAGCAAATGTCGTAACAGATGCACTCAATCATCATGCTGCTCTTTCTTCTATGATATTATCAAGCTCTCTAGAAGAAAAATTCTGAAAGCTCAAAATCAGGCCAGTGTGTGGTGCTATGCTAAGCACACTGATATCCATGAGCTCAGTTGAACCTAAATTTTTCATCGTGATGTCTCCATCTCCTAAACCAAGGATGAAGACTATCTGAAGTTTAAAGTGGACATCGAAAGTGGTCGTATGTTTGATCTTCAGCTTCGAGGTAATGTAATCTATCAAGGAGATCGACTATGGATTCCCAAATTCATGCATCAAGAGATTCTAGTAGAAGATCACAATTCTAGTTACCAAGTACATCCTAGCAGTACCAAGATGTATCAAGATCTGAAGAAATCATTCTTGTGGTCTGGAATGAAGAAAAGTGTAAAAATACTAGATGTTCCTTTCAAATTTATTTATTAATATTCAAATAATTTTGACCTCAAATAAAAAATCTAATTTCTCCATTACGCTAATCACCCATGAACTAGCTAGGGGTGATATTTCGAAAATTTTTGGAAGCTGTCAAATTTTCTCAAATATTTTAATATATTTTTAATACCAAAATTAAGATAATTAAATTGATCTCAAAATCAAATCCGATATCACCGTTGCGTTCCTCACCCCGAAATTAGCTAAGGATAAAATTTTAGAATTTTTTTTTAAACTCGTTTAAATGACATAATCCAAATTATTAAAATAATTAAGTATTAAAATAAATAGTGGGGCCTACCACTAAATTAAATTAGCATCATCTCCTCATCCAAGCTCATCCTCACTCATTCTTTATCTAAACTCATAACATAATTCAAATTATCAAAATAATTAAGTATTAAAGTAAATGGTGGGGCCTACCACCTAATTAAATCAACCCCATCTCCTCATCCAAGACCTTACCCTCTTCTTCTTTATCTACACTCAAATGGCAGCAATTATTTTCTTGTATGTTGTTAGAAAACTTCAAAGAGCAAATCCATTCCAACATTAAGAGATCTCCATTTTTCAAAGCTTCTTCTTCTTCTTCTTCCTCCCGTCACACCATCAAAGGTACCATAATATCCTTTGATTCTCCTTTAATCTGTGATTTTTTCTTTTCTTTTGTCTATTAATCAATATTGCATGCAATTTTAAATCACCATCGGGCTCAATCAAGCCCAATCGAAGGTTATATTTCCGTAAATACACTTAAATTTCACGATTCCCCCATATGCCCATTGCTAGGGCATCATTTTTTGAAATATTATTGTGCTCTAATCATGTTGATTTAAGTACCAATGGAAAGGCCTCGATGAGAGCTTTCCATCGGTATATGGCACGCCCCGTGAAATGCCATATTTTGGGAGTTATTGTGTGCCCAAGGTGACCATATTCATCTTTCTAACGATCCAGCTTACGGGTCCGCTTGCGTGCAACCCGTCTGGCCCACGTGCGGCCCATGAATAGTAAATTACTGTTCATACAGTCATTTCAGAATAAAAAAAATTACTTAATTAAATTAAAATTTTGTAAAACTTTAAACCCCCATAATTTTGCAACCACAAATCCAAATATAGTAAAATTATATCTCATTTTGCTCAGAAAAATGCAAAGAATATTATGGCAAGAATAATTTTTCTGTTTGATGCTTAATTTAATTAATTATTTTTTTAGGCTAATTAATTACTCCATTAAACTATAGAATTTCATTTAGCCATAACTTGATCATTTAGAATCCAAATTAGGTCATCTAATATACCATTTTGATTAGAAAAGTACAAGAAATATTAATCTGCAAGAAAATTTTAATTTCTATTATTAAATTTCTTAATTTAGCCTAATTACTCTAAAAATGGATTAGTAAATATTAGACTCATTAGTTATCCAAAATTCAAATTTTAAGTTTTTTTATCACTCACAAAATAGAGGAGAGCACATTGGCATAGTCAAAGTATTTTTTTTATAATTAATTTCACTAATTACTCACTAATTATTCATTAATGAGTTTAAATCCTAATTTTAAACTTATTAGCCTCAAAACTTAGCCAGATGAAATCCAAATTGAGAAAACTCAATTTACTGTGATCAGTATACCATACAAAAACTATAGCCACTGACTTTATTCAATTTGGACACCTAATGAATAAATTAGCTTTTTGGACATATTCATAAATCTCATAAATTACACTTTTAATCCTAAGCCTTATTTTTGTCATAACTTAATCAAAAGACCTCAAAATTTAGAAATTTTAGGTTCTATGGAATCCTTAGGCAATAAGCAACATAAGTATAACAAAAATTCCAAATTTCCGTAAGTATAATTATTAATCAACTCTTAATGAGCTTAAATAATAATTTAAGCTCATTAGCCTTAATACTTAGCCAAATTATGTGTTCTTAGTGTCTAACTTTATAATAGACAGTAAGAAAATATTTAGCATTAATAAAATTTAATTTGGAAGTCAAGTTCTTAAAATCACTTTTTAGGCACCTTTAAGAGGGGCATTTTGGTCATTTTGGCCAAATATTAAATTAAATAAATTTTAATAAATTAAAATAGTTCTTTATATCTTAAATTAGTAACTTAATAATTCAAAAATCAATTTAAAAGTATTTAGATCACTTTTTTATTTTAGAAACTTAAATTACAAAATTTAGTACTTATAAACCTAATATTACATTAAATAAATAACAAATCATGTTAAATCATAAAATATTAAATTAATGAATTAAATTATTATTTGGCAGATCAAAGGAATTTATTTGGTAGTAATTTTTATCAAAACAATCAGATACATAGATCTACTTATAAGTTTTATTTCAGCATATCTACTTTGAACCATTTTTATTTGAATCTTACTTATGCTTTCAAATATGCTTACCGCATATTAATTTGCAAAAATTATCATAAGGCATGTAACAAAAAGATGAAATGTATTATATTATTGTGGTGTTTGTCTTCGGAAGATAGAAAGCAACATTGAGAATCTGTACAGATTGGGCCTGCTGGCAGCCCCTAGGAGTCATAAGGAGGGATTTAGCCCTTTTTAGGAAGTGGGCAAATCCAGAGGAAAGACACATCAGTTTCTAATTTTGAATAAGTTACCGATGAGTAGCGAGAAAGCTTCCTAAAGGTTATGCCTATGGGTTTACCCATTTGGACTTAGGAGTCTACAGACTCAACTTTATGTTACAAATACGTATGATAAAATTTATTTCATATTTTTCTTATATACTAAACTTCATGGCTAATATGTAGGGCAAAAGTTAATTTTATTTGGCAAATACTTTACTTTCTTACTTGTGATGTAAAAATTTCTTTATCTCAATTTTACATTAATTTATGCCTATTATAGGATGCTAGAATGTAATTCTTATAAGAATGGTCTGCATACTCCTACCTGACTGGTAACTGTATTTTTCAAGTTTTGAAAACTAAACTTTGAAGATCTGATTGAGTATTAAAAAAGAAGAAACTGAGATGTGAGATAATAAGGATATTTAATCTATATTATAAATATTAAACTGTTGTAAATTCATATATGTATGGCTCTCTCTCTCTCTCTCTACTTGTATAATTGGACTTTGGATATTATATATATTATTTCCTTTTATTTAAAAATTTTATGTTTCCAAATTTATGGATTATTCTTTTGAAATTCTCAAACTTCGATCCCCGGTCATCACCGAATTGGTATCAGAGCGGAGTTTGAGAAAATCTAAAGAATGATTCATTAGAGCCAACGTTATGATTGCAGTTTTGAAAATGCTATAATATAATAAGTATAATTAGTAGTTGAATCTCAAGTTAGAGAGTATAATAAGTATAATCTATTACTTCCCCAGATTATGGAAAGTCATAATCAAAACAATAATAATCAATCTTAGGATGACAATGTTCCTCAGAATACTCCTAGCCATAATGAGACTATTTCACATAATATTGAAGCAGTCTATCCTTTTGATCATAGTGGAGCAAATCAGATGCTCCAGTTTATGAATATAATGAGTTAATTCATGAATAACCAATAATTCCAAAATCCAAACCCCATATCAACCCAGTATAAGGCAGTAAATGAAGACATGCAAATATTTCTTAAGCTTCAGCCTCCAAGATTCAATGGAAAGGCAACTCCTTACCAAGATGAGGAGTGGATTCAAAGGTTAGAGAAAGAATTGAAATATGCTAAGAGTTTTGAAGATCAGAAGGTATCATTAACTACTTATCTACTGACTGAAGTTGCTAAAAAATGGTGGAAAACAGCCAAAAGCACTACATTTCAGAACATATCAGAAGAAGAGATCCCTTGGGAAGAATTTGTAAAGGCATTCTTGTGCAAGTTTGTACCCTAGTCTGCTAGGCAGACAATGAGGAAGGAACTCTTGAATTTGAAAAAGGGAGTCATTCAGTTACTGAATACGAAGAAGAATTTACTCGTTTAGCTAGTTTTGCCTCGGAAATAATTACAACAGAGAACGTTAGGTGTCACTTATTCCTTAATGGATTAAGGAATAATTTTCAGCATATTTTGACACCTCTCCAGATTTCAAATTTTGCCCAACAAGTGGAGAAGACCAAGCTCATGGAAGCCCAAGAAGAGCAGTATTCTTCAAAGATAACAAAGAGGCCAAGTTTTTCTCCCCATTTTCCATCAAAAAGGCAATAATTTTCAAGACCTCAAGGAAACATTTATAATATTCAAAGTAACCCTAGTGGACCTATTCCAAAAACACTAAATACTTGTAGATTTTGTGGAAGGATGCACAGCACTGACAAATGTTTTACTGGAATAAACCAATGTCACCATTGTGGGAGAACCAATCATCGCATAAAATTTTACCGTGCTACATACACAGTAAACAGACATCAACTACCAAATCAAGGAAAAGCGACAGTGGAAAATAAGGGCAAACCATCAGTAAATAGAGGAAATAATGTATCATCTTCTAGTCATACAAGGAATAACCCAGCCCAAGCTAGAATATTCAATTTATCTCAAGAAGAGGTAAGAGATGAGCCTGATGTGGTTACAGGTACTATTCTATTATTTCAGCATCCTTGTTCAGTTCTTTTTGATTCTGGAACTACACACTCTTTTATTGTATCAAAGTTGGTTCAAAAATATTCATTACCAATAAAATAATTTTCATCAACACTCAAAGTTAATCTACCATCAGGAGATTTCTTAGAGACAAGCATCTTTTGTAAATGTAAGTTAAATATAAGTGAAATTTCTTGGGAAGCTAAACTCACTATCATCCTATAACCACTTTTGGCATTATTCTTGGGATGGACTGGATGAGTCAGAATGAAGCATTAATTGATTGTGCAAAAAGAGAGTATATGTATATAGTGAAGGTAAGAAAGTAATATTTGTTGGCCAAAGAAGTGCAGTTATCAGCCTTATTCCAGTTAATAAAATTGAAAAGTTTATTAGAAAGAAATACATATATTCTTAACCCTACTTTCAAAATCTGATGCTAAATATGCGCCTCTCAAAGAAACTCTTATAATAAAAGAGTATGCGGATGTTTTCCCAAAAGAACTTTCAGGATTACCATCTCAAAGAGAAGTAGAATTCAATATTGATTTAATTCAAGGAATGAATCTTTTATCCAAAGCACCATACAGAATGGCACCCAAGGAATTAGAAGAACTTAAGAATCAATTGTAGGAGTTAACTGAAAAAGGGTTTATTAGACCTAGTAGTTCTCCATGGGGAGCTCCAGTCTTGTTTGTTAAGAAGAAAGATGGGAGTATGCGCCTATGTATAGATTACCGAGAATTGAATAAGGTTACCATCAAAAATAAATATCCATTACCAAGAATCGATAATTTATTTTATCAGTTATTTGGAGCATCAATATTCTTAAAAATTGATTAAAGGTCTGGTTATCACCAACTTCGTATTAAAGATGAGGATATTCATAAATTAGCTTTTAGGACGAAGTATGGGCATTTTGAATTTCTAGTGATGCCTTTTGGATTAACTAATGCACCATCTTACTTCATGGATCTGATGCATCAAATAATGAAGCCTTACTTAGATTCATTTATCATCATTTTCATATATGATATACTAAATTATTCCAAAAGTGCAAAAGAACATGAAGAACATCTTAAAATTATGTTAAGTCTTCTAAGAAAACATTAGTTATATGCCAAATTTTCAAAATGTGAATTTTGGCTTTACTCAGTAACCTTCTTAGGACATGTAATTAGTAAGGATGGAATATAAGTTGATCCAAGTAAAATCAATACAATTCAAGAATGGCCCCAACCTACTTCAGTAATTGAGATTCGCAGCTTCTTGGGATTAGCTGGTTATTATCGTAAATTTATTAAGAAATTTTCCCAAATTACAGTCCCTCTTACTCATCTTACTCAAAAAGATGTGCCTTATATATGGGATTTATCTTGCAAATCAGCATTTCAGAAGTTAAAAGAATGTCTAACATCAGCTCCTATGCTAGTACTACCAATTGAAAGAAAAGATTATCAAATTTATAATGATGCTTCTGTAATTGGATTAGGTTGTGTTCTTATGCAAGAAGGAAAAGTTATTGCCTTTGCATCTATACAGCTTAAGGTTCACAAGAAAAATTATCCAGTTCATGATTTGGAATTAGCTGCAATAATATTTGCACTTAAAAAAAATCTAGAGATACTATTTATATGGAGTACGATATGAAGTTTTTACTGATCATAAAAGTTTGAATTACATCTTTACTTAGAAAGAATTAAACTTGAGGCAGTGAAGATGGCTAGAGTTAATCAAGGACTATGATTTATCAATTCATTATCATCCTGGAAAAGCAAATGTAGTAGTTGATGCATTAACTCGAAAAGCAACTTCATATCTACATTTGTTAACCTCTAACCCTATCTTAGTTAAGAGAATGGAAGATCTTCAATTAGAAGTAGTGTCACCATCAAATGCTAGTATATTTCAAATAACTATAGAATGCTCATTAATGGATGAAATTAAAGAAGCTCGATAGATTGATGAAGAATATAACTCTTTTGTTACATCTATTCAATCAGGAAAGCATCTAGAACTAAATTTGGATTCAAATAAGAACATTTGGTGTAGATCTAGAATATGGATACATAATAAAGCTAAGCTAAAATCAAAACTATTGAAAGAAGCTCACCACTCTATATGCTCTATTCATCCAGGAAATAATAAGATGTATCAAGATTTAAAATCACACTTTTGGTGGCCATGAATGAAGAAAAGTATTGCTGAATTTATATCCAAGTGTGAAGCTTGTAAACTTGTAAAAGCAGAATATCAGAAACCAGGAGGATTACTTCAACCTTTAACTATTCCTCAGTGGAAATGGGAAGATATTTCCATGGACTTTATAACTGGTTGTCCTAGTTCAAAATCCAAGAATAATTCTATTTAGGTAATTGTTGATAGGCTTACAAAATCAGCACACTTGTTACCCATCAAGCAGACGGATATATTAGACAAATTAGCGATGATCTATCTTAAAGAAATAGTAAGATTATATGGTATTCCAAAAATTATTGTTTCTGATAGAGATAGCCGGTTCACTTCAAGATTTTGGAAAATGGTTCAGCAAGATCTTGGTTCCCAAATTTGCATGAGCACAACATGTAACAACCCAGATTGTTACTTGGCTCAATTAATACTAATTTAAGTCTTCATTAAGGTTCTAAGTCACTAATTAAGTAATTTAGAACTTATCTCAAAAACTTAGGTCAAACCAGAAGTCAACAAAGTCAAAATCAGAAATTTTGGAAAATCCCAAAACCTAGAAAATTGACTTTTTATCTAGACCTCAGATTGAAAATCCGACTTCGCCATTGCGTTTAGAACACCCAAATTAGCTAGGGGTGCAATTTTAGAGGCATTTGGAAGTCGTTGGATTTTCGTCGAATATTTTAATAATATTTAAATACCCCAAATAATCAAATAAATAAATACTCGTCGAAACGAAAATCCGAGTGCGGCGTTGCGTTCCTCACCATTCATTTAGCTAAGAGTAATTTATTTGAAATTTTTTTTAGATATCTTTAAATGTATAATTTTAATTAATAAAATTAAGTATAATTTAATTAATTAATAATATATATATATATATATATATATTTATTACAAATGGCGTCGTTCCGCCGTTGACCTCAATTTTTTATCACCGTCTGACTGTTTGACGTTTTGCTCTGGATCGTCGGATCCTATCATTGACCAGATCGGACGGTCGATGGACCATCTCTTTCGCTGAGACACTCGCGCGACGCACGTGGCGAACACGCGGCAAGAACCGCCGTGTGTTATGCGATCTCCGCCGCTCTGGAACACCGTAAACCCCATTGCTATCCCTTCTAACCTCTCAAACCCAACAATGATAAATCAGAATACACAAGGAGCTCCAAAAATCCTTAGCAAAGCTTCTACCTCTTCGAGCTTTATCTCGGCAAAACCCTCGATCGAGGTACTCCTCCGTATCCCTCTAACCTCGTTTCCTTCAACAAGATTGTTATTGTTCAATTCGATTGTTAATATCCTTAGCAAATCATCAATTTTATTAGACCCAATCGACTCCGATCGGGTTCGATCAAGTCAAGAAAATTTAAGTTCTTCTTTTCGCCGTATAGTTAGGGTTAGGGTTTGCTTATGCACTCGGTGTATGGCTTCCCCGTGACTGGTTCAACCTCTGGCGGGACGATCTAGTGTTGTTCTAGCGATTTGCATGCGGTCCGACTGCAGGCGTCACCGGTTTAGACCCAAGAGATCGATGCCCTAATCCATATTCCGTGCGCCTTCGAGCGAAGAAGGAGGATTTTTGGGTCGGGCCAATTGGAGTTAGGCTCGACCCGTAACTGCCACGCGCGTAAAGAGTGGGGCCCGCCTTTCCATCAAGTATTCTGGTGGGTCCCGCCGCAGAATGTTAAAATAAACGTAATTAATTAATATATAGTTAATTAATTTAAATAAATTAAATTAGAAACTTTAAACCCCCATAAGTTGCAAATTAATAACCCAAAAATAATGAAATTATATACCAATTGTGATCAACAAAAATAGAGGATCACAATGGAGTTGTTCAATTTCTAGAATGACATATATTTTGTATAGCAACATTTAGGGTATTAAATAATTCCAAAAATACCATAAAACTTCAATTAGTCATAACTTTGCACACACTAATCCAAACCCATCAAATATGGGTCTTAAAATATTTACAAAATCCTAAGGATCATTTTAGTAGGGTTAATTTTGCTGTTTGGATTAGTATTTGACTAATCATATTTAGAACATAACCCTAATTACCCTAATTAGACCTAGAACTTCAATTGACCATAACTTGATCAATTGAACTCCAAATTGAATGATTCAAATATCAATTTAGATCAGAAGAACCTAATTAACAGTAATCTATAAAATATTTTATATCCAACGGTTAGATTTGCCAATTACCTCTAATTAACCTAAATATTAATTAGTGAATTTTAGCAAATCTAGTAACCCAATTTGAGTGATTTAAGTTTCAGAAGACTCCTAGAGTCATTTAGAATCCATCTGTAAGGTTGGATTAGTGTTTGAGTGATTAATTTTTTTAATCACTCACTAATCACTCTTAACCCTAAGTTGGTCATAACTTAGTCAAATTAGATCCAAATTGAGTCTACCACATGTCATTATAATCAGTGTACTAATTGTAAACCATAGTCACTGATTTTACTCAATTTGGACACTAATTGGCAAAGTTAAGATTTTTGACCCATAATTAAGGATTCCTTAATTACCTTTTTACCCTATATCTTGTATTGGACATAACTTGACCAATACTTATCAGAATTTAGCAAATTTAGATTCTATGGAAAACTTAGATAGTAAATACCAATAATCTGAAAGAAAATTTAGCTTTTATTTAGCCAAATTACTAATTTGCCCTTATGAGTCAAATTCACTAATTTGATCTCATTTGGCTTGATAATAACTCAAAATTAATTTAGTTGCTGTCTAATCTTACATTAGACAGTAATAATCACTTTCCAAAAGAAAATTTCAGAATTTAAGCCCTAGATCAAAATTTGATCTTTTGAACCCTTAAGTAGGGGGAAAATGGTCATTTTGCCCAATTTAGGGTTTAGCCTTTAAAAGCCCTAAATTCAATTTCTAATCACTAAAATCAGTAAATAGAATGATTTAGAAATGAAATTAATCAAATTCAAGTCTAAATTAGATTTTGATTAAAATCTCAAAATTTGCTCCTTAAGAAAATTCCTAAGTCCTAAGTGAGTGTTCTCCTTCTTTAATCATTCTTAGACCCATCCTTAGGTCTTATAACATTAGTTAGGATGTGTGTCTTGAGAGATACTCTTAGTAATTAAGAGCCTTAATTCTTAAGATTAGGAATAGATCTTAAGTAAGAATTCATCTATTGAGTAAACTGGGTTACTCAATAGGTGAAACCTTGAGTTTTCTAGTTTATAGATTTTCTTAGTTTATTAAATGATTATTTAATATTTAAACCCTAGAATTAAGAATAGAGAATCTATCCTAATGAATTGATTTATCATTAGTACTTGCCTTAACTTAATCTGTGAGATTTGGGTTCTAAACTTAGACCCTTAGATTATACCTTTAGATTAAGTGGTTAGACCCCATTATCTGGAGTCTAATTCTTAATCTTTTCATCTTGATTTGGCTAATCAAGATGAGGTTGGGATGAATTAAATTATAAAATTAGGCCGATGATTTATTCACTTAAACCAGATAGTCGTCTTTTGATTAAGTTATAATTAGGACTTGGCCAGTCCTAATTATCTTCAACTAGTAGGATTCGTGATTCTAAGTTACAGAATGTGTAAGAATTGATGATTCTGAAACTTATGTAACTTAGAGTAGACATAGCGAATAAAGTAGATAACAACAAATATCACCTGTGTTTTAAATAGAGTCTCTTGCTCACCTTGAATTGATGCTTTGCATACCTTGTTTTGATCCCCTTACCTTGTACACATATATTGAACATAGGATATTTGATAAATATCTCATGTTAATTTTGAATTGCATACATATCATTCATGATTGATCGGTGTTTTCAGTTTTTCAGAAAGTTGTGGCCTAACTAGTATGCCTCTCTAATCCTCGAGTCCGGCATAGCACGCTGGTTTGTTAATGTCGGTAAGTCTATCCATGCCTGGTTGAAATAATTCCCAGGATGGCGAGAAATAGATTTTGCGCTCATTAGTCAGGATTGGACATGGTAAGTACTAGTTGAGGGTGATTTTGTAAGGTGTAGCTTGATTAGTATACCTCTTCGATCAACTCATTCGGGGTCGGCAACCTTTCAAGGGTTTAATGTCCGACAGTCTATTGGCCATGCCTAATCCATGGGATAGGATGGATAGACTCTCGCCCTACTGAATATAGAGTCAGGATTCTGATATGGATATACTAATTCAAGTACACTTACATTTGGTTCTATCTTAGCTCATCAGGCTAAGAGTTTTCAGTGATGTTCAGTTTAGAGTTTCTTAGCTCATCATGCTAAGATTTGCTAAGTATGTTTTCAGTTTGAGTGACTTAGATAGTCACTGCAGTTTCAGTTTACAGTTACTGTTTTACTAGTATATTCTGCATTTCAGCACTATTTTACTTACAGTTTTCCTGCACTATATAGGATGCTAGTTTTACTTACTGTTTTCATATGTAGGATGTTAGTTATTTTCAGATTTATACGGTTAAATTTCTGTATGTCACTTAACATAATTTGTTTGATCATATGCATATTTAGGTTGTATTTTCTTACAGTGTTGTTTAGTCTTTTGATTACCCATTTTTGTTGTAGTTACTTGGAGGAGGTATGTATTACTTCCTAGATGCTTTAATTATAAACTGTTTGTTTATAACTTTATACCGTTCTTTTTGTACGCTTTTCTGCACCTATTTGCTTCAGTTTCTAGTTGATGGTGATATTCAATTAACCTAATAAAATTGTTTGCCCTAAAATGTACTTAGATATATTGTCTAATTAGTTTTTCTTTTGTTCGCTGGGGCCCTACCATTATGAAACTGATAATGGTAGGCTCTGAGTTTGTTGGAGCAGCAGATCCAGTGGAGAGCTTACCATTGGAGGAGGAGCCCGTTCTTGAAGATTTATAGCTTTAGTTTTATTTCTTTCAGTGAGATTGAGAGTCCTTTCAGTTCTTTTAAACTTATTAAATTGCTATAATAATACAAGTTTATATTTCTCTTTTAGCACTTTACTTATTCTGTATTGTTGTATTTATACTGTATTGGATGGATGTTATATTTTTATGCTTCCGCACTCTGAATTCTTGTATAGTCATTTAGTGATAATTCTTATAGATTGAATGACAAAGTTCTTATTTAAGTTGGATTAGAACACGTGTCTAATTCAATTCTAAGTGGGGACTTTGTCATTTGGTGACCCCTCCACCGTAATCATGTTAACTTAAGGGTTAACAGGACCACGGCGGGGCAGGGCCGCCACAGTTGGTATCAGAGAATTCCATAAGGTGTCAGATTGGAATTTGTATTCCTCTCTACCTAATGGATTGTTCTTCTGCCATGTGATCACTAAATGAATACTTGAAACAACATCCATCTCATTATAAGTATAACTCAGAATAAGAAGTAGAAAAAAATGAAGACTTTCATAATACAACTTTAGCAAGGACTAAAACTTTGGAAGTTATAAAAAGCTTAGTAACAAACATTAGTAGATCTCTATAATCATAGAAATTGAAATATTAAAACCTTGAACTTTTGACTAAGAGGTTTAAGTCAATATCAATTAATTCAAACTATCAAAATAAACCAAAGATATAGAAAATTTGAGACTTGTTTATTAAACAAACTTTTTTTTAGTACAATAACTTCACTATAGAAGACTAAAATTTCTTCAATTGATTAAGAAATAACATTATAGAATACATCTCAAAGGAAAATAGGTATTCCAATCACATCTTAGTTATACTTGATATTTCTCTTATCCAAGTTAAAGTAAGAGCTTGATGAAAAGTTAATTCTTAGGAAAATCCTTTGAATTATAAATAGAATATATTGATATTACAACCATTGACTATATTCTCCATTCAGATACTAAATACATATGATGGGATCTTTATCAATTTAAGTTGCCCTGTTATATTTAGTATCTTTCCTATTGTACTAAATTATCCTTCGAATAAATGAAAACTTAAGAAGTATAATAGCTCTTCTTCTGAGACTAACCTTAATCATATTATTATTAATTTCAGAACGAGTCCTGTAACTTCTTTCCCCAACATGGAGGATTCATCAAATAGCAACACTGATGAAGTCACTTCACTCAGAAACATGATAACTATCATGCTAGAGAATCAATTACAACAAGCAGTGACTATCCAGAAACTAGTATCTACTCTTAATACTGTAATTTTTGGTATCCTTTTTATATTCTTTATACTGCACAAACTGTTACTAATAATTCATTTAATGGCTTCTTAAGATCTAGACTTCTAATCTTTAATGGGAACTTATTCCCCACAGATTCTAAAACTCAATATAGGATCACCAAAAAGAATCAAAAACGCAAAGCTCACCAAGAGGGATCTAGCATATCAATGGAGTCAATCCAAGAGTGCACTAAACCACACTTTTATGGAAGGTGTTATCATTTTAGTAGAGGCTGTTTTACATGTGGTCGTCAAGGCCACGGATATCGGGAATGCCGTGCTTCCAAAACAATCAATGGAGATATAATTCATCATTTTCATCAGAGTAAAACAGGCCATGACAACTCATCTAAGGATTTGGATCTATGTCAATGCTAACATCACCGCTGCCTAAAACAGAATATCTAGCTGGCAGGGACAAAATAGTTGCTCCTAAACTTCAAGAACATAATCATCTGGGAATAGAGGAATCTAGTGATAATGTTATTCCATGTATATACACTCAATTTTATTACTTCTTTCATCCATAAATTTTACTTTACTTCATATAAGTTCAAATTAAAAATTTGAATTTTTCATATATGCCTAATCTTGTGTTCAATAGGTTTTATCCTTGACTTGATAATTTTCTTAGTTTAATTCAATCAAACCTTAGATTCTTTTAGCAAAATTAGGTGTGTATGACTTACAGAAATAGATAAATTTAAGAAGTAACTTGCCCAGATTGGGTGAATAACTTCTCATTCCTTAGAATAAATTAATTCAGATTTTTGAATCTATTATTGAATAAGTCACTAATGTGACTTAAAATATTAAACTAAGTCATTCCTTAAGCTCTAAATATCTCATTCTATTAGGATGAGTATATTCACATTAGTTAAATGTATACTTATGATTATAGAATAGGTTATCTAAGTCAAAATTTTGACTCATAGTAGTTACTTTATTATTGTATCTCATCAAAGTTGATGAGCAATCCATTACCTTGATTAATTCTTATGATTTCAACGCATTAAACCACCATGTATGATTCGAGGCAATGAATTTCTCTCTCCCATTAAGTTAAGGAATCAAGTTGAGTAATCATCCTCTGTATCTAAATATCATTCCTTAATTAAGGATGATTGATTGAATAATAATAGAAACCTTAGAGTGGAAAAATTTTAGATTACATAATGGTTAGCTTATTTTAACCTATATGTGTATACTCATAATGTTAGCTATAATAAATATGTTGCTTTCTTTGTCCTAGCATAATAAGGATATTCTATATAATTTTAAATATATAACCCATTCCAAGTCAAATAACTTTTTGTTCTTAAAAGGATGGATTTCTTTAAAGTTGCAAAATATTTTGAATTCTAAATTTTGAATTATAATATATAAATATTCTATTGGAAATTCTTTTATTTAAGTTACTTATGGTAACTAATAAGTTTGAATTTATACTTTCCCTTGTCCATTCTTGATTGAATAGAGATTCTATTCTTTCACTATGATCTTCATCAAGTGATAAATGCCACTTGAAGTGAATAGATTAATTGAGAAAAATCTTTTTCCTATTGAATACGAAAATCTCCTTTCCTAAATAATTTGATTTTAACTTTTTGCCTAAGTCATGATATGACTTGAGCACTTATTGATCATTCTCTTAAAATGAGCTCTTATTCAAGATAAATTAAATATAACCATTAAATTTCTAAGTGATCTAAGCCACATCATGTAACTCAGATATTAACAACTGATTCCCAAAATTTTGGCATAAGTCATAGATTATGACCTGTGATCATAGCTTTAAATTTCCATTGAATTTCCTAGCATTTATCCATACGGATAAGTGAATTCCTTGCCATTTTTATTAGAATTTATAACTTGTGTTAATATATTTTGTAAACATCAAACCATGAATATTAAGTCATAATGTGAGACTTAAATTCTTAAATTTCTCTTTAACTTTAAGGCCCTGTATCCTAAATGGAAACTAATCTTATTTTGCCATAACAGAATAAGTTCTCATTCATCATAAGATAAATTAAATTATTAGATTGTTAATGATCTAAGCCATCTCTTGTGACTTAGATATTAGCAGCTAGTTCTAAAAATTTTGTCTTATATCATATAATATGATTTATGATCGTAGAATTAGACTTTATTAAGTTTTTCCTAATACTTATCCGTATGGATGAGTGAGTTCCTTAACATGATCAAGTCAGAACTTATAACTTGTATTAGTAAACTCTTATAATCTCCAAAACTTGATGTTAAGTCATCATGTGTGACTTAATATTTTAAACTTAAAGCTAAGTATCGAGAATTGGATGCTGAACCTATTTGCCATAAAAGGACATTCTAACAAGAAATGAATGTCACTTTAAAAAGTTCAAAGCTAATATGGACTAATTCATAGATGTAGTCCATCCTCATCTTATCCTTAGTTGGAAATTTATGCCAAATCATTTAGAGTCATTATTAGACATGGATTCTAATGATGAATCTCTTCCCAAAATTCTCATAGAATAAGAAATCAAAGAATACTAGTTCTTTGATGCCAAATCCTTAAATTTCCATTTGTTGAAATAGAACCATTTTTTTTATTATTCTTTAATCCTTAATAAATCCTGTAAAGGCTTAGATAGTTGCCAAAGCATTCTTAGATAGTAAGGGTAACCTGAATATAGAACTGTTAGGATCTTGACTTTTAACTTCATCCTATGTACAGCAAGTAATATCACATGCCAAGTTATAATCATCTTGTATTGCTAAGTCATATGTTATGCCTTAGGATTTGATCTTTAAATTCTTAAAATTATATCCTAGCTGAGAGAAAAAGTTAACTTCTCTTTTCCTAATATTGAGATCCTCATTAAGTGATGATTATCACTTAGTTGTTTAGTTCATTAAAAATAAAAATTTGAGATAGAAATTTTTCTATAAAATGAATTATGATAATTTAAGCTTAAAGAGAAGAATCTTTAAACCTTCAAAGTTCCTTTAAGCCTTGCTTAATTGTACAAAGATATATTCTTAGATTCATATCAATTCTGGTATGTAAATACCAATCAAATCTTCATTTTTAGAAGCAATATATCTACTAAGGCATGCAATACTGTATTAGTAGTGATGTGCTGTGATTTCAATCTAATTATCATAAGATCATATTAGCTATAAATATATCATACTTCCAATGAAAAGTAACTTAATACTTCCATAATTCTCATCTTCCTACCTTTGAGTGAGAATTTTAACTAAAACCATCACCCATTAATTGATTATTTGATCTGAATTCTAAGATCTGATTTTGAGCTTTGATTCTTCTTCCATCTCTACCAGACTATTTTATATTCATTCAAACTCATGTAATCAGAGATATTCGACTTCAGCAATATCAATTTTAAATATTCTGCTCTGTCTATTTTTCTACTTGAGTGATGTCGAGGACGACATCATTCTTAAGTGGGGGAGTTTGTAACAACCCAGATTGTTACTTGGCTTAATTAAGACTAATCTAAGTCTTAATTAAGGTTCTAAGTCACTAATTAAGTAATTTAGAACTTATCTCAAAAACCTAGGTCAAACCAGAAGTCAACAAAGTCAAAATCAGAAATTTTGAAAAATCCCAAAACATAGAAAATTGACTTTTTATCTAGACCTCAGATTGAAAATCCGACTTCGTCATTGCGTTTAGAACACCCAAATTAGCTAGGGGTGCAATTTTGGAGGCATTTGGAAGTCGTTGAATTTTCGTCGAATATTTTAATAATATTTAAATACCCTAAATAATCAAATAAATAAATACTCGTCGAAACGAAAATCCGAGTGCGCCGTTGCGTTCCTCACCATTCATTTAGCTAAGAGTAATTTATTTGAAATTTTTTTTAGATATGTTTAAATGTATAATTTTAATTAATAAAATTAAGTATAATTTAATTAATTAATAATATATATATATATATATTTATTACAAACGGCGTCGTTCCGCCGTTGACCTCAATTTTTTATCGTCGTCTGACTGTTTGACGTTTTGCTCTGGATCGTCGGATCCTATCATTGACCAGATCGGACGGTCGATGGACTATTTCTTTCGCTGAGACGCTCGCGCGACGCACGTGGCGAACACACGGCAAGAACCGCCGTGTGTTATGCGATCTCCGCCGCTCTGGAACACAGTAAACCCCATTGCTATCCCTTCTAACCTCTCAAACCCAACAATGATAAATCAGAATACACAAGGAGCTCCAAAAATCCTTAGCAAAGCTTCTACCTCTTCGAGCTTTATCTCGGCAAAACCCTCGATCGAGGTACTCCTCCGTATCCCTCTAACCTCATTTCCTTCCACAAGATTGTTATTGTTCAATTCGATTGTTAATATCCTTAGCAAATCATCAATTTTATTAGACCCAATCCACTCCGATCGGGTTCGATCAAGTCAAGAAAATTTAAGTTCTTCTTTTCACCGTATAGTTAGGGTTAGGGTTTGCTTATGCACTCGGTGTATGGCTTCCCCGTGACTGGTTCAACCTCTGGCGGGACGATCTAGTGTTGTTTTAGTGATTTGCATGCGGTCCGACTGCAGGCATCGCCGGTTTGGACCCAAGAGATCGATGCCCTAATCCATATCCCGTGCGCCTTCGAGCGAAGAAGGAGGATTTTTGGGTCGGGCCAATTGGAGTCAGGCCCGACTCATTACTGCCACGCGCGTAAAGAGTGGGGCCCGCCTTTCCATCAAGTATTCTGGTGGGTCCCGCCGCAGAATGTTAAGATAAACGGAATTAATTAATATATAGTTAATTAATTTAAATCAATTAAATTAGAAACTTTAAACCCCCATAAGTTGTAAATTAATAACCCAAAAATAATGAAATTATATACCATTGTGATCAACAAAAATAGAGGATCACAATGGAGTTGTTCAATTTCCAGAATGACATATATTTTGTATAGTAACATTTAGGGTATTAAATAATTTCAAAAATACTATAAAACTTCAATTAGTCATAGCTTTGCACACACTAATCCAAACTCATCAAATATGGGTCTTAAAATATTCACAAAATCTTAAGGATCATTTTAGTAGGGTTAATTTTACTGTTTGGATTAGTATTTGACTAATCATATTTAGAACATAACCCTAATTACCCTAATTAGACCTAGAACTTCAATTGACCATAACTTAGTCAATTGAACTCCAAATTGAATAATTCAAATATCAATTTAGATCAGAAGAACCTAATTAATAGTAATCTATAAAAATATTTTAGATCCAATGGTTAGATTTGCCAATCACATCTAATTATCCTAAATATTGATTAGTGAATTTTAGCAAATCTAGTAACCCAAATTGAGTGATTTAAGTTTCAGAAGACTCCTAGAGTCATTTAGAATCCATCTGTAAGGTTGGATTAGTGTTTGAGTGATTAATTTTGCTAATCACTCACTAATCACTCTTAACCCTAAGTTGGTCATAACTTAGTCAAATTAGATTCAAATTGAGTCTACCACATGTCATTATAATCAGTGTACTAATTGTAAACCATAGCCATTGATTTTACTCAATTTGGACACTAATTGGCAAAGTTAAGATTTTTGACCCATAATTAAGGATTCCTTAATTACCTTTTTACCCTAGATCTTGTATTGGCCATAACTTGACCAATACTTATCAGAATTTAGCAAATTTAGATTCTATGGAAAACTTAGATAGTAAATAGCAATAATCTGAAAGAAAATTTAGCTTTTATTTAGCAAAATTACTAATTTACCCTTATGAGTTAAATTCACTAATTTGATCTCATTTGGCTTGATAATAACTCAAAATTAATTTAGTTGCTGTCTAATCTTACATTAAACAGTAAGAATCACTTTCCAAAAGAAAATTTTAGAATTTAAGCCCTAGATTAAAATTTGATCTTTTGAACCCTTAAGTAAGGGCAAAATGGTCATTTTGCCCAAATTTAGGGTTTAGCCTTTAGAAGCCCTAAATTCAATTTCTAATCACTAAAATCAGTAAATAGAATGATTTAGAACTGAAATTAATCAAATTCAAGTCTAAATTAGATTTTGATTAAAATCTCAAAATTTGCTCCTTAAGAAAATTCCTAAGTCCTAAGTGAGTGTTCTCCTTCTTTAATCATTCTTAGACCCATCCTTAGGTCTTATAACATTAGTTAGGATGTGTGTCTTGAGAGATACTCTTAGTAATTAAGAGCCTTAATTCTTAAGATTAGGAATAGATCTTAAGTAAGAATTCATCTATTGAGTAAATTGGGTTACTCAATAGGTGAAACCTTGAGTTTTCTAGTTTATAGATTTTCTTAGTTTATTAAATGATTATTTAATCTTTAAACCCTAAAATTAAGAATAGAGAATCTATCCTACTGAATTGATTTATCATTAGTACTTGCCTTAACTTAATCTGTGAGATTTGGGTTCTAAACTTAGACCCTTAGATTATACATTTAGATTAAGTTGTTAGACCCCATTATCTGGAGTCTAATTCTTAATCTTTTCATCTTGATTTGGCTAATCAATATGAGGTTGGGATGAATTAAATTATAAAATTAGGCCGATGATTTATTCACTTAAACCAGATAGTCGTCTTTTGATTAAGTTATAATTAGGACTTGGCCAGTCCTAATTATCTTCAACTAGTAGGATTCGTGATTCTAAGTTACAGAATGTGTAAGAATTGATGATTCTGAAACTTATGTAACTTAGAGTAGACAGAGTGAATAAAGTAGATAACAACAAATATCACCTGTGTTTTAGATAGAGTCTCTTGCTCACCTTGAATTGATGCTTTGCATACCTTGTTTTGAGCCCCTTACCTTGTACACATATATTGAACATAGGATATTTGATAAATATCTCATTGTAATTTTGAATTGCATACATATCATTCATGATTGATCGATGTTTTCAGTTTTTCAGAAAGTTGTGGCCTAACTAGTATGCCTCTCCAATCCTTGAGTCCGGCATAGCACACTGGTTTGTTAATGTCGGTAAGTCTATCCATGCCTGGTTGAAATAATTCCCAAGATGGTGAGAAATAGATTTTGCGCTCATTAGTCAGGATTGGACATGGTAAGTACTAATTGATGGTGATTTTATAAGGTGTAGCTTGATTAGTATACCTCTTCGATCAACTCGTTTGGGGTCGGCAACCTTTCGAGGGTTTAATGTCCGACAGTCTATTGGCCATGCCTAATCCATAGGATAGGATGGATAGACTCTCGCCCTACTAACTATAGAGTCAGGATTCTGATATGGATATACTAATTCAAGTACACTTACATTTGGTTCTGTCTTAGCTCATCAGGCTAAGAGTTTTCAGTGATGTTCAGTTTAGAGTTTCTTAGCTCATCAGGCTAAGATTTGCTAAGTATGTTTTCAGTTTGAGTGACTTAGATAGTCATTGGAGTTTCAGTTTACAGTTACTGTTTTACTAGTATATTCTGCATTTCAGCACTGTTTTACTTACAGTTTTCCTGCACTATATAGGATGCTAGTTTTACTTACTGTTTTCATATGTAGGATGTTAGTTATTTTCAGATTTATACGATTAAATTTATGTATGTCACTTAACATAATCTGTTTGATCATATGCATATTTAGGTTGTATTTTCTTATAGTTTTGTTTAGTCTTTTGCTTACCCGTCTTTGTTGCAGTTGCTTGGAGGAGGTATGTATTACTTCATAGTTGCTTTAGTTATAAACTGTTTGTTTATAACTTTATACTATTCTTTTTGTACGCTTTTCTGCACCTATTTGCTTCAGTTTCTGGTTGATGGTGATATTCAATTAACCTAATAAAATTGTTTGCCCTAAAATGTACTTAGATATATTGTCTAATCAATTTTTCTTTTGTTCGCTGGGGCCCTACCATTATGAAACTGATAATGGTAGGCTCTGAGTTTGTTGGAGCAGCAGATCTAGTGGAGAGCTTACCATTGGAGGAGGAGCCCATTCTTGATGATTTATAGCCTTAGTTTTATTTCTTTCAGTGAGATTGAGAGTCCTTTCAGTTCTTTTAAACTTATTAAATTGCTTTAATAATATAGGTTTATATTTCTCTTTCAGCACTTTACTTATTCTGTATTATTGTATTTATACTGTATTGGATGGATGTTATATTTTTATGCTTCCGCACTCTGAATTCTTGTATAGTCATTTAGTGATAATTCTTATAGATTGAATGACAAAGTTCTTATTTAAGTTGGATTAGAACACATGTCTAATTCAATTCTAAGTGTGGACTTTGTCATTTGGTGACCCCTCCACCGTAATCATGTTAACTTAAGGGTTAACAGGACCACGACGGGGCAGGGCCGCCACACAACATTTCATCCACAAACTGATGGACAAATTGAAAGAGTGAATCAAACTCTAAAAGATCTTCTTCGTCTTTATGTATTAGATTTTGGAGGATGTTGGGATGATCACCTTTCATTAATTGAATTTTCTTATAATGATAGTTTTCAAGCAAGCATTGGAATAGCTCCTTATGAAGCCCTTTATGGAAGAAGGTGTATCACTCCTTTATCTTGGAAGAAGCAAGTATCCTCATGCTTGGCTTGAAGCAATATTAGAGAAAATAGAATATTAAAATCAGATTTAATTCTTCATGCAACAGAAAAGATTAAGTTAATTCAGTATCGAATGAAAATAGCTCAAGATAGGCAGAAGAAGTATTTTGATGCTCATAATCGTCATGTGAAATTTTCTATTGGAGACTTCGTATATTTGAAAGTTAATCCTTTCAGAGGAGTTTCAAGATTTGAAATATCTTGTAAATTAAGTCCAAGATTTATCGGCCCTTTTAAAATCTTGAAAAGAGTTGGCCATGTAGCTTATCAAATCAAGCTTCCACCACATTTGAGTCTAATGTACGATGTTTTTCATATCTCCTCATTAAGAAAATGCTTATCAGAACCTTTAGTAATAGTGGATATAGAAGATATTAATTTGCAACCAAACCTCAGCTATGTGATTGAACCAGAAGAAATTCTAGATCGAGATAAAAGAAAATTAAGAAATAAATCTATTTTCATGATAAAGGTTCGATGGAAGAATTGCCGCAAAGAGGAAGCTACATGGGAAGAAGAATCAAGTATGAAGAAAACATATCCTCACTTATTCCACTAGTAAGTGATTCTAGATCTAATAGATTTCTTTAAATTTTAGATTGATGTCAGGACGACATCCTTTTTAAGTTGGAGAGAATGTAAAATACCAGATGTTTATTTCAAATTTATTTATTAATATTCAAATAATTTTGACCTCAAATTAAAAATTTGATTTTGCCATTACACTAATTACCCCTGAACTAGCTAGGGGTGATATTTTGAAAATTTTTGGAAGTTGTCAAATTTTCTCGAATATTTTAATATATTTTTAATACCAAAATTAGGATAATTAAACTGATCTCGAAACCAAATCCGACATCGTCGTTCGTTCCTCACCCCGAAATTAACTAAGGATGAAATTTTGGAATATTTTTTTTTAAACTCGTTTAAATGATATAATCCAAATTATTAAAATAATTAAGTATTAAAATAAATAGTGGGGACTACCACCAAATTAAATTAACATCATCACCTCATCCAAGCCCATCCTTACTCATTCGTTATCTAAACTCATAACATAATTCAAATTATTAAAATAATTAAGTATTAAAGTAAATGGTGGGGCCTACCACCTAATTAAATCAACCTCATCTCCTCATCCAAGCCCTTACCCTCTTCTTCTTTATCTATACTCAAATGGCAGCAATTATTTTCTTGTATGTTGTTAGAAAACTTCAAAGAGCAAATCCATTCCAACATTAAGAGATCTCCATTTTTCAAAGCTTCTTCTTCTTCTTCTTCCTCCCGTCACACCATCAAAGGTACCTTAATATCCTTCGATTCTCCTTCAATCTGTGATTTTTGCTTTTCTTTTGTCTATTAATCAATATTGCATGCAATTTTAAATCACCGCCGGGCTCAATCAAGCCTAATCGAAGTTTCTATTTCAGTAAATACACTTAAGTTTCAGGATTTCCCCGTATACCCGTTGCTAGGGCATCATTTTTTGAAATATTATTGTGCTGTAATCATGTTGATTTAAGTACCAATGGAAAGGCCTCAAAGAGAGCTTTCCATCGGTATATGGCACGTCCCGTGAAGTGCCATATTTTGGGAGTTATTGCGTGCCCAAGGTGACCCTATTTGTCTTTCTAACGATCCGGCTTACGGGTTCGCTTGCGTGCGGCCCGTCTAGCCCGTGTGCAGCCCACCTGTCCCACGTACGGCCCATGAACAGTAAATTACTGTTCATACAGTCATTTCAGAATAAAGTAAATTACTTAATTAAATTAAAATTTTGTAAAACTTTAAACCCTCATAACTTTGCATGCATAAATCCAGATATAGTAAAATTATATCTCATTTTACTCAGAAAAATACAAAGAATATTATGGCAAGGATAATTTTTCTGTTTGATGCTTAATTTAACTAATTATTTTTTTAAGCTAATTAATTACTCTATTAAACCCTAGAATTTCATTTAGTCATAACTTGATCATTTAGAATCCAAATTAGGTCATCCAATATATCATTTTGATCAAAAAAGTACAAGAAATACTAATCTGTAAGAAACTAATAATTTTTGTCATTAAATTTCTTAATTTAGTCTAATTACTCTAAAAATGGATTAGTGAATATTAAACTCATTAATTATCCAAAATTCAAATTTTAAGTTTTTTTATCACTCACAAAATAGAAGGGAGCACATTGGCATAGTCAAAGTATTTTTTTATAATTATTTTCACTAATTACTCACTAATTATTCATTAATAAGTTTAAATCTTAATTTTAAACTTATTAGCCTCAAAACTTAGCCACATGAAATTCAAATTAAAAAAACTCAGTTTCATTGTGATCAGTATGCTATAAGAAAACTATAGCTACTAATTTTGTTCAATTTGGACACATAATAAATAAATTAGCTTTTTTGATATATTCATAAATCTCCTAAATTACATTTTTAACTCTAAGCCTTATTTTAGTCATAACTTAGTCAAAAGACCTCAAAATTTAGAAATCTTAAGTTCTATGGAATCCTTAATTAGTAAGCAACATAAGTGTAACAAAAATTCTAGATTTCCATAAGTACAATTGTTAATCAACTCTTAATGAGCTTAAATATTATGTGTTTTTAGTGTTTAATTTTATATTAGACAGTAAGAAAATATTTTGCATTAATAAAATTTAATTTGGAAGTCAAATTCTTAAAATCACTTTTTGGGCACCTTTAAGAAGGGCATTTTGGTTATTTTGGCCAAATATTAAATTAAATAAATTTTAATAAATTAAAATGATTCTTTATATCTTAAATTAGTAACTTAATAATTCAAAAATCAATTTAAAAGTATTTAGATCATTTTTCTTATTTTAGAAACCTAAATTACAAAATTTAGTACTTATAAACCTAATATTACATTAAATAAATAACAAATCATGTTAAATCATAAAATATTAAATTAATGAATTAAATTATTATTTGGCAGATCAAAGGAATTGATTTGGTTGTAATTTTTATCAAAATAATTAGGTACGTAGATCTACTTATATATTTTATTTCAGCATATTTACTTTGAACCATTTTCATTTGAATCTTGCTTATGCTTTCAAATATGCTTGCCGCTTATTAATTTGCAAAAATTATCATAAGGCATGTAATAAAAATATGAAATGTATATATTATTGTGGTATTTATCTTCGGATGATGAAAAGCAATATTGAGAATCTGTATAGATTGGGTCTGCTGGCAGTCCTTGGGAGTCAAAAGGAGGGATTTAGCCCTTTTTAGGAAGTGGGCAAATCTAGAGGAAAGACACACCATCAGTTTCTAATTTTGAATAAGCTACCGACGGGTAGCGAGAAAGCTTCCTAAAGGTCATGCCTATGGGTTTACCCATTTGGGCTTAGGAGTCTACAGACTCGACTTTATGTTCCAAATGATTATGATAAAATTTATTTCATGATTTTCTTTTATACTAAACTTCAAGGCTAATATGTAGGACAAAAGTTAATTTTATTTGGCAAACACTTTACTTTCTTACTTGTGATGTAAAAATTTCTTTATCTCACTTTTACATTAATTTATGCCGATTATAGGATGCTAGAATGTAATTCTTATAAGAATGGTCTACGTACTCCTACCTGACTGATAACTATATTTTTTATGTTTTGAAAATTAAACTTTGAAGATCTGATTGAGTATTAAAAGAGAAGAAATTGAGATATGAGATAATAAGGATATTTAATCTATATTATAAATATTAAACTATTGTAAATTCATATATGTATGGCTCTCTCTCTACTTGTATAATTGGACTTTGGATATTATATATATCATTTCCTTTTATTTAAAAATTTTATGTTTCCAAATTTTATGGATTATTCTTTTGAAATTCTTAAGCTTCGATCCCCGATCGCCACAAAAAGTGTGGCTGAATTTGTAGCAAATTGTCATGCTTGTAACTTAGTTAAAGGCGAACACCAAAAGATTGGAGGACTTCTTCATCCTCTGGCAATTCCTGAATGAAAGTAGTTCAATATTTCTATAGATTTTGTTATGGGTTTACCCAAATCAAGGTCCAGTGCTGATTCAATCTAGGTCATTGTTGATCGGCTAACCAAATCAGCACATTTCATTCATATGCATCAAATTGATTTTGTGGAGAAACTAGCAAAGTTGTATATCAAGGAAATTATCAGACTCCATGGAATTTTCAGATCTATTGTATCTAATCGAGATAGCCATTTCAATTTTAAATTATGGCAAGCAGTGCATCAAGACTTGGGGACTACTCTAGCCATGAGCACTGCTTTTCACCCTCAGACAGATGGTCAAACAAAAAGAGTCAATCAAGTCTTGGAAAATCTTCTTCATCTCTGTATTCTGGATTTTGGAAGTTTCTGGGAATACCATATTTCTCTCGTAGAATTCGCATACAATAATGATTTTCAAGAGAGTATTGGCATGGCTCCATATGAAGCTCTATATGGTAGGAAATGCAGTACTCCACTAGCATAGTCTAAAACAGGTAGTGTTTAGATATATGGTTCTGATTTAGTTGAAAAAAAGAATCATAAGATTCAACTGATCCAGTAAAGGATCAAAGCAGCTCAAGATCGCCAGAATAAGTATTACGATGCTCATCATCGTACTCTGGAATTCAATGTTGGAAGTTTTGCATATCTTAAAGTTAGTCCGATGAAAGGCGTATATCGTTTTGGCGTAGCCGGGAAGCTAAGTCCCTGCTACGTCGGACCTTTTGAAATATTAGAAAAGATTGATTCTGCAGCGTATCGATTGAAGCTTCATGAAGATTTTTCTGTAGTCCATAATGTGTTCCACATCTCCTCTCTGCGGAGATGTCTTCGTAATCCATCTCACTTGATTCAACTTCCAACGGTATCTCTCCAGCCAGATCTTTCTTATGCAGAAGAGCCAATTAAGATCTTAGCTCATGATCAAAAGCAGCTGAGGAATCACTTAATCATAATGGTAAAGGTTCAGTGGAGGGATCACTCTTTAGAAGAATCTACTTAGGAAAGAGACAGATATGAGAAGAAAGTATTCCAATCTCTTTGAAAATCTAGGTACTCATTAACTTTCTGAATTTTATTATATTCTTCAAATTTCTTCATATTTGTCTTCTCTCTTGAGATAATGTTGAGGACGATATCATTCTTAAGTGGGGGAGTCTGTAATAACTATAGGTTATTATCTTACTAATTTATAGTCTAAAAAATCATTAATTTTGATTCAATTGCTTTAAGAATATCAAATGAATCATATCCTGAAAATTTGGAGTCCATTGGACTTCTCTAAGTCTGAAATGATATTTTGATCAATCTAGATGTCCTAGTTTAGACCTAAAATATTTTGATCTCAGAATTAAATTTTGATTGTATTTTTGAATTCCTCACCCCCAAATTAGCTAAGGGTGAAAGTTTGGTGCAATTTGAAAATCATTTAGGTCATAATTCATATTTAATTAAAATGGTCCAATTGCATAAAAGAGTTCCTAACATTTCAAATTTGCATTTATACCCTTTAAACTAATAAAACGGTCGGGATCCGCTGCGTGGACCGCGGGTGATCCACTGCAGAGCCCGGGTCGCGCGACAGTGGTGCTTCCATCGTATCTGCCATCCATTCTATTAATCCAACGACTAGGATTAGATCCCGCGGAATTGCGGATCTGCCATTAGATCAACCCGTAAGATCCCACGGTGCAGATTTAATCCGATCCGGAAGATCAGGGCCGTCGCATCTTTTCGATCGATCAATCAGACGGCTCCAGACCCTCCCTCAATTGTGGATCTTCGTCCCACTCGTTTGCGCACCCGACAGGGAGATCCCCCGTACTGCCAGCTGCCCCGCTTGTCCCCCCACTCTTGCGTCCACCTCAGCAAGGCCATTATGATCTCCCCTGTCTTAGTAAGGACCCCTGATCGGGCCTCGTGACCCGACCGAGCTCGAATTAGAAATTCGAGAGCTCGGCCATGGCCCGACCTCTCGGGTCTTTCCCAGCCCGAGCCAACCCTCCAGAAGCTTCACAATCCTCTGCCAAGGCTATAAATAACCCTTGCATTGCTCCATTTGATCCTTGTTGATCAATTGAGCTCTCTGCAACTTCCGCCATTGCCGTATGTCCGAGCTTGCATAGGCGATCCCAGGAGCTCCCGAATTGCTGATAGTAGGCTCTCCTAGTGTTCATGATCCTTTGTAGTGTATGGAACATCAACTAAAGCCAGCCGAGCCCTCAGTCGATCGTCCTGAGCTCCCCCGTCAAACCAGGTACCCCAATTTGCCGGTTTCGAGCCAATGAGGCTCGGACCTTCCTCATTTTGATTCGATTACATGTGTATTGTCAAACGAACTCACTGGTATCAAAATTGAGCCCTAAGCTAGCCTCGACAGATCGAATCGATCGATCGGGCTAAGTCCCTTAAGGAACGTCTCGGGTGAGTAAGGTCCCGACGTTCCAAACGATCTCAGGCCCCTCAGACCAGGGGGCTTCGATCCGTCTCACCTCTCTGAAAGTGTAGGGATCGATCCCTAGGTCTGGCATGGCCTCTATGGGGAGAATTGCATCCCCACAGTAACTCCATTGCGGGAGCTCTCGGGTGAGTGGAGTCTGGCCGATCCAGACCACCTCACAGAGGGCTCCGGGTCCCCTTTAACGCGCTTGACCACGGTGAATGAGTAGCGATCGATGGTGGGTCATGCCGTGGCCGGGACACGCCGGAATTGGTCGATTAGGGTTCCCCTAATCGGGTCCCTTCTGTCGGGACGAAGGCCCGCAGACGAAGCCCCTGTGCGGGTCGGGCCGATCCGTGACCCGCGCGGTGCGACAGTCCCGGGTCTTTGGGCCCCGGCCGACCTGCGCATTTTGATAACGGGCCGAACCCATTTTAATTATATTCGAATAATTGGAATTATTTTTCTTAAGGAAAATAATTCAATTATTCAAATCATAGGAAATTATTTAAATAAAAATACAGAATGTATTAATTGAATAACTTTTAATTCACTGGTCCAAACCCTATAATATCATATATGAAATTGATCAGAAAATCCTTAGGAATCTGAATATAAAATAATATTACACATCTAATGGTTAGATTTTTCATTTTTATTTAATTATTACAGATCTTGATTATGGTTGATTAGCAATTATACTTAACCAAATTGCATATTTAGAGTGCCATTAGTTTGCTTATGATGAGTAAAATGAATGTGCTAAGTGAATTATTTTTCTGATCTCTATATATTAACTTATGCCCTAATCTTGTTAAACCATGATTATTAAAAATTAGGATTTATATATATTGGATTTTAGCAAACTTAGTCTCTAATTAATTGTATAATTAAATAGAACTTATGTGCTAATTTGTATGAAATTCTGATGGCTAAATTTTTTATTATGTGCTAATCTTTTTGGCTTGATTTAGGGTTTGATTAACATTAATTACTTTCTATTTTCATAAATTTTTTTATTTAACATTAATTACTTTCTATTTTCATAAATTTTTTTATTAATATACTTCATAATAGTAAGGTAAATATATAGAATAATGTATGCTAATTTATGATATATAAATTGAATAAATCTAAAATTGGAGCACTTAATCATCTTAATTAACTTAAGAAGTCTTAAGACTTTGATCAAGCTATTAAGATTTGATCTAGGTCTAAGATTGCCACCAATAATATATACCTAATTCACTGATTTGACATTTGATCTATAAATAAATCCTTGATCTCAACTAGATATGAGTATGGGTCAAACTTCTGCTACTTAGTTAAGATCCAAACCCTTAAATCTTAACTAAAGTGGCTTGATTGTAAGATAATGTAATTGACATTATTCCAATAATGCATATGATTTGATATTGATCTTAAGCATTTGGATTAGACATATTAAGGTTATAATAAATCTATGAGAATGCTTAATCTGAATCTGAACCTTAATCTTTGATTTTCTCCTAAATAAGATTATTAGCATAATAAGATTAATAGAATCATATTGATTGAACAAGTGATTTAACTCTATTAATATCCTTAATTTAAATCCTATAATTTTAGAATAAGCTTTGATCAGGTGACTTAATCATCTGATCTGATCATCATAAATCTAAAAGATAAGTAAAACATAGAATATTAGCATTAGAGTGTGAGATCTTAAGTATCTAAACACAAGATTATTTCTAAAATATTTTAAAGACCTAAATTTGAATATACATTGAGATAGGAGGGCTTTGCATAACTCATTGAGGTAGAAGCTTAGATGATCCATTAACTTTAGAAGTTGATCTTAACCAATCGTGATAGGAATCACTTAAGATATTAGAATGACACATTTCCTTGTGGTAGAATCTATATTGAGTGATACTTGATCATATTTTCTTGGAGCTTTGTATAAGACTTACCTATTTAGCATAAGAATTTATAGTCTTGATAAATCCTTATTAATAAAATAGAGTTGTGTGAACCCAGATTATTAGTTGGTGTAGTATGGCATACCCATAGTACTGATTTTTTTTAGTAGTATTCAGGATTGGTTGATTCACTCCAATGTGGACTTATGAGCAGGTGCTATCCTGAGGGATTAGATGAATACAGTCCCATTAGAATAAATCTCTCAAGACTAAGAGTGTATTAAACATGTACTCATTCCTTAGTTTGATTGAAATATAAATCGCCAACGGGCGATGCCTCCTAGCGAAGACTGCTTCAATAGGTATGACTTAAACAAACTAAGAAATTAGGATCACCTTCTTTAAGACACTGAGTGTGATTGTGAGTTAGGCATCTTAATAACTTAGCTTGAGATACAATCGCCAACGGGCGATGCCTCCTATTGAAGATCGATTTGTTAGGGTGGCTTAATCAAAATAAGTGATAAGAATCATTTTTCTTGCAAACATACTAAATTTGTGTATACAATCATCTCACCTAATGATCTTTAAGTAAATCTTCAACTTTAACTAATCATTATTTTAGAAGCTAGGAGTCATAATCCTTTTAGTATGATTCTGCACAGTGGAGACCTAGAATTCATTCTATCGCTGCCTTCGCATATGAGTTGCTGGCAGGAGATCCTGATTCGCGAGTCTCACGGCGGAGTAGTCGGAGATGAAAATGGAGGAGAGGGGCGCTCGATGGCAGAAGATCGGGGCGGCCGAGTGAAAGGGGGAAGTGTCGGTATTGGATTATTAGGTTAGCGAAGGGGCCAAATGTCGGGACTCGCTTTGGATTATTAGGTCAGTTGCCAAGTTATCAATAAAATTTTGGGGTATTTGAGGGGGTACTGTAGCATTGTCATAAATAGAGTATGTTATTTGCAAGTATATAACATGTGACAAATACAAATAATATTATTCAAAATATTCATTTGAAAACTAAATTAAGAATTTTATAAAATAGTACAATATACGGTAGATCCTTACCCTTACGGTTCTCATTTGAGTGCACTCTCATTTTAATGCGCAAGTCAGACTCCTCGTTTCCAGCCAGGAATCAATATGCGGTGGTTTTTTCCGCTGGTCGTGGCGGCACTCGCCTTCCGGCTTCTCCTCGTCCCCTTTGCAGACAACCTGAATCTGGGATCTCGTCCTGAAGTCGCTACACCTCTTACCAGTCTCCGCCGCCGTGAGCCTCCCTCCCTATTTCTTAAACCTTGACATCTGTTCGTTGTTTGTTGTTAGATATCGTCGATTAAACCATATGCTGTGCAGTGGCGGAAGGATACTGGTTGAAGCAATTTTCCTTATCTCCTTATTCAGGTTGGCTTCTTTCCTTCCCCCAATTTTGTTCTTTTTTGGTGTATTGTATATCAAATATATGCTATTTGGAGAGTACTGTGTCTAAATTTCTTTTCATTATTTTTTGTCAAGCGGCATTTTGCATCTTATTATGGTTTGCTATGGCTAAAAGTTATGTTTAATCACAGGAGAAAGTGGATAACAACGATCTTATTAGACTGCAATGAAACTGCAGCTTTTGAGTATTGGATGAAACTGTAATTATGTAGCACTTGGTTCATCGACGTCACATTTTCTTAATGATTGTTAGTATTATCCGATGCTAGTAGTATTTAGGATGTAGGCTTATATTTGGTTCAATGTTATTGTAGTTTAGATAGTAAAATTTATAATTTTGAAATAAATTGCATCACCCCATTTTAAGTAACTTTTTATGTACTTCTTTTTTTCTTAGAAAAAAGCAGAACCAGCAGAACAATGAAGAAATTTAAGTTCTAAAATGTGAATAAGAAGAGTTTACGGATCTTGCCGTTCTCACATGCTTGTCTCCACTCTCCTTTCAATAACAATATCTTGACGTGTAATGCCTCTTGCAATTGGGCGATATTAGGTGTTATTTTAATAAGACTTGAATGTCTATTGTAATTTTTTTGTTCTTTTGGAGATGTCTGCAAAACAAATGAGCGATATTGATCAATAGCCAAACATCATATAGCATAGAACCAAGATGCCATTGAACCAAATGGCCCCTTAATTTTTGGAAATATGCATTTTTAAGAATGGAAAATTAGAACTGTCTACACTCTAAATGGTGATTCCACCTAAGATTTTTGTTGTCTCCAATTTTGAAGATTTTTGATGTCCTTATCTATACACACAATGTAATCAATGAACGATGCAATTTGAAAATATGAAGATTGCACAAATGATTTATCACTTGCTTAAATAAATAATTGTAAAATGCACAATGCAACATATCACAATGGATATTTTGGAACTACTGTACATTACACAGCGAAGCACGCACCTTATGCAAAAGTGCCATAAAACAAAAACTCTAAATAATCTATTGTGAATTGAAGAACTTGCTTTATCCTTCTAATGCACATACTATGAACTATCCGCATTCCCATTAAGTTTCAGCCCTTTTGTTGATGTCAAGATCTTCATTGTTGAAGCCATTTAGTTCACAATGACATGGCTTTGTGGAGTTCTGCAAACCCTTAAAGTCGCTTTGCAAATCCTAGAAGTTATGAATCTTTACTTCTTGTAGGTTCAATTACTTGTTTAGTAGGGCAAAATTTAAATATAAATATAGGTTAAAATTAAATAATAAAAATAATAGAGAAAAATATTTTTTTTGGGATATATACAATTTTTTTGGAATCTAAGTAAAAATTAAAGAATCAAAATAATAGATAAAAATAAATTTTTTTGGATATACTACAATCTTTTTGGAAGCTTTATGCATTTATTTTTTTGTCTTCTACATAATTTATCCACTTATTTCCATGCTTGTGATTTAAAGATGTAAGTCAACATAAAACTATTTATTTGGCTTTTGTTTAAATCCAACTCGTGGAGATATTAAAATTAATGATGGAGGGATGCGTAGGGATAAAGGCTTCCATTCTAAAAAATAAGGATTATTTCTATTTATTTAGTTAAAATTCAATAATATTAATAAGAAAACCAAGTTTTAGTACACCACTAAATGAGAATGTACGAATCATGTCTCTATTATGCTTTATCAAATAACAACTTTCCCTATGCTCCAAAAATATGTGATCATTTTTATAGTTCCTTGCCATGCCTTTTTGTTTGTTCTTTCTTGTTAACACAAGCAAAGCTAAGTAACTCAACTATCGTAATGGGAGAATCTAATGGTTCATATTTAAAATATTTGAACCACCTAACATGGTTTTCTTTGAACTTACTTTCATTTGGAGCTACTACTTTAACAGTCACAGATAAGTGACCTCTCATTTTATTTTCCAATTATATTAACTCATTCGCTTTATCATCCTTATTTCCACTACATTTGTTTTTTATTATTAGGTTGGGTAAACAATAACAACCAAAATCCAAAAATCAAATATTTCAAATTTTTTATTCAAAATCAATTATTTATCTATAAATCGAACTGAACCATCTAAATAAGTTTGGTTCAGTTCAATTATTTGGATTCATTTGATTAGTACTCACCCCTAATTGCAGCTAGACAAGTCAGACGTACTAACAAAGCCACTTTTGAGGAGAAGTTGGATGCTTAAAGAAAAAATGCAGCATTACAAGTACTTATTGGGTATGCTGGAGGGGGAGATTTGTTGGGTCTAGCCAACCCAAAATTTGTAGTTGAGCCTTGGTGCACTTTGATGCGCTCAGGCACGAGCTCACTCATACGCAGAAGGACATGCCCATTACGCGTTATAACTACATGTCTGAGTCATCGCGCCGTTACACTGAGCCATCACGATGAATCTAAATTGTTGCGTATGAGTAGAATTTTCACATATTTTAGATGATTCACTAAATTGTCATCAACTGTTCAAATTCCTAGTGTGAAAGGTGATGCACCTAGGTGCGGGTCGCACTTTTATATAAGTCTGTGTTTTGTTTGTGATTAGTTGGATAAAACCTTAAATTCTGCCACCCCCCTAGCAGCCATATTAAAGGTCTTGGAAAATGAAGAAGTCAAGGTGCTGAATCCGTAAATTTTGAAGGCTCTTGAAGAATCGTTCGTCGTCCATTGCTAGAGAATTTTCTTCTTTATCTTGTAGTTTTTATTTGTAAAATATTTTTGTATTCTTGGGAGATATTTTAATCGGAAATTTGTTATTACATTTACTTCTATGCATTTTTTTCTTATCAAACTTTGATTAAGTTCAATCTATCTTTATCATCAATTGTATATATTTACAAGTTCAGTAAGTTTACCAAACTTGAGAGGCTTGTTTTGTTTTGCTTAGCTTGACTTAATCTAGGTAAGGCAAGCTAAGTTTCTAAGCTAGAATAGTTTTGTTGTCGTGATGTTGAAGCTAATTTAAGTTGGTTATGCTGAAAATTGCTTGGGTCAGGCTTAAATTGATTATTTATAAGTGTAAATAATTAAGTAATGTAATATAATAATTTAATTATGCATAAATTAATAATTGGTACATAATTACATAATTTATAATATTAAATAGTTATGTAGTAATAATTACCAATAAATTATTAATAAAGTATACTGACATATTATTTAATTACATATGTAATTTATTTTATTACTTATAAATCATAATTGTGCATAGATTATAAATTTGTATATATTAATTACATATTAATTAAATATGTAATAATTTATTACATAATTGTAATTATGTGATAATTAATTTTATAACTTATAGTTGCTTCTAACTTAAATAATTATATATAAATTAATATTATCTATTTAAATATGTGTAAATTATATTAATTATATTTTTCAGTATAAAATAATAATAATTTACATAATTGATTGCATCCAATTATATAATTATGTATAGTAATTAATTGATATAATAAATAAATAATTACATATTAATTAATATTTGTCACATGGTTAAACAATTATTACGATTATTACTAATCTATAATAGTTATGTTTATATTTGTTATATAATACTTAATCATTTCATACCAACTACTTAATTAATGTGTGTTTAAATAATGGCTATGTTATTTTTTTATGGGAAATTAATTTAATTTAGGCTATCTCATGTTAAGCTAATTTAATATTGAGCTAATTGATTTAGACTTAAGCTAAGCTGTGCTACAATAAAAAAACTATTGTAAATTTCTTAAGCTAAGCGAGAACTACATGTGGCCCTAGCTTAACTTACTAGGTTTTAGTTTGGTTGTGCATGACCCAAACAGCCTTCTAATGTTTGAAGCCATCACTTGCTCATTCTATATTTATATTTTATGTTTAAACACTTGATTTTGAATAGCTCAACTATATTTAATACTTTTTTGCTAAACAATGTTTGGTGCTAGGCAGCATAATAAATTATACTCAAATTTTAATTAACTCTTCTCTTTAAGCATAAATGCATCATATTTGCCATGCACATTTCTCTTTAAAAACAGCCAATGTATACCTTAAAAAAAGACACTTAGAAAGATCTTAAATACCAACAATTATCATTTTTTTTTCATGGTGACCTTTGATTTTATATATGCATGAATGTGCTGAGTTCGTAAACTGTAATTATTTGGATTGAAATGAATTGCTGATTGGGGACAGAATGAGATTGTAAATTTCGGAACAAAGTCTTAATACTTTTGCACTGAGAATGACCTCCTGAGTTCAAATTCATGGTGTAGGATTGTCCATATAGAGGAGATGTAATACCAAGAGCTAGTTCATGCCGAATGACTATCTGTGTTTTTATTATCCCTCATATTTGGAGAAAGCTTATATAAATTATGGGGAAGAATTTATGAAGGACTGCTTGTGAGACTAACATGATTTTTGTTATCATTTTCCATGTTTAAATTCATCGAATTCATTCCAAGTGAAAGGAGGAAGATGACCATAACAAAATTGAAGATCACTGGAAGTTGCATTTCCAACCAACTCAAATATTTGTCACAAATCGTGGTCGAGGACAACTTCACCAACATTGTAGACATGGGAGGAAGAAGAGAAGATTATAGAGAGTGTGGTTAAGAGGAGATTGTAGTGATGGAGATCACCATGAACTCAAATTGTTTTAAGAGATCTTCTCTACGCGCTAGCTTGATTTTACTTGGTCCCCTTGGTGTAGAATGCCATGCTCTGCTTAAACAAGCTCAAAATATAGCTGAACAACATATTTGGGTAGTAGATTGAGCTTAAGCTACCTTGTTTGTGAAAAGCCCAAATGACTCTACGCAAATATTTATCAATGATTTTGTTGTCCTATTGTGTGCTTCCTTACAAATTACAAGTTCAATATTTCTTGGTCATCAATTCCATAGAAAATGACTAAGAAATAGTGAGGGGAGAAAAGCTTGGCTTTAGAAATATATGCTCTAATTGCCTTTTTTAATCTAAAAATATGCAGGAATCAATTGAATAAAGTCTTATGTGATATACACACTCTTGTATTGATATTTTACCTAGTTTTAATGTAGTTATCTAAGAAAAGTAAAGAAGTTTAACTTACGTAAAGAGGATGGTATTGGCTTGCTGTGAGTTGTTTTAGGTGGGAGAATATGAATGGGTTCAATGAGAAGCCTGATAGTGTTTACTAGTATTGTTAGTTCAAGTATCCCCATCACTTGCTTATTCATTTTAATTAGGTTATTTTATTCAGACAATTCATCAACTTTTAAATTTTGTTTCTGCTAGTGGAGTTTCATGTGAACTTTGGTTACTTTTCTTAACAAGAAATGTTAGTAATCACCGAACTTAGTGATCATTACAAATTAAAATTAGTGAGCTATTAGAAAGATTTATGTACATTATAAAGTTAGTGTAAATGAAACGGCCACAGAAATTTCAGTTCAGTTAACAGCTTAATTCTGTTCGAATTAAGTGTCATGAATGAACTAATATAATGCCGTCTTTTCTTTATATAACACGCAAACACTGTGAGATTAGGTTTTGTAGACATTTTTGTTATTTAACATTTATGCACTTTGTTAATTTCCAAGGAATTGCTTATAAAGATTTAGCTGGCTTTTTTATTTATTTTTTACATTTTTGAAACAAGAAATAAGATTGTTATCATAATTGTATTTTTTTTTTATTCAGGATCCATGTACCATGGTTCTCCATTACTGTTGATCATTCTAGGGCCCTTAACAATTAAAAGGTGAGAGGTTTTGTTTACTGATATGATTTTGATTGGATTGATGAGCGCTACATTGTTTGTTCTTAACAGGAGAAAAAAATCTTGTGTTTCTAAAATAAGCAATGGTTAAAAAACAAATATCACGATTCTTTAATTTTATTCCACTTGAACATTTTATTTTGCAGTGTAGAAGGCCAATGTTATATATTATTGTTTCTTAATAGTATATATATATATATATATATATATATATATATATATATATATATATATATAATCTTCCTGCTTTTTAAATCAAGTAATTTCATTTTCTTATGGATACAGAAATGAAAATCAATGGGCTCATTTATGCTGCAGGTATTTTTTCTGTTCTTTGAATATTGTGATTAATTTCTTGTTACATGCTTTCATATATTCACCTCTTCTGCACATTTAAATCCATAAATGGGAACTAAATTAACTATTCCTGATTATTGATTTAGTATTTCTTTTGTAGAATTAAATTTGGGCGGCCTTGCAAAAATGGATGTTGAAACTTAAAAATCATTCTCATATGCTTTGAAATGGATTATTAATAGATTTTCCGGGCGTTCCTCGTTTTATTTTTAAAAATGTTTGGTGTTTATTAACCCTTCTTATTATTACATAGAAGAATTAAAAATTTCTGACTAATTGTTGGATTGTTGCTCCAGTAAATTGATGATTTTATTTTAATCCTTATTTTGTATTTTTAAAGATTAATTTATGTTTCTTCATCATTTTGCTTCTTCAGATACTTAAGACCATTTTTTTGAGGCATGCTTTTGAAATCCATAAGAATATTTTTGCTTAGCATCCAATTATTAAGTTTCCATAATAAAATGTAATATTAAAGAGTTTATGCTGAGGTGATGAAACATATTTCATGAGGAAATACATTAACATGCGACGTTTCATTTTATACTAACGTGTCTGTTGCTGAAGCTTTAAATGGAAAATTCAATTAATCTTTAAATTACAAATTTCATATAGCACAAATTTTGTTATTCCACTATCTTTTCTGTTGCTGAAGTTTTCTTATTAATTGATTATCATCCATATCCTAGTACACAACCTTATATTTGCAATTTCATGTAAAACTACTGGCATGCTCATCCATGCAAATACAGTTTGATTTTTGTGCTTTCAGACTTCTTGACTTCCATGCTTATTCGTGCAATTGGCAAGAAACTTTTGCTGACAAACTGTAACAACTTGAAGTTGCTCAAACCTTCTAAGCTGGTTGACACTTTTGGTAAGTTGTGATATAACTTAAGCAATATTTGATCATACTGTTTCTTCAAGAATGACTACGATAAAGTAAAGTTGAAAGATTTCCTCACTCTTATATTGTTATAAAATCTTTAACCTTTTGTTGCATTTTAATTGTAATGCTGCTTAGGACATATTTCTAGATTTACATGCTATTTACTTGCCATATTGACCAGTTGGGATAGCCGACTAGCAATTGACTCATCCTTCTAACAATCAACCGTCTAACAATTGAGACAGCTGACTGATTTGTGGATACTTCTAATTAAAAGGGGAGATTCCAACAACAAAAACACAACAATCAGAACATATTCCGATGTCTAGTGAGGGAAGATTTTTCCAGTGTGTAGAAATTGAAGATTACAAGCTTTAGAACTTAAATAGCTATAGTAACCAAGTCTAAAAATTAAAAGTCAAAATCCCTAACTATTATAAACATTAGTCTATTTATAAACTTATTACAAGTTTAAAATCATAAGAATACTAGTTTAAACGGTTAATCCAGCCCAGCTTTTTCTTCCATGTCAATTATGTGTGAAAAAGCCTAATAAGTTCTTCTGTCAGATTAAAGCCAGATGGCAAGTTGTTTATTGCTTGTGCATAGCGTGAGTTGGAAGGCTTAAGCAATTTCTTCATTTTTGATATGTTGAGTAAGCTACTTGACTCTAAGATGATTTTAGTTGGGAAGTGGTTGACTGATGCCATCAACTATGTAAAGTTCTTCTTGTTGGCTTGCTTTAGTTAGTGGACTGATGTTGTTGACTTATCAAAATTCCGTTGGTGAATCTCAGGTTTGATTTAAGCTGGAAATAGTTCTACAAGATTACTTCCTCTTCCAAAGGCAGTGTGTTAAGGCATAGCTACTCAGTTCATGGCTAGCATGACACCTAGTAACTAAGTTGGCTTAAACACTTGGCTAATCTGAGAAAGCACTATGGCTGGACTGATTGTGCATTATGCTAGACAACATATGGAGGTAGTTGGCTGGCTTGGGGAAATAATTGGCTAGCTGTTTGAATTGATCTTTTAATCCCGGGCCTCCTCATCCATAGTCGACAACTCCTGAGTTAATTTTGACTGTTTTGGCTTTTTTGTCGAATATAATTTGCCCTTGCTCATCGACTATCCCTTTTGACTGATCTTGTAGATCATTTTCATTCCCGACCAAGTGATATGTATCTTGATTTCCATCAACTCATTTTTGAACCGCTTTCGGGGTAGCTTGTTCAGATATATCAAGTGTAGCTTGATAATATTGTTTCAACATCCCCTATAGATAGAAGGTTGAAAATTTTCAAATTTTTTTTATTGATGGAGTATATTTTGCATATAAGTTAGTAACTCCAATGTTATTTATTCCCTTTAATCTTTTTCAAGATTTTGAATGACCCATATTTAATCAACTTAAACTTTTGACTGTATCTTTTTAGTATAGTTTTAACGATATACAGCCATACCAGGTTGGTGTCTATGAAAAGTTTCTCTACATTGTGTCTGTTATGATTGCTTTGTACTATTTCTTGGATTGTTCAATTGCTTCTACATTAAAAAATGTATTCCTTCTTTCTCTTGTGGAACTTTTATGCTCGGCTAATGTGCTCTATTAATGGACTGATGAATGTTGTAGGTAGTTTTATATCAAAAACTTTTTTGGGTCAATAGCTCATGTAAATTTGAAATGGACTGATGGATGTTGAGATATGAATTGCTTGATTATGTATGGTAATTTATCACCCTATGCCCTTAGCGTTTTAGACTGATGAATGACTACATACAATTGTTTGCCAATATGAACTTGAAAAATTGACTTAACTTTAGGGACATGTCCATATTTACAAATTCTTCCAAAATATTTTGAGAAATTGCTTGTCTTGATTGGATATGATGGAGCCCAATTTTTAAAATTTGCCAATATATGCTCAAAGAATTGTTTGACAATATCTTTTCCAGTAATATTGTTGTTATAGAGTAGTAATACCTTAGTAAAACATGGGACAAGCATTAAATGGCATTGGTACATATGCGTGCTCTTTGTTTTATGTTTTAAACTTTGGAAAAAAAAAGGATAACAAAATTTAAAAACCAGTTTATCATATGTAAAATAAATAAACTTCATCATTAATTTGCCAAAAAGGGCTTATCAATAAATTTTAATAGTGCGACAAAATAATATGCATAATGTGTATGATACATTTGATAATGAAAGTTCATAAATTTATTATTAAAATTGTATGATATGAAATAAAAATACTTTTGAATCACTCATGAGTTAGCAGTATATGAGTAATATGTGAATTTACTATGAGTAGGACAATCATTTTAGAGTAATCAATTACCATGTAAACTTGGCTGTGTCCCTTGTGTTGTTGACATTTATCTAAACAAGTTTGTGTATACAAGTTCGCATGATCAGTTAGACTCGGGGAGTTGTTGGATGACTTTGAGGTGCAGTAGAGTACTCACCCTCGGATGTATTCAGAAAGTAGACTTTGCGATTTAGATTGATAAGCATCTTATCGAACCAAAGCATCTGGCTATTTTGGATGTGTGACTCACCCTCTCGAGTCCACCTTAAGAGAATGGTTCCTCTTGATATACACAATCAACGAACATGAGGAAGTACTCAGGTAGCTATTTGAATTGATTTCATGATCACTGCCTCACTGTATTCTTTGTACAATTACATTTGGTATCACAATGCATTTGCTTTGCATTATTGTGGTATTAAATGTTAATGAAAAAATTAATATTTTTAAATCTTATAATTAGCAAGGTATATTATACATACAACATTAATGATAGATTATTTAGCAACCACTCGTATCCTCCATTTATTCTACAAAAAAGAAAGTACAAGTTCACTATAGTTGTTTTGAATTCAAAATATATATCAAAATATCACTTTTTCTCATATTTGTCATAAAAGCTTATAGAGGCATCAACCATCCCATGCCCAATTACAAGTCATGACTTCCAAAATCTCTCATTTATTGCTTAATTACACAAAAATAAATTGGGTAGACAAGTTTTCAAGTTTTTGTAAGTATTTTGCTTTATCATCCATCTACTATGTGGATCTATCCTAAAGAGAATCAATAAAAATATCACTGTGCATGTTATAGAGCATACTACACTAGCAACCAAGTCTTATTGCTAGTTTGAATCAGTTGTTTTTCTATGCTAGTTAAGTTTCTAGCTTTCGTATTATTAGCAAGCCTAGTAGTTATGTTGATTTCAAGAGCTAGATCGGCACAGTTACCAGGATAATAAGCTTGGGAACACCATCTTTTGAAGAGGGGAGGGACATTGCCCGAGCTACTTCCGAGTTGGGTCGAGCTTATAATTTCAGCTTGGGAATACGAACAAATTTACAACATTAATCATTAACTTGTTGACTAGAAATAAACCATTGTGGGATAACTTCTCCTAGGGATAATTTATTCTAGCCATCGGCTTTAGTCAACGTCTTACAACGCTTTAGAGCCAATCCCATTTGGCATATCCAAAAATAGAAAATTGCCCATGCCTTCTAACTTGAGTCGTTTTAAAGCTGTTCTCATAATCAACAATAAGGAATAATAAACTTGCCGTGTGGCTCAATCTGATGGAGGAGTTTGTTATGCAATTTTTGTGTGGTTGACATGGAGAAACCATCCATTGTGGTTGAGCTATATTTTATTGTTATATTTTCTTAATTAGTCTATAATTATACTAATTGTTATAGTAGTTATGGCTTTTGAATATTTCGTTTCTAATTTTAACTGTCGTTGCTTGACTTCTATTATCTGTATCATTCAATTTTTGCCTTGTGGAAAAATCCTCTTTCTCTAGGCCTTTAGATTGCGTTTCAATTGATGTGTTTTACTGTTACTGTCATCTCTCTCTTTATCAGAAGAGTCTACAAGTAGGTCTACTGTGTTGATTGTTAGTTGGTAGAGTCAATTGCTATTCGGTTAGCTTGATGACTGAGTCAATAACAAATATTATTATTGTTTGTTGCTGGTCATCTTGTTGCTTGTATAAAATTGTTTTTGTTGAAGTTAAGTATTTTAGTTTATATTTATGTTTATGTATTCATTTATTTGATGATGCCTATCAAATTTCATAGAAAATACCTACTTTGGATTTTTAATTATATTCAAACATGCTTCATAGTCACTTTGAATCCTTGGTGTGCCTTTTTCAAAACTAGTGTATCTTTGATGTCCAGTGAATATTAAAGAGCAGGTACTTCATTTTTCCGGAGGCAGTTCTGAATAAAATGGGGAAATAATGATGGCTAGAATCTTTAATTTCTCTTTTTGGCTAAAGTGACATCCCCAATCTAGAAATGACTTGGGACCTGTGAGATGGAAGTCATGAAGTCAACTTCCTCCATACTATTTTTTCTTTCATGCTTCCCCCAATATGCCTGCCAAAAAATACCTAATTGTCTCACTTCACTCCCATTTCTCACTTAAGGGTGGTATTACATTATTGGCACTTTGCAATTTTTTTCAGGATCAACTTCAGTGAATTCATAGATTGAACAAGTGTGTGTACTTTTTTAGAAGATAGTAGATGCATTTTTCTTCGTTAGATTTCTTGCAATGTCTATCCATGCAATCCCCAAAATCCATAAATTATACGTGTGAATCAAGTAGTTCAACATAAGGTGATGATCTACTAATAATGTTTATAACTAGTTACACATGTCATTGAATCATATCTCAGTTAACACTTTTTTTTTCAATTAGCAGGGTTTTTAATTTTAACTATCTAAACGTTTTGCTACATCTTATTTTAAATTAAAATGTTTTAATAGCTGAGTACTTATTGTGGTCCTGAAACAAATAGGATACTTGCAATTTGTTAAGGTTTAGTTTGTTTGGAAACACTACTTAGCAATTCTTTGGATTGTATATATTGTTTTGTCATATTAGATATTTAAGCTCATTTCAGTTTAATTGTAGAACTGTTAACTTAAGAATTTTTGCTTCTAGAACAGAACAATGTCAGTTTTTGATCCTGATGATTTCTTGCTTTATTTTCAGGTGTAGATACTGCAGACATCGCTTCACTGATATATTTATGGAATCCTTTCACAATAATGACATGCCTAGGGTTTTGCACATCACCAATTGATAATTTGGTGATTGTATTGGCCATTTATGGAGCATGTTCACGTAAGGACTAAAACACTTGTCTATTTACAGTAAAACAGCTCCATTGATAGAGCTGCTTCTAATTTTCTTTCTTTCATGCTTTAAACTATTCAGAGAACATTATACTTACTGTACTGTTGCAATAGAACAAGGATACTACCAGTAGACCCATTACAACTAATAAATATAGGAAAATCCTAAGCGGCTTTTTGGCTAGGTGAGATTAGATGTATCGGTTTTAAGAATACAGTGTAATGGGACTTCATATATTTATAACGCCGTGGCTTTACTTTTATTAGGAGTATGTTGGGTCATGTAAATCTACGTTTTTGTATCATTACGTTAGATTACCCCTTATTTAAGTCTAGCACAATATAAAAAAATGAATTTCCTGCATTTATATGGCTCACAAGTGGTTTGCATGTGATGATGAGAGATCGCAAGGGGTTCACAGTGTCAGACTGGGGTTGCAGGGGTGGTAAGGTGTTTTAGGCATCAATGAGGTTTACAGACACCAACAAAGGGGTTTCAAGGGGCAGCTATGTGTCTTAGGTCCTAATGAGGTCACATGGGGTGTTGAGCTGCATGTGCTAACGAAATGTTAAGTGGTGGTGGAGAGGACTCACAGGTGCTTGCATGGGGGCTGTGAGGAGGGATGTAGATGCCAAGTAGTCATAGATGTCGGCTTGTGGATCATGACAGATATCACTGTTCGGGAAACAATAGGGCGTGGATATTATTCTTGTAAAAATTTGTTAGGTTGATTTGGGTGAATTTTTTTTTACCAAAATTTTCCTTTGGAAACTTATAAAATCACTCATAATGAAGTGAAAGTTATGTTAATTTGGAACTAAACACCTGAAAAAGCAAATCCTTGTAAAAGGTTTATTTTGTATTTTCTTTTCACCCAAACAGGAAGCCCCTAATTATATTATTTACATCAGATTCTCTATATTAAAGGGTCATTTCCATTTTAGGGGCTGTTTCCTTTCACAGAAAAACATTCCTAAATTGGAATGACTTTTTAATTAAGAAAATGTGACATGAATAATGTCTTTCCAATTAAGAACATACTCATAATAGCATTTATTTTTTTTGAAATTTTTTCATAATTCTTCTCAAGAAGCTTTGCATGGCATAATGATCCAACTTTATATTAATGCTGAAGAATTGTTGTTGCACCAACTTGTGTTAAAATATTGTTAGACAATAGTCATTAGGAACATTAATGCTTAAAAACAGTTTTATCAAGCCACAACTCCTACACAACAACAATACCAAGCCTTAACCACTAGGTGGGGTTGGTTAGATAAATCCTTTGTTTCCTTTGTATAAGATCAAATAAAAGCCCCTCCCCAACTTCAAAAAAGAGAATTTCGTTCATAATATTTTTTTCCCACGTTTTTCGTCCTTTATTTTTCATGTGCAAAATTTATAAATACTATTTTTCTAGCATGGGCGTTGCATGATCTACGCTTAATATGCATGAACCGTCTATAAGGTGACATTCTCTAATCTTATCTACTAATGGAGCCACTCTAACCTTGCTACGGATAACTTGATTCTCATTCTATCCTTATGAGTATACCCACTCATCCACCTGTGCATCATCATCTCTGTAGCACTTATTTTATCGGTAAGTTTCTTCTTTATTGGCCAGCATTCAGCTCCATATAACATAGCTGGTCATATAGCAGCATTATAAATATTCCTATAATTTTGAATGAGATTTTCGGACACTACACTTCAAAAGCGCTACTCCATTTCATCCAGCTAGTTAGATCCTAATAATTATATCACTCTCTATTTTGCCATTATTTTGAATAATTGAACTATTGTACTTGAACTTCTTGATCTTGCTGATCACATGGTCTTCAGTAGCATTATTGCCCTCGAGAGTAAGACTTATAATACAATTGAATTCACAATCCATATATTTTTTATTTTAGATCTACTAAGACAAAAAACTTTTGATTCTAAATTAGTACTTCACAACTCAAATTTAGCATTAACTCTATCATAGCCTTATCAATTAAAAGAATATCATCTGCAAATAACATACACCAAGGAATCTCTTCGCGAATGTGCTCAGTAAGAATATTCATATTTAAATAAAAAATTATGAGCTGAGAGCTGAGCATTGATGTAATCCAACAGTAACAAAAAAATTATTAGACAAACCACCTTGCAATCAAACACATATTACAACTCTATTATACATTTATCTAATAACATTGATATAAACAACTCAAATCCTTTTTCTCTCTAAAGCCCTCAGAAGAAATTATCTTGGCACTCTATCCTAAGTTTTTTAAAATTTATAAAAATTAAACGAAGATCTTCTTTTATTACTCTAAATTCTTTATTAAAACTTTTAATATATGTTTGACTTTCATGGTACATCTACCTAGCATAAAATTAAATTAATTTTGAAAATACAAGTATCATTTCATAATCTATTTTTAATTGCTCTCCCCCAAAGTTTTAATGTATTACACATTGATTTGATTCTTCTATAATTATCACAGCTTGAGAATCATCTTTATTTTTGTAAATAGGTATAATAATATTTTCTCCATTGATCTGACATCTTAGTTTCCAAAATAACATTAAATAACTTGGTAAGCTAAGAATTTTCTTCTTTACACAAACATTACCATACATTGGTAGGGATGTCATCCAATTCTGCTGTTTTTTTGCTTTTCATCATCCTTAAAAAATTTATCTCATTTTTACTAACATGAAAAATTAGTGGAGAAAGAGTATTGTTATAACCATTAAACTCACTCATGCTTCATTCGATCCTTCTGCTTTGCCTCTATATGTTGAAATATTTAATTTATAAAAGGAATTTTTTTTATTCTTTGATAATTTTAACATGAGTCTAATTTTCAAATTTAGAGTTGTGTGATTAAAATTATGGTTAAATTATTTTGTTTAAGTTTATATTGCTCCTCAAATTTCTTAGTTGGAGGTGGTGAATAGAATTATGATTATACGTCATGCTTAATTTAGAGATGTGATTAAAAATATGAGAGAATGCATAGTAGCCATTTTATATTAGCTTGTATGTTTAACTTTAAAACATTTATTTATATTTATAAACATAATACTCACACATTAAGTATTGAAATTTTTAATATCTCAGTTAAAAAAGTATCTTTTAAATTAATTATAGAAAAAAATACAACATAACATTTAATAGGTTATATAACTATAGAAAATCTTACAAATATATATCTAAAATTTTAAAAATGTGACTTGTTCAAATCTAAGTGTAATTATGTTATATTTTTTAACTTTAATTGTTATATTTGTAATCTTAAGTTTAGATATTAGGTTTTTGTATTGTTGAGCATTAGGCATCATATATATATATATATATATATATATATATATATATCCCTGAAGCTTCTCATTCAATTGTCAAAATTTTTCTATTCACAAATAGGTTCAACTGGTCAAATTGTGACCCCATCGATAAGCCGTACCAATGTCCATTTATATTGAAGTGCAGTTTGTTTGTGGGTTTTTAATGCATACTTTGAATGCTGAATTTCTATGGTTCCTAACTCTTAATCTGCATGTAAACTGACAGCCGTTTATTAACTGTGTTATATTTGTTTTGAATGTTATATGGCACTGCTTTGCAGGAATTGTTCCACTGGCAGCTTTTGGGTGGGTTATGGCTACACACTTCTCTCTTTATCCCGCAATACTCCTCATACCAGTATGTTCTTTCATCACATAAATCATTACCTAAAATTCAAGTATTTAAAGGTTTAAATTTTTTATGATTTTTTGCTAGCTTTTCTTCATTGCAAAAACTAAACACTTATATTTCTGTAAGTCTTATTGTCAAATTTACAGGTTCTTCTTCTTTTGGGTTATGGCCCTGATTCTCCTCCTCCAAAATTATTTGTGAAGTATTCTAAAACAACTGAAAATTTAGCTCGTACTTTGTCATGGGGGCCTATTTTACATTTTGCAGTTTGGGCAGTTATTTGGTCATGTCATGTTTTGCTTCTGATCATCATTTCTCTCAAAAGCTTTGATAGTTTATTTGAAATGCTTAAGAAGTAAGTTGTCTTTTTTATTTTATTTTAATTTTTTCTTCTATTTCATGCCACTGTCTACCCAGACCACTTAATATTATTAAAACTGACTTTTTCGATGGCTTCTAACATCTAAGAATTCTTGCAAAATATTTACATTTTAAAGATCTGAACGTGATCCATGTCAATACTAAAATATGACTTAAGGGTTTCTACTAGAAACCATATTTTTATTCTTGTATACTTTCATTACTTAAGAATGATTTTGTAGGACGCATGGCTTTATTCTTACGGTGGAAGATTTATCCCCAAATATTGGTGTTTTGTGGTGAGAATTCTGAATGACATTTTTTTCCTTGTTATGCCTTTAACGTCTTTATTTAATTTTCAAATTTTAAATGAATGCAGGTATTTCTTTGCAGAAGTCTTTGACTTTTTCAGGGTTTTTTTTCTTATATTATTCCATGTGAATATATTATTCATGGTTTGCCCATTGGCTATACGCTTGATGCATCGACCATGTTTTCTAGCATTTGTCTACATTGCTATCTCGTCTATGCTAAAATCCTATCCTTCAGTAAGTTTACTCGTGCTTTGAAAGATTATTCAGATGAATTGTACTCATTTGATATGCAATTGTGTTTTCTTTTGTTTTTGTTTCCGTGTTTTTGCTTGTTATTTATTATGCTTTATTTACGTTAACATTGTGACGCACAGGGGTCACGACCTGGACCCATCAAAACAGTTTTTATAGGCATTTTACAGTTAGCATCGCATTGTTAGGAAGGGGGCATTGGATGTCTCCTTTTGTATGAGAATAATAATTAGTGTTTTATTCATTAAATCCTTTTGTATATAAATGTGCACACACACACACTTATATAGAAATGCTACGCATCCTAATAAAAAATTAAAAAATCAAACAAGAATTTAGTGAATTATTAAATAAAGGGATAGAGATATACTCATAGCCCACATGATCTTATCTATCTTTTGTCTATTTGTTGGTTTAGATAGCAGAACTCATATATAATGTAATTTTCCAAATAAATCGTTTTGAAATTTATTCTTAGTCAGCTGAATTTTTTTTTAAATCAATGATTAAAGTACTATTTTGTTACACATGATAAAGGATTTAGGCAGAATTTAAGGCGCCAAACACATAAAGGGCTATTTGGCTCATCAAGATTTAAGGATTTAGGCTAGATTTAAAGTGGTAAATCTTTAAATCTTGCCAAACTGAATGTAGCCTGCCGTCAGAGTACTACTGCGATATATCCTCCATGTTTACATAAATTGGCCGTATCCAAGTAAGATCTAGATTTATTAAATCTAGGGGATAACTGGATTAATTATCTATAATCTAAGAAGCAATTAGGGTGAGTTTGCATTGAGAGAAAAAAAAGAGAGGAGATGGTTCCAGGGAAGATGAGTTCACAACGCTACTGAAGATAGAAGAACAAAACTTGAGCCACATGGACACAAAAGAAAGTGGTGAGAAATCATTGATAAAACATTATTAATTGTTAATGTTTTAAATAATAATAATTTAATATTTAAATAGCTTATTGTGAATTTTAAATTGCAAGTAGTATCAAGCTATTGTTGGAAGAACAATTACTAATGCATGTATTAATTATTAATTATATAAATAATTAGATTGTTAATGGATTATATTGATAATTATTACTTATAAATTTATCATACTAATCTTTATTACTATTAATTAATCATTAAACAGAATTATTGATGCTAATAAAATCATTTAATATTACTAATTGTTATTGTTATTACATTTTTCCTAAAATCAAATTGCTAATGTAATTAACTTTTAAGTGATAATAAAATTATAAATATTATTTACTTATAATAAGTTAAAATATTAGTACAAAAAATAAAATTCTGAATTTTTTAAATTAAAGTGTTAATTTTTAAATCCTCATGAATTTATAGCCAAATGGTTTAAAGGATTTGTTAAATTTTATGCCAAACAATTTCTATGGTTTAAAATCTTAAAGATTTACTAAATCTAGATATAAATATTTAGTAAATCCTATTTGAATAAAACTATTGTAGTTGTCCAGCAACCCCTAGTTTCTGCCAAACAGGATCTGTCATACAAATGTAAATCATTTGCAAGGGTTTAAATCTCGCAACTATAGGTAAAGGTTTGAATGAATTTTTAGGAGTTAAGATTTTGTTAGAAGATAGTTTTGAGAACCAATCTAAATCATGTTGAAACTGCAAAAACTACTGAGCATGATGTGGATACATGCTTTAGACCATTTAATTTTTTGGCCACACTCTGCTCTAAATTTTAGGGTTGTCACTCTTGGCGCAGTAGAGGGTGGAGTTCACATTTGGCAGCTGATATTACTGATGTGTCTGTAATCTTCAGGGCATTGATGGTGCCAAGTTCACTGGTGATATTCATTTCATATCTTGTCATTGGGAGTTGGAGTAATGGTCAAATTGGGATTCAAATTTGTGGATGTATTTAGAGTGATATCAAGGGGATCTGATAAATTCTAAATTATAAGAGCAAAGGAAGGGGTTAAGTGCTAGGTTTCTTTAAGTGTATGATGTGTATCCTCGTATAATTACACTATATTTTGAATATGTTATGAAGCCCGCCAAGCTTTGATGTTTGGTGATTTTCTTCTTTAGGACTAGCTGATCTAGTGGTTCTGCCTCATATTGTATGTCTTGTTTGTTTTATACATACACACATAGGATAAAAGTGCAATTTAAAAAAATTCATTCTCTATGAATGTAAACATACCAAAATATTTTTTCTTGAAGTTGGGGAGTTCTACAACAAATGATTGGATGTTAGAGGCTGTGCAAGACTCGGGTGACAGAAAAAAAGCATGTGTACTGTGTATACACAGGTGAGGTGGCTGCCATATGATGGCCATGTGGCCAATTTTTTTCACACATCTCTCCTCTGCGAATTTTTTTTCACACTACGCACATGTTTATTTTTCCTCGGGTGACTCATGCAAGGTTTTAGATATTGATTGATTTTTTTTGCCAAAACTTTTATGAGTAAAACATATATAGAAGAGGGAGAGAGTTTGATGTGATAACTCGTTGGGCTTATAATTTATTTTCTAGTTGCTATGTGAATATTTTGTTGGGAGGAAATATATTATTGTATAGTAATAATATTAATTTTGTGCCCTAGTCTAAACTTAAAATCTGAAAATTCTTAAATTTTTTTTTTTAATCTTAGTATATATATAATAATAATAATATTGAAAATTTTTTTAAGTTGCTCAAAAAATATGAAAATATTAAAAAATAATAAAAATTAATCAAAATATTCTCTATGAGATGCTCAAAATTTTTACAAAGATTCTTTAATGTTTTTGTTAAATAAACTGTTTTTAAAATAATAAAAATTATCAAGTTTGCAAAATAAAATATTAAGGGTGATGAATGCCATATTTAAGAAATAATGATATCGTCATTTTATTTTTCCCAAGTGGATTGTTTGGTTGTGAAAGGGCAAGAAGTTCATCATATTATACCTTACTTGCATTGATTTATTTTTTTGTTGTAGAGAGATATCATAATAGGCTGTGTATAACTGAGAAATGTCGTTACTTTGAAATTTTGTTGATCTAAAAATGTAATTCCTTTTGTTCTCTTGATGCGTGGGTATGGATGCAATGGTTAGTTCAATACTATTAAGCATCCATATTTTGACGGTAAAGTCAGGAGTCTGCCATTTGGAAGTGAGTGTTTGTTCATTTTAGTGGAGGACAATCTTGGCGTTGTAGTTTTTAATGAAACCTGACTACGAAACAAAATAGATGGAATCACTAGAGATAATTGGTATTGTTGAAGTTAGTATTTGTATCAATGACAGGTTTATTTTCATTTCTGGCAAAGTAGAAACCATGGGAAGGGTAATGACTAGTTAAGGACTGTTAGATGTCGTCCAGACTTGCCTTGAAAGTGGCTAAAACTTTGATAGAGTGAAGGTAAAGTTTATCAACATTAACCACAATAATTACAATTGAAAGTATGGCAGCTTATAGAAGGGAGAGGGGTGCTTGGTTTAACATACTGAAGTAGGAGATGTGGAGGTCAAAAGATGGTGGCAGCTATTGTCAACAAGTGTGGATGATCACTGGAGGATGGTCAGAAACAATGGTCGGGATGGACTATAGTAATGGTTGGCAGCAATTGATATCAGTTGGAGGTGGACGGTGCTGCAGAAGAGCGGTGGTGGTTTGCTGGTGCAATTTTCAGGGAGTTATGATTGATACCTACGACATTGACCAAAGGTAGTGGATATCAAGTGAGGTTAGGTGGGGGGTAATGGCGGTGGTGTTGAGATTTTAAATATTTGGGAGAAGGAAAAGATCACAAGAGATGAAGATAAAATATGCTTTTATACTTACCATGTTTGATCAAAACTTAATTGATTTATGCAATAGCAAAAGATGCATATAAATAGGCACGATACAGTTATGAGAAAAATAAAAAAATAATTCAGTATGCTAATATTATAATAGTATTCATTGGATTTTATATCTATTAGTTGAGAGCATGATCCACTTACTTTGTATGGAATGGTTGAGTTGACAATCTATGTGTTTTGTATCTTATTTTCAAACAGTATGGAAGGGCTTTTTTGGCATTACTATTTACCTGAATTACTTGGTGATTACTTTTATTATTACATGGCCGTGCTGATATTTTCATAATATACTAGTTCTCTTCTTCTGCTTCCTGTTAAAATTTGAATTTTGTTCCATTAGAAAGACGCTTATTTATCTTTTCAAGTCTTGGCTGTATAGTTTTTTGACACCCTTTTTGGGAAATTGTTGACATTTTATTTGGATCTTCTTATAAGGTTGGAGATGCAGCTCTGTATCTGAGTCTTTTGGGCCTCTTTGCAAATGAGCTTGCAGGTAGTATTTGGATTGACTATTCTATCCTATTGTCGTTTCAATAATTACTTGGCATTTTGCTTTTGTTTCTTTGCTAATGCATCAATGCCTAAAATCTACCATTTATTTTTAAAATTTGCAGAGATGAAATATTCTTTCTTCCTATTTTGTGGTTACATTGGAGTTTCTCTCCTTAGCCCCGTCATGCACAACATATGGATATGGAGGGTACTCTCATCTCTTTCTTCTCTCTAAGCTACTATTTTTTACCCGTTGCTGAAGAATAAAAGGTTAATTCATTGGCAGGGTACTGGAAATGCAAATTTTTACTATGCTACTGGACTTGGATATGCATGCTTGCAGGTTTAACGCTGCCTAATTTTTTTGTTTTCTTAGAATTTATTTGCTCAATAAGCCAATTATCTTTGCTCTTCTAGTAAATTACAGTATATAATAAACGGGTATTGATACATACATTTGTAATATAGGTATTGTTTTAAATTTATGGGTAAGAAATATGGACTATTTTATATTAGTAATTTAATCTAATTATAATATGATATTGGCGCAATATATCAATATATATTTTGAACAGTGGGCTATAATATTTAAAAGCACCTTATTATATTTTTCATATATAAACTGTTAAAAAAAAAAGCATTTTTTTATAAAAATAATATGCATTTGTAGATGTATGAGTATAATGCACTAATTAAATAGCGGTGTGAACTTTTAAAAAGAAAATGTAAATCTTAGTAAGCTGCAATTGAATTGAAGAGGGTTTTTTATCACAGTATATCTTGCAGCCTTGACTCTGTTCTTTATTTTCAGACTGTGCTTGTTGTGGAGAGCGTAAGCACAATGCTGAATCACGATAGAATGTTAACGAAAGAGCTGAAAGAGGCATGAACATTGACTTGTGGCTTCTCCAATTCTCGGTATGAAGCACAACAAATTGTTTGCTTTTTATCTAACAGGCTGTTTTTTTGGTAGATTTTCATTCCTTCATTCTGAGGAGGATTTCAATTCGTTTTTGTTTTTCTTTTTTTTTTAATATTGTAGTTTTATTATGCTCTCTTAACTTTGCTTTTGGAAATGCTAAGAAAACATACGCTTAAATAAGTTCAGTAGCAGTTTCAAGCACTTGCAATAGAATCGAGAAGAATAAAGACTTTCTACTAAAATTCAATGATTTTAATAATTTTAAGGAGAAATCACAGCTAAAATAATGGTGATTAGAAATTTTGATAAATCCTTGCTTGCAAAAACACAATACTTTAAGCAATTTATGACAATGGCCATTAACTTGTCAGCTGTTTTTTATTCTTGCCAAAATATATTTCCACTAAAAACATGCATAATGAAGTTTGTTATTCTTAAACTAAACCAAGTTAAGCAGCCACCCGAATCTAAACATAATGTCTCCAAATCACCTTAATTTGGTGACCAACAATCAATTTCTTAGTAGCAGACATGTTCCAAACAGGAGATAATTGAGATAGGAAGAGTAACTATATTTATCTAGTATATAATGGCAGCTTAAAGTGGGAAAGATCCTATTTTTAAATCTTTCCAATACCATGAGCAGCCACCCGAATCTCAATTGATACCCCATACTACACCATTCCCCCAATAAAGTATTACTGGATATACTTCTTGCGTAAGAGGAAAGCTTACATGGTTTAGATGTTCATTGAGCTTAAGAAGACCAATACTGCCAAAGATTTTAAATGTGGCAAGTCTCAACCATTTTATGCTTCCACCTTAAATAAAGAAGTGCAAAGAGTGGTAATAATTTTTATAACCCCAGTTGGGGGTATCCAACACTAGTAAGTCGAAAAATTTCATACCAAAAACTGAAGAAGTTGCAAACGCCCCGCAAAAGAAAGTAATTATTAAACACTTCTTAGTTTTACCAATAGGGCAAAGTCAAATGTCTTTAAGAGCTTTAGTACATATGGGAATGCACAAATAATAGAAAGGCAATAACAACATCTAAACATTCACAGTTCAGCTACAGTAGTTGCAATATAAATATTTTTTGAAAATATTATATCTAATTTTAATATATTAACAACATACTCAGTTAATATAGATTACATGGTTACCTTTTCATTTTAAGTAGTCAAGAATAAATTGCTTTATTATGTTATCAAATGCTTTCATGGTATCCAACTTTATACAAAAAATGCCTAGGGGAAAGTTAAAATTATGAAGAATTTCAGTAGCAGGTAGAATATTGTTTGTAATGTTCTTATTTGGAATAAAGGCAATTTGAGCTTTATCTATTATGAAAGGTTAAAGTGTCTTTAATTTATAGTCAACACCTTACCAATAATCTTGCAAGTAGTGTTAAGAGATTAACCTACGATTTTCTCGGAATCATTCTTCATGTGTATGATTAGTATTGGAGTTTACCCCATTTTTTAAAGTAGGAAAAAACATTTTCATGTTGAGTACTGACAAGGCTCCCATTTTTTTTACCGAAAACAATTGTAAAATTGTTAGGTTCAAGAATTGCATATGGATTAATTGAGCTTATAGTTGCTTTTATTTCCTCTAATGAAAATTTGCTGATGAGCATCTTTTTCCAAGAAAGGCAATAAGGCTCTCTATCCAGTGGAGATCAAATATTTGATGGGAGCAAATTGATTGCAAAGGTTTGTAAAAGAACTAACAACATGATTGGCTAAGCCATCATGACCGTTTATATGACTAAAGAAATGTAAAGTAATGTTCGAGCCGTAGTAGTGGCCCATTTTTTCAACAAGATTAGCTACTGATTGATGAGAGAATTGTAATCATCTACCAATAATTTTAAATTGTTGTCTTTATCATAAAGACAATAACATCAATTGATAAATATAGCACATCAAGTAAACTTTCAGGTTACACAACATACAATCAATATGACATTTTAGGTGCTAAATGATGCATGATTCACAAAGTAACAATTACTACTACAATTATAAACTAATGTTCAAGCAAAAATTAAAGTGAAATTAACATGTTAAAGAACATGTGACACAATGATAACACCTACTAGCATAAATGAGATAAGGAAGCTTAATTAGATTAAAATGTAGACCTCATGGCTTGTAGAAAATATTAAAAATGTGTACTCTGAACTCACAACAATGTGCTCAACACAATATTGATATCCTAAAGTGCTCATAATGCCTTGGTAATTTGGTAGGATAATAATACTTTTTCTAAAAACTTAAGATATTTCTTCTATGAAATGGGATATTTATAACAATTTTGGATGCGCCTGAGCGCCTATATGACTGTACAACTAATATTGGTTATTTAATACAAATTTGGCTCAAAATTATTCACGCCGCACCGAGCACACATGGCCACGCGCTTGGGTGCCCAACCTAGCTTAACCCTGAATAAAATGATAATATTTTTTAGGAAAACAGTAATATTAATTGAATACTAATAATAATAATAATTATTATTAAATATAATAAATATACTTAAAATAATTAAATTTTCTTAGATGTTACACTTCAAAGGAAGGTGGTGATGGGGTTTAGTTTGGAAGGATTGCAAATTTGATTCAGGGGATTTCATGAAGGCTTTTGATGGATCAAACAGAGTTAGAGTGGCTTTAAAATTTAAGATAATGTTGGGTGGATGTTGATAATCTGTAGGATTTTATTTTATATAATTTGATAGTCGTTTGAGAAATTTATGGACAATAAAGTGAGAGGGTGTTAGATTTTGCATAGGTTTTATAGGAAGTATGTTTGATAGTCAAAATCAAAATGAATTTTGGGGAGATAATGTAGAAATAATAGATAACAGACAGTATTAAGAGACGATAGAATCAAACAAAAAAAATAAAAGATAACCTTAATATTTTCCATAGCTTAAGTTCTTGAAGACTATGTGTGCCTTCAAGGCCATTAGTTATGCACATCGAAGAGAATTTCTTTGTTATACGCACTAAACAAGATCTCAAGCCATTATTTTTCATCATCATTCAAGTTGTGGAGCCCCAACCCTTCCATGGTCTTGTTAACACGTATATTAACATGATTAGGATAGAGTGGTCATCGTGATAGATTCTCAGTTATAGCCAGATTAAGTTTTCTTCATAATCTTTTGATAATTGCAAGATATGCCACCAGTTTTCATAATTAAATCATCAAATATGCATACATAAACAATAGAGTGCAGAAGTAATTTAAATAACATCCATATCCATAATGTACAATTAAAAGAATATAACTCAATTCATAATAAAAGTGTAGAAAAGCAAATACATCCAGATCCTGAATTATTACAATACTTGAATAAAAATTCAACAGAAAAGAAACACTCATCCTCACAAACAGAAATAAAAGGCTATCTAAGCATCAATGGCAGCGGAAATATCATCTTCCTGGCCAAGCTCATTAATTGATTCTACCATCTCAAAAAGATTTGAATATGACTTTAGTTTTTACATATTAGGGCTCTAGCTAAGAAAAGAAAATCTTGTGTTAGACAATTGTCTAAATACATTTTAGGCTGATTTAATGAATTCTACAATTTTCAAGATATCACTATTTTTACTTGTACACAGCCATGGGTGTAACAAGCCACAAAGAAAATAAGAAAAAGTATAAATGAAACATTTATAACTTATTAAAAATGAGGTAAACAAAGGAATATACTTCAAATTAGAAGTTGTAACAAGGTTATACAATATATAAAGAAGTCTATAAAGTAGATGTAAAGACTAAAAAAACATCCTAACATGAATATGATCATTTGAATATATATTAAGTAAACAGAAAATAAAATTGAATTGTAATACATATAAGTAGATCAAGTCAAATATTTAATCAAGACTAACATCCTAATATGCAGTAGTACAAGTAAAACTCTACTAAAGGCTTATGTGATATTCATTATTATCTAATTTATTAGTCTATTCTGAGAGAATACAAGTTCAAAATCTCCAATATCCTACTATCGAGTACAATCTCAGAATTATGGTCTTATAATGTCACCCATTAGAACTAATCAAGTTTTAATTTAAATCAATAATGTCGCCTACAAAATTTAAATGAGCAAATCAATCAACATATTTGATGATATTATTAACTTAAGACTAAAGTTGATTTAAAGAAAACCAAGGTTAAGAGTTAAACTCCAAAATATGGAGTTTACATCTTCTAACCCAATGTAATGAAATCTAAAGGTCTAAACTTCACTCAATTATTCTCACATACTGAAGATTAAAGAATTCTTATTAAGTATAATCTTATGCTAAAGTTAAAAGGTAAAAATAATAAAGGTTGAAACTTTAAGATTCAAAACTCTTAAAATTAAAAGCTACAATCTAAATTAGGTTTAAGCTATTGAGTAATTTCATTACTCAATGGGAAAGAACTTAAAAATATAAAGCTAAGAATTTAAAGGATAAATTGTTTAAGGAAATCTTAATGATTATTTATGAAAGGCTTACTTAAGGAATGCTTCTAAACTTAAATGAAGTTTAATGAGATTGAAATTAATTTAGGGAATGCTTAACAAAGAAAATATGGATCATACAATCCACATTTAGATTATCCTAAAATTAACTTAATTATTTTAGGGCAAAATTATGGTTTAGCTATTAACACTAATTTACAAGTCTAAATTGGTCTTAATTGGTTTTAAACACTTAGTTTATTGATTTAAGAGATATCAAATATATTAATAAGTTTAGTTTATCATTTAATCAATTTTTGGTCAAAATGATCAAAATATCCCTCATTAAGAGTGTAAATGGGGATTTAAAGATTTAGAGTTCCAAATTGATGTCAAATGATTTCTTACTTACTAATATGAGGATTAATACTGACGACACTTAACTTGGTTAAGGATTGGGGTTAATGAGTTCAAATTAGTGTTTAAGTTTATTAATGAGTGATTAACAAAATTTAATTAGGAAAATCTAAATTTTATGATATACTTAGGTTCTATTCAATCTAAGGAACTCGTATATATTAAGATCACTAAAAATTAGAGGTCAATTGACTTGATTATAAGCTAATTAGGAAAAACCCTAAAAATGACAATTAAGAGGAGGTCAAAACTCATCTTCACCAATTGATGTCCAAATCAAGTAAAGTCAGTGGTTATGAGTTTCTTATAGCACATTGAGTACAATTAGAATAAGTATGCTAAATATTGACTTCAATTGATTAATATAAGCCTTAATTATGGTTTATGATAATTAGTAAGTGATTAGTGAAATTAAACACAAAAAATAATTTTATCTTTACAAACATGTTCTTCTCTATCTAATGAATATTTAGAGACAAAACATAAAATTTGGCTAATGATTGAGCTTAATATTCACTAATTTATTTTCTAATTATTATGCACAATTAAGGAAAATATTTACAAAAATCTAAATATTTTTGTAGACTAATATTTCTTATATTTTTTTTGATTGAAATGGTATATTGGAACATCAAATTTGGATATAATTTGACTAAGTTATGACATTAATCAAAATAGGGTTAAATACTTAATTAACTAAAAGATGATTAGTAAAACTAATCACCAAATAGAAAATATCATAACAAATTAATAATCCTTGTATTTTTCTAATCACTTTGAAATATAACATCAATGTATTTGGATTTATATCTAAGAAGTTATATGGTTTTGAATATTTAGGAATTTAATAATTAAAAATTATTAATTTGATTTCATTGTTAATAAGGAACAGTATGCACACACAATTGCTTTGCTTGTGGGCCTACATCCGGCTGCACGCACGTGACCCTAGCCTCACGCACGCGGGCCACAGGCCGGGCCACACAGGATGGGCCTGATGTGGTGAGACCCGAGGGGTTGGAGCTAGGGCATCAAAATTCTCCTAGCTTCGGCAACCTCAGGCTTTGAGACATTTCGATTGGTACCAAAATCCTCAAAATTAAATCACTCTAGCACCTCAAATTGTGGGAATTTTTGGATGTCATTTAATCATAAATTGGATTCAATCTTTATTAGGTTATTTAATTGAATTAATAAATTAAGTAATACATATTTTTAATCCTAACGGTCGACGGATCCTCCCATTGCAGCCGTCTAGTGTTTTGGAGCCTTGATCAGGCAAGCCATGTGGATTCTTTCGATCGGGTCCTTCGGCAACCGTTGGATCACATTCATGATCCAACAGCTGATGCTGCTTCCACAGTCGGTTGTTAGCAAGGCGTGCATTTGGACCGTCTCGTCCAAACAGGCATATTGATTAGACGATTAAGCTCTACCCTAGCACTGTAGGCTATCGCCCCCACTTCCCGATTTCGCCCGACAGCTCATAGCATATATCCTCTGTGGCAATACGATTAATTTACCATGTCTGCCACGATGCTCAAAGCCTCAACGACCTGTTAACTCCATTCTACTGAGTCTACCCTCATCGGGTCAGGTTCATCCTACTCGTGAACCCATGGAAAGCCCATAGAGACCAACCAGCCAACTCCAACTCCTGGGGCTATAAGTAGCCTCAGAAGTTTTTAGTGAGCCCCTTTGCTCACTAAGAATCCTTTATGAGCCCCTTTAGATCTCCCAGATACTCCCAAACCTTTGTGTCTATCTCCCCGTCCATCCAAGCGTCTTCTCGCAATTATCTGGCTCTCTTCCCGACAAGGCAATGGGGGGGGGGGGGGTTTGGTGTTCAAGTCCCCAACAAGTTGCCGAAATCTTAAGGGCATCTTTGAGAAAGAAGCTCTACTTTATTTTCCTTTGCTCCATCCTTGCAATTCGTTGGCTCATTCCTCGACCAGGTACCTCAATTTCCAATCCATTTCAAATCTTTGACGGCTCCAACTCTCCTATGCCAATGCTGTGTTTTTGGTAATTGCTTATCATCGCGAATCATAGTTAGATTAGGCGTCGTGGTTGGTCTTTGGCGAAGGTTGAGACGGAATGTATTCCGTCTATACGAGTCTCTCCATTTGAAAGGTAGAAGCTAGACTCACAAGCAATTGGTGTTGAAATTGATTACAATTGCTCGTTAGTCAACTGCACGCTCAATCATAGCGTCGGGTCGAGGCGTAGGCATGTGGGTCAGTTCAATTAGCCCTCGATAGGATTGACTGCGACAATACTCTACAATGTTCAATGCGAATTTGTCCTGACGTTTCCGTTACCAATCAGACCTGTTGTTGGAGGAAAATGTTTCTCTTGGAGATAGTGATCACTCCTGAATCGGGTCATCGTGCCAATGCCCGCTCAGTAGGGATATATACCTCTCTACAATAAACCTTAATTAGGGCACGGGTGGAATAAGGACCTGCCAGTCTTGATGCTCTTTCATAGGGCTTCCTTAGTTCTTCGATATGCCTTTTTTCGATGAACGTTCTGGCATCTTGTTTAGGCCTTAAGGTTGTCGGGGTATCGAGAATTTGGCGCTGGAGTTCAACTCTAATATATCAGTCGAAGATATTTCTGAGGAGGACGGGAATGAATAGTGATGGGCCGGGTTGGCCCTGGCCCATACCTTCTGTTTAGGGGTTGCGAATAATAATCGATTAATGGTAATTAATTTCTTAAGGGCATCTTTGAGAAAGAAGCTCTACTTTATTTTCCTTTGCTCCATCCTTGCAATTCGTTGGCTCATTCCTCGACCAGGTACCTCAATTTCCAATCCAATTCAAATCTTCAACGGCTCCAACTCTCCTATGTCAATGCTGTGTTTTTGGTAATTGCTATCATCGCGAATCATAGTTAGATTAGGCGTCGTGGTTGGTCTTTGGCGAAGGTTGTGACGGAATGTATTCTGTCTATACGAGTCTCTCCATTTGAAAGGTAGAAGCTAGACTCAAGCAATTGGTGTTGAAGTCGATTACAATTGCTCGTTAGTCAATTGCACGCTCAATCATAGCGTCGGGTCGAGGTGTAGGCATGTGGGTCAGTTCGATTAGCCCTCGATAGGATTGATTGCGACAATACTCTACAATGTTCAATGCGAGTTTGTCCTGGCGTTTCAGTTTCCAAGCAGACCTGTTGTTGGAGGCAAATGTTTCTCCTGGAGATGGTGATCACTCCTGAATCGGGTCGTCATGCCAATGCCCGCTCTGTAGGGATATATACCTCTCTACAATAAACCTTAATTCGGGCACGGGTGGAATAAGGACTTGCCAGTCTTGATACTCTTTCATAGGGCTTCCTTAGTTCTTCGATATGCCTTTTTTCGATGAACGTTCTGGCATCTTGTTTAGGCCTTGAGGTTGTTGGGGTATAGAGAATTTGGCGCTGGAGTTCAACTCTTATATATCAGTCGAAGAATTTTCTGAGGAGGACGGGAATGAATAGTGATGGGTCGGGTTGGCCCTGGCCCACACCTTCTGTTTAGGGGTTGCGAATATTAATCAATTAATGGTAATTAATTTCTTAAGGGCAACTTTGAGAAAGAAGCTCTACTTTATTTTCCTTTGCTCCATCCTTGCAATTCGTTGGCTCATTCCTCGACCAGGTACCTCAATTTCCAATCCATTTCAAATCTTCGACGGCTCCAACTCTCCTATGTCAATGATGTGTTTTTGGTAATTGCTTATCATCGAGAATCATAGTTAGATTAGGCGTCGTGGTTGGTCTTTGGCGAAGGTTGAGACGGAATGTATTCCGTCTATACGAGTCTCTCCATTTGAAAGGTAGAAGCTAGACTCACAAGCAATTGGTGTTGAAGTCGATTACAATTGCTCGTTAGTCAATTGCACGCTCAATCATAGCGTCGGGTCGAGGCGTAGGCATGTGGGTCAGTTCGATTAGCCCTCGATAGGATTGACTGCGACAATACTCTACAATGTTCAATGCGAATTTGTCCTGACGTTTCAGTTACCAATCAGACCTGTTGTTGGAGGCAAATGTTTCTCCTGGAGATGGTGATCACTCCTGAATCGGGTCGTCGTGCCAATGCTCGCTCTGTAGGGATATATACCTCTCTACAATAAACCTTAATTAGGGCACGGGTGGAATAAGGACTTACCAGTCTTGATGCTCTTTCATAGGGCTTCCTTAGTTCTTCGATATGCCCTCTTTCGATGAACGTTCTGGCATCTTGTTTAGGCCTTGAGGTTGTCGGGGTATCGAGAATTTGGCGTTGGAGTTCAACTCTAATATATCAGTCGAAGAATTTTCTGAGGACGGGAATGAATAGTGATGGGCTGGGTTGGCCCTGGCCCACGCCTTCTGTTTAGGGGTTGCGAATATTAATCGATTAATGGTAATTAATTTCTTAAGGGCATCTTTGAGAAAGAAGCTCTACTTTATTTTCCATTGCTCCATCCTTGCAATTCGTTGGCTCATTCCTCGACCAGGTACCTCAATTTCCAATCCATTTCAAATCTTCGACGGCTCCAACTCTCCTATGTCAATGCTGTGTTTTTGGTAATTGGTTATCATCGCGAAGCATAGTTAGATTAGGCGTCGTGGTTGGTCTTTGGCGAAGGTTGAGACGGAATGTATTCCGTCTATACGAGTCTCTCCATTTGAAAGGTCGAAGCTAGACTCACAAGCAATTGGAGTTGAAGTCGATTACAATTGCTCGTTAGTCAATTGCATGCTCAATCATAGGGTCGGGTCGAGGCGTAGGCATGTAGGTCAGTTTGATTAGCCCTCGATAGGATTGACTGCGACAATACTCTACAATGTTCAATGCGAATTTGTCCTGACGTTTCAGTTACCAATCAGTCCTGTTGTTGGAGGCAAATGTTTCTCCTGGAGATGGTGATCACTCCTGAATCGGGTCGTCGTGCCAATGGCCGCTCTATAGGGATATATACCTCTCTACAATAGACCTTAATTAGGGCACGGGTGGAATAAGGACTTGCCAGTCTTGATGCTCTTTCATAGGGCTTCCTTAGTTCTTCGATATGCCTTTTTTCGATGAAAGTTCTGGCATCTTGTTTAGGCCTTGAGGTTGTCGGGGTATAGAGAATTTGGCGCTGGAGTTCAACTCTAATATATCAGTCGAAGAATTTTCTGAGGATGACGAGAATGAATAGTGATGGGCCGGGTTGGCCCGGGCCCACACCTTCTGTTTAGGGGTTGCGAATATTAATCGATTAATGGTAATTAATTTCTTAAGGGCATCTTTGAGAAAGAAGCTCTACTTTATTTTCCTTGGCTCCATCCTTGCAATTCGTTGGCTCATTCCTCGACCAGGTACCTCAATTTCCAATCCATTTCAAATCTTCGACGGCTCCAACTCTCCTATGTCAATGCTGTGTTTTTGGTAATTGGTTATCATCGCGAAGCATAGTTAGATTAGGCGTCGTGGTTGGTCTTTGGCGAAGGTTGAGACGGAATGTATTCCGTCTATACGAGTCTCTCCATTTGAAAGGTGGAAGCTAGACTCACAAGCAATTGGAGTTGAAGTCGATTACAATTGCTCGTTAGTCAATTGCATGCTCAATCATAGGATCGGGTCGAGGCGTAGGCATGTAGGTCAGTTTGATTAGCCCTCGATAGGATTGACTGCGACAATACTTTACAATGTTCAATGCGAATTTGTCCTGACGTTTCAGTTACCAATCAGTCCTGTTGTTGGAGGCAAATGTTTCTCCTGGAGATGGTGATCACTCCTGAATCGGGTCGTCGTGCCAATGGCCGCTCTATAGGGATATATACCTCTCTACAATAGACCTTAATTAGGGCACGGGTGGAATAAGGACTTGCCAGTCTTGATGCTCTTTCATAGGGCTTCCTTAGTTCTTCGATATGCCTTTTTTCGATGAAAGTTCTGGCATCTTGTTTAGGCCTTGAGGTTGTCGGGGTATAGAGAATTTGGCGCTGGAGTTCAACTCTAATATATCAGTCGAAGAATTTTCTGAGGATGACGGGAATGAATAGTGATGGGCCGGGTTGGCCCTGGCCCACACCTTCTGTTTAGGGGTTGCGAATATTAATCGATTAATGGTAATTAATTTCTTAAGGGCATCTTTGAGAAAGAAGCTCTACTTTATTTTCCTTGGCTCCATCCTTGCAATTCGTTGGCTCATTCCTCGACCAGGTACCTCAATTTCCAATCCATTTCAAATCTTCGACAGCTCCAACTCTCCTATGTCAATGGTGTGTTTTTGGTAATTGCTTATCATCGCGAATCATAGTTAGCTTAGGCGTCGTGGTTGGTCTTTGGCGAAGGTTGAGACGGAATGTATTCCGTCTATACGAGTCTCTCCATTTGAAAGGTGGAAGCTAGACTCACAAGCAATTGGTGTTGAAGTCGATTACAATTGCTCGTTAGTCAATTGCACGCTCAATCATAGCGTCGGGTCGAGGCGTAGGCATGTGGGTCAGTTCGATTAGCCCTCGATAGGATTGACTGCGACAATACTCTACAATCTTCAGTGCGAATTTGTCCTGGCGTTTCAGTTACCAATCAGACCTGTTGTTGGAGGCAAATGTTTCTCCTGGAGATGGTGATCACTCCTGAATCGGGTCGTCGTGCCAATGCCCGCTCTATAGGGATATATACCTCTCTACAATAAACCTTAATTAGGGCACGGGTGGAATAAGGACTTGCCAGTCTTGATGCTCTTTCATAGGGCTTCCTTAGTTCTTCGATATGCCTTTTTTCGATGAACGTTCTGGCATTTTGTTTAGGCCTTGAGGTTGTCGGGGTATCAAGATTTGGCGCTGGTGTTCAACTCTAATATATCAGTCGAAGAATTTTCTGAGGAGGACGGGAATGAATAGTGATGGGCTGGGTTGGCTCTGGCCCACGCCTTCTGTTTAGGGGTTGCGAATATTAATCGATTAATGGTAATTAATTTCTTTAAGGAAATTCAGGTGGATAATTAGAAAGTTATGCTTCATTAGTTGAACAAATTCTAAATGAATTAATTGAATAATTCATTCAATATAAATCCAAATAATATGATTCAATATACTATTTTGATTAGAAAAATTTAAAGAATAATAAACTGCAAGAATATTTTAATTTTTGTAATCAGTTTTCTTAATTAGACCCTAATTACTTCTAAAATAGATTATTAAATATTAATCTCATCTCTTATCCAAATTGCATGATTAAGATCTCTAAATCTTCATTTGATAGAGGAGAATTTAATTATGCAATTGGAAATATTTTGAGATTTAATTTCACTAATCACTTCTTAATCACTTAAACTTTGATTAATAAATAATTAGCTTAATTAAACTTTGATTTCAGTGAACTTAATATCTATGAAATCCTTAAGTGATATAGAACTCATTGGTAAGCTTAGATATCTTTTTTCGATTAATTTGGTTAATCACCTCTTAATGATCCAAACTTAATTAGTGTTCATTAGACTTAATTTGTGTCCAAATTAGATGTTTAAAGTGTCTATCCTCTCATTAGGTAGTAAAGAACCTATTAGAGTTAAGCAGATTCAAATTGGAACCCTATAACTCCAAATCTCATTTTTGACCCTTTTAGGAGGGGTATTTTAGTTATTCTGACATTGGGCTAAGTGCTCTTAAGCCTTATAAATCTGTCCAAATCTTTACAAAGATCAGTAAATTGAATGTTTAAGAGTCAATTTAAGATTATTCAGACTAGTGGAAGTTTATTTAAAGGCTAAACCCTAGTTCCTCTAAGTCAAATCAAATGAATTATTAATGTGAATTTAAAATCCACATTTTCCACCTCTTTAAAATGCAAATCAATGCTTATATAATCATTAATAATAACTTTAGATAGTTATTATACTGTTATTATATTTTATCCCAAGTAAAGATCTTAAGCAAATCTTAGTAAATTTTCATAGTTCTTAATCATGGCCTTTTAGATCTAATTTTAGTAATTTAGTTCTATTGAATAATGAAACTACTAAATAGCTTATGCCTTCCTTGGGATTTGAAATTTTCATCTTATTGAGAACCAGCTTCCATTCCTTAAACATTATCAATTCTTATTAAATCTCCTAAGTATTTTAACCTTAAATATTGAGTAATGAAATTACTCAATAAATTGAACCTTGTTTAAGATTTAGAAGTTAAGTTTGATTATTTTGTCTTCTGACTTTAGATATTTGTAGCCTTTTTAAGAGTAGCAATTTCATCTTAGTGAAATTTCATTCCTTAAAATTCTCAATCATTAGGGTGAGAATGGTGAGAAACCTTAGATCCTCATATATTAGCACCTTGGGTAGATTAATTATGGGTAATTAAAATACATCAATTAAGTTAACTAATTAATTATTTAACTTCAGTAGGTAATATTATCTGATTTTGAATTAAAATTTGTTAAGTTCTAATGTTTAACCTTATAAGGCAGTAAATCTGAAATCTTACTCAATAGTATGATATTGGAAATCCTAAATTTATATTTTATCAGAATAGATATAATGGATAAATAGGATAACAATAGATATCACATGTATTTTAATAGAGTCTTACTTACTTTTATTTTGATGCTCTGCATTCCTTGTTACTTGAGCCTTGCATTTTTGGCATATTTAGTTGAACGCAGAATATTTGATGAATATTCTATATTAGTTTTGAAATGCATAAAATATTGTCCTTTATAATTAGTGAATTCAATAACTCAGATATTAGTTCAGCAGAGTGTGTCTTAGTTAATCTGCCTCTGTATTATAGTTTATTGAAATAGAATAGACTTGGATCCAACCATGTGATGGTTTAGATGATACATATCTGATTCTATAGTTTAGCTTGGATCTAGTCTTTAGTGGTCTAGATGATACATGTGGGACTTCCTATTTAGTGGATATGTTTAGCCCATTTCTGTTATGGAAGGACTAATCTATGCACGCATCTAATTACAATAAAATTTAGTTCAAATGCATTTTCAGTATAGTTGCAGTCTTCTATTATGGCATTTTACTTATTATTTTTTATTTCTGCATGCTTTTACTCCTGTTACAGTTCTTGTACAGTCTTTTACCGCTACTTACACACACACACACACACACACACACACACACACACACACACACATATATATATATATATATGATGCTAGTCTTGATTTAATATTGGATTTGGATTATTATAATGTATCGGCTCAGATTTAGTTTTTATTTAATTAACATACTTTCAAATGATCATATGCATGTTAGGATTTTCTTTCAGTAATTAAGTTACATTGCAGTCTTACATATGTGTGTGTGTGTGTGTGTATATATATATATATTGCTTAACCTTGTTGTAGCTTCTAGTTTAAGATATGTTTTCTTGCATACTTTCTTTTGCTAAGTCATAAATGTATCATTTATAGCTTTCTATTTTCCTTTGTGGCTTGTTGTACCTTTAATAATTACTTATTGTTCAATTTAAATGTGATATCTTAAAAATATAGATTTTATTAAATTAGCCTAAAATGTACTTAAATAATTGTCTAACGTAAGTTTTTTTTTCTTGGCTGGGGCCATGGTATATAAAAATTAACATGTCAGATTCAGAGTTATTCATGGAGATAACTTCAAATGAGGAGCTTAGCTAGGAGGAAGATCTTCCTGCTGCTTCTAAGGCTTAGATAGCTTTCATTTTCTATTTGTAAGGACAAGTGTCTCCTTTTATTTGAACTCTAATTCAATTATGTAATAATTTAGATTCTGGATGTATTTACTTTTCTGCACTTTTATACTGAGTTGAGCTATGTTCTTTTACTGACGCACTATAGATATGGATGTGGTAAACTTTGCTTCCACACTCTTTTATTTGTATGCATATTTGATAAATGAATTATAAATACATGTGGCAAATATTGCAGTTATTGGTAGATTAGGGAGAAAATCTAATATGACTATAATTGAGAATCTATCACGCGGCGACTGTTTTACCATAATCATATTAATATTAGTGTTAACATGATCACTGCAGGGTCGAGGCTTCACAGTTGGTATCAGAGAACACCATAAGTTGTTAGATTAGAATTTTCATCCCTATATATCTAATGGGTTGTTCTTCTGTAATATAGTCATTAAATATAACATCCATAGTTGCCATATTCTCAACCACTCAGAATAAAAACATGAATTAGAAATATTCACATAAAATGTTTAAATCACTATAGTAAGAAATCTAAGTAACTTAAGAATTCTTATAATCATTATAGGACAATGGAATTTGGAATGTCAGAACTTGGTTATTACACAAAAATACATGTGGTAATGTGTATACACAATCACCCATCTTGATAATGAACATGATGCAAATGTTATCTTAATTTTCTATGTTCTTATTCATGCATCAAATTCATTGTAGCTGCAATGCTTCCAATCTAAATGGATAAATGAGGATCGAATCGCAACCATTAGATCACAACCGCAATCTGATGGCTGCTTAAGAAATCGAGCACGGGCGACCACGTCTGCTAGATTTAAGGCTGGGAAATACACCAACAGTTCAAATTGGCTCCGCCTTTTTGAGCCAGTCGATCGTTGGAATAAATAAGAAATAAAAAAAATAATTTATTAAATTAATTAATCTAATTGAAATTGAATCCAATTTATGACTAAATGACCTTCAAAAATTCTCAAAAAGTTTCAAAAATTTACTGAGATTAGATTCAAAAGCTTAATCAAATTTCAAAAATCTAATCAAATTTCAATTTAGAGATCAATTTAATTTAACTAATTTTCTGGGTCCTAAAATTGGCAAAATAACCAATTAACTTAAATGGGGTTCGATTGACCCCAAATTTTTAAGATTAGGTTCTAATGACTAGTTGGGTCTAATTGAATAAGAATTAAAGCTTGGTTTGGCCTAGATTAATTAGGGTAACAACCTAGGGTTGTTACAATAGTTCAAGTTACTCGGGTGCTAGCTTGGGATTATATTATCCTTAGAAATCCTTGTTGACAAAGACTCTAAACCTAAACTATAAATTTAAGTTGAAATTTGAAATAGTCTTGTTTAGGCTAACTTAAGCTAGCCCATACTAGCCTGATTTGGTTCAAGCCAAATTTGGACAAAGCTTGGTCCAACCTCACTTGAGATGATGGATTGGACCAAATCAAGGCACAAAGTAAGGTTAATACTATAAGTTCGAGTGGCGCCCCACCCTTTGACCCACAAGATTAGGTCAAGTGGTAGGTGTGCCACTCTGGCAGATCCCTCACTTATCATTGGATTAAGTGTAATCCATAATCCATTGATAAGGGATGGATATGCTCAGAATATATATATATATATATATATATATATATATATATATATATATATATATATATATATATATATATATATATATATATGAACTAATCACTAAGTAAACACAAACTCAGAGTGCAGAAGCAAAGAAAAATAAATCATACATCCAATCCATCATAATATATGTAAGAAATAGTAACATACAACTTAGAATAAATAGTACAGTAAGAAATATAGTAATGAGTACCTGTATTATTATAATATTTAAATAAGTTTTAAAGAGAAATTAAGCTCTCATCCTCACAAGAATAAAAGAGAAATAATCTACAATTCTTCCTGCTCTTCTTCTAAGAATGGCTCCTCCATAGGCACAAGCTTCTCAAAACGATCAGATACTAATATTATCGGTTTCATGATGCTAGGGCCATAGCCAAGAAAAAAAAATCTTGTTAGATATATTGTCTAAGCACATTTTAGGCTGAATTATTTCATGAATTTATGAATGTCACCATTTACTTAAACTAAACAAAATAAGCTAGCATAGGAGCAACAAGCAATCAAAGGAGGTGATGAGTAATAAATAAAAGTATTTATAACTAACAAAAATGAGGCAAAAGAACATACCTCAAAAGTAAGCTAAGATAATGTTAAACATACATATATAAATACAGTGAGAAAAGTACTGAAAGAAAAGATTGATCTTAAATATACTTATGATCATACGAAATATGCAAGTCTAAAAACAAGTAATCAATTTATGATAAGTATAAGTAAATAATAAGAAATATAGCATCCTATAGGTAAGTAAGCAGGTAAGGTAAAGTTGATTGAAGTAAAATGTAATAGTAAATGGTAAACAGTAAACAACAAATAGTAAACAGGTATGTAATGACTGTCATATCAGAAGAGGGCTAATATAGCATATTGCAACAAGTATATGTATATTCCTAGCGTCATCTGAGGCTAGGCCAGAATAACAAAATAGAAACTGAACTGAGGAGGTAGTAATCACAAATGCGGTAAATTTTAGTTATTTTACTTTACTTCTGTGGAGATATTCAAAAGTAGCTGAGGAGTCAAGCACATCTGCAAGACCTTTTGGGTTCCAATTTAACACAACACTCATCAATGAGTAATGTTAAGTAATCCTTATTTCTCCTTACCCCTGTCCAGTAGGATAAAATGCACAAGATCAACAAGTAACTGAACCTTATGCAAATATTATCCTAATTATTCTAAGTTTTCATTTCATACAATAATGATATCTTGTATGACATGTTCAAGGAATAATGCATATAATACAAGGAATGCAGAAGCACAAGTAAAACAATAGTGAGCAAGCGTGTAACAACTCATATTGTTACCCAAGCTAATTAGGATTAATCCTAGTCCTAATTTTAATCTTGATGCACTAATTTAGGAATTCACCACCAAAACTTAATCCAAATCAGGAGTTAAACGGATCAAATCCTAATTTTTGGGAATTTCAGGAACACTATAATTTGACATAATTATTTTGATCTCAAATCAAAAATTGGACTTCGTCATTACTCTCATTACCCCCAAATTAGCTAAGGGTGATGTTTTGGTGGCTATCAAAAGTCGTTAAAATTTCGTCAAAAATTTTAATAATATTTAAATACCCCGAAAAAAATCAGAAAATTAAATACTCATCAGAATCGAAATCCGACTTCACCGTTGCGTTTCTCACCCCTCAATTAGCTAGGGGTGAATATTTGGTAACTTTTGAAAATCATTCAATTAATTAAAATCAATTAATAAAATTAGGAAATTTAATTATTAAATTAAATTTTTATTTTATTTTATAGAATCTTCATTATTACCTCATTTTCTCCTTATTTCCTCCGTCTTTGCCTTGCCCTAAATCGCACGCCTCAATCCCTTCACTCGACCCCTCCATTCGCACGCATGGAGTGATTGGTCAACCTCGCTCGACCGCACGCATCTCATCTGCCCTCGCGCGACATGTGTCGCCTCGCCCTCGAAAGCTCCGCCCCTCTTATTTCTTCTCCCTTCATGCTCTGTGTCGAGCATCCCGTCTTGTGCGGCTCTCCCTCTCTTCTCCTCACGGTTTGCATCATCTCTCCTCCACTCGGCCAATCACCTCTGCACCTCCTAGGCCGAACAATAGTGAGCAGTCGTCTCCTTCCCCCTCGGCTTGGCCGAGAGCTCCTCTTAGTGTGTCAAGCTGGCTTCGCCTGTGGACTCCAGGTACTTCCTAACCCTATCCTATAGTTCGAATGCTATGAGATTATAGTGTTATCAATCTTTATTTGAGTTCGGTTGAACCCGATTGAAGCTTGGCTCTTGATCGATCGAATAGGACTTATAAGAACAAATTTGGACTTAAAAATGTTGTTAGAATTGAATAAATGATAGCTTGTTGTAAAATTAGAAATTTCTTACATATATGCTAGCCGATGGATTAAATGTTTTTAATTTCAATTTTCAATTTGAATGATATATGGCCAGTACTATTTAATTTCATATATAGCGGTGGCATTTTGTTTGAATGTTCATATAACCTTTGTGATTGATCTTTCATTCTAATATAGCATGTTCTCTAACAATGATTTATTTGCACATAAAGAGTACAACAAATGAAAGTTTTCAAGCATAGCACTCAAATCATTTTTATAATATTTAGCACCCGAATTTTTTATAATTACATGGTATCACACGATCTCTATTTTTAAGTGTTATGTTTGATTTTCTTTTGAAATATTTGGAATTTGCTATTGATATTTGAATCTTTTCTCATCTATAGAAGCCAATGTTTTTTTTCATCTAATCAAAATGTCAAACAAATCCTGTTAAGAAGAGGGGAGGCTGTATTCAATGGTGTTATTTTAAATACTAAATACGGCAAACTCTAAACACCAACAATCATATGAAGCTAGAAGCATTTTTTTCGAACATGACTCTTTATAACTTGAATTTAAGGAGCATAAATATGGCAAACATGATTAAAAATGTCGGGTTGGGAAAATAAAATGAATCTTTGTTAATTAAATTTGTTGAAACTTGTGGAGATAAGTTGAGATTTAGCTTAGTTTATGCTTGGTATTCTAAATAAGATTGAGCCTATTATGTTGTTTGCCTATTGAGAGAAATAAGCTAAGGTTAAGATTTGAGCTCTTGATTCTCTTATTCAGGTATCTTCATTAAATTTGTTTATATCTTTCAGTAACATGTTGAACCAGTGTACTGAAAAATCCATCTATAGAAGCATTAAGTGACTTGATTTTTGAAATACCACATCACATAATTATATACCATATATTCAAATTACAATCATATGCAACTTAATCGACAGATTCTATTATGCTCAAAATAATGTGCTTGATAGTAATTTTTGTAACTAATTTGTACAATGTTGTTTTCTTATTTTGCTGAATTTTCGAAAGCTTGTTGGGCAGGTTAATTAAGATTTATGTTATTTGGTCGTGTTCTTTTGTAAATTGCCTTATTCAATTTAATTAAATAGAAGTAGTAAATGAAAAGGAATTGAGCTTGATTGAGTTTTACCTGTATTTGTGTTTGGCTCAATAAAGCTTGAAAAATGGTGCCCACGCCACTAAATGGATGCTGCTATACTAACGCATGTTATATATATATATATATATATATATATATATATATATATATATATATATATATATATATATATATATCATCGTTGGTTTGCTATGTTAGCTCTTAAGAAATTTTATATGGGTAAAGATTTTCATTTTATGCATCATCAAGTCTTAAATGAGGGTACTCGAGTAGTAGTTTAGAAAGAAGATTATAGTTTAAAGTTTAATAATTTCTTTTTATTTTCAGTGGCTGCAATTTTTTTTTGAAAGTTGCATACTTTAAAAACTGCAAAATAAATAGTAATCAGCGAAATAAATAGTAATCAGTGAAATGAATAGTAAATAACGAAATGAATAGTAATCAATGAAATGAATAGTAATCAACGAAATGAATAGTAATCAGTAAAATGAATAGTAATCAGCGAAATGAATATTAATCAGCGAAATGAATAGTAATCAGCGAAATGAATAGTAAACAACGAAATGAATAGTAAACAACGAAATGAATAGTAATTAGTGAATTATATAGTAACAAAATTGTGAGTTGATTAGTATCTCTCTTTTTCTGTAAAATATTTGAGTTCTAAGCTTCATGATGTGAGATTCATCTCACATCATGCCTTTCTTTAATCTTTTAATCTTTCAATTAAACTTTCAATCAAGATAGTTAAAGATAGCTAGTATCAAAGTTTGGCTTCTTATTAGTTTGCACTTTAGGATTCCTCCCATAAGGATAAGAACTAGAAAATTAGGTTAGACTTCACTCATTGGATAAATGGGTTATCCAATGAGTGAAACATTGATTTTTTATTAGTTTATAGTTTTCACCTTTTATAGAGGTTAGTTTGCTTGTAGCTTCTAGTTTAGACCATTTAAATTCATTAATTAGGATGATTGATTATTTATTTAATATAAATAGGCATCACTGATTAAATTTACCTTACCTTATAGAATCGTAGTGATGAGATTATACTGGATAGTAGGATGTTGAAGATCCTGAGCTTGTATAATCTCAGACAGTTAGAATAAATTAAATTAGAAAATAAATGATATCATAGAGTTTGTATAGTGTTATTCATATTATATTTTGCATACTTTGCTGTCCTAATTGCTGAATTTTACTTACTGTGCCATTAAATAATGAATGTTGTTCATTACTTTGCCACATTATATGAGCTAGGATAACTTTACATAGTTTGTCACACTTGATAATAACTTTATTTACTTTGCCCTATTTTATGATGTGTCTCACTTATTTTACTGTCTCAATATTACTGCTTATAATTCGTATTGCTGATAACCCAGGGAATGTCCCCCAGATGATTATATCATGTATATCTAGGGAATGTCCCATAGATAATTTTTATTCGGTATTTCTATTAATTTAGGAAATGTCTCATAGATGTAGGAAGTCTGTATTTATTATACCCTAGGAAATGTCTCATAGTAGTATCCTTCTATATTCTTGTAGCCATTGGAAATATCTCCTAGATACTTCTGTACTTGATTTTGGAGTTTATCTTCAGTATTATTTCAGTATTTCACACAGTATTTTTTTTGAAATTGTTTATTTCAGCCTTTACCTTACGTGTTTTAGCAGTATCTTTATACTATTAATTTTTATTTCTACAGCATTTACTTACCTTCCATATTTTTGTTGAATCTTAATTTCTCATATATATATGAGCATGTTAGGATACTAGATTTACTTTAGTTCTGTTCTTTCACATTTTATTTCATAAGAACTTGTATGAGTAAAAATGATTAGATTTGCTTAAAGTGTTGTGATAACATTAAATACATGAACTTAATCAGCATAAAATGTACTTAGATAATATGTCTGACCAAAATTTTCTTTTTTGGCTGGGGCCTTGGCATTGTGAAACCGACAATGTTAGTTCCTAAGCAATTTAAGGATCCAGTACCTATGCTAGAGCCACTTCAGGAGGAGCATCAGTCCAGAGTTGAAGAGATTTAGTTTGTCTTTTTCCTTAGTAAAGATGAGCGAGATTTTCTTTCATTTTAGTTTATTTAAAATTGATGTAATAATTCAGATATTATATGTTTTTTTTTTACTACACTATTCTTATTCTGAGCTGTATGTCCTATCTGTATTATGGTGGAACTGGATGTAATATTATTTTATGTTTCTTGCTTCCACACTCTAAGGTGTTATTTACTTAGTGGTTGATTTCCTTATTTATATCTTGAGCACATCTTTCCCTTATTAGTGAGAAATTTGCTAGAGTGTACAGCACCCTTAGTCGGGGTGCCACAAAGGGACTATACTACACAATATGACATTAATTATTATATATTAAACCATTATAACTATTCTAAGTTACACAAGTTCAGGATCTCAAATTCTTACTATCGAGTGTAACTTAGAAGCATAGCCTTATAAATTAAAAGTAATTAGAACTGATCAGGTTTTAATTTAATTCAATTAATAATGAATACAAGTTAAATAAGAAATCATCATGTCCTAATTGATGAATTTAGACATTCTAAATTAAGATTTGATCAAGATCTATTAAGTTAGGGATAATGAATTAAACACCATGAATTGGAGCTAAGGGCTAAAGTTCAAGTCTAACAGTGAACTAATAATTAAGGCAAATCTTATCAGGCAAAATCAAAGATTAATAGGATGAATCTCCTAGTCTTAATCTTAAATTGAAAGGTAAAATAATCATAATTAAAATATGAAAATCTAAAAACTAATAAAATTAAAGTTCCATTCATTGAATAACCCACTTTATTCAATGAATGAAATATAATATAGTATCTATTCTTAATCTTAAGGAAAAGATCATATAGTGAAGTGTAGATCTTGATGAGCTCCTAATGGAATGACTTAGTAAATATTAGGAATTTATGGAATTTATTATAATTTATCTCCATTTGCTGATTTTGTTTATTTAAAGGAGTTAATGATGAGTTTTATCTAAGTTGAGGGATAATGAATTTTACTTGGGAATTTTATAAGCTTTAAATTAAATTTTCAACAATTCACTTAATTTATTAGTTTAAAAGTCTAATTTGATTCTAAATCAGTTTTATTACTGGTTTTAATGATTTTAATAATATTTTAGAGGTTAAGGGTACTTAACCTAAATTTTGGGCAAAATGACTATTTTGCTTCTACTTAAGAGTCTAAAATGCTACTTTTTAATTAAGGGCTCCAAATTGAATTTTTAATTGATGCCAAATGATTCTTTGCTATCTAACATGAAGATTAATAATGGTTATATCAAATTTAGACAAGTATTAAGTCCTATAGGTCCAATATAAGGATTTTAACCTATAAGGGCATTTTGGTAATTTCACTTAGTGAAATCTAGAAATTCAATTAGTTTATCGTTATCTATTATCCGAGGATATCATAGAGCTTAAGAATACTAAATTTTGATGTATAATGATCAAGTTATAGTCATTTCAAAGTTAGGATTCTATTTTCATGAAAGGGGGCAAAACCTAAATTTTCTATGTTCAAAAATCACCTACAATTTTATACAATATTTAATTTTACTAAAATTAGGTTCCATTTTGATATATTTTGGCCCCATTAGGGTCTTAAAGTCATTAGAATGTGAAAAATCACAAATCCGGGCAATTCCGGACAGTTCTCGGCATTTTCAGACATTTATGGGCGCTACGGCGCCGTAGCACCTTCTGGCCGAAAGTCAGGCGCTACAATGCGTTGTGGCGTGCTATGGCACAATGCAGCACTTTCAGCGCTATAGCGTGCTGTAGCGGATTTCAATGTTGTGGCGCGCTCGCGCTGCGGTGCGCTACGGCGCCAGAGTTTCCTGAAATTTGGATGCTGCGGCGCGCTGCGACATATTTCATTTAATTTCATCAAATTTTTATGCTTCAGCAAATTTTATTCAACTGCGGCGCATTGTAGCATGCTATGGCACACTACATCGGACTCAATTTTGAAATTCGGGCGCTACGGCGCGCTGTAGCGCCCGACGGTGATTTCTCCTATGCGAAAACCGTAATTGGTCTTTTTTCGCACTCAAATGCTCTCAGTTTTGGACACCTCATGTGCGATGCCATATATCAATAGAAAGGTATTTCTACGACCTTTCCATTGATACCAAAATTAATATGAAACGATTATTCTAACTATGCAAACAACTAAGCTAAAGGTTAGGGTATGCAGAAAGAAGGAAAAGCAGTACTAATTTTCTTTCCTAAATTTTTCTATCTCAAGGAGCTATAATGGATTCCATATTCCAATCACAGATTTCTAAGGATGCAAAATAAGCATAAGAGCAAAATGAAGTAGCCATTGAATCCATTTAATGGGGGAAAAGGAGGTACCTTAA